>CM064498.1:61617061-62332061 GCA_032716605.1 Paralithodes platypus | reverse complement strand
ACCCTCTAGTAACCCTGTTACCAACACGCTAGGTTACCCTTCACCTGAATCAATTATCGCACTAACAAAAGATGGACCGTGCCTCAGACGCATACACGGAATAACTCTTTTAGACTTAATAAAAACGCAACTCACATTGGACTAGTGTCCTTCTTCACAGTTTCCTTTTTACACAACTTAATGAATGATTCATAGGGACTAGTGTCCATCCCTAGCTATAGCTAATCTATTAGGCAACTGAACAACTGTTTCCCTCTTTAACTTACTGGTTGCCTCATTTAGTATCAAAAATATTCTTTTCCTCCCCTCTTGACTTTTACTCCTTTAATCTTTACTCTATTTGGCAACTAAACACTGTTTCCCTCTTTAACTTTGGTTGCCTCATTTATTAACACAAGTGGTCTTTCCCCTGCTCTTTTAATCTTTATTCTCTCCTATCAGATCCTATCTAATAACTCTTCGGCTGGTGAAGGTGCTAACAAAAATAACTAATTAATAAACACATCATCATCTTTATATATATAGGTAAGTCTAAATTCTTTTTCCTTTAGTCTTGTCCTAGAGGACAGATCAATTTATATATATAGATCACCACCAGGTTTGTCCCCCATCTCTCTTTCTCTCCTTATTATTAATTATGCGGGCCCAATATTGGTCCTTAACACCTTAAGAGCAGGTGGTGGAGTTTATTTGACCGTCCCGCCCAGAGTTTTTTTTTTACCATAAATGGGATTGTTTCCGTGCTCTTTTTCATGCATAAACAAGAGCCAGAGCGTGATACAATTATGTATCCCTGAAAAGGCGTAAATTCAGCTTTCCAATGACACCCGAACCATCCTTCTACGATCACTGGTTGTCTTGCAACGATCGTGCAACCGAAGGGCAAAATCGCTAAAATACGGTCATTTTGTTACAAAATTACGTGTGTAGCGAGTGAGAGAGGGTGGAGTAGAGTGGAGTAAATGTCAGTGGGCCCACGACGGTCGTGGCGAGCGGTCATGAGGTAACCTATGCTCCTCCCACCGCTCGGCTCTCTCTCAGAGCCAATATTGCGCCAAAATTGCACAAAAATTGCACACAGACTTAAGTCGGGCCCCGCCACATTGTCAAGCTTTTTAGATACGGACTTAAGTCGGGCCCCGATAGACAAAGGTTAAACAAATGTATTCTGGTATGCTGGATCAGGTGTGTGTGTGAGTCTGGAACTGTTTAGATGAGGGCAAGGTAGCTGGAAAAGTGGGCTCCTGGAGATCCTTTGTGCCCGGGCGAGAGGGAGAGCAAGTAGGTTGCAGTGTGTGGACCCGGTGAGCTCTGAGGGGTGAGTGACCCCGGGAGTCCGCGCGCGGCTACCTTTATACTCAGGCCTCCCGCTCTCGCGCGCTGTGATTGGCTGGTGGGCTCGCCCGGCTGTACGTTTGCACTGACTTGTTGCTTCTTTCACCTCCTCTCTCTTCTCTTCATAGTAAGTTCCAGGAAGTTGATTATAACCCTCTTTTGGTGGCTTACGGGAGTACAGGACTGGCACCGAGGTATTACTCAAAGGATAATCAGGAATTCTTCGAGCAAAGAAAGAGAGTGACTTCTGAGGGTGAGTAGGAGGTCCAGCTTCGCGCTCCAATAATGGAGGCCGCTTATTGGCTGGTGGGCGGGGCCTGGCACATTGCAGCCGTGAGCTGTCAAAATCAGCTGGCTTTGCAAATAAGCGAAAGGGAGCACGGTGATTGGCGGATGGCGTTTCTACTTTAAATTTAATAAGTTCATATGACGCTCTAGCGTCATATGAGTTTTTAGGCCATACCTCCATATGATACGATAGCGTCATATGAGTCGGAGAGTGTTAAGAGGTTTGTCGCCTTTCACCACTAAAACCTCTTATTAGTCTTCTCGCCATTCTCGGGTTGAAGCAAATTATTCTTGTTAGTTAATCACATTAATCTTGCTTCCATACATAATATCATGGAGTGGATATAAATTAACGTGACACACTATAGACTATATAATTTCAGCTGATGGTAAACTTAGTACCTTAGCAGATGATTTGTTCGATACCTACTGAAAGTACTGTCTCTTTGCGTCATAGGCTATACATTTCAAGTTTTTTTATGATTAACATCATATTCCGATACCAAAACTTCACATTATGAAACTACTCTCTTTTTGTGTCATATTAAGATCAAGTTATTCACAATTAACAACATATTTCGAAACAAAGTTTTCATAATAGCCGAGTAATCAAGCAATTTACTGAAAGCAGAACAAAAAGTAATTAATAAGTAAATAAACAAACCAAACCACCCCCGCCTCCCCCGTCCAAACACACATATCATTATAATGGTCAATACACCTGGGCCTCCACATTACCATAATTTAATAATAAGTTTACTGATAGTACATTACGACTTCATTAAATGTATAAATCGTGGTCGGTCGTACAATATTATTTTATGCCGTGGTGTGTCGTTGTTTCAGGAAACTGAGATGGAAAGAGGTTGGTTCGTTTGTCTATTAATGTTAACCCACAGGGGACCAGCTAATATATAGTAAATGTACACTCTAGGACCAGCCGAAAATGGATTTTTGTTCTTCCCTAAAACAGCTTAAATAGGTAAGAAATGAAGGAAAAAAAAAGTCTCAACTCGGTCATTTGGGGGTCCTAAGGGGGGGGGGGGGGGATTCAGCCATCAGCTGGTGCCGGGCGCCTCTTCAAACCTCCCGCGCCAGCACACCACAGCAGGGTGAGGCAGCATGGCTGATGTATGATACCTCCAATTTTCGAGTGATGGTTATTTACACCACCTGAGCATCATGTGTGCCTTTATAGTTCATATATTAGCAACATGTATCACATAATGTCAGTGTAAGTGAAGTTACAGTATGATAATAGCATAGATTCAAGTTTTATAAATGCCAACGAGTGGCAAGGCCACTGGCGATGGGCGGCCATCTTGACTCAAGATGCACGCACATACACAAGGCCAGCTGACTGACACCCGACTCCCCCTTCACTCACTTTCACTTTTATTATGCCTCTCTCACGCACTCTCTGTATTGATTTTGTACTTTATCATATTTTTTATAGTTAGAATATGAGTTTTACACATTGTTTTAGGCACTTTTGACTTAGAAATATTGGTTTTAACATTGTATTTTTAGTGGGGAGAGTGTGAGATGGTGGTGAAGGCAGGGGTGGGAGATAACTATGCTGCACTTGTTGTTGTGAAGCAACATGACGCCTCTCATCCTCAGCTCGTCTCTTCTGACCCCTACGATGGTCTGGCGGAGTTTTGAGGAATGCCATGGGATCTGGGTCATCCTCCTCCTCCTCTTTCCCCCTTGGTGGGGAAGCATTGGGGGAGCGATACATACTCCATTCCCTTTGGTCCAACCTCGCGAGGCGACGAGGTAAGTCAGACACTTGTGAAGTCAACGGGACAACTGTCTTCCCCCCTCCTCCCGCGCGTCCCTCTCCCCTCTCCCCACCGCGGCTGGACTTGGGGGTTGTCAAGTATTGCCACTGTTCGGCAACATCATAAGGTATATCCCATACAAATTGGAATCCTCTAGCTACCATAGGACAAGAGCAAATAAGGTCGACAGAGCCGACGCACCGTATGCTGCTCTGGGTTTTAGCATTACATGCATTGCCAATGCATACACTGCGGCGCTGGTGCCCAATGGATTAAGAGCTATTTTCTAATACTGTACATTGTGGTAGGTATTTTATCCGCCATGATCATCCACCCCAAACCAAACTTGCACCACATAGCAGGCATAGTTTGGTCACAGGATTATTCATGGACATATACAGTGAGGTGGTGCGAAGCATGGAGCGTACAATATATGGAAGACCTTCACTGTACAATTGAATCTAAGGATTCAGACACAGCATAAAATGAGAGACAGCATTCATGTTAAACTGTCAATGGTGTCTAGGTTATTTAACTCCTTCAGCCATATTATGTTCCAGTAAGTCCGAGGAGGCGGGAGCCCCAGGATCATTGCCACTGCCTCGCACTACACTCACAACAACACTGCGGCCATTAGAATTATCGCAGGAGGCTGAGGTTGCCACCAACGGTTTTATCGTATGGTAACTTATCGGACTTACTGAGCTCATATGACGCAAAATCGCGTCATAAACTTATTGGAGAGGTATAGAGATAAGTCCATATGACGCGATCGCGTCATATGAGTTTTTGGTGGAGTTATTCATATGACGCGATCGCGTCATATATGTCGCAAGGAGTTTTAAGTCACTACCCCTAAGCTGCTGTTAACATTCCAATAATACAGCAGGTTGTATATTTGGCAGGGTAGTGCAACAGTCGTGAATATGTAAGGTAATGACTGTCCTATTTACCCCTTTGAGGATTATGCCGCGCTACATGATTAAATACAGTGGTGGTAGTTAAAATTGTAAATTGTATCTCAATTAACCCTTTGACTTCCATATACCCTTCTTTATCTGAAGAAAAAAAATCATCAGTTACTAGCCAGAAAAATATGCATTATCTTATCATGAAGGGGTTAACCTCCTCATATGTGTGGTGAGCGAGTTTCAATATTAATGTTGTGGAAAATTGTGTTTTATTTGCTGCCTTTCTTTCTATCTCACTCATTGGGTTCTTCTTGTTCGTACATTTATATGTTTCATTATACCATCAATTGTCTTTGTTCACGTTCTCAGTGTCCATATTCCTTCTATTCGCATAATTTTGTTTAATACTTACCACATATTAATAGTTATCAGGCTTCAGCGTACAAAAGGGAAAGAACAAGGACACATGCACCAATTAAAGGGATTTTATGCTTCTGTTTACAAAACCAAACCTATATTCTACTATTCCTGACCACCAATCAGGCCTAAACAAACCCAAGGATACATGCACAGACGCAGAGAATATACAATTATCGTACACGAAGCTTTACTTGTAGTTTATTAGCGTAGGTAGTTCTATTAATATATGTTCTATAGTTAATTTAAACTCTGCACATTCATATTTGGGGGTGGATGGGACTCGTCAGCCTTGTTCGGCAACCTGTCTAGGGGAGTAAACCTGATACAAATCCGTACTGCTTACCTAAGGGTAAGGCAGGTTAGTGGATGGACTAGCCGAACACCACTGTAGAAAAATAGTGCTAACAAGATACACAGAGGGCCTCTGAGTCAGACGGATCCTAAATTGAGTGGTCAATCCTTCAGTAAACTGGCTCGGGTTGCCTCTCTTGCAGGGAATAGGTCCGCTTTGGGGCATTCTGTGTTAAGCGTCCGGCAATAGATAGATAGATAGATAGACATTCATATCTTCATATACTGATGCTCCTTTTAACACAATATCTTGTCAATTTTACAAAATGAGTCCAGCCGTAGAGCAGTCATCGTGAATTTAAGCCAATGTTCTTATTGTAGATGTACCACTGGATACATGGGTAGTAGTGGTAGTAGTCGTCGTCGTTCCCTAGGCTGCCTGGCCGAACAGCCCTGAGCTCCTAAGGAAGGCCACATCCGAGACCGGGATTTCCCATAAAATTCTCAAGGAGTGTGTGTTGTGTTGTTGGCGTAAGTGATTGTGTGTTATGCAGTCTTTCATAATGTGTTTGCTAGTGTGCAGTGTTCTGTTACAACCCGGACAATCCCACGGTGACTGTTCCACCGACTGCTGAAGCACCATAGTAAATCCATTTGGACTACCAAATTCCTCTCCATGCATTTTTTCTCTTAAATTCAATATAGCCCTCACGTATGTGATCACCCTTTCTCTTCTTCGGACATCCAAATTCTGACTACTTGACATTCCAGTTCCGACCTAATAATGTTCAGTCGATATATATTAATAAAGTACAGCACAGTCCAGTACCACCACTGTCACTTCATTATTCACACAGTAAGCAGAGAACAAGATCAGTTTCACTATATTTTCGTATTTTCATTTTCATTCACTTTAATAAGTTAAATACACATTAATCCCGTAGATACGACTTCAAACAAAAGGAATAAAACAAAGAAACAGGAAATGCTCAGCCCACCCAAATTCAGTGCGCTTTAAGAGAACATGAATATTAATGGCCAACCTCCCGAAAAATATTTGCCTCGCCCCATTAATCATCCATGTACTCTGAAAATACATATACAAAGAAAGTGGCAGATTAACGTTGGCTGACTTTTATGAGAGAAACCGTAGTGAAAGGAGGAGATGGATGGTAGGAGGATAAGCAGGAAGAATGGAGAGAATATGAGAAGAAAGGGGAGAGACGAATGGATAGATACAATGGGAAAGAAATAGGAGTAGGATATGAAGAAGATTGGGGATAACAAAAGTGGGTATAGCCTAATTAGATAATACATCTGAAGCCAACACAGAAGTGATGATTGAGTTAAAGAAATAAAATAGGCATAGCGTGATACAGACAGTACAAATGTTCTAGAAAACGATAGTAAGTATGAAAAAGGCATTTGAAAGACTAGAATAGTTACTACAGTGAAATAATTATTATATTTAGGATAAATAGTAACCGAATACAGTGTTTGTACTAGGAACAATAAGTTATATGCTCAACATGTAATATATTTGTATTCTGATATGAATGGAACTTCAAACTATTATGAATTCATGGACTTTTAGAACAAATATTTTCAGCAAATACTTGAATCTGTATATAGCAATCAGTGAAAACTCTCTCTTTGTGTGTGTGTGTGTGTGTGTGTGTGTGTGTGTTTGTGTGTGTGTGTGAGAGAGAGAGAGAGAGAGAGAGAGAGAGAATGAAAGAGTGAGAGAGTTAGAGAGAGAAAGAGAGAGAAAATGAATGATAATATATATAAATTTCAATTTATTATGACTAAAAAACGAAATTGTTCCAACAAATGATGTCATAGTTGTGTAATATAAGTAGAACATGATGTAGGATAGCTTGTACCGGGTGTCCAGGAAATAATTAAAATAAAATGAAACGTATACGGTATACAAATATACTGTGTATACATAAGAACATAAGAAAATGGGAGTCTGCAGAAAGCCGATTGGCCTAAGCAAGGCAGATCCCTGTCCCACACAACCCCAAATCAATTACAAAGCCCAATTATAGTGAATATAATATAGTATAGTGAATCTCAGCATGGATTCACTCAGGGACGGTCTTGCCTTACTAATTTGCTTAGTTTTTTCTCAGAGGTATATGAAGCAGTAGATAATGACAAGTCATATGATATTATATATTTAGATTTCAGTAAAGCTTTCGACAGAGTCCCTCATGAGAGATTGATGAGAAAGGTTGAGGCACATGGAATAGGTGGGGCGTTGTTAGGATGGATTAGGTCATGGCTAATTGGTAGGAAGCAGAGAGTCAGCATAAATGGTACCAAGTCAGAATGGGGAGCAGTCAAAAGTGGTGTCCCCCAGGGATCGGTATTAGGTCCCCTGTTGTTTTCTTATATACATAAATGACCTAGATTTAGGTATAACTAGTAGGATAAGTAAATTCGCAGACGATACTAAAATAGGGAGATCAATTGATTCAGATAGCGATATAGAGTGCCTCCAAAGGGATCTAGATACCTTACATGAATGGTCAGTAAATTGGCAGATGAAGTTTAACATTGACAAATGCAAGGTATTAACACCTTACGAGCGGCCTATGCGGTTTATTTATGTGTACCGCACAGCGGGGTGTGTTTTTAGCCAAAATAGGGCTGTTTACGTGATCATTTTCATGCCTAAATAAGACCCAGAACGTAAAACAAGTACCTATCCCAGAAAGGGCATAAACAGAGCTTTCGAATGACACCATAACGATCCTTGTATGATGGATAGTTTTCTTGCAATAACCGTGCAACGCGAGTGCAAAAAGCAGGTAATTCGGTACTTTCAGTACATAATTGAGTATGTAGCGAGTGAGAGAGGGAGGAGGGAGCTGAGATTTGTGTCAGTAGGTTCGCCGCGGTGGTCTGGAGCAGTCATACGCTCGCTAGTCTCCTGCCACCACTTGTCTCTCTCTCTCAGCCACATTACGTGCTGAAATTGCCACTCGAGTTATGTCGAGCGCCGCCACATAGTCCAGCTTTATTTAACTCGACTTATGTTGCTCGCCGCTAATTAAGGGTTAAAGATAGGGAAGATGCAAACAAATGTTAAATATAAACTAGCTAATTTAGAATTAGAAAATTCACACTGCGAGAAAGATCTAGGTGTGTTTGTTAGCAATGATTTGAAGCCTAGAAAACAGTGTATAAGCGTTCGTAATAAGGCAAACAGGATTCTCGGGTTCATCTCTAGGAGTGTGAGTAACAGAACTGCTGATGTTATCTTAAAACTTTACTTGTCATTAGTGAGACCCCACATGGATTATGCTGTCCAATTTTGGTGTCCTTATTACAGAATGGACATAGATTCATTGGAGAGAGTACAGCGTAGAATGACAAAAATGATCCATAATATTAGAAATCTTTCGTATGAAGAAAGGTTGAAGAAATTAGGTTTACATTCGTTAGAGAGACGCAGAGTTAGAGGGGATATGATAGAGGTGTTCAAGTGGGTTAGTGGGATTAACAAAGGGGACATGGCAAATGTACTAAAGCTCAGTGATAGCGAAAGAACTCGTACCAATGGTTTCAAATTAGATAAATTTCGTTTCAGAAAAGATATAGGCAAGTATTGGTTTGGTAACAGAGTTGTAGATGGGTGGAATGGACTACCAAGTGCTATAGTGGGATCTAAAACTGTAGGGAGCTTTAAGATAAAATTGGATAATCATATGGACGAGAAGGGTTGGGTGTGAAGGGGGATCAGCCGGGTTGGGCCAATCAGCGCTCTGCAGACCTCCATAATCCTGCGTTAATCTCTAACCGTTTTGGTAAGATGATCCTCAGGGTATTAGAGTGTGAAGCCTATAATTGGGCTTTGTAATTGTATTGGGGTTGTGTGGGACAGGGATCTGCCTTGCTTAGGCCAATCGGCTTTCTGCAGACTCCCATTTTCTTATGTTCTTATGTTCTTATGTTCTTATAGGCTCAACACTCTAATACCCTGAGGATCATCTTACCAAAACGGTTAAAGATTAACGCAGGATTATGGGGGTCTGCAGAGCGCTGATTGGCCCAACCCGGCTGATCCCCCTTCACACTCAACCCTTCTCGTCCATATGCTTATCCAATTTTATCTTAAAGCTCCCTACAGTTTTAGATCCCACTATAGCACTTGGTAGTCCATTCCACCCATCTGCAACTCTGTTACCAAACATTACTACACTGTCTACAACATATATACATAGAGGAAACCCGTGGAAAATATACAAACACGTAGACAAATAATAAACATATGCAGATATAGGAGAGAGAGAGAGAGAGAGAGAGAGAGAGAGAGAGAGAGAGAGAGAGAGAGAGAGAGAGAGAGAGAGAGAGAGAGAGAGAAAGCATGACACAGAAGTAGCAGAAGCAGCAACATAACTCCACACTTAACCATAACTCCTGGACTTTTGACCATTACAATCAATCTAAGGAGCGAGGGATTACACCCAGCTGCTCAGTGGTTGGGTTTGTGGTGGTGTGGTAGGGTATCTGGAAGTGAATTACACCCAGCTGCTCAGTGGTTGGGTTTGTGGTGGTGTGGTGGGGTATCTGGAAGTGAATTACACCCAGCTGCTCAGTGGTTGGGTTTGTGGTGGTGTGGTGGGGTATCTGGAAGTGAATTACACCCAGCTGCTCAGTGGTTGGGTTTGTGGTGGTGTGGTGTGGTATCTGGAAGTGAATTACACCCAGCTGCTCAGTGGTTGGGTTTGTGGTGGTGTGGTGGGGTATCTGGAAGTGAATTACACCCAGCTGCTCAGTGGTTGGGTTTGTGGTGGTGTGGTGGGGTATCTGGAAGTGAATTACACCCAGCTGCTCAGTGGTTGGGTTTGTGGTGGTGGGGTGGGGTATCTGGAAGTGAATTACACCCAGCTGCTCAGTGGTTGGGTTTGTGGTGGTATGGTGGGGTATCTGGAAGTGAATTACACCCAGATGCTCAGTGATTGGGTTTGTGGTGGTGTGGTGGGGTATCTGGAAGTGAATTACACCCAGCTGCTCAGTGGTTGGGTTTGTGGTGGTGTGGTGGGGTATCTGGAAGTGAATTACACCCAGCTGCTCAGTGGTTGGGTTTGTGGTGGTGTGGTGGGGTATCTGGAAATGGATTACACCCAGCTGCTCAGTGGTTGGGTTTGTGGTGGTGTGGTGGGGTATCTGGAAGTGAATTACACCCAGCTGCTCAGTGGTTGGGTTTGTGGTGGTGTGGTGAGGTATCTGGAAGTGAATTACACCCAGCTGCTCAGTGGATGGGGTTTGGTGGTGTGGTGTGGGTATCTGGAAGTGAATTACACGCAGCTGCTCAGTGGTTGGGTTTGTGGTGGTGTGGTGAGGTATCTGGAAGTGAATTACACCCAGCTGCTCAGTGGTTGGGTTTGTGGTGGTGTGGTGGGGTATCTGGAAGTGAATTACACGCAGCTGCTCAGTGGTTGGGTTTGTGGTGGTGTGGTGGGGTATCTGGAAGTGAATTACACACAGCTGCTCAGTGGTTGGGTTTGTGGTGCTGGTGGTGGTATCTGGAAGTGAATTACACCCAGCTGCTCAGTGGTTGGGTTTGTGGTGGTGTGGTGGGGTATCTGGAAGTGAATTACACCCAGCTGCTCAGTGGTTGGGTTTGTGGTGGTGTGGTGGGGTATCTGGAAGTGAATTACACCCAGCTGCTCAGTGGTTGGGTTTGTGGTGGTGGGGTGGGGTATCTGGAAGTGAATTACACCCAGCTGCTCAGTGGTTGGGTTTGTGGTGGTATGGTGGGGTATCTGGAAGTGAATTACACCCAGATGCTCAGTGATTGGGTTTGTGGTGGTGTGGTGGGGTATCTGGAAGTGAATTACACCCGCTGCTCAGTGGTTGGGTTTGTGGTGGTGTGGTGGGGTATCTGGAAGTGAATTACACCCAGCTGCTCAGTGGTTGGGTTTGTGGTGGTGTGGTGGGGTATCTGGAAGTGATTACACCCAGCTGCTCAGTGGTTGGGTTTGTGGTGGTGTGGTGGGGTATCTGGAAGTGAATTACACCCAGCTGCTCAGTGGTGGTTTGTGGTGGTGTGGTGAGGTATCTGGAAGTGAATTACACCCAGCTGCTCAGTGGTTGGGTTTGTGGTGTGGTGGGGTATCTGGAAGTGAATTACACGCTGCTCAGTGTGTGGTGGTGTGGTGGGGTATCTGGAAGTGAATTACACGCAGCTGCTCAGTGGTTGGGTTTGTGGTGGTGTGGTGGGGTATCTGGAAGTGAATTACACACAGCTGCTCAGTGGTTGGGTTTGTGGTGGTGTGGTGGGGTATCTGGAAGTGAATTACACCCAGATGCTCAGTGATTGGGTTTGTGGTGTGTGGTGGGGTATCTGGAAGTGAATTACACCCAGCTGCTCAGTGGTTGGGTTTGTGGTGGTGTGGTGGGGTATCTGGAAGTGAATTACACCCAGCTGCTCAGTGGTTGGGTTTGTGGTGGTGTGGTGGGGTATCTGGAAATGGATTACACCCAGCTGCTCAGGGGTTGGGTTTGTGGTGGTGTGGTGGGGTATCTGGAAGTGAATTACACCCAGCTGCTCAGTGGTTGGGTTTGTGGTGGTGTGGTGAGGTATCTGGAAGTGAATTACACCCAGCTGCTCAGTGGTTGGGTTTGTGGTGGTGTGGTGGGGTATCTGGAAGTGAATTACACGCAGCTGCTCAGTGGTTGGGTTGTGGTGGTGTGGTGAGGTATCTGGAAGTGAATTACACCCAGCTGCTCAGTGGTTGGGTTTGTGGTGGTGTGGTGGGGTATCTGGAAGTGAATTACACGCAGCTGCTCAGTGGTTGGGTTTGTGGTGGTGTGGTGGGGTATCTGGAAGTGAATTACACACAGCTGCTCAGTGGTTGGGTTTGTGGTGGTGTGGTGGGGTATCTGGAAGTGAATTAATGAAAGGTTGTAGGGGTATTTTGGCGGGGATGGGGTTCTGGGAATTTTGATATAATAATGATTGTAGGGGTATTTACCCATTTATTGCTCACAGATCCTTATAAGTTGTATAACATCGTCAAATGATAACCAGAATCATAATCATAATCTTCAAGCGGTTAATCATCAAGTGCCAGTCCATCATCATTATTGTTTTGTGTTCAACCTCATGCTTAAGACTTTGAACATTATGAGGTAATATGCGGGAGTATATGCTGGCCATCATTAAACGATTTTATACAATTTAGGAAGGATCTGTGAGAGCTACAACGGTAAAGACTCTCTCACTTCCATATATCTCTCCTAGTATGAATGAGTTTGCCGAATAATCACCAGAAAATAGAAAGGAAATGCGTCATCGTATCTTCTAAGGGTAAAATACTAATATATCTAACTTACTATCGTCTCTCCTATCATAATATATCTAACTTACTATCGTCTCTCCTATCATAATATATCTAACTTACTATCGTCTCTCCTATCATAATGCTATTTCAAGAAAATGTAAATCAAATGCTGTACATGGATACTGCATAAATAGTACCAACATTCATGAGTAAATTATGTATGGACATTAACCTCTTACTGGCCAATGCCATACTAGAAAATCCCATCTCCTACAAATGTCTCTGTCTCTCATACACACACACACACACACACACACACACACACACACACAGTGTCTCTCTCTCTCTCTCCACAATGTCTCTGTCTCTCATACACACACACACACACACACATACACTCTCTCTCTCTCTCCACAATGTTTCCTGGGCACTAATTAAAACTTGTAAATGGTTTAATGTAGTCAACCACCAGTTAAAGAGGAGGAAAATATAGCAAAGGCGTCGGCTGGAAAATACACACAATGTTGAATAAATGGGAATCCTATTTAGCTACCATTGTTAGAGGGAGATAATGTGAACAGGCAGATTCGATACTATAGTCCATTCATTATAAGTAGGCCAGACACTGTAACTCTTAACCTCAATTACTCAGAATGGGCAGGAGACAATGGGCTTTATATGTCCACACCTAATCCCTACCTGGCTCTTAACAAATGGTAGATATATTAGCTCGATTACTTCAATTGTTTTTTAGTTATAGAGGTTAGATGATATGATTGTTAGCCTACCAATAATTAATGGACTATAGTCTGTTTATTTTCAGCTGACGATAAATTGTCACGTCATCATCTTGATTACTTAGCTAATACGATGGTGTAGTACTGAAATAAGTGGCAAATTATGAGAACTATCTGTGTACATAATGCAGAGATATACGTATACTCAGGGATCTGCCTTGCTTAGGCCAACCGGCTTTCTGCAGACTCCCATTTTCTCATGTTCTTATGTTCTTATGTTCTTATGTATACTTTCATATTTTACCACTATCTATCAAGCATCCGCTGCTAAAGGATTGACATTTCCGTCATCTGGGTAAAACCAGATTAATAGTATTGATAGGATGAAACGGATACAAAGATAAAGTTTAATAGATGGACAGCGTGATTGTATTGGTCGGTAACTAAATAACCTGTGGACCAGTGTGATCGACATATTTATATTGGGAATGGTGTATGTATTTCCATCCAACATATGAGTCTGACTGATCAAATATAGATTGATGCACACATAACTTTATTAATCCTTTGAGGATCATGACGCGTTTTGACAGTTTATTCTGGCGATCAATAGAACAACTTTTACAGGTTAGGAAAGATCTGTGGGAATTAAAAGGGTAAAGGCTGGCTAAATAATCCCTCTGAATTTCATAATTATACACTTCCTACTCTGAATAAGATCGCCTAATGATTGCCAGAATATTCTGTCAAAATGCATTATAATCCTCAAGGGTTTCATTCTCGCTAAGTAATATACCAAATACTTTTTTTTTTTGGCAATGCAAGTGAAGGAGGCAAAAGGCAGAACTGCCTTTGGCGAGTGCCTACACCAGAGTTGAAAGAGTGACAGGGCCAAACTCAAGGGACATTCGAGCCAAAATGCCTGGACACACGGAGTTTGAAGCAATTTAAGTCATAGGAAGAAGGACAGACTGTTTCTGGGAGAGAGTACCAGAGCTCAGCTGTTGAATAGAAGAAAGATTGAGAAGAATGTTTCACTCTTTGGTTGGAGAGTTGCACAGAATAGGGGTGGGATTGTGTTGCAAGATGGGTGCTACATGCTCTACGAAGAGGGGGTGGTATATACACTGGGAGAGCTCTAAGGAACAATGATTATTGAAATAGCGGTAGAATAGCGAGAGAGATGCAACATTGCGGCGAAGAGAGAGAGACTGTAGAGAATTGGTGAGTGGACGTGAGTTAATGAGACGGAATGCTTTCCTTTCTACTTTGTCTAGAAGTGCTGTGTGAGAGGATCCTCCCCACACGTGTGAACAATACTCAATACATGGATGCACTGTGTATCTGTAGAGAGCAAGAAGCTGAGCAGGGGTAAAGAACCCCCGGAGGCAGTTGATCACACCCAGCTTCTTGGAACCTGTTTTAGAAAAAGTGGTAATATGATCTTTCCAAGAGAGATAAGAAGAAAAGGAGACACCAAGAATGAAGGGTTAATTTGTATGTTGTTGAAGAGTAGGTCATAGTTTTCTGGAAGGGGCGACAAGAAGACAGATGGAGAAATTTAGTTTTGGAAGCATTGAAAGTATCAAGGTTTTCTCTGCCCCAATTATAGATAGTAGAGAGACCAAAAGAAAGGTGCTTCATGGCCTCCTTACGTGAGTTTTGGAGTTCCTACTGTGAATGATGTTGTTGGAGGCTAGTTGAATAGTGTAATGTAGAGTCGCCAGCATATGAGTAAATGGCACTGAAGGAGCAGTTTAGAAGGTCGGTAACCCTTTTACGCACGTGTGGAGGCGATTGCGTTCTTAACCCACTGAGCCCCAGCGACGCAGCGTTTGCGTCAGCAATGTATGTAACGCTAAACCCCAGCGACGCAACAGTTGCGTAAGTGTTACTCCGGTCCCAATTACTTCGGTCCTATGGTACCTAGAGGGCTCAGATTTGTATGGGAACTGTGTAAGTATCCCACGCAACCATGCCGATGGTTGAAAACTCTCACAGTCCAACCGCGTGCGTGTGAGCGCGCAAAAATATGTATTTTTGGGGGAAATTGCCTTCAATTTTTTACTCTTGTAAAATCCGTGTTCGGGGGCTCCGTAGGACCAATTTTTTACCTTTTTGATCGGTGTTTTGTGTTTTTTCCTTCATTCCTAACCCATTCGCTATTGTTTCTGGAAAAGAAAAAAAAAATCAAAACCGGCTGGTCCCTGGTGGTACATTTATTAATAACTAGCTGGGACTCAGCGGGTTAAGGGATAATTTAAACCTTTGTGACCATCAGGGGTGTTTAGAAACCTTTAGTTTAATTGTTTCAACCTCTGCAGGTGCCTTTGAGCGAGTTGTGGGCAGAAAATTAATTTTGGAGAGGTAATTATGAAATTAAAATACTTTTAGTTTGAATACTAAACGGCAACCCTCGGGCCTGAAAGGGTTAATGAATAATAGGAAGAGAATTAGAGATTACAGAACCCTGAGGAACACCGGAGTTGATAGGTTGAGGAAGTGAATGGTGGCCATCCACAACCACAGCTATGGAATGGCCGGAAAGAAATTAGAGACAAAGGCACAGATGTAGGGATAGAAACAGAAGGAGGGTAGTTTGGACATTTTGGGTTTGTACCAGACTCTATCGAAGGCCTTCGATATGTCTAGCGCAACAGAAAAAGTCTCACTGAAGTCCCGAATGGAGGGTGACCAAGAGTTAGTAAGTTACGAAAGAAGGTAACCAGTAGAGCGGCCCTTAATTTAATTTAAGGAAGCCATACTGGCGGTACGAGAGTATGTTATGGGAAGATAAATGCTTAAGAAACTTTGAGGTAAGAATAGTTTCAAAAACTTTAGAGATGCAAGAACTGAGAGCAATTGGACGATAGTTGGAGGGTTGAGAGCGGTCACCCATCTTTGGGACAGGTTGAATGAGAGTGAACTTCCAGCAAGAAAGGAAAACATTAGAGGAGAGACAGAGACGGAAGAGTTTGCCTAGGCAGGGAGTCAGCATGGAAGCACAGTTTTTTAGTACAACACGAGGAACACTGTCTGGTCTGTACACCTTCTTAGTATTAAGACCAAAAGAGGGTGGAAAGTACATCCTTGGAAGAGATCAAGATGTAAGGGACCAACTGTGTTGTTAGTGTGCTGGTTTAGATGCTTATGTTCTGCGTGTGGTGACCTGAGTTAGAATCCCGGGATGACCATATGCTTTCATTAATTTATTCAAATGCATTTGGGTTTGTAATTAATGTTAAGAAGGGGTGCTCCTTAATAAG
Organism: Paralithodes platypus; assembly: GCA_032716605.1. Lineage (NCBI taxonomy): Eukaryota > Metazoa > Arthropoda > Malacostraca > Decapoda > Lithodidae > Paralithodes > Paralithodes platypus. The sequence goes on along the minus strand of CM064498.1, from coordinate 62,315,728 downwards.
TAGGAGAGAGGGGGGTGGATAGGGAGGAATAGCACCAGAATCAGCCAAAGTGGAGTTTGTAGCGAATGTGTTAGCGAAGAGCTCAGCTTTGTCAGAGGAAGAAGTAACGGTATTGCCGTCAGAGTGGAAAATAGAAGGGAAAGACATAGAAGAAAAATTGATTTAGAGGTTTTTGGCTAGATGCCAGAAGGCTTAGGAAGAGCTAGAGTTGGATAGTTCAGTGCATTTATTATTGATGACAGAATGTTTCATGAGTCAAAGAACAGATTTGGCTTGATTCCAGGCAGAAACATAGGAAGCCTGAGATTCTTGAGTTTGAAGGTGACAATACCATTTTAATGCTTCCTCCTTATGGCGGACAGCAGTAGAACAAGCGGGAGTAAACAAAGATTTGTTTTGCATTAGACTGAGAGAAAGAAGATGGAATGTGTGCTTCCATGCTCGAGAGGATTACCTCGGTAATGCGTAATGCGTTGATCACTCTCCGAGGGTCCTCGGCCACGGAAGCAGAAGTCATTCCATGGGAAATAAAAAAAGTACTGCCGAAGAGCCTCCCAGTCAGCAGCGCCAAAGTACCACAAGCGCCACCAGCCGTACCAGAGAGATAGGACAGGTAGAGAGAAGTTTATGGTCGGAGGAGCCCAAAGTACCACAAGCGCCACCAGCCGTACCAGAGAGATAGGACAGGTAGAGAGAAGTTTATGGTCGGAGGAGCCCAAAGGAGAGACAAGATTTATAGTATAAGCAGAAGGGCTAGAGGTTAGAAATGAGGCAAGAATGTTGGGCCGATCTCCGAAGATCTCCGAAGCAATCCAGGATACGGGTGGGTTGCTGGACTAACTGCTCTAGGTCATTTAGGATAGCAAAGATGTAGGCTTGTTGACCAGGTTGGTCAGTGGAAAGAGAGGAGAGCCATTGGCGTTGGTGAACGTTGAAATCTCCTAGAATGGATATTTCTGTATGTGTGACATAACCCTTCATGCTGATTGGCATAACCCTTTGAGAATTATGACCCGTTTGACAGTTTATTCCATCTATTATTAGACTATTTTATTCAGATTAGGTAAGGTATAAAGAAGTCAGAAGGTTAATTGAGATAATAGTACCGTCTCATGATAGCCAGAATAAACAGTCAATACCAGTCATAATGCTGAAGGAGTTAATGTTGCCCGCACTACCGTTGGAGATATTCAATATGGCCGGAGATTTTATTATGCATCGAGTCCAACCAGTAATTTTGACAGTGAATTTTCTTATCGAAATTGGTCCAACCATTAAACATGTTCTATTGTATTAGTTATTTTGAGGAAATACTGTGCGGTCCATTGTTCAGAACATATATGTTTTAATTATTTTTATACAGTTTATGTATTGATAAATAACAACACTAATTTGATGTATTCACTCGTTTACTACTGACGGGTTTCTGAGGGAGTTATTTACAAAATATGCATATTAGGTATGAATTTTGTTTCATATTTATAAAGAGAGAGAGAGAGAGACAAAGAGGTAATGTGAGTGTGAGAGAGTGTGTGCGTGTATGAGGGAGTCAGTCAGAATCCTGCTAGTACCGGCATTCCCTTAAATACAGTAATCTTCATGAACGAGTCTAAATAAATTCCTTTGATTTGTAACCCTGAGCATAGACGTTAATATTAGGTATATGAAAGTGAATTGGGGTTGATTATTTCCGCCTATTGAATATGTAGGTACCTTCAGCACATTAGGGATATTCTGTAATGGATAGATATATCTATCTATATATATATATATATATATATATATATATATATATATATATATATATATATATAATTATATACAGTATATAGTATATGTCTGTCTGTCTGTCTGTCTGAATATATATATATATATTAGGGTGTTTCATTATATCTACCTAAGATGTTGATTACCATATTGATGCTCCCTGTTATCAGTATCATTTGAATATGATTTATGCAAAATTTCTGCTCTGTTGGTTAACATATAGATGTTGCACACTTATGCAACTTTTATATTTATTTTACAGGAAATGTGTAAACTTTCAAAAGTGTGCGACCAGTAAATATTGAGCAATCATTGTAATTTTGGGTTTGTTGCCTTTATAATCTCAAATAGAAACTATGGAAAAGCAATATGACTCTCGTAGTTTCATTTGATATCTTCCCATATAAATATGAAACACCCTAATATATATATATATATATATATATATATATATATATTATATATATATATATATATATACAAATATATATATATATATATATATACCGTATATATATATATATATATATATATATATATATATATATATATATATATATATATATATTTTTATATATATATCTATATGTCTGTCTGTCTATCTATCTTTTCCGCTCCACCTCCAGTCGCATTCTGTGGACAAATGGTGTCATATTTACCAGGGAATGAGTCTTATTTGTCCCAGGGTGTGTTGGCTGGTATTGTTGTTGGAAACTTACTTCTTGGATAGCAAACTAACACTTTTATTCGGGTGTGTAGGACGAAGGCGCCATCTAGTTTTATGGAAGCAAACTCTAAGTGATGATAATTATCATTACATAGAAAATTCCCTAATAATCAAAGGGAGGTAGGTAAACCAGATTTTTGCCTTGAAAAGCATTCTGGAGAATTATCTGGAGAAGTCCTAGGACAGAGTTGATAGAGAAGGTCTGTGGAAAGTATTGATACTATACGGAGTAACTGATAAGTTTCTGAAAGCAAAGAAGAGCATGTATGAGGGTGCAACGGCGGCATTACGTGTGCAGAATGAGCAGAGCGAGTTCTTTTATCTGAATGTTGGCTTAAAGCAAGGGCGTGTGATATCCCCATGGTTGCTCAATATATATATATATATGGATGGAGTCATGAAAATAATACAAAGAAGAGCGGTGGATGTTGGTGTATCGTTGATAAGGGAAGGAAATAAGGGGAAGTTGCCTGTACTGCTCTTTGCTGATGATACAGTTCTCATGAGTGATAGTGAGTGGGAGCTGTAAGGTCTGGTAAATATGTTTGGAACAGTGTATGTAAAAATGCAATCTGAAGGTAAATGCGGGGAAGAGTAGCTTATGGTTTTGAAAAGGTTGCAATCACAGAATGTGAGAAGGGGTTGAATGGTCAGGTATTGGAGAATGTCAGCTCATTTAAGTACTTGGGCAGTGTGTTGAGTAAAGATGGGAGTATGGAGGAAAAAGTGTGGGAGAGGGTGTAACACTGGAAGAGGGTTGTAGGAACGTTGAAAGCTGTAACAAGAAATAGGGTGGTCAGCATGGAAGTAAAGAAGTCCTAGCATGATAGTGTGGTGATCCTGAAATTGACACACAGGAATGAAGCAAGAATATTTTTGGAGAGACTCAAACCAAAAGTGAGAGGGATGGAAATAAGTTACTTGAGAAGTGCGTGCGGAGTTACATGGAGGGATAGACTGACGAATGAGGAAGCACGAAAACGGTGTGTTGTGGATATAGATGTGCTGGAAAGTGTGAAAAGGAACACCTTGAGACGGTTTGGCCATGTGGAACGTTTGGGAAGCGAGAGAATGTCTAAGAGAGTGAAGTGGAAGGTCAGCGAGGGAAAGGTAGACCGAGAGAGAGGTGGAAGGATGGATTTAAGAAGTATATGCATGAAAGCTTTGTTCGATGGGAAGAGGGGCATCGACTGACTGCAGACAGAGGTGCGTGGGGGCAATTCAATCGTGGCCAACCCTTTGGGGACCATGTCGTCGTAGGCATCATGATGTTTTCCTTTCTTTTTAATATATGTTTTAGATCTTTAAATGGTCCCATTCAACTGTGTATTTTATTGCCACAAACTAACCATACACCTTCTTTGCAAATGCGCGAGTCTACCATCATCGTGGAGAGAGAGAGAGAGAGAGATAGAGAATCTAGAACAGAATGAAGACCATTGACGAATAGGCAGATGCGGATGACGACGCAGGAATAATTCACCACCAATCCCCTTTTTATAGCATTGTATTGGTCATTAGTTTTCCTTGAAGTTAGAAGCCTTTACAAAGTGTTTGAACTGTTAGCACACATTTATAACCATGTCAGCTACTGGTACTTCAAAACTTTAAGCAACTTCCACTAAGTGCAAGAAGCTAAAGTGGTGTATCGACTTCAAAGAAGGCGTATACAGTATGCCAGCATCCAGCATGCTAGTCTCTGTCTCTTTTTGTGAGATAGAAGGGAAACTCATGAAGGAGGTAGCTGGGATTAACCCTCCTGGCCCGGGCAGGCTCTCAAAATGACAGTGTGGGCTACCCGGGCGATCTGGCCGAAAAACGTCTAGGCCTAGGCTACCGTATTTGTGTTTAGTTTAACTGCTAGAAATTTCCCACGCATCTATAAATGTAGTGCGGTTTCCAATCTGTAGACTGGCGTTGAGTAGAGCTCTCTATGTCAACTGGTTCAGTTGTGATGACGATTTCAGTGGAGAGCACTTGCAGGCGATGTTAGCAATATGACGATCTTTTCACTACTGAAACAACGACATACAGACATACAATAACAAACGAGTCTTCTCTTTCTTGTTTTCGGAGGTGCGGTGACGTAATGATCGGCTTTGTTTACAATGCGTCGGACGCACGGCGTTCAGACCAAGCTGAATAGGCTTTCAAGCTTACAGATTTTAAAATGACACCCGGACGCCTGCCCTTACTTCGTGGTGTCATTTTAAAATGACAACTGGGCCAGGAGGGTTAAGGAACAATTCAAGCAAAGAGACACAAAAAATACAATTCTATAGAACGAAGTTTCTGAAGGAAGAACCGAAATAGAAAACTTGAAAAAGGTAATAGATTGCTTTAGAATGTGAGAGTGAAGGAACACTTCAAACACCGCCAGCAAAAATATGAATATAGTGCCAGTAAAGGAGGCAACAATTGAAGCAGAAACTACAGAAGAGACTACGATTCCTGCTGCAGCTAACAATAATAATAATAATAATAATAATAATAATAATAATAAACGGTGTATTGATAATTGCAGCCGTAGGGTGAACATTTACAGAGGAACAGTTTGTAGCTTAACTCTAACTTATCTATATTATTAAATCAGTTCGTGTGTCTGTTTGTCTGTGTGTTCTTAAGAGGTGGCCGCAGTTTTGGACCTGGGGAGCTGAAACTTTGCATGTGGGTGTCAATTGACCTGGGTCACGTCATAGAGGGGGCGAGGCCACGATCGGAGGTCGTTTCGAGGCCGAAATTGAAACAAAAAAATGAAAACAATTGCCGTTTGGGGCAGAAGGACGCCTCCGATCGAAAGGTGTATGAAACGAAAGTTGTTCGCAGCCCCCCAAAATGAGGGTACGGATGAGGTCAGATCCAAAATCGGAGGTCATGTAGCGGCCGAAATCGAAGTCGCCGTTTAATGAGGCACAGGGAGGTCGAGGCCGGTGATTATGGTAGTAGTGGTATTGTGATGATTGTGGTAGTAGTGATTGATGATGGTGATTATGGTAATAGTAGTGGTGGTAGTAGTGATGGTGATTATGGTAGAATTTAAACCCGGCAACGCCGGGTACCCCTGCTAGTAATATCTTATAATAAGGACCAAACCATGAGGTCTTATAAGAGCTGTTTGACGAGGTCAATATTATGTACTAGGTTGGCAGATGATTTTCCAGATTGAGATAATAGATTGCATAGGAGCTATTTGACCAGTAAACATTATGTACTAGGTATGCTGAGAAAGATACTAGTTACGCATTTATAAGGGTTACTATAGGGGTTTGTTGAAAACTATTGAGTTGATTTACTGACTATGTTTACTGTTTGCCTAGTTACTATGCAGCTGTTGATAATAAAAAGTAAACGGATTATTAAGAATTGCAGCAAGAGACTGAAAATATACATGTGTAAAATTCATAGATATGCTGACCTATATTTAACAGTATTATTGTACGATTGATTAAACTAATAACATGCAACCGTGCTGTATACTTGCACAGTACATGTGTATGTACGTATCGCTACATACACATACACTGCATGTACATGCACACACAATGCACACATCTGAGCGTAACAATATGCAGCTTATGCGTATGTATACATACTGTATATGAGTGCATATACACATAAATCCACATATACATAATCATACACATACTGTGCGCACGCACAGCCGTACACATATAAATATATGTATGTGTATATACATACGTCTACACATACATGCTAGTGACGCTCGCTATGCTTGGAGAGAGGTCAACTACAAAGAGAAGAAAAAGACCCGACAGTAATATGAGGTTAACACCTCAGATGGATTCAGTTGTCTAGACCATGCCAAAAGTCAGTATGACTTCCCTAAGTCCTCACAGAACAGAAGAAAAAAAGATGGTCAAGTGCAGGGTGGGTAGCGAAATGTTAAGCCTACTATGCATCACTTAAACAACAAAGTGACCAAACTTAACATGTCAAGCAGGTTTGGTCTTGTTAGTGACAAAGAGACAAAAACAAATGTGATTGGGGATTCTCAGGTCAAAGGACAAGAGTCTCAATTTGTTAAGTTTCGCCGAGATGTGAGAAAGGTGAAGAGCCTCACAAGTGCAAGGACTTCCCAGATCACAAAGGAAGTGGAAGCATTCTAGTCCAAGACTAATGGGACAGCAATAATAGCCCAGGTCAGTGGTAATGACCTGTTTCTCAAAAGAAATAAAGTCGATGTCACAGCGTCGATAAGAGAAGAGGTCATGACTCTGGCTGATGAGCTCTGACTCAAGACAGACAGAGGCATGATAGTTGGTATTTTGCCCAGAATGTACGGAGGTGATTGTGCTACCAGCAAAGCAATAGGCTTAAATGGTAGGTTAGCTGACCTATGTACCCAGAAGGGAGTGAAATTTGTGGACCCATTTGATGAGTTCTATGGGAAGCGCAACCTTTACCACCGTGACGGTGTGCACTTAAGCAAAAGTAGTAAAATCAAACTTGGTGATTTCCTAAATCACCATCTTTACAGCTTGCTGAGGGCAAACAAAAATGTAGAAAGCACCCCCCAGCAGGAAAAGTGCAAACCCTCACCAGCAGTTGATCTAAAACTTCCAAAAAGAGGTCCCACAAAAGAAGGAGTTCGTCCCTTTGAGAGCAAGAATACCTCTCAACAAACGGCAGAGTTCCCCAGTAGATTGAGAGATTGATAAAAACACCATCTGAGGAGGAGCACTTTATTGACAACGTTTCGCAGATAGCTTCTTCAGTTACCAGAAGAAGCTATCTGCGAAACGTCAACAAAGTGCGCCTCCTCAGATGGTGTCTTTATCCATGTTGTCTACTTTTCAAGTACTGCTCAACAGATTGAGAGATGTCTAGCAACCTCCTTTAAGCTCTACACCTCAGTTGCCAATTTCTGAATCCCTAGATAGTGGTTCTTCTACATCAGGTGAGGATTCACCACATATAATAACCCTAAAGCTTTTTACCAACTATATAAATCTAAAGTTAGAGATGTAATAGGCCCCCTAAAAACTTCAATAGGAGAAATAACAGAAAATGATTTAGAAATGTGCAGTACATTAAATAGTCAGTTTCTTTCCGTTTTCACTAATGAAAATTTGGCACAGATTCCAGAAGTCAATATGGTATATAGTGATAGTATAGAAAATATGTTAAGTACAGTTAGTATAAGTAGAAATGATGTGCTTAAGGAAATTGACAGACTGAAACCTCAAAAATCGCCTGGTCCTGACGAGGTATATGCTAGAGTATTAAAAGAATGCAGAGATGAGTTAAGTAGTCCATTAGCATTTATATTTAACAAGTCATTAGAAACAGGTTTAGTTCCAGAAGCTTGGAAGCTTGCAAATGTAGTTCCGATCTTCAAAAAAGGTGATAAATCGATAGCATCCAATTACCGTCCCATTAGTCTCACATCAATCATAGGAAAGTTGCTAGAGTCCATTATTGCTAGGAAAATTAGAAGCCACTTAGTAAAATTTAACTTAATAAATTCTTCTCAGCATGGATTCACTCAGGGACGTTCTTGCCTTACTAATTTGCTTAGCTTTTTCTCAGAGGTATATGAAGCAGTAGATAGTGACAAGTCATATATTATATATTTAGATTTCAGTAAAGCTTTCGACAGAGTCCCTCATGAGAGATTGATGAGAAAGGTTGAGGCACATGGAATAGGAGGGTCGTTGTTGGGATGGATTAGGTCATGGCTAATTGGTAGGAAACAGAGAGTCAGCATAAATGGTACCAAGTCAGAGTGGGGAGCAGTCAAAAGTGGTGTCCCCCAGGGATCGGTATTAGGTCCCCTGTTGTTTCTTATATACATAAATGACCTAGATTTAGGTATAACTAGTAGGATAAGTAAATTCGCAGACGATACTAAAATGGGGAGATCAATTGATTCAGATAGCGATATAGAGTGCCTCCAAAGGGATCTAGATACCTTACATGAATGGTCAGTAAATTGGCAGATGAAGTTTAACATTGACAAATGCAAGGTATTAAAGATAGGGAAGATGCAAACAAATATTAAATATAAACTAGCTAATTTAGAATTAGAAAATTCAGACTGCGAGAAAGATCGAGGTGTGTCTGTTAGCAATGATTCGAAGCCTAGAAAACAGTGTATAAGCGTTCGTAATAAGGCAAACAGGATTCTCGGGTTCATCTCTAGGAGTGTGAGTAACAGAACTGCTGATGTTATCTTAAAACTTTACTTGTCATTAGTGAGACCCCATATGGATTATGCTGTCCAATTTTGGTGTCCTTATTACAGAATGGACATAGATTCATTGGAGAGAATTCAGCGTAGAATGACAAAAATGATCCATAATATTAGAAATTTTCCGTATGAAGAAAGGTTGAAGAAATTAGGTTTACATTCGTTAGAGAGACGCAGAGTTAGAGGGGATATGATAGAGGTGTTCAAGTGGGTTAGTGGGATTAACAAAGGGGACATGACAAATGTACTAAAACTCAGTGATAGCGAAAGAACTCGTATCAATGGTTTCAAATTAGATAAATTTCGTTTCAGAAAAGATATAGGCAAATATTGGTTTGGTAACAGAGTTGTAGATGGGTGGAATAGGCTACCAAGTGATATAGTGGGATCAAGAACGATAGGGAGCTTTAAGAAAAAATTGGATAAGCATATGGACGAGAAGGGTTGGGTGTGAAGGGGGATCAGCCGGGTTGGGCCAATCAGCGCTCTGCAGACCCCCGTAATCCTGCGTTAATCTCTAACCGGTTTGGTAAGATGATCCTCAGGGTATTAGAGTGTTGAGCCTATAATTGGGCTTTGTAATTGGGGTTGTGTGGGACAGGGATCTGCCTTGCTTAGGCCAATCGGCTTTCTGCAGACTCCCATTTTCTTATGTTCTTATGTTCTTATATAGGGAATTGCGACACCTCTGATAGTGTACAAAGAAATAGTGTGCACGAAAATGCACTACCCCCAGAAACCCCCTTCTCTTCGGGAAATGGGGTAAACTAGGGGGTTCTAAGAATAACCTGAATCTCCTTAAGGTAGCATTATTTAATACCAGGTCAATTACGAATAAATTCTCAGATTTTTGGGCATTGTTGTCTGCAGAATGCTTCGATGTAGTGGCTATCACTGAATCCTGGATTCACAGTGATATCAAAGATTATGTTAGGGAATTTGAAATACCTGGATATAGAATGCTCCACAAAGACCGAACCACGCAGGAAGGGGGCGGAATTCCTTTGTACATAGAGCTTTTCTAAACCCAATTGACTGCAAGATCAGATCAAAACATGAACTACTAGGATTACACCTCAATCTAGGTAACTCTATCTATAGGATTGTTCTGGTGTACAGGCCTTCACACCAAAATGTTGAAAAGAATGAGACTTCTGTACACAAGACTGAGTGCTGTTATCGAGGATAAAACCAGTGTGATCTTAGGTGACCTCAATTGCCTAGTAAACTGGGAAGCAAGAACTGCCGATGCTGAAGCTAGGCGTCTAGTGGACTTTACTAATGATAACTTTTTGACCCAGTGGGTGAACGAGCCAACTAGAGGCAACAATATACTAGATCTTGTGTTCACCACTGAAGATAAAAGTGTGACTAGCTTATAGGTTGGGGAATCACTCGGAGGTAGTGACCACAATCAAGTTAGGTTCTCTCTTCGCACCTTTAGCAGCAGACCCACCAGTCCTCAGAGTGCAAAACTAGATTTTCGTTGTGCAACTTTTGAAGGCCTTCGGGGAAGCTTATCCCAGATCAGACTTAAGGGTGAAAATGCTAATGCAATTTGGTGCTAATTCAAAGAGCAGTTTATGGATCGACAAGCTGTATTCGTTCCTACTAAGCTTACCAAATCAGGCTCAACCCAACCAAAATGGTTCACAAATGGCATAGCTTCAACAGTTAGAGAGAGAAAGGTTGCGTACAAAAAGTCGAAAAGAAGTTAAGACCAAAGAGATTTAGATTCCTTCAAAAATGTGTAAAAGAGTGAAATCTCTTATAAAGGAAGCAAAATGGAATGAAGAACTCAGGGTTGCAGCCCTCTGCAAAGAGAGTCCTAAAGAGTTTTTCAGCTATGTGAACAGCAGGAAGCAATTCAAAAGTAGCATTGAACCACTAAAGGGACCAACAGACCAATTACAAACCTCTGAAACTGATATAGCTAAATCCGTAAATGACTATTTTGCCTCAGTATTCACAAGGGAAAATACCAGTGACAATCCAAGTCCTTGATTAGTGCATGAGGGTGAAGTTTTTAGCAGAATCAGATGTACCCCAGAGGAGGTAGCAAAAAGAATAGATAAGTTAAATAGATTCAACTCATTCACCCCAGATAGCTTTCTACCCCGAGTTGTACGAGAAGTGCAAGATGAAATCGCACCTATCTTTGCAGACTTCTTCAAATAATCACTAGAAAATGGAGAAGTCCCTGAAGACTGGAAACTGGCCAATGTGACCCCAATCTTTAAGAAAGGGGATCACGAGTGTCCCAAGAATTATCGGCCAATTAGCTTGCCTTCTATCATAGTAAAACTCTTAGAAGGGATACTAGTAGACAAGATGGTTGACTACCTAGAAATCCACAATTTATTTACAGATTCCCAATATGGATTCAGGCGACACTGATCATGTCTTACCAATTTGCTGGAATTATTCCATGAAATGCTGAGTGAGTATGACAAAAGTAGAGTCATAGACATCATTTACGTAGATTTTCAAAAAGCTTTTGACAAAGTGCCTCATTGCAGGCTAATGTCAAAAGTGAGTGCACTAGGTATCAATACAGAGGTCACAAATTGGATAGAAAGTTGGCCAACAGGTAGACAAAAACGAGTGGTAATCAATGGTGTTTCTTCTGAGTGGATTCAAGTCACTTCTGGAGTTCCACAGGGATCTGTCCTTGGCCCACTTCTGTTTACCATATAAGTCAATGACATCGATATTGGTCTGTTGAGTGTTATCTCCATGTTTGCAGATGACATCAAACTTGGAATAAATGCGAAAGACCCCAAAGGAGTTGAACAGCTCAGGATGGACCTCAACAGACTGGGTGAATGGTCAGAGACATTGCAGATGCCTCTAAGCTTGGAAAAGTGCAAGGTGATGCACATCGGTAAAGCAAACTCCAAGGCAGGCTATTCGCTATTGGGAGTGTCTCTGGAAAAGGATTTGGATGTTCTGATTAGCACTGTCCTAAAGTTTTCCAAGCAGTGAATTGAAGTAGAGAGGAAAGCTCAGAAATTATTGGGATATATAATGAGGCAATTTAAGTATAGATATAAGGAAATAGTTCTCACTCTTTACAACGCTCTAATACAGCCTATCCTGGAGTATGCCGTTCAATGCTGGTCTCCAGCACTCAGGAAAGATAAAATATATAGAGCGACTGGAAAGAGTACAAGCTAGGGCTAAAAAGCATATTCCATCGCTTAGAAGACTGAGCTACGAGGACCGGTTGAGAGTTCTTGATCTCTTTCCGTTGGAGACACGCAGACTATGAGGTCAGCTCATTAAAGTTTAACAAATACTTAATGGGTTTGACAACGTGGATTATGTATCAACATGTTTAGCCTCAATATGAATACAACACGCTACCATGGCGGGAAATTAGAATTGAAAAGGTTCAGCACTAGTATTTGTGGAAAAAAATTCACATATAAGATTTGTTCTACCAGGAACAAACTTCCGTCCGAAGTTTTAAAAAGTTTTTCAGTAGAGCAGTTCAAGAAGAGAGCAAATAGTATTGTGCACACTCTGTAATGAGTGTAATGCACTAAACAGTCTCTCTCCTTCCACTTCGAGTATATCCTCGGAATGGACCGCAAGATCTCTGAGATACTAACTATTCCTTGTAACTTTCTCTCTCTCTCTCTCTCTCTCTCTCTCTCTCTCTATCATAAATATATATTTACACACAAAAGTTCAGTTAAGCCCCTACACAGACCCATTCACACTCTTTGCCTCTCTCTTTCTCTGAGCCTCTATCTTTAATAATCAAGTCAGCAACACTAATATACACTGCACATGTGTTTCCTCTTTCCCCCTCTTGGAAGTAATGGAGATATGTGTATACCCTATCCTCGTATGTCAAGCCAGATTGAAAAGAAACCATTATTTGTTGCGCTAGATTGCTGAGGATATTTGTTCACTTTCCGCCCTGGATGGTGGGTGTGGGTGAAATGAATACACCAGTTTTGTTCGAGTTTATCCCTGACTCTGATGGAGGGGGACAAGTTTAGGCTCTGTATGTGTGTTCAAGTTTATGAATATATATAGATGTATATATATATATATATATATATATATATATATATATACTGTATATATATATATATATATATATATATATATATATATATAGTTTACATTCTCGTTACGGACTTAGTGGAGTGACTGTCACATTGACACTTAATACACTATCTCATCCGACGTCTTGTGGGGTTTTATGATATATTGCGCAATTAGCGCTTAAGATTTCTATCGCGTTTGCCATTTCAGAGCATTCTGAATTAGTATTACCTTTTAGAATGAAAAAAAACGGCCCACAGACCCACCCAGATTCTGAGCTTGCATATAAAGTGTTTGTTTATGATTATAATTGTATATATTTGTTAATGATTTGATTAATGTACATGATTTGTTAATGTGACTTGGTATGCAACGTTTGAGTGGTGTGTGAAGTTGTTGCTTTCTATATTATACAACAATGAACCAGGTCTATTGACCTTTGACCTTGTTTATTTAATGGACGACAGCCATGTTAGGAAGCCTTTTAGAATAATGACGCCTTCAATATTATATGATGGCAAGCGCTATGATATTTATTTCGGTTAAGGATATATTCCTTATATTTAGAGGGACATACGTGTACATCAATAGACGTGTGGCAATCGATGCCAGTTATACATGATTGATAGTACAAATGTTTGTTTTTGTCGACCTGTGAAGTGAAGCAAACAAGTAGAGTATAATAGGTCAAATACAAAAGTGAAGCAAACAAGTAGAGTATAATAGAACAAATACAAAAGTGAAGCAAACAAGTAGAGTATAATAGAACAAATACAAAAGTGAAGCAAACAAGTAGAGTATAACAGAACAAATACAAAAGTGAAGCAAACAAGTAGAGTATAATAGAACAAATACAAAAGTGAAGCAAACAAGTAGAGTATAATAGAACAAATACAAAAGTGAAGCAAACAAGTATAGTATAATAGAACAAATACAAAAGTGAAGCAAACAAGTAGAGTATAATAGAACAAATACAAAAGTGAAGCAAACAAGTATAGTATAATAGAACAAATACAAAAGTGAAGCAAACAAGTAGAGTATAACAGAACAAATACAAAAGTGAAGCAAACAAGTAGAGTATAATAGAACAAATACAAAAGTGAAGCAAACAAGTAGAGTATAATAGAACAAATACAAAAGTGAAGCAAACAAGTATAGTATAATAGAACAAATACAAAAGTGAAGCAAACAAGTAGAGTATAATAGAACAAATACAAAAGTGAAGCAAACAAGTAGAGTATAATAGAACAAATACAAAAGTGAAGCAAACAAGTATAGTATAATAGAACAAATACAAAAGTGAAGCAAACAAGTATAGTATAATAGAACAAATACAAATGTGAAGCAAACAAGTATAGTATAATAGAACAAATAAAAAAGTGCAGACACGAAAGGAGAGAGTCTGGGTTGAAAGCAAGAGAGAGAGAGAGAGAGACACGTTGACTTTGATACTCACAGATCTGGCTCATCACCTGACCCGGTGGTAACAGATATTCACCTGACCCGGTGGTAACAGATATTCACCTGACCCGGTGGTAACAGATATTCACCTGACCCGGTGGTAACAGATATTCACCTGACCCGGTGGTAACAGATATTCACTTCAAAAGACTTTATTGACACAAAGTAATGTACATAAATACAGGTGATACATAACAGTTATTCATACCCTTTGTGTCAATGAGGATCTGATGCCATCAGGCATACATTGTGTCCTCATTGATACATTACTATACATAATATATGATGTCAGGTGAACACAATTATATATTTGTAATTTGTAGTAACTTAAGTTATAATTATAATAATAATAATAATAATAATAATAATAATAATTAGATTATCAATTGGATTCCACATATATAATCTAAACAATAGGTAGTTTACATTATGCATTTATTTATTTAATAAGTAATTTTTTAAGAGATTTGTTCTTGTATACTGGGAAGGTACGCTGTGTATTGAGCTTTTCATTTATGATATTCCAAATTTGAGCTCCTTTATGTCGGAAAGTTTTTTTCATTAAGTTAGTCCTCGCGATAGGAATGCGCAACCTCTCTCTCTGCCTTGTTAAATGATGGTGTATGTTCATATTGGTAGTGAACATTTCGGTAAGAACTGTTGGTACAATATCTATGATAATTTTGAACATTAATTTCGACACTGAGAATTGATATATATCTGAGAGAGGTAATAGTTTTAATGTTTTGAACATTGGTGGAGTATGAGCTCTATAGTGAGCTAAATTTATCATCCTTATTACTCTTTTCTGGAGGATCATTAATGGTCTCATATAAATTTCACTTGCTGTGCCCCAATTTACTATGCCATGTGTCAAATAAGGGTATGCAAAGGAATTATACAGAGTTACGATATACCTAGCAATATGATCAAATACTCACCTTTGGGCTATGTCGGAACTTCAGATCATTTTGCAGTTCTTACCAAACTGCAATTCAAAAAGCCAAAAGAAGAGATTCACCATCGAAAAATATGGATGTGGGACAAAGCTGATTGGAACAGTATCCGACGTAGTCTATATTCTAGCGTAAAATGGGATGTGATTTTTAAAGGAGATGTTAACAGCCAAACTAACAACATCACTTACGAATTGTCAAAGGCTCAACATCGCTTTGTGCCATATAAAAATTCCACAACAAAACCATCTGATCAGCCCCCTTGCAAAGCTGCATCAGATAAGAAATACCGAGCATGGAGATGCTACAAATGCCACTCAACATCCCACAACAAACGCCTCCATAAAATGGCAGCAAGAAAAATGGGCCATCAAGAAGTGGGTAAGCAACTTAAGAAATACATTAAAAGGTGGACAAGTAGGAAGCAAAATGTGGTATATACAGTAAAGGAAAAACAAGGAATCATTCGTGAAGAAAAGGTTCCGCCTCTAATGAGAGAGAGTGGCAAAATAGCCCATACTACTGATGAAAAAGTAAATGCCCAACTCATCACTTTGCAACCAAGATGACTATATACCACACTCAGACTGCCAACCATCACTCATTCCACCAGTAACTGAAGAAATGGTAGACTACTTTAGCACCAGTAAGACTGAAGTGTATGGACTACTAAGGGGACTAGATGAAAAGAAAGCTGTGGGACCCGATGGTATTAGTCCACGTCTACTCCATAAATGTGCAAAACAACTAGCACAACCTCTTACTTTGTTGTTTAACAACTGCCTGCAAACAAGCATATGGCCAGATAAATGGTAAACAAGTAATGTTGTGCCAATACATAAGGAGGGCAGTAGGACAGAAGTCACTAACTATTGACCTGTCTCTCTCTTATCAACTCTAAGTAAAATCCTCTACGTACCACAAGAAAAGTGGAACAAGCACTCAATTTGCTCTTGAGGAACCTCGCTGTCATACATATCATTACCAACAGCAATTATCTTACAAATACTCCATTTTGTGTAATAGATTATTAAGACTTGGCTTAAACCCACACCAATACACACTGCAAGGGTTAAACATAAATGTCAATCTCATGCTTACAAATATTGACAATGACCAATACAAATCTATGCTAACTTGGTTGAGCTTTGAAATAGGGGATATGGACACACTATATAACGCTTATAAAAACCCATGCCAGGTTTATTCCATTATCCTGAGTAGTATATGCATTCTCCAAACTTGTTCATCCAGTGTAAAAAAAAAAAAAAAAAAAAAAAAAAAAAAAAAAAAAAAAAGAGAGAGAGTGAAAGATGTTTAACAATATGGACCCCCTCCCCTCCCCCAGATACCAGACGACAATACTCCTCCAGACCACTCTGACCCTTACTGACTGACCATAGGGTCGACATTGGCTCACAGGAGGGGTGCCGCACTGAGCCAACACGGCACTCACATGACGAAAACATATCAAATCAATGAGGCTCACCCCCCCCCCCACCCCCCCCCCCACCCCACCCCCGAACAGACATGTCGGAATGGCATGGCATGTGATACCCAAGCCAGCAAGGAGTCACCCCCAACGCGCCCCTGTCGACCTTGCCCTGGCCAGTCTCTTTAGCAGCTAAATCAGGAAAACCCTCAGGCAGCTCCAGTTAAGCCTGGAAACCTTTTTCTCCTGCTAAAATTCACTTCATCCAACTAATTCTTGTCCTATCCCCACTTCCCCCTAACCCCCTGTCACTACTCAATTTGACTTGACTCGACCATAACAATCCACAAACAAAGGAAACCAGCTAAACACTCTAAACAAACACCACTGCAGTAAATGGTCTTTCTCAAGAATTAGGCAGGGTAGTCGAGGCTACTCGGCAACAGACATGACCACAAATTGACGCCTGAAGATGGATTATACTCGCTCAAGGTATGTGAGTGTTAAGGGGAGATGTCCACTTGAAGAACTTTTTTCTTGACCCCTTTCTCCCTCATGTCTAGCCCCATTGCTTTTGAGATTTTAAGACGTTTGCCCAATTAGTTTGGCTATTTTAAAACATATCGCCCCATTTCTGTCAATTTTAAGACATTTCGTGCCATTTAGGTGTCGATTTTTTCCTGGCGAGCGAAAGCGAGCCTGTAATTTAAGAGGAATCGGCCTTCGGCCGGGACATTTTTCTATCGAAAAATGTACAAATTTATCTTGAAAGGAGGTCAAGGAGGTGTAATTCTAAGTTTGATGGAGGTCTAGGGAATAAACTAAATACCTCCCCTTAAGGGGGTGGGAGAGGTTCTGTAGATGTGGAATATAATACCTTGTATTTAATGGATTAACACGGTGGAAATAAACTATTAACATTAGGAAACTGTAATATGGAGTTATCGTTTCATATATAAACATTTAATTATATTGTTCACTTTAAAAAAATGGCTGTCATTGTTATGGGCCAGATGTTTAAGTGGAAGGTATAGGTAGCGCCAACGAACATGCCAATTATCTCGATCCCTGACCTCTTCGTAACTCAAAAGGACCTTGAGTAAACTGGCTGTAAATGTCCACATCTATTTCCTGGTGGACTCTTCCCAAAATATAGAAATGTCAGCCCTATTCCTTTCATTCATTTTGAGTTATAAGAAGTTAAGGGGTCCAGATTATTGTCAAATTGGTTGGCGCTACCTATTGTATCTAAGGAATGGATATGAGAGAGAGACAAAGAGGGAGCATATGAGAATATGTGTGTGTAAACACGGGATTAAATTGATTTGCTTTAGCCGTTCACCAAGTGATTGAATTAATTAGGTTCATGCACCGCTAGCTTGCTACCAAACATTTTATTTGTACAGTGCTTAGTATAAAAGTGTTCTAACTCTGTCTTTTTCCGCTAGATTGTTTTCCTATTAGTTTAGTATTTGTTGTTGTACTACAGTCCTCTCTCTCTCTCTCTCTCTCTCTCTCTCTCTGTATATATATATATATATATATATATATATATATACAGTATATATATAAATCAAATAGAATGAAATTAACAAAGAGTTTTTTATTTGTAGTATATAAGCATTTTGATTCGCAGGATTCATATTTGTTTTGCTGGGTATACGAAAGGCATTTAACCCTCCCGAAAACTCCCCAGGTTTTGAGATGCCTGGCGCTGGATTCGAACCCTGGTTAGCAACCTCGGTAGGTGACTGAGGTCACCCCAGGTCCGCGCGCTAACCCACTGTACTACCCCGAACGTTAATAGGATAGTAACCTTAGTTTTCCTTGGAAGAACCAGGTGATAGTCTCGTGGTGATTCACGTGATGGGTTTCTTGGGCTTCGCCACCAACGACTATTTTACACTATCCCAAAAGTCAACTCGGGTAGTACAGTATTTGGGTTGCGGGATTTTTGCAAGGGCATTACAATATTCAAGAACATATTAGGCTCTAGAATTATGTAAAAGTACTAATTGTCAGCTATTATATCAGTGGGGATGTTAGACTGGAATAATTTAGTTGGTGGTTATCATCAAGAGAAGCACAAAGCCAGTGTGGACCATCATTACGTGAGCCATTATTCCGGCTATTAAGTATTCAACAGCTCCCGCCAGACCAACAAAAAGTGATACATATTACTGAAATCTGCCTCACTAATGATCCTTACAGGCTGCACCACGTTCACGGATTTTAGGATGTGTGCTATATTTAGATCTATCTATCTATTGCCGGACACCGTGATCCCATAAAGGGTGGCCACGAACGAATCGCCCCCATGCACCTCTGTCATAAGTCAGTTGATGCACCTCCTCCCTTCATGCACCACTTTCGTGAATATAAAGGAGTACAAAGGAAATCAAGCAACAACAGTTCTAGTGACCCTTCTAGGCTGCTTGTCCTCCAAAACACTGAGGATCAAGTGTCCAAACAGTGGTTTAGAGTGGGTAAGGGAACATTGGAGAGGGAACTACTGCCCTGGAGCTAATGTCCGTGGCAGGATTAGGAAGTTAGTAGGGGACAGATGGGTTAGTAACTGAGGGGGGGCTAAAATAAAGTTATTAATTTACAAACGCAGTCAGTCGCGGGTTTGATGCGAGATATTAAATTTTGTCTAGGCGAAGTTTAAATGAATCAACGGTGCTGCAATCTATAACATCTCGGGGAAGCCCATTCCATAAGTTGACAGCTCGATTGAAGAACAAATTCTTAGATTAGTGTGAGTTAAAAGATTTACCAATAATTTTGCAACCGTTTCCCCGTGTGTAATTAGATTGGTCGATAGTGAAGTACTTACTACAGTTCATATTGTCGATGATTTTTGATGATTTTGAACACTCTAGTTTTGTAGATAGACTTGAATTAAGTCGCATCTTAATCTGAGCTTGGTTAAAGGAAATAGATTTATTTCTCTAAGACGCTCTTTCGTATGGTTTGTTCTTTAGGCTAGGTATCATTTTGGTAACTCTACGTTGAACTCGTTCTAGCTTGTCTATATCTTTTTGGCAATAAGGGCACCATGATTGACCGCAGTATTCCAGAAGAGGGCGGACTAAGGAATTGTAATGGGTTAGGATAACGTCTTTGGATTTATGCTCAAATGACCTGCCTATAAAGCCAAGTTTGTGTTTGCCTTCTTAACAACTTCTGAACATTGTTGACCCGGTTTTAGGTTACTCGATATTGTTACTCCCAGATCGGTTTCTCTGTTTACATTCTTAAGCTGAGTGCTATTCATCGAATAGTTTGCTTTCTCATTTTGGTATCCGATATGTAGTACTTTACATTTATCGGCATTGAAACTCATTTGCCAAATTTGGGCCCAATATGACAACTTATCTAGATTGTTTTACATATCGTCAACTTGTTCTTTTGAGAGTACGCTATTTGCTATTTTTGTATCGTCAGCAAATTTTGAGATTGTACAGGAGAGACCCTCATCTATGTCGTTGATGTAAATTAGAAAGATAATTGGGCCTAGCACCGATCCCTGGGGTTCCCCGCTACTTACATTGGTCCATTTAGATGCCTTACCGTTTATAACTACTCTTTGTTTCATGTCGTTGAGCCAATTTTCTATCCATTTCAACACACTGTCTTGTATTCCATGCGCTTTTAGTTTTAGCAGTAAACGTTTGTGGGGAACTTTGTCAAAGGTCTTTTGAAAATCAAGGTATATAATATCTACAGCTTTACTCTCATCGTAGAGGTTGAGGATATCGTGGAAGAAGTTTTAAAGGTTTGTTAAACAGGAACGTTTTTTTACGAAAGCGGTGTTGAGTATCTTTAAGTATGTTATTTTCCTCTAACTGATTTACTAGGCTGTCTCTTATGAGTGTTTCTAACATTTTACATACAACTGAGGCTAAGCTAATTAATTGGACGATAGTTACTGGGTAGGGATTGGCTGCCTTTTTTTAATATCGGTGTTACTTTGGCTAGCTTCCACTGACCAGGCATAGTTCCAGACTTCAAGGATTTACTGAATAGCAATGTCAGTGGTTTGGAGAGCTCATCCTTAGCTTCCTTTAGAACTCTAAGTGAGATTGTATCAGGTCCAGGTGTTTTATTTACCTTGAGTTTATCTAAATAATTCAATACTTCTCTCTCTGTAGCGGTGATACTGCTTAGAACATCTGAATCATCAATCTGAATCAGCGATGGTGTAGGGATATCACTGAGGTCTTCTGTTGTAAAAACTGATGCAAAGAAGGTATTGATTGCATTACTCAATTGTACTTCGTCTTTGGTGTATTCTCCATTTTCATCGACTAACGGTCCAATAGTTGAAGTAATTACTTTTTTCTTTCTGATATAACTATAGAATTTTTTCGGGTTTGTTTTACTTTGATTCGCAACATGTAACTCCAGAGTCTTTTTACTTTGCTTGATTCACTTTTTGGCTTTGCGTCGTAGCTCTACAAATTTCACCCGTTCTTCATCATTTTGTGAGGATTTTAATCTATCATTAGCAAACTTTTTTCAAGCAGATAGTTTGAAATATCTTTATTCCACCATTTGGGCTTATTATTATGGCTTATATACCTTATTTTCGATGGTATGCAGTCTTGCACTGCTTTTAGGTAAGTGGTTTTGAATAATTCCCTAGATGTATTTATGTCGTTATTGTTAATTGAAAAGCTCCAGTCAGTTTCTTTAAACATAGCTCTAAGTTTATGAAAGTTTGCTTTCTTGAAATTAGGGACTTTTTCGATGCTGCTATTTGGCTTGTTACTAGTAAACTTTAAAGTGAAAGTTATTGTACGATGGTCGCTGTTACTGAATTCATCACCAACATTCAAATTCTCTATTAATTCTTCTTCTGTTGCAAGTATAAAGTCAAGAACGTTATTACCACGGGTCGGCAATCGAACAAATTGGTAGAGTGAACTCTCTTGCAAGTTCGCATACAAGTCATGTCCGGAGTGCGAAATAAGAGTATCGCCCCACTTGGTCACAGGTAAATTAAAGCCGCCAAAAAATATGGTATCTTGGGACTTACTTACATCTGCAATTTGTTCGTAAATTTCTCAGTCAGTTTGCACTGATTGACCTGGAGGTCTGTATACTAATGCAAATATTATTTTTGTACCTTTATTATTCTTTATTAGCACAAAAGATGTGTCGACGTTCACAAATCGAAGTTCTGACAAGAGGGTCGGGTTAAGACTTTCTTTGACATAAAGTAAAACGCCACCTCCATTTCTATTTATTCGACTTTTCTCAAACATTACATAATCGGGAAGTGAATACTCTGCTAAAAAGTCTCTATCTTCTGTATTGAGCCAAAATTCTGTTATGCCAATCACATCGTTATTTTCCGAAAACACTAGTTCCTCTAAATCTGAAATTTATTGCGTATGCTACGAGCGTTTGCATGCATAGAAAACCTTTAAAGTTGCGGTTTTAGAACTCACAGAAAGCTCTTTAATCGAATTTTTGGTTCTATTCGGATCTACATTTACATTCATTGCTGTCCTCGGTCGTTATCCCTGGCAGTTTTGAATTTGGGTTGTGTTGGTGGAGCTTTATCCAAAGTGGGCGTTGAGAAGACGCCCAAAACGTGCTGCTCCCACCTGGTTCAGATGAACTCCATCGTCCGAAAACAAATAGTCATCGTAGTAGAAATTGTCCCAGGTGTCGACGAATCTCACGTTGTCCTTCCTTCAGAGGTTTGCTGTACAACGATTTGTGCTGGTGGCTATGTTGTAAAATCGGCTCTCTACACCGAGCCGGGGGACGATTCCTGAGACGATGATCCTTGATGACTTCTTAAACGACTTGATCAGCTGCTGGTACTTTAAAAGCAATCTTCTGACCGGGTTCGCTGTACATTGTTGGATCCAACGTGGATGACGTACATTGTATTAGCAGGGGCCAGCTTTGATACTTCGTCAACTGCAGCAACTACGTCGTCCACACCACCACCAGGGATATAAAAGCGCTTCCTGGTCTTAGGTGCCATGGCGCGAAACTCTGTGAGCTGACCACGTATCATCGAGTCTCCCACGAACCGGACTTCTTCTGTTTCCTCTTTGTCATCTGAGTCTGTGAGTATCTGGAAACGGTTTTGACACTCGGTAATCGGTATGGTTTTCTTGGTCTTGGGGCAAATGTTGTTCCTCCAAATTGAGGGGGAAAAGAGTCTCTATTTGTTTCTTGAGTATCGGAACCATCAGCTGAAGTGGCTATACTGCAGGCGTTGGATTGTTGGCAGTTGACGTTGGGGCGTTGATGGCTGCTGGAGTTGAAGCGGTGACAATTGAAGTTTGTGGTACTCCAACTTTGAGTGTTACAAACTCTTGGAGTGATTCCAGCTTCATGGTGAAGACGTTGATCTTGATGTAGGCTTCATCTAATTTCACTGTCAAATTCTCTCGTTGTTGGCAGAGCTTGAAGATCTTGAAGATCTTCAGTAGCAAACATGAACTCACCAAACCTAACGGCGCATTTCGTATTAGTGTGAGGCATGGTGACAGTCACTTTCTTCATATCACTTCACTCACTTAAAAAACACTTCACTCATTTTAAAACACTTAACTCACTTTAAAACACTTCACTCACTTTAAAAAACTTCAATCACTTCAACCGAAAACAAATATGTTGAAATACGCAGAAATAGGTTACCAGGGGTGATAGCCTAATCGAAAACAAAAATTTCGAGATACGCAGAATTAGGCCTCCAGGGGCGATAGCTTAACCAAAAGTTTTTTTAAATTGAAATACGCAGCAATAGGCTACCAGTGGAGATAGCCTATTATATTTGATGTACCTTATTTATTATTTTTTCTTTCTTAAATACACAGTGATAGCCTAACTGAAAACAAAAAATTGAAATACGCAGTGATAGCCTAACTGAAAACAAAACAAGTTGAAATACGCAGAAATAGACCACCAGGAGTGATGGCGTAACCGAAAACAAAAATGTTGAAATACGCAGAAATAGGCCACCAGCGTTGAATAGCCTAACTAAAAATAATAAAATTTAAATATGCAGAAATAGGCTACCAGGTGTGATAACCTAACCTTAAACAAATATATATATATATATATATATATAACAGAATATGTAATTAAATATAAAATTCACCTAATAGAGATTATATAAAAATAAAGTGTGCTGCACACAAGGGATTAATATACTGTATCAACAGATGGCCCTGGTGTCGCTGTAGCCTAGTAAAGCAGTAGCCTACTCTTTTTAGATAAAAACAAGTGTAACAGTCAAAGGTTACTACAAGATCGTGCAAGCAACAACTAAAATTACAGATATATATAGCTACAGTAGGATACTAAATACAATATCTTCTAAAGTTAATACAAAAAAAACAGATTGGCTGGCTATAGGCTAGGCTAGGTTTGGGTTAGGTTAAAAGCTTGGCAGGTTGGGTTAGGCTAGGTTAGTTTGTACAAATACCACCCTTAGCTTAAAGTAAAATCAGTCTGAGGAGAAAAAGTCAAGAATATATCTAGGGGGAGAAGATAAATGAATGCACTTAAATTTGGTACAACATTTGCTGGAATTTAATATGTATAATCCCTAAAAAAAGTTTGTTTACAAAATGGTGTCGGCGTTCGTCCCTGTAGGCAGGTTAGTTAGTAAACAATAGTGTTTATTAGCAAATTAATATGCAAAGCTTTACTTACATACAAGGCAGTTAAATAGATACTTACTACAGTAGGTAATGGGTAAAATTAGGGGCTACGATTTTATATAAAATAATAAGAGAGCGTTTGTTTATAAAACAAAACAAAACAATAGATGGCGTTAGTGGCGCCCTGTCCGAGCAGGAGTCTTGTGAAAAACACAAAGTTTATCAGTCAATACACAGCGAAATATCGTGCAGTGTTACTTACTTAGCTACAGGATGGTTAAACGTGCTCTTAACCACCTTTCATGCACAAGAATGAAGAGGATGAATAGTTAATACTCAAATTATGATCGAATATCGTGAGTGCGTTGACGGAGTGTCTGCAGCGTCTGGCGGTAGGAGGATGGCCATAACTCCATCCTTCCACATCTCTCTCGGTTTACCTCTCCCTCTTTGTCCTTCCACCTCACTCTCGTACACTCTCTTAGTCATTCTCTCGCTTCCCATATGTTCCACTTGGCCGATTCACCTCAAGATTCTCCTTTTCCACTCTTTCCAGCACACCTACATCCATACCACACTGCTCTCATACTTCATCATTCGTCTGTCTATCCCTCCATGTAACTCTGCACACACTTGTCAAGTACTTCATTTCCACCCTTCTTACTCTTGGTTTGTGTCTCTCCAACACTGTCCAGTGTCCATGCTTCACTCCCGTATGTCAATGTCGGGATTACCACACTATCATGCAAGGACTTCTTTACTTCCACGCTGACCACCCTATTTCTTGTTACTGCTTTCAGCATTCCAACAACCCTCTTCCCCTGTTACACTCTCTACCGCATTTCTTCATTCATACTCCCATTTTTACTCAACACACTGCCCAAATACTTAAATGAGCTGACATTCTCCATAGCCTGACCATCAAACCTCACCTCACACTCTGTGACCTCACCCCTTTCAAAGACGATACCTTTCTCTTCCCCATATTTACTTTCAGATTCTGTTTTTGACACACTGCTCAAAACATATTTACCAGACCCTGCAACTCCCATTCACTATCGCTCATCAGAACTGTATCATCGGCAAATAGCAGTACAGGCAACTTCCACCCGTGTCCATCCCTTATCAGCGGTACACTAACATCCAATGCTCTTCCTTGTATTTCTTTCATGACTCTATCCATATATATTTGAACAACCATGGGGACATGACACATCCTTGCTTTAACCCAAAATTCAGATCAAAGAACTTGCTCTGTTCATTCTCCACATGTACTAACGCCTTTGCACCTTCATACATGCTCTTCCCTTCTTTCAGAAATTTGCCATCTACCCCGTATATTTTCAGCACTTTCCACAGACCCTCTCTATCAACTTCACTGAGTATTGTAATAGCGGTAGAATAGTGAGAGATTCAACATTGCGGCGAAGAGAGAGAGACTGCAGAGAATTGGTGAGTGGACGTGAGTTAATGAGATGGAAGGCTTTCTTTTCTACTTTGTCTAGAAGTGCTGTGTGAGAGGATCCTCCCTACATGTGTGAACAATACTCAATACATGGACGTACTGTACAGAACAAGAAGCTGAGCAGAGGTAAAGAACCCCTGGAGGCGGTTGAGCACACCCATTTTCTGGGAAGTTGTTTTTAGCAAAAGTGGTAATATGATCTTCCCAAGAGAGATCAGAATTAAAAATGACACCAAGAATATTAAGAGATGATGAAGGGTTAATTTGTATGTTATTGAACAATAAGTCATAGTTTTCTGGAAGGAGGCAAGGAGTAGACAGATGGAGAAATTGAGTTTTGGAATCATTGAAAGTAACAAGGTTTTCTCATCCCCAATTAGAGATAATAGAGAGATCAGAAGATAGGTGTGTTGTGGCCTCCTTACGTGAGCTATGGAGTGCCTGCTGTGACTGGTTTTGTGGAAGGCTAGTGGATTAGAGTAATGTAGAGTCGTCAGGATAAGAGTGAATGGAGCTGGAGGTGTAATTGAAAAGGTCGTTAATGAACAATAGGAAGAGCATTAGAGATAGGTCAGAATCTGAGGAACACCGGAGTTGATAGGTTGAGGAAGTGAACGATGGCCGTCCACAACCGCAGCTATGGAATGGCCTGAATGGAAATTAGAAACAAAGGCACAGATGGACGAATAGAAACCGTTGAAGGGTAGTTTGGAAATGAGGGATTTGTGCCAGACTTTATCGAAGGCCTTCGATACGTCTAGCGCAACAGAAAAAGTCTCCCCGAAATCCCGAATGGAGGA
This sequence comes from Paralithodes platypus, assembly GCA_032716605.1. Taxonomy (NCBI): domain Eukaryota; kingdom Metazoa; phylum Arthropoda; class Malacostraca; order Decapoda; family Lithodidae; genus Paralithodes; species Paralithodes platypus. The sequence continues at coordinate 62,289,216 of CM064498.1, read as the reverse complement.
TGACCATGAGTTAGTAAGATAAGAAAGAAGATCACCAGTAGAACAGCCATACTGGCGGTCTAAGAGTAGGTTATGGGAAGATAAATGCTTAAGACCATTTTGAGTTAAAATGGTTTTAACATTTTTAAAGATGCAATAAATGAGAGTAATTGGATGATAGCTGGAGGGTTGAGAGTGGTCACCCTGCTCTGGGGCAGGTTGAATGAGAGCAAACTTCCAGTAAGAAGGGAAGACGTTAGAGGAGAGACACAGACGGAAGAGTTTGCCTAGGCAGGGATTCAGTACAGAAGCAAATTTTTTTAGTACAAAAGGAGGAACACCGTCCGGTCCGTACGCCTTCTTAGTATTAAGCCCTGAGTTGGTGGAAAGAACATCCTAGGAAGAGATTATGAAGTTAGGCATAAGTAGGAGAGAGGGGGATGGAGAGCAAGGAATAGCACCGGAATCATCCAAAGTGGAGTTTTTAGCGAAGAGTTCAGCTATGTCAGAGGAAGAAGTTACAGTAGTGCCATCTGAGTGGAAAAGAGGAGGGAAAGAGGAAGAAGAAAAATTGTTGGAGAAGTTTTTGGTTAGATGCCAGAATGCTTGGGAAGAGCTAAAGTTAGATAGTTCAGTGCATTTATTATTGATGAAAGAATGTTTGGCGAGGCGAAGAACAGATTTGGCTTGACTCCGGGCAGAAACATAGGAAGTATGAATTTTGTTTAATTTGAAGGAAAACGGTACAGTCTGAATACTTCCTCCTTATTGCGGACAGCAGTAGAGCAAGTGTGAGTGAACCAAGATTTGTTTGCATTAGACTGAGAGAAAGAAAATTAAATTAATGCTTCCATGCCCGAGAGGATTACCTCTGTAATGTGTTCAGCAGTCTCCGATGGTCTCCGGCCATGGAAGCAAAAGTCACTCCATGGCAAATCAAAGAAATACTGCCGAAGAGCCTTTCAGTCGGCAGCGCCCAAGTGCCACAAGCGCCGCCGGCTGTGAGGATTGGGTGGCCGTACCGGAGAGATAGGAGAGATGACAGAGAAATGTTTATGGTCGGAGGAGCCCAAAGGTGAGAAAAAATGTACAGTAGAAGCAGAAGGGTTAGAAATTAGAAATAAGTAAACAAATTTGGGCCAATCTATGATATGGAGCGATCCAGGATACGGGTAGGTGGACTAACTACTCTAGGTCATTAAGGATAGAAAAGATGTAGGCTTGTTCACCAGGATGGTCAGAGGAAACAGAGGAGAGCCATTGGCAGTGGTGAACGTTGAAATCTCCTAGGATGGAGATTTCTGCGAAAGAAGATATGGGTAGAAAGTATTCCACTTTAGAAGTTAGATAGTCAAAGAACTTTTGGATAGTCAGTAGAAGTAGGGGAGAGGTTATCAGCACAGAAATATTTATTTTGAGAGTGACAAGAAAGCTTTAGCCAGAGAGTTGAAAATTCAGGAGAGTCAAAGTTGGGAACATTAGAGAAAGTGAGTTTTGCGCACATATATGCAACATCCACCTTTGTCTTGAAACTAAGGATAGAGATAGTAGGAGATACAGATAAATGTTTACTGTCAGTAGTCCCAGACACCTGAGTTTCGGTGAGAAAGAGAAGATCACATCATCTTCCCTTCCTAAGCCCTCCCTGCTTGTCACATACCCATTTCTCCGTTCTCGCTCTCACTCTCTCGATCATTACCCTACTGTACGTGTTCCGTACTATGCTTCGAAGACATATCCCCCGGTCATTACCACACACTCCTCTTTCCCCTTTTCCTGTATACAGGGGGATTATTATGCCGGTCTTTCAGTCATCAGGTGCACTTCCCTTCTACCATACTAGTTTACACATTTTCCATACCCATTCGATCACTATCTCACCACCATACCTCAACATTTCCCCACACACTCCATCTAATCCTAATGCTTTCCCCATCTTCACTCTTTTCAAGGCTTCACACACTTCTGATCTCTTCATCCCCACCTCCTTCTCAACTACTTCTCTTCTTCTTCTCAATTTATTTTTTATACTAAGGTTAAAATTAATAGTATGGTGGTATAACTTAATGTAAGGTACACAATTTATAATCAATTAAGAGTTTATATGAATCCAATTACTTGGGAATAAAGAAAATTTAATATACTTGATTTTTGAGAATGGATGAACTGTGAATATGCCCTTGTTTTGTTAAAAGGGGGTGGTCATAATAGAACGCAATGTCATACAAGAGACATAAAAAAAAAACACATCTGGGGTAAAATTGAGTATGGAGGCTGGGATGAAAGATTGCAATTATCTTGCAAAAAGGGAAAGGAACAACACGAGTGTATAATATACTTGCCGACAGAAATGAACTTCCCGACTTTATATTATTAGGTATGCTATTAAGCTTTACTTGATTAGTTAATGGCATACCAAATATATTGCTTTACATATTCATTCGAAAAGTTGAATGTTACTCTGGCTGGGGCTTCTGACTGTCTATCGTCTTGTATACGTTAACCCTTTGAAGATTATGACGCATAATGACAATGTATTTTGCCTATCATTATACGATATTATGCAACATAGGAAGGATCTGTGTGAAATATACAGGTAAAGTCGACTCGCAATTAAAGCTCTGATTTCCATACACCCTTCCCAATCTGAATAATATCGTTAATTAAAATAGCCAGAACACAAAATGAATGTGTAATCATCTATTCTAAGGGATAACATTGATATGTTTTTTTACAATACCCAACAAGTCCTTTCTACTTTCCGTCATTTCTTTCACATTCGTAACTAGGTACGAGTACCAATGGAGACGCATTGCCCAAAGGAGACGCACTTGAAACAACAAAACTTGGACAGGCATAGGATGAGTAGATAGATGCATGAATGGTGGGCCAAAATATTCTTTAACTATCACCTAATATGCTCACATAGAACCAGCTTATTATTTTCATATGTTATTGTGTGAGATGAGATGAACTTAAAAAATTTCATGTTTTCGCAAATTCCTTACGAAAACCTAAGAATTTTTTTTTTTTTTAAAGCTAAATTTCTTACAGTTCCCTAATTTGAATCTCGTTTCTATTACTGCAGGTTGATAGTGCATGAGTTGAAGTATAACACTGCATGATCAAAAGGCTTTTACTTGCACGGCTGAAGGGGGGTGAGGGTGCGTCCCCATATGACCAGCAAAAAACCCAAAGTCCAATGGAGACGCATTTTTTCAAATTGATGCCAGAAGGTCGTACACCACACTGGTAACATAACATACTCTCCTCTATGTCTGGTATAAATAAGGTTGAGTTTCCTTCACCATTGACGAAGCTGCCTTAAGTAGAACTCAGTGCCCTATAGAGACGCATTTATAGAGACGCACGCGTCTGCTTAGGGCAGCCGCGTTGCGTCTCCTTAGGTCCTCGTAAATGTGTGTTTATTTTGTTAACATTATTAAACATAATAACCTTTTATTTTATCCTGGGTGAAGGAAACTCGACCCTAATTACACCATACATATTGGGGAGAATGGCTTTCTACCAGTGAGGTATGGCAACAGTTTGAAAAATGCGTCCTCTATAGGACCTCCAGAATTTTTTGCTGGCCCTAAGGAGACGTACCCCTTTTACCCCCTCAGCAATTCAAAATCACATTAAGCATGTTCTTGCCACACAGTTAAATGTTTGTGTGGGCCCTGTCAGCCTAGTGATGAAAAAATAGACTATATTTCCAGGCCCTCCGCCCATTTCCTATCCCTATTTTCCCCAAATATGCCCGGGTTGGCGACTGGTGCTGGATTTAAACCTCGTATTAGCATGCATGTTACATATATACCTTCCCTGCATCCTCTAAACTGTTTTGTTATTGGCCTACAATGAGCAATTAGTATGTTTAGTAATATTTTATGTCTCTCTAATAATATATATTATAAGGCCTATGTCAGTCCGTTTTATTGCTTTAGCATTGTCAGCTTCCGACCAAAAGTACCATGCTTTGTTTCTGGTACCCATGAGGTAAGTACTTATATCATTTTATGTGTGTTTTTGTGTTTTAAACATACCTGCGTCTCCTTAGGACCAGGGGCGTCCCCTTAGGATTTTGCTGCCCTAAGGGGACGCATCTCTTATTTATCTTCTCTCTCCTACACAATATGATATAAAGTAAAAATGTTAGTGCCTGGTGAAAATATAAGTTTTTTGCTATTTATCCCCCTTACCCTCAATTTCCTATCTCTTATAGGCAAGCGGAAGCAACTCGTAAAAAAAAAAAAAGTATGTAAAAATGAGTCTGCATTGGTACTCGTACCTAGCCTATTTCATAATTCTTCAAAATGGAAGTTCTCCTTTTATGTTCTATCCATCCATCTACCTTACTCATCGTACCTCTATCATTCCTTTATTATTTCCAGTTTTTTCTCTGCTATCGTCTCATTCTGTTTAGTCTCTCTCTCTCTCTCTCTCTCTCTCTCTCTCTCTTTGTTCTGATGACCAAGTAAAGGAATTATACAACATTGTTAGAAGTAATGTTAAGAAATTGATTAAATCCGGTAAACGTGATTTTGAATTATCTATTCCGGGTTGGTCCAAGCATGTCCACCCAACCAACTCGGAAAACAAAATCAAATTAATAATTTATTACAAATCCCCCAAGACCTCCAACCTCGTTCTCCGCAACAAACCAGCCTTCACCAAGATAAAGAGCCCGATGACCGACGATCACGTCATTTACCAACATACCTGTAATTATGAGGACTGTGGACCTCATTCCTATATTGGTATGACGCAGACTCGTCTTTCACGTCGGCTAACTCTTCACCTTCAGGCTGGAGCCATCAAAGACCACTATCTCACCCCTAACCACCCTCACCTCACACGCAACGAGTTAGAGAAACACACCACCTTACTCGATAAAGAAAGTGACCCAAGGAGATTACCTATACTCGAAGCTTTATATATCCAAGCCTTACATCCCAACATCAACAACCAAACTCTGGACCTTCAGATCCTTCCTTCTGCCAAAAGGCACTTTCCTACAGGACCTAACACCCCTCCTCGCCCCCCGGTGCCCTTGACGCAGCCCCCTGCGCTACCTCCTTCAGCTTCGTCTTCCGCAGGCGACACACAACTTAGGCCACGCCCCTCGACACGCAGCCAATCAGCTTCGACCCCACCTACCGACCACCATCCCGCATCCAGTGCGCATGCGTGAAGCGGTTCCCCCCTTTCTCCTTCCTAGAATACCCCTCCACCAATAGTAGACTTTTGCCCCGTGTTTTTCGCCTCCTCTGATCCTCCACCCTCTATATATACCCTTCCTGTTTACCTTTTATGAAATAAAAAAATATCATAAAAAATATGAAAAACAAAGCCCCTGGACGGAGCAACATTAATAAAATAATAATCTCCCAAGTCTCTGAGCAAGCAATACTAACACTAATACAAATATTTAATGCCACACTTTCCCTAGGATACTTCCCTGACAAATTTAAAACAGCTGTAATTCACCTAATACCCAAAGAAGGCAAGTCACCATATGACCCAATTAACTACAGACCTATATCGCTACTGGAAGTGCCAGGCAAAATACTTGAAAAATGCATTTATAATAGGCTAAATATACATCTAAACATGAATGACCTTATCCCGGCTAGTCAACATGGTTTCGTCAGCAAAAAAGGCACAAATACAGCCACAGCAATCATATATGAAACTGTTTCCCAAGCAAAGGCCAGGAATAATCAATGTCACGTAATTCTTAGAGATGTAAGTAAAGCCTTCGACAAGGTATGGCATATGGGCCTGAAATATAAACTACTACAACTTAATCTGCCAAGCCATATTGAGTCAATATTGTGTGATTTCCTAGAAGATAGAAAGGCACACATCCGCATTAAAAACCACTTAGGCCCACCAATACAACTACTCAGTGGTGTCCCACAAGGCAGCATATTATCCCCAATATTATACACAATATATACCATGGACCTCCCACTACCTGCTATCGATTGCACTACAATTCAATATGCAGACGACATCACCCAGATAATTACATACCCAGGCAAATCACGAAGACTTATGGCGGAAAAAGTAGGCTTAGAAATCAATAAAATAAACGAATTCGAAAAGAGATGGAAAATAAAAACCAATATGACAAAATGTACCATACTTCCAATTGCTACCTCAAAGGAAGATGACATAATTGTAGAAGGAGATTTATTAGATACACACCAGGAAGGGAAAACACTGGGACTAAAATTGAGTAAGGGAGGCATACTAAAACATGTGACAAGTTTAATTAACAAAGGAAAGGCATCCCTATGAAAACTTTACAGATTCGGTGACCTTTCAGAACAAAATAAAACTCACCTAGTAAAAGCTCTAGTACTTCCTGTCTTGGAATATCCAGCTGCACCATTATCCACCCTAAGCAAAACACAAACACTGAGGCTGCAACGGATACAAAATAAAGCGCTCAGATATGCACTTAATGAAAGATATCCATACAACAGAAACACCAGACAGTTGCACGAAATAGCTAAGACAGAGGCTATGAATGTCAAACTATTTAGAAGAACAACAAATATATGGTCTACGTTAGAAAGATTAAATGACCCAAATTATGCAACCATAGTAGAGAACAGACCAATTAGGAAACACTCATGGTTTCCCCCTTCAATAATAACCAACTTAAATCAAGAACCAAACCCAATATATGTATGAACACTGAAAGACGCTAACAAACTAGCAAAATAAGTACAATTCAGTAAAGTTGAATGCTTAAGTATGCAAAACGAATGATGAATGAATGAAGAACAAAATAAAATAAAATAAAAAATCCCTTGTAATTATGAATATTATTAGATGTCTATGTATATGTTATCATGAATTTGTTAAGTATGTACTGTCTCCAACAAAAATATTATACTCTAAATACTAATGAATGATAGACTGAACAAATGAAACATGAATAAAAAAAAAAAAAAAAAAAAAAAAAAAAAATCCCTTGTAATATGTCCATGTGTATGAACATTGTCGTGTCCCTGTATATACTAGCATGACCTCTGTTAAATATGTACTGTCTCCAACACAAATATCATACTCTAAAGTAATAATGAGTGATAGCATGAGTGAAGCCACAATGAATGAATGGGAAAGTGGAAAGAATGAAAGAGTGAATGTAATAATTAACAAACAACAAATATTCATAAACAAAAATCGAATGAATGAGTGAAATATTAAATATGTAATAATTAACAAACAACAAATATTCATAAACACAAATCCATAAAGCAATAAAAATGTCCCTTGTACACTGTATATATTTAAGTTCTGTACCGTCTCTGACAAAAATAATAAGTTATAATCTAAGGTGAATGAATGATTAAAATAAATGGATGAAATCAGAATGAATGAAAGCATAATTATGATGTAAGACATGAGAAAAATTGAGTTAGCTAAGCTAAAAACACCCACTTGTCGAGAATTCTCCAATCAGAGCCAGGGTCGCAAAAAATGACTGACGCATGAATACTCGCTTGTCATTGGTCGGTGAGATGGAGAGAGAGAGAGCCTTGCGGGATAAGTTCCGGGGGGCTCTCTCTCTCTCACTCTCACTCTCTATGACAAATCATGCTAATTACAATGAATTCGTCCCTGTAAAAAAAAAAAAAAAAAAAAAAAAAAAAAAAAAGTAAATCAATAAAAGAAAAGAAATATAATTTTTGTTTTGTTTTTTAGTTTTTAAGACAACTTATCACAACACCAAAGAGTAATAACAACACAAAATAAATAATTATAACACCGGAACGATGCTACAATGCATATGAAAACAAACAAATGCAAAATTAAAAACAAAGTGCAAACATGGAGGCAGGAAATAAAAAAGGGAATATAAACATGAAGCTGGTGGTATGTTCTGCTCACGGAATATATATGAAATATAATTTAAGTCTTAACCAAGAATAGCAAAGTGGACGGCCCACTATCTTTTAATCTCCAACTTTACTTCATATTTCTAATCTTTTTCTTCTTTATCCACTGATAAACTCTATTTTCATCCCCCCTATTCTATCCCCCCCCCCCCCCCCCTATGCACTTTATATCATTCCTTCCTTACTTGATAATGCTGGTTGTCCAGTGAAACGCGTCGTATATCCTGTATCATCATGTACATTTATGTAACCCTGTACCACCATGAATTTTGCTCATCTCCTTCATCTACTTCCTGCCACCCAGCGAAAACTCATCAGAGACCTGGAAACTTTGAATAATAAAATTTCCAACGCAGAAATTGCCATTTTTTTCAACCTCGTATGTATTAAAGAAAAAAAAAATATATATATATATACCGGTATATATATATACCGGTATATATATATATATATATATATATATATATATATATATATATATATATATATATATATATATATATATACAGTATATATACATATATATATATATATACTGTATATGATATTAATGTAGGTCTGAATAACTTTATCTAACAATTTACTGACGATACAAAAATAGGGAACATAGTCTTGAGTGAGGAAGACAGAAAGAGCCTACAATCCGACTTATGCAAGATAGTGGATTGGTCAGAAAAGTTGCAAATGCCCTTTAAAGTTGACAAATGTCAAATTGTGCATGTTGGTACAAAACACAACAAGTATGATTATCAAATGAAAGGCCAACCAATAATAGCAGACTCTCAGGTTAAAGATCTCGGGGTTATAATATCAGAAAACCTAAAATCCTCAGAGTGATGTGCGGCTGCGGCAAATATAGCTAACAAAGCCTTGGGATTTATCAAAATAAATTTTACCTTTATAAACGAGAACATTATTTTGCCGTTATTCGAAAGCATTGTTAGACCCCATCTTGAAAAATGGCGTTCTGTACCGGTCCCCGTACCTCAAGACAGTAATTGGAAAACTCGAATCCGTGCAGCGTAGAGCAACTAAGCTAACTCCCTCTCTAAGAAACAAGCCATATTATGAAAGAATACAGACATTCAATTTGTTCTCGCTAAAGAAAGGGAAGTTACGAGGCCATTTAATCGAGTGTTTTAAGATACTAAAAGGATTTGGCAGAGTTGATATCGGTGCACCGTTCACGATTAATAACAATGCTGCAACCAGAAATAATGGAATTAAATTAATTAGAAAGAAGGCATGCCTAGATGTGACACATTTCTTCACATACAGTGTGGTTAAAGAGTGGAATAGTTTACCAAGTGAGGTGGTCGACAGTAATTCAATTGATACGTTTAATAAGAGACTAGACGTTCATCTGATGGTCATTGGATTAATATGAATTAATCAGTAAGTATGTGTATTTTCCCTTTCAAACTGATGTATTTCTATACTGTATAAACACTTTCCTTGTGGGCATCTCCTGACCCTATTTTCCGGTACGGCTTTTTAACCGGAGGGTGGGGAGAAAGTCTTGTTTCGTGGGGCTAGACACTATACAATTTTAAGAAACTTTTTAATTGTCAACTGATTGACTGACTAAAACGTATCATATAATCTCAGAAATTAACACTGTGAACCAGCAAATAAAACAGTTGAAAAGTTGACCTATAGCTTGACATCGTGAAACGCTGCCTGCAGGGACACTTTTGGTGAATGTGAAAGAGAAAAATGGACGGCAGGAAACGAGTAGGTTCCCATATACTGTTGTGTGTGTGTGTGTGTGTGTGTGCATGAGAGAGAGAGAGAGAGAGAGAGAGAGAGAGAGGGAGAGGGAGAGAGAGCATTAGCACTGCTAGGAAAGCAAATACAATTAATTAGAGTATGAGATTAGCTCTCTTATCCCCCTCCAAAAATGTTTACGTATTGTTTATCTACTGGATTATTTTTTGCTGATGAATAATATAATCTATAATCCCTGCTTAATGTCCTGTACTACCAAGACAACCTTTACTGTTGTACCCCCTAATGCAATACCCTCGCTACTGGTACTATGAAAACCTTTACTGTTGTACCCCCTAATGCAATACCCTCGCTACTGGTACTATGAAAAAGTATGTTTATATTTTCCAGGTGATGGTAAATTGCAATCTGGCCATCCTGATTACTTAACATTAATCAAAATTTTGTATCATATTATGTTGTTCATTATGAAGACTTGGTAATAATATGACTCTGAGACAAGGCAGCATCATATTTTTCCATAAAAATCGATAAATCAGATGCTAAGAGATTCAATTTACCATCAGCTTGAAAACAAATCAAAACGCACTACACTATACCTCTGTTATCCCTCCCTATTGCCTCAGATCTACAACCACCAGCATCTAGTATTTCTGGACCACTTACCTCTTTTTAACAACTGCTCTATTCACCAGTAAACCACAACATTCGTCATCACACACTTTGTCAGATACTATTCCTTTCTCCAATCAGGCATGGCATTCCGATCACTGCAGCCTTGCCTATTGCTTAAAGGTGGTGTCACACGAGCGATTTTTATCGATAATTTTTGTGAGTAGCTTATTTCCCGTACTGTTTTGAGGCTATTTTACATTTGAATCGGGAACTAGATCGAAGGTATATTATGCTTGGTAGTTTAATTCGTATAATACCTAAATTTCGAAGCTGCCAGACGTCATTTGCCCGTAAAAACTGACAGAAATGTTGTGTTTCGTATGACACCGCCTTTGTCAACTGTTACTGGTGTTCCTCTTCTTATTACAGCCACCTCTGTAACTTGTTTTACCCTGTTACCTAATATCACTGTTTTGTGAACATTTAAGTTATCGTATTTATTGTTGTAATAGTGACGTGCAGTTGACTTCACAACTGGTGAGCTATAGTTTATTGAATTTGGGTGGGTGAACATTGATTGAGGTAAATTGACTTGGGGTGTGTGGTTCGTGGTAGTGTTTCAAGATATTTCATTGGTGTGTCAGAATGTTTCATTTTGATGTGTACCACTTACCACTGCAGTCGACTGCACCTTGACCAATGTATAGGTATCATTTGTAAATATGTTGCTTATGAAATATTAGTATTGTGATGAGCTTAAGTGAATGACATTGATTTAGTATGACGATTAGAACCGCTTTATCCATCTAACCCCCTTCTCCCCCTCCCACTTGGTTGGTGTAAAGATTGCCCCCCTTCCCCCTCTACCCTCCCCCGTACATCCACATGGATAGTTGTCAGGTGGTGGATAGCTCGTGACTTGCCGGTTAGTATAGACTGGAAATCGGTTGGTGGTAGGTCAGACCACCTGGCCAAGTGTGTATGGCACCTCGGTGTGCTGGGTTATCCTCGTAATGGAGTAAGTACTGACAAATTAGGTTTATATTTTATAATAGGAACTGTGCTTGAGTATATTTAATATCTGCAAATATTGCAAGGCCCATTACTCTCTCGTTGCTGAACATATGCTGAACATTATGCATCGCCTTGATTCTAACAGTGGTACAGGAGTTTAGAGTTTGTCATGTATTAGTGTGAGTATTTCAAAGCTCCTTATATCGAGCTACAGAACAGCTGTTTACGGGAAGTATATCTTCACTGTTCAAAGTGTGATATTGTATATATATTTTGTTTAGTTATACTGTAAATGCATCATTGAAATATGTTTTGGTTTATTGATTAATTTGTAAAGGATTACATTAGCTACTTAACATTTACATTACATATCTTCGTTCATGAATATCTTTAGTGGCTAGATTACATTATAATTATAGCATTACTATATGTGTGGTAATATAGTTAGTACTGACTTAAATATAGATTATTATGAATTTAAATTGAGATTTACATCGTTCCTAGACTTTTAAGTGTTTGATTCATATGTCACACATCTGTGGCTTATGATTATTTCAGTCTATGCATTCATCAAATAGTTATTGTGGCGTGATTGGTATTGCTTGTGTACAGTCGTGGACGGGAGTACAAACGATACTCAGAAGGATATTGTAATGCTACACTGAGGTAGAAATATGAAAAGTTTATAGTTATAGATACAACTGCTCAATCTCGTTAGTCAATGCTACAAATGTTCGTTCTCGTCATCAAGTGGGGCTCAGAGACACTGTATGTCCACGACTGTGCGTGTGTTGCAAAAGTCTCGTATGTAAATAGAGTACCCATATAGCCTTAGCTTTCAGGTCAATTGCAGATATGTTTTAGTTAAGAATAGCTAATTCTTTGCGGATTAAGATCTTTATTATTCTAGATGTATACATTATTAGTTCATTTATTGCAATTATGTATTTGTATTGTTAGTTAGACATGATATGACAAATCGATAAATTGCTGTCAAGAGGGTTATTATATTTGTTATATTTGTTCACAGGATGAAACTTGGTTGGAATAAAGAAGTTCAACATCCCTTTGCGTTTGATCCCAAGCACCCGAAACATTTCATCTCCTGGGGCCATGAGCGACAAGGAGAAGCCGACTGGTGCAGAGGGCGAGGATCGATCTCTGCAAGAGACTACAAGGACGGACGGTGGTGGGCAGGAACTGCCAACGGACACCGGCGATAAGCAAATGTCGTCAACCATGACAGCAGAGCAGCGCAAATCTGAGGTTGATTCAATGAAATTGCAATGAACCAATTGCAAAAGAGAGTTCACAAGGAAATTAAATGGCTTAAAAGAACGAATTACCTGTAGCGATCCAATTGATGCATTGAAGCAGAAATATGAAGTGCGTCAAGCTTATGAGGAGGTCGAGAAGTGTCATGATAAATACATGTTGGCAGTTGGCATAGATAGTGAGGATTCGGACCAATACATGGAAATAATTGACCGAAACTTTGATGATGTCCGTGCAGTCATAGCCACATTAACATCAAAATCTAGTGTTGAAAGTAGTAGTAGTGGCAGTGGTGGTATTAAAGTGAAACGACTTGATGCTCCCTCATTCAGTGGCAACATTAGGGAGTATCCTACATTCAAGAAAGACTATCAACGGCTTATGCTTCGGGATTTTGGTAATGATCCTTATGCTCTAAAGAGTTGTTTGACAGGAGATGCTTTAGAAGTTATTAGAGGTGTTGAAGACAACTACACCGAAATGTTCTTGCGACTGGATGATAAATATGGGAAACCTCGGAAACTCGCTGATGCTGTAATTAGTGAACTGAAAAAACTTAAACCTATTCCAGATGGAGACAGTAAAAGATTTATTGCTATGGTAGACATTGTAGAACGTAGCTGGCTGGATCTAGAAAAAATGAGTCTAGCTTCTGAAATGAACACTGTAACAATGGTCAGCCAGATAGAAAAACTACTTCCTAGTGTTCAAAAACGTGAATGGGTCCTAAGAACAGACAGAAGCGATGAACATACTGTGCTCTTCCCGGAATTACTAAAGTTTTTACTTCGCGAAAAGAGAGCATTAGAATATATTGACGATGACTTGAGAAGTAATCGTCCAGTGAATTCCAAAGTGGTTTGTCAAAGTACAGTAGCTGAAGAGGCAGATGGTGATACTAAAGGACTGGTGAACTTTTTTCAACAAATGCATGAGAGTCAACAGAAATATCAACAACAAGCTCAAGATAATATGGTAAAAATGACACAGATGGTCGCCAACCTCGTTAGTAGTGTACCTAACCAAACCCGAGCTGAAAGTTCCCAACAGATGCGAACTGCAAGAACTAATGGTGCTATTAGGAAAAAGTGCTGGTATCACGGATAGGACACTCACCATATAACTGAATGCGCAACATTTCGAGGATTAGAAAATAGTGCAAAGATGGAGACTCTTCGCAAGAATCGCTGCTGTTATTGTTGCTTGGAAACGGGACATATTGCCAAGTATTGCAAAATCAAGAAACCATGTGAACTTTTAGATGCACAACAACAGAAATGTGGCCGATTACATCACCCAGTTTTACATCAAATGCAGTTGGATGGGAACGCTTTCCATAATGCAGTGCATAAATTTAATAAGCAACAAATTGAGAATGTGTTGCTTATGTTCAGCAAAATCGCATGTAAGAGCCATAAAGTAACCACTCTCTGGGACCCAGGAGCAAACATGTCTTTGATCACACATCGAATGGCTTCTAAACTGGGACTGCATGGGAAAAGTGTTCGGCTATCCATCACAAAAGTAGGAAATCAAACGGAATGGTTCGACAGCAAAGAATACGTAGTCCCACTGACAGATAAACAAGGCAATATATGGGAAATAAAGGCTTACGGGATGAGTGAAGTGACTGCAGACCTAACCAAAGTGGATGTGAGTAAAGTAGTCAAGCTGTTTAAGAACATCAGAGAGGATGATATTGCTAGAGCTCCTGGGAAAGTCGACTTGCTTGTGGGTACAGACTGCTGCATCTTGCTTCCAGAAGTAGTTGAAACTGTAGACTGTTTACAATTGATGAAAAACCAATTTGGCTACTGTTTACCTGGCTCACATCCTCTCATAACCCTTCCTGAAAATGTTGTTTATCAAGCGCAGGTAAGGATTCACCATTTAGCAGTTATGTCTGATATCAATAACATACTCATTGAAAGAAAACCAAGCATGAATGATAAACTACAAGAATTCTTTGTTGTAGAAAGCCTGGGTACAAGTTGCAACCCAAAATGTGGGGACTGTAAGTGTGGAAAATGTGCTCCAGGAAATGGTAACTACACTTTGAAGGAAGAGAGAGAACTTGCCTTAACACCTTACGAGCGGCCTATGCGGTTTATTTATATGTACCGCCCAGCGGGGTGTTTTTAGCCAAAATAGGGCTGTTTACGTGATCATTTTCATGCCTAAATAAGACCCAGAACGTAAAACAAGTACCTATCCCTGAAAGGGCATAAACAGAGCTTTCGAATGACACCATAACGATCCTTTTATGATGGCTAGTTTTCTTGCAATAACCGTGCAACGCGAGTACAAAAAGCATGTAATTCGGTACTTTCCCCATATAATTCAGTATGTAGCGAGTGAGAGAGGGAGGAGGGAGCTGAGATTCATGTCAGTAGGTTCGCCGCGGTGGTCTGGAGCAGTCATACGCTCGCTAGTCTCCTGCCACCACTTGTCTCTCTCAGCAACATTACGTGCTGAAATTGCCACTCGACCTATGTCGAGCGCCGCCACATAGTCCAGCTTTATTTAACTCGACTTATGTGGTGAGCCGCTAATTAAGGGTTAATCAAGGATGGTATGACGTTTGACTCTACAGAAAACCAGTGGACAGTACAGTACCCTTGGATCAAGAACCCGAAGGAACTACCCAATAACGTTAATGTTGCCATTGCACGACTAAAATCAACAGAGAAGACATTGAAGAAGAAAGGACCTGCATATTCTGAAGCATATAAGGAGCAAATCAAAGACATGGAAAATCGCAATGTGGCCCGAAAACTAGAAAGTCGTGAATAAGGCTCATATGAAGGACCAGTGCACTACATACAACACCATGAAGTTTTGAAACCTGATTCTTCATCCACGCCAGTGAGGATAGTCTTCAATTCTTCTGCATCATACATGGGACATGTTCTAAATGATTATTGGGCAAAGGGCCCTGATGTGTTAAATAATCTGCTTGCAGTGTTGTTAAAGTTTCGTCAAAGACCATTTGCAATAACTGGTGATATAGCAAAGATGTATAATACAGTCAAATTATCAGAGTTAGACCAGCATACTCATCGTTTTGTATGGCGAGACCTTCAAGATCACAGAGACCCAGACCACTTTATTCTCACTGCTGTACCATTTGGTGATCGACCAAGTGGAACTATTGCCATGTTAGCTTTGAAATCAACAGCAGAGATGAAAAAGGACCAATTTCCCAAAGCAGCTGAAGTGTTGATTAAAAACACTTATGTGGATGATATCCTACAGTCTGTTGACGATCCAATGGAGGCGATTAATCTGGCAAAGGAAGTGGAGGAGATACTGGCAACTGGTGGATTCAAGATCAAACATTGGTTACTTTCAGGTGATGCACAAAACATGGACACAGACCTACATTTGTTGAAGAGCAAAGAAGAAAAGATCCTAGGACTCCGATGGAAACCGCAAGCAGACCAGTTTACATTTAAAGTGAAAGTAAACTTCTCGCCCAAGTATAAGAAGATACATACAGAAGCAGATGTCCCGAAGTCAGAAATTGAATCCAGTGTTGCTGCCGAACTGACAAGGAGAGTGGCTTTGAGTCAGATAGCTACTATATATGATCCTCTAAGGCTATTGGTACCCTTCACACTGCAGTCTAAGATACTTATGAGGGAACTTTGGTCTCATCGAACAAACTGGGAGAAAATCTCCAAGAATCAGAAAATAGGATGGGATGACCCCATTCCTGAACAAGACCAGCAACAATGGAGTTTATTTTTTAGAGAGTTGTATGATTTAGAAAAGCTGACTTTCGAGAGATGCATCCAACCAAGTGGAACTGTGGGAAATCCAATGCTTATAATTTTTACAGATGGTAGTACAGTAGCATATGGAGCATGCGCTTACATTAGATGGAAACTTCAGACTGGGGGATACGAAGCCAGACTAGTAGCAGCCAAGAACAGAATTGCACCTACAAGACAACTCACAGTCCCTCGCCTTGAACTTTGTGCAGCAATTCTAGGATGTCGGCTAGGAGAATTTATTCAGAAGGAAATGGACTTCAGTTTTGACAAAATTATGTACATCACAGACTCTGCAATAGTGAGGGCCCAGATCCAAAAGGAGTCTTATGGGTTTGGGACATTTGTTGCCACTAAAGTAGCTGAAATACCAAACAAGACTAGCCCAACTCACTGGTGGTGGGTCTCAACTGATGAAAACCCCGCTGATTTAACTACAAGACAAACCCATCTTACGGACATGACTTCAGATTCTGTGTGGCAGTGTGGTCCACCCTATTTGAAAGATTCAGTTGAAACTTGGCCAATCAGTCAATATTGTGATCAGGAGCTACCAGACAGAGTAGGGATTTCTCTAACTAGCAATGTCAAGAAGATCCAGAAATCGGTAGACCTCAGCGTGATCAACACAGAGCGGTTTTCGAGTTACAGGAAGATTCTGAGAGTTACAAGCCGATTATTATCAGCGGCAAGAGCCAAGTCTATTACTGGAATTTGCAATCCACCTAATGAGAAGACTCTTGAAGAGGCTGAGAAGTTGTGGGTTAAATACATACAAAGTGAGATACCTGATGACTGGCAGACAAGATATCAACGACTTGGTCCAAGCATGAATGAAGACGGAGTCATTATAGTAGGTCAGAGGATGTCGAAATGGTTGAAGGATAATTGGAACCAGGATAGCTTTATACTTCTTACTCCCAGCCACCATTTTGTTAAGATGTATATTCAAAGTCTTCATGATCAGGACCACGCAGGAGTAGAGGTTACTTTGGCCAAACTACAATCCAAGTTTTGGGTTCCAGGAGCACGAAGAATAATTAAGTCTGTGAAGAACAAGTGTGTCATATGTCCGAAATTAGAGAAGAAAAGCCCTGGACAGATGATGGGTCAAATTGCAGACGAAAGATTGCGTCCATCTCCCTCTTTTCATCACACAGCTGTGGATATTTTTGGGCCATTTTGGATCAAAGATTGTGTCAAGAACGTGTCAAAACCAAGGTATATGGAATTGTTTTTAACTGTTTAACGAGTCGATCAGTCTACATTGACTTGGCAGAAGGATATGGCACTGGAGGTTTTTTGGCTACCTTCAGGAGATTTGTGACAATAAGAGGCTACCCGGGTACACTTCATTCAGATAATGGAACACAACTTATATCTGCCAATAAGGAACTCAGAAATATGGCAAGTAATTGGGATTGGTCAAAAATCAAGCAATTCGGAAATGATCAAGGAATGAACTGGACGTTTAACACATTAAGAGCGGCCTATGCGGTTTATTTATATGTACCGCCCAGCGGGGTGTTTTTAGCCAAAATAGGGCTGTTTACGTGATCATTTTCATGTCTAAATAAGACTCTGAACGTAAAACAAGTATCTATCCCTGAAAGGGCATAAACAGAGCTTTTGAATGACACCATAACGATCCTTTTATGATGGCTAGTTTTCTTGCAATAACCGTGCAACGCGAGTGCAAAAAACATGTAATTAGGCACTTTCCCGATACAATTCCGTATATAGCGAGTGAGAGAGGGAGGAGGGAGGTGGGATTCGTGTCAGTAGGTTCGCCGCGGTGGTCTGGAGCAGTCATACGCTCGCTACTCTCCTGCCACCACTTGTCTCTCTCTCTCAGCAACATTACGTGCTGAAATTGCCACTCGACCTATGTCGAGCGCCGCCACATAGTCCAGCTTTATTTAACTCGACTTATGTTGCTCGCCGACAGTTAGGGGTTAACAGAGCAGCAGATGCACCATGGGAAAATGGATGTAGTGAAGCCCTAATAAAGTCAATCAAGAGATCGCTTACGCATGCAATTGGAGATAGTATATTAACTTTTGGTGAACTACAAACGGTCATGTTTGAGGTAGCAAATTTGCTGAATGACAGGCCTATCGGGATTAAACCAGGAGCAGATCCTGATTTTGGTGTGTATCTTTGTCCCAACGAGTTGCTATTAGGAAGAGCAAGTTCAAGAGTACCAAGCGGACCATGGAAAGAACCGACAAGCCTTAAACAACGTTTTGAGTTTTTGCAAAGAGTGGTTGATGCCTTTTGGAAAAAATGGCATAGAGATTATTTCCCAACTTTGATCATTAGAAATAAATGGCATCACGATAAGAGAAACCTTCAAGTTGGTGATATAGTTCTAGTTCAAGACAGTAATGTTGTGAGAGGAGAATGGAAATTAGCTCAGGTACAGTCAGTATGCCAAGGACGTGACGGTAAGGTAAGGGATGTAACTGTACGGTACAAAGTGAGTAAACCAGGAAGGGTATATCAGGGACAAAAGGATTCAACTGCACATAGGTCAGTTCCTAGATTAATTGTTATCCTTCCTGTTGAGGAACAAGGAGAACAATAATAACTGCTGGGGGGGAGTGTTTTGTGAACATTTAAGTTATCGTATTTATTGTTGTAATAGTGACGTGCAGTTGACTTCACAACTGGTGAGCTATAGTTTATTGAATTTGGGTGGGTGAACATTGATTGAGGTAAATTGACTTGGGGTGTGTGGTTCGTGGTAGTGTTTCAAGATATTTCATTGGTGTGTCAGAATGTTTCATTTTGATGTGTACCACTTACCACTGCAGTCGACTGCACCTTGACCAATGTATAGGTATCATTTGTAAATATGTTGCTTATGAAATATTAGTATTGTGATGAGCTTAAGTGAATGACATTGATTTAGTATGACGATTAGAACCGCTTTATCCATCTAACCCCCTTCTCCCCCTCCCACTTGGTCGGTGTAAAGATTGCCCCCCTTCCCCCTCTACCCTCCCCCGTACATCCACATGGATAGTTGTCAGGTGGTGGATAGCTCGTGACTTGCCGGTTAGTATAGACTGGAAATCGGTTGGTGGTAGGTCAGACCACCTGGCCAAGTGTGTATGGCACCTCGGTGTGCTGGGTTATCCTCGTAATGGAGTAAGTACTGACAAATTAGGTTTATATTTTATAATAGGAACTGTGCTTGAGTATATTTAATATCTGCAAATATTGCAAGGCCCATTACTCTCTCGTTGCTGAACATATGCTGAACATTATGCATCGCCTTGATTCTAACAGTGGTACAGGAGTTTAGAGTTTGTCATGTATTAGTGTGAGTATTTCAAAGCTCCTTATATCGAGCTACAGAACAGCTGTTTACGGGAAGTATATCTTCACTGTTCAAAGTGTGATATTGTATATATATTTTGTTTAGTTATACTGTAAATGCATCATTGAAATATGTTTTGGTTTATTGATTAATTTGTAAAGGATTACATTAGCTACTTAACATTTACATTACATATCTTCGTTCATGAATATCTTTAGTGGCTAGATTACATTATAATTATAGCATTACTCTATGTGTGGTAATATAGTTAGCACTGACTTAAATATAGATTATTATGAATTTAAATTGAGATTTACATCGTTCCTAGACTTTTAAGTGTTTGATTCATATGTCACACATCTGTGGCTTATGATTATTTCAGTCTATGCATTCATCAAATAGTTATTGTGGCGTGATTGGTATTGCTTGTGTACAGTCGTGGACGGGAGTACAAACGATACTCAGAAGGATATTGTAATGCTACACTGAGGTAGAAATATGAAAAGTTTATAGTTATAGATACAACTGCTCAATCTCGTTAGTCAATGCTACAAATGTTCGTTCTCGTCATCAAGTGGGGCTCAGAGACACTGTATGTCCACGACTGTGCGTGTGTTGCAAAAGTCTCCTATGTAAATAGAGTACCCATATAGCCTTAGCTTTCAGGTCAATTGCAGATATGTTTTAGTTAAGAATAGCTAATTCTTTGCGGATTAAGATCTTTATTATTCTAGATGTATACATTATTAGTTCATTTATTGCAATTATGTATTTGTATTGTTAGTTAGACATGATATGACAAATCGATAAATTGCTGTCAAGAGGGTTATTATATTTGTTATATTTGTTCACAGGATGAAACTTGGTTGGAATAAAGAAGTTCAACATCCCTTTGCGTTTGATCCCAAGCACCCGAAACAATCACTATTACTGACTCTGGTCATCCCCAACTACTGTAGTCATCCTTGTAAGCACCTGTGGACCGTCATATATTAAATAAAAAAACAAAATTCTGGACCCCATTCTCCCATATGATTAACCCCATTAGTTTTAGATGTTATGACATTCACCCCATTAGTTTGGCTGTTGTAAGACCTTTCGTCCCATTTATTTGTCAAATTTAAGGCCATCCTTGCCATTTAGGTGGAGATTGTTTCTCGCCTGCAAATTCTGCAATTCACAAGGAACCTTCGGCCGGGACGTTTTTGTATAAAAAAATTATTCTCATAAGGAGTCTTGGTGGGATTTCTTGGGATAACCTTGATGGACGTCTTGGGAGGGAACTAGTAAATAAATAAATATAATAATGAATAAAAACCTTCCCTTAGCAAAACTACTTAAGTTATGAAACATTTCATCCAATACCGTCAGAAATTACCGTCTAGCCTCTAGGTCCCTAAGGAGTAAGGCCTAAGCCCTAAGCTATGCCTTTCCTGCGGCCTGCGGCCCAGACTCCAAAGCCTCGGGTCTTCGCATTTCGCAAGTCGCGTCTCCAAAAATAAATACAAATCCTGGGATCATTTCAGATCATCAGAGTTCCCGGGATTTTTAATAATTTTTAAAAGTTATTTAGCATAATTTAGGCCTACGGAGTACGGTGCCGCCTGCGGCCTACCCTATATATTTTTTGGGTAAATCTACAGTTATACTACCCCTCACCCACTACCCCCCAGCCGCCCCCAGCACCTCTCCCCTTCAAAACACGCCTTTTAGCCTGTTTTTGGATGGTTCAGCACTCAGCAGACGCGGACACAGGAAAAAAACTTATTTTGATAAAAAATTATCACCAACCAGATAGTTTTTTTCAGGTAATTTGTTGTTTTTATTTTTTTATTTGATATACAGTGTTGTTTAATACCGAGGACCGTCGCATTTTAGTATTTTTAACATTAGCCTAACCTAACCTAACTTAACCTAACCTAACCGAAAAGTAACCTGTTTCCGCGACGGTCTAAACTCCCCTCACGTTCCCTGTTTATGGGTGCGTGACGGTCTAAACCCTGCTCACGTTCCCTGTTTATGGGTTTGCGAAGGTTTGTAATACTTCAATGTATCTATTTCAAGTCAAATATACATTTCCGCGCATCATCAAACCATACTAAGTCTACTACTAATAATATTAACCCATTAGTACCAACAGAATAGCGACAAAATAGGGGTAGTATAACTGTAGATTTATCATTTTTTGTTTCCCCCATCTCAAATTCTCAATTCTCATGATTGCCAATCTTCATTGATGATGAGAGCCTTGAGAGGAAATTGAGGATTTGAGGAATCATGAAAATCATGACTGACTTAATATTAATTTGATTTAAAAGATTATTGTATATTAATTTTTATTAAATTTCCAGGTTCAGCAGATGAGCTGCTGAGTAGATAGCTGCCAATCCTGCCATTGCCGAGACTCGAGACTCGAGTACTACAGTCCGTCGAGTCAGACTCCTGCCGGCTGCCGCCCTTGTGATACCGTTAATACGGCCCACTGCCCACGCCCAGCGGCCCATGACAGGTCAAGACTCAAGTCACGAGTCACACAGAACAAGCGTTGAAGCGTAAGTGTTAAAAATATCCCCTTTTTCTCTTATTTACCGCTATTTATTTATTTTTATATTAGGGATTTTGCTTAGCATATTAAAAAATATATATCAACGGTGGCCCTCATGGTGGGTGACTCCGGGTGACCGGGGTGAGGGTGGGGTCCCTGCCACCCAGAGCCTCGGGTCTTCGCAAGTCGCGTCTCCAAAAATAAATACAAATCCTGGGATCAGAGTTCCCGGGATTTTTAATAAATTTTAAAAGTTATTTAGGCCTACCCTATATATTTTTTGTTTCGGGCAGGCTAATAGCCTTTACACTCTACCGCTGAACACGGGGTGAGGCCCGTGAGGTCTTGCTCCAATCTAGGGAGTGAGACATGCGAAGCTTCACGGCTCGAAGCAACTCCATCTCTGAAGCCGCCTTGCCTCCGCGCCTCCGCACTTCACAGTCTAATTTAAAAAAAAAAAAAAAAAAAAAAAAAAAAAAAAAAAATTGACACAATTTTGGTCTCCATATTTTCCATCTTGATTGATTTTAGATTGCAGGAAATGCTGTTTTAGACACCTAAATTCTCAAAAATTTTCGGGGGGGGCATGCCCCCGGACCCCCCTAGAGCTTGCGCCTTCGGCGCTCGCCTCTGCGTCGTTCGCGCTATAATGATAACGAAATAATAAATCATAATGATACCACAATTCATATTTTGTGGATCGACACCCTGCCTGCAATTCACAAGGAACCTTCGGCCGGGACGTTTTTGCATACTAACAAATCAAAAAATTATTCTCATAAGGAGTCTTGGTGGGATTTCTTGGGATAACCTTGATGGACGTCTTGGGAGGGAACTAGTAAATAAATAAATATAATAATGAATAAAAACCTTCCCTTAGCAAAACTACTTAAGTTATGAAACATTTCATCCAATACCGTCAGAAATTACCGTCTACCGTCTAGCCTCTAGGTCCCTAAGGAGTAAGGCCTAAACCCTAAGCTATGCCTTCCCTGCGGCCTGCGGCCCAGACTCCAAAGCCTCGGGTCTTCGCATTTCGCAAGTCGCGTCTCCAAAAATAAATACAAATCCTGGGATCATTTCAGATCATCAGAGTTCCCGGGATTTTTAATAATTTTTAAAAGTTACTTAGCATAATTTAGGCCTACGGAGTACGGTGCCGCCTGCGGCCTACCCTATATATTTTTTGGGTAAATCTACAGTTATACTACCCCTCACCCACTACCCCCCAGCCGCCCCCAGCACCTCTCCCCTTCAAAACACGTCTTTTAGCCTGTTTTTGGATGGTTCAGCACTCAGCAGACG
The DNA here is from genome assembly GCA_032716605.1 of Paralithodes platypus. Taxonomy (NCBI): domain Eukaryota; kingdom Metazoa; phylum Arthropoda; class Malacostraca; order Decapoda; family Lithodidae; genus Paralithodes; species Paralithodes platypus. The sequence continues at coordinate 62,265,738 of CM064498.1, read as the reverse complement.
CGGACACAGGAAAAAAACTTATTTTGATAAAAAATTATCACCAACCAGATAGTTTTTTTCAGGTAATTTGTTGTTTTTATTTTTTTATTTGATATACAGTGTTGTTTAATACCGAGGACCGTCGCATTTTAGTATTTTTAACATTAGCCTAACCTAACCTAACTTAACCTAACCTAACCGAAAAGTAACCTGTTTCCGCGACGGTCTAAACTCCCCTCACGTTCCCTGTTTATGGGTGCGTGACGGTCTAAACCCTGCTCACGTTCCCTGTTTATGGGTTTGCGAAGGTTTGTAATACTTCAATGTATCTATTTCAAGTCAAATATACATTTCCGCGCATCATCAAACCATACTAAGTCTACTACTAATATTAACCCATTAGTACCAACAGAATAGCGACAAAATAGGGGTAGTATAACTGTAGATTTATCATTTTTTGTTTCCCCCATCTCAAATTCTCAATTCTCATGATTGCCAATCTTCATTGATGATGAGAGCCTTGAGAGGAAATTGAGGATTTGAGGAATCATGAAATTCATGACTGACTTAATATTAATTTGATTTAAAAGATTATTGTATATTAATTTTTATTAAATTTCAAGGTTCAGCAGATGAGCTGCTGAGTAGATAGCTGGCAATCCTGCCATTGCCGAGACTCGAGACTCGAGTACTACAGTCCGTCGAGTCAGACTCCTGCCGGCTGCCGCCCTTGTGATACCGTTAATACGGCCCACTGCCCACGCCCAGCGGCCCATGACAGGTCAAGACTCAAGTCACGAGTCACACAGAACAAGCGTTGAAGCGTAAGTGTTAAAAATATCCCCTTTTTCTCTTATTTACCGCTATTTATTTATTTTTATATTAGGGATTTTGCTTAGCATATTAAAAAATATATATCAACGGTGGCCCTCATGGTGGGTGACTCCGGGTGACCGGGGTGAGGGTGGGGTCCCTGCCGCCCAGAGCCTCGGGTCTTCGCAAGTCGCGTCTCCAAAAATAAATACAAATCCTGGGATCAGAGTTCCCGGGATTTTTAATAAATTTTAAAAGTTATTTAGGCCTACCCTATATATTTTTTGTTTCGGGCAGGCTAATAGCCTTTACACTCTACCGCTGAACACGGGGTGAGGCCCGTGAGGTCTTGCTCCAATCTAGGGAGTGAGACATGCGAAGCTTCACGGCTCGAAGCAACTCCATCTCTGAAGCCGCCTTGCCTCCGCGCCTCCGCACTTCACAGTCTAATTTAAAAAAAAAAAAAAAAAAAAAAAAAAAAAACTAAATTGACACAATTTTGGTCTCCATATTTTCCATCTTGATTGATTTTAGATTGCAGGAAATGCTGTTTTAGACACCTAAATTCTCAAAAAATTTCGGGGGGGCATGCCCCCGGACCCCCCTAGAGCTTGCGCCTTCGGCGCTCGCCTCTGCGTCGTTCGCGCTATAATGATAACGAAATAATAAATCCTAATGATACCACAATTCATATTTTGTGGATCGACACCCTGCCTGCAATTCACAAGGAACCTTCGGCCGGGACGTTTTTGTATACTAACAAATCAAAAAATTATTCTCATAAGGAGTCTTGGTGGGATTTCTTGGGATAACCTTGATGGACGTCTTGGGAGGGAACTACTAAATAAATAAATATAATAATGAATAAAAACCTTCCCTTAGCAAAACTACTTAAGTTATGAAACATTTCATCCAATACCAATCCCCCCCCCCTCCCCCCCCCCCCATCATCCCTACTATACACCACACCCTCCCCAACTCTCGCCAAATTAAGGAGAGTTTTGTTTTTATTTCTGGACCTCCTTCTCCCTCGTGTTTATCTCCATTTATTATGGAATTTTAAGACGTTCGCCCCATTGTTTTGGTGATTTGTTGACCTTTCATGCCAGTTAGGTGTCTATTATTTCCTGGCGAGCGATATCGAGCCTGAAATATAAGATTTTCCTCACGACAATTGAAAAAAATGTGTAAACAGATGTGAAGGGTGTTCTTGAGGGCATATTTATAAGCTTGATGGATGTCTAGGGAGGAGGCTAGAAATAATAATACAAACAATACTAAATATCTAATTATACAAATAAACACATCCCCCATCCCCCAATCGACTCTCACAGATACCCCAAGTCTCTCTCTCTCCCCAAACCAGCCTAAACATACACACCTAGTCTTGCTAAGGCAGCCTTCCAGAAGCTGGGTGTGCTCAACTGCCTCAAGGGGTTCTTTATCCTTGCACAGCTTCTTGCTCTGTACAGGGGCACAGTGCATCCTTGTATTGAGTATTGTTCACATGTGTGGGGAGGATCCTCTCACAACGCACTCCTAGACAAAGTAGAAAGGAAAGCCTTTCGTATCATAAACTCCCGCCCACTCACCAACTCTCTGCAATCTCTCTCTCTTCGCTGCAAAGTTGCATCTCTCTCACTATTCTATCGCTGCTATAATAATCAATGTTCCTCAGAGCTCTCCCAGTGTATACCACCTCCTTTACGTAGAGTACGTGGTACCCGTCTTGCAACCCAATCCCACCCCTACTCTGTGCAACTCTCCAACCCAAGAGTGAAACTTTATTCTCAGCCTTTCTTCTATTCAACTGCTGAGCTCTAGAACTCTCTCCCAGAATCAATCTTTCCTTCTTCCTATGACTTATATTTGTGACGTTAACCACTCCGTTAGAACCGCATGGCTTGTCCTACAGTGACTCGCTAGGATCGCCAGGGCAGTGGATGTGGCTACAGTTGATGTATTGTTGTGTGCTTTATTTCATATGAAAGCTCGTGTCATGGGCAGTCCAGAAATAAAAGGCTCTTTGTTTTCACCCATGACAAGGCTTTATATATTTAATTGCAAAGTATATGTTTTATCATTAAGTAGTTATGATAGGATTTGAGAGAGAGAGAGAGAGAGAGTAGAACAGAGTGTGGGGAGGCACGCAGTGTTTTGCTATACTCGATGACGTCATAGCTGGCTGGCCTCGTGGGGATTCGTTGGAGGAGTTTTTTTCCATGCTTGGTGACGTCATGTTTGGCTAGCTTCTTTAGCATTGGCTAGAGGACTTGTTACCCCTTTTTCTACGCGGTTCGAACTAGTGCTAGTATATATACAGCTCTCTCGATACTTTCTCCCTCAGATCTGGTTTCTAGAACGCATCCCTCTTATCCCTTTGATATCTGTCCTCCTCTCTGCACCTGAGAACCTTTTCCTCTGCCTATCTCTCTCATTCTCCATATCTTTTACCACCTTTTATTAATATTATACCCCCTCTGGTTAACTCTGCATAATCAGCTTCATGCTGGCCAGTTGTATTGTGCGTTAAGGTCTTATATAACCCATGTATGTTAGTTGTTAAGATAAGTTGATCACGAAGCATTGGTTGGCATTCATATTGTTCAGTACCGCTTCCTATAATTATTAGTGTTCTGCTGGATTAGATAATGCTAGACTAGGAGTCTGATATTATAAGGTATTGTTTCCAATGGGTGCTGGCTTTAGTTAAAAGCTGCACGACATACCTGAGAACTGGAGTTGATTGGGTAAATTCTAGTCTGTGTGCCATTGAGAGTAGAGCATGCACGAATGAGGGCTTTTTGCCTATACCATTCTGCACTGTTCTAAGCTCGTTGTTTGTCTTTGAGGTACGCCAGGAGAACGCTTAATACTTCGGTATTAAGGTTTCTCAAGAGAGCTACCCTTCATTATAACGTAATATTTGACGCACAGACTTGAGATTTGCACTAGGCTATGCGGCATGCCATGCGCACCAGTATCTCGTATCATTGACTCTAGCTAGATTTTATCAGTCACAGTAGACATTAAGTATATTAAACCAATTACTCTTTTTATGCATACCCGTTTATGATTACACAAGCATTTCGCAGCCTAGTTTGATGTATTGAGACACAAACGACTTAGGCTCTTTTTGTTGATAGGAATACTGCATTGTCGTGGCGATTATTATTATTGTTGTGGCGTTTAGGATATTCTTGGCTCCGACTGCATTATATCTCCTGCCTTTTTGTGTGCATAGCCTGCACGAGCATTGTTCCGCTGCCTGCCTTTTTGGGTTCCATTTCCGATTCGAGCATCTTGATAGCATCTAACATTTAAAGAAGATTCCTTGTTGGTGTTGAAGGACTTTAGTGCACTTTCTTTCATGCAGGAGTGCCTGACATTTATTGATTAAAGTAACGTAAGCTGTAACTTCTCTTACCAACTTACTTTGCATACCATAACCAAGCACCTTCGGTTATAGGTAGTAATAGGCTGTTTTCACATAACATTAAGCCTAGAGTAGACGCACATTTATTGAGAGTTTAATAACCTATTATTGCATATAGAACTCTGGAGAGTATTTGTGTTCTTTGTTCACTGGGAATATACATCCGAGGTTGGATCTAGTGCTTTCCGTTGTAGCATTTATGCCATTACTAGTCAAATGAATAAGAACCCTGATATATTTAAACCTCAGTCGTAACATATTGCTTCAAACTCTGTGTGTCCAGGCATTTTGGCTCGAATGTCGCTTGATTTTGGCCCTGTCACTCTTTCAACTCTGGGGGAGACACTCGATATTATGTAGTCTTGATACCAGATTAGGAAGGGGTTGACACCATGTAAGGAAGACGTTAAAACTTTGTGTCTTCTCCTTTAATTAGGTAATGTAAAGGTAAACCGTTTGGGAGGTTTCCTTGTGGGTTTATAGATTTGTTTGTTTTGTATTTTAGTAGGTTGATTGAAGTACTGTGTAGATTCTCTGTGTCCTGCTTCTCTCGTAGATTGGTAGATTGGGTTTCTCCTATGTTGTTCTATTCTTATTAAGTAATATTAGTGCTGCCAACGTAATCCTTATACCCAATAAATATAATATTGATACTTATAGGTAAAGGGGATTTAAAATATCTTGTCCATCCACGTTGATTTATTGAAGTAACAAATGTAGATTTAAAATATTACAAGGAGAATTTCCCTATGTTGAGAGGATATCTCCGGGGTTGTGATCGTCCCCATTGCTAAGTCTCCTCAAAACCTTCTTCATACCTCTCACTACCCTTCTCACACACACTCCTAACATGTGATGTTAACTTCCGGTCACATGAACAGTGCCTGGGTGAGCTCAAAAGTACGTGAGTAGGGGTACTTCACACAGTCAGGAATGCGAGCTAGAATCACTAGGAGTAATGACTCCTGGTGATTCCTGGGAATACACCACGAATGTCTGCAATTCCCCGTGGACTCACAACACCGTAGGAACCAGTGGGAGTGTACCTGCGAATCACTGGGAGTCACTGGGAATCACCTGGATAAAACCAGGAATGAAGTGCGAGTGATTGAAAATTTGAAAATTTCGGATTTTTACTGTAATATACGAGTCGATAGGAGTAATATAGGAATCACTGGGAATTAGATAGGAGTCACTGGGAGTCACCGAGCATCACTGGGATTTGTTAGGAATGAGATGCGAGTATGCCAGGCATGGCCCCAATTGTGCACAGCCCCTATATAAGGGGCCCCCAAGCTGTGCCAAGCCACATGCACACTCACCACCGACCCACGGACACTATAACTACAGTTCTCTAATATCGTCATAAAGTATTATGACTGTATTCATACACCATTACAGACATTAATATAATACGAAAAGTCTGTATTATTATGTACCGTAAGGTCATAATATCAATGCTTACTATACTTTACGAAACAAATATATTTAAACTATTGTCTAAATAGTGGATAGTTAATCATTCCCACCTTCTTCTTTTCATTCGTTACCGAGTTCTCTAATATTTCATATGATTACCTAAAATAGGTAACACTTATAGGTTGTGTTAGTTTGCTTAAGTTAGGTCAGGGGAGTTGCAGAACTTCTAGATTATTAACTGGCGACTACAACGGCCCCTAAACAACCAAGTAATGATTCCGCTGGCTCAAAGTTTACCCCGGCGACTACAACACCCCTCGAAGTAGTAATCCAAATTCCACTCTCCACCACCAAGCGAACTTGACATTTCAAAACACATACAAACACGTCTCCACCACTCTCGTTATGTTAGGTAAGGGGAGTTGCAGAACGTGTAGACTATAAGTAGGGTATTGTAACATTGACCATACATTGTTCACATTATTAATTACCTCAACTACCGTAAATTCCTTCTCTACACACAATCACTGGGTGAATACAATGTCTTGTGGGAAATTGTACTTACACAGGTTAATACTAGGCCTATTTATAATGTTTGACCAAGAAAAGTTAACTACCCGTATACTGTATATTATACTTTCACGTGAGAAGTATTACAGGTTTATATGAATAATATATTTATTAAAGGGTACTTCACACAGTCAGGAATGCGAGCTAGAATCACTGGGAGTAGCTGAAAATTCGGATTCCTGGGCCAATTCGCAGTGAAAATTCGATGACTCCTAGTGACTCTAGTGATATCCTAGTGATTCCTGTTAGACTCCCAGTGACTCCAAACCACTCGCGGCTGATTGGCCCTGTCCGACAAAATGTTCACCGTGTTTAAAGTTCTCGCCACGAATCGGACCATTCCCAGTGACTCCCAGTTGATTCCCAGTGATTCCCCAGTGACTCCCAGTGAGTCCTGGTGATTCTCAGTGTTTCGTATCTGATTTGCGGAAAGCTTTTGGTTTCAGTTTCAGTTCATACCAGAATCACCAGGACTCACTGGGAGTCTGGGGAATCACTGGGGATCACTGGGAATCACTGGGAGTGGTCTGATTCGCGGCGAGAACCTTAAACACGGTGAACATTTTGTCGGACAGGGCCAATCGGCCGGGACTGGTTTGGAGTCAATGGCAGTCTAACAGGAATCACTAGGATATCGCTAGAGTCACTAGGAGTATCGATTTTCACCGCGAATAGGCCCAGGAATCCAAATTTTCAGCTACTCCTAGTGGTTATAGCTCGCATTCCTGACTGTGTGATTGTACCCTTAACACCTTACGAGCGGCCTAGGCGGTAATTTATATGTACCGCCCAGCAGGGTGTTTTTACCCTAAATAGGGTTGTTTACGTGATAATTGTCATGCCTAAATAAGACCCAGAGCGTAAAACAAGTATCTATCCCTGAAAGGGCATAAACAAAGCTTTCCAATGACACCCCAACCATCCTTGTATGACACCTGGTTTTCTTACAATGATCGCGCAACACGAGTGCAAAAACCATGTAATTAGGTAGTTTCCCTACATAATTCCCTGTGTAGCGAGTGCGTGAGGGTGGGGGAGGGTGGGATTCATGTCAGTAGGTTCACCGCGGTGGTCTGGAGCAGTCATACGCTTGCTACTCTCCTCCCACCACTAATCTCTCTCTCTCAGCAACATTACGTGGTGAAAATGGCACACGACATAAGTTGTGAACCGCCACTTAGTCCATATTTATTTCACACGACATAAGTTGCGCGCCGCCAAAGAAGGGTTAAGGAATAGCAAAGTTTGACTCAGGAAAACCAAACCAGGAAGCTACATTGAATATCCTTCAAATTGTACAATCACCCGCATAAAGACATAGACTACTGCAAGTAAATCACCTTAACTCCTTCAGACTTATATGACGCTACCGCGTCATATGACAGGGTGAACCAAAAACTCATATGACGCTACCGCGTCATATGGACTTATCTTCATAATTCTAGAGTAATATATATGACGCCCTAGCGTCATATGGAACTCAGTAAGTCCGGTAAGTTAGATGAAGATCTGTCGGTTGGTGGCAACCCCAGGTTTCTCCGACAATTCTAACGGTCAGCAGTGTGGTTTTGACAGTTGTGTGGTGCAGTGGCAATGATACCGGGCGCCCGCCTCCGTAGACTTACTGGAACATAATATGTCTGAAGGAGTTAATATTATTTGAGAGTTGAAATAATGATTCCTGTAATAATTACTGAATATAACATGTAATATACAGGCAGTTCTGCCTTTTGTCTCCCTCACTCACATAGAAAAACAAAACAAAAAAACGCCGCTATACGTCCACCCTCCCCTCCCTCCCCCTAAACACAGCACCCCAATTCCCCACCTGACCCCCACAGATACTCCAAGTCTTTCCTTCCCCCATACCAACCTAAACATACTGTACACACCCACCGCAATACCTTCCCCCCCCCCCCCCTCGCTCCCCCTAAAGCACAGCACCTCAATCTCCCACCTGACCCCCACAGATACTCCAAGTCTCCCCTTCCCCCATACAAACCTAAACATACTGTACACAACTTGAAAGAGTGCAAGGATGCATGTCTGGCTTGACAAATGTTTTAATACAGGAGTTACAGTTTCGTGGTGAATTCATATAAAGTTAGAGGGTGTACTTGTGGAAGCAAAGTAAGTCGAGTGTTGACCTTTAACTGACACTGTGACTGCTTCACACACACACACACACACACACACACACATTACTTAGCATATGACAATACTGACTGTATCATTGACCATTGTTAACGATGGTGATGTCTTTATTGTTACGGTGTGTTAAGTCCATTAGCCTCTGTCATGCATGTTCTATTGTTTGAACCAGTCTGTATACATTTATCTCTGTCCCTACTTGTCGCTCGAAATATTTGAAATGTTGCTTGGTTTGCTTTCTTTCTGTTTAATTGTCTCTTGGTCTCTCTGTCTCTGTTTGTCGCCCGGGAACGATTTGAAGTACTGCCTGGTTTGCCTTCTCTCTGTTTAATTGTCTCTCTATCTCTGCCTGTAGCTCGGGAAATTGTTGAAGTGTTTCGTGGTTTGCCTACATTCTACAATGTTGCCTATATTCCTTCAAATTCATTTTTTATAAATGCATTTTTGTGTGCATCAATTTTCCTTCACTTCTTCTCCGGTGATGCAGTTAATTATTGCTTACCCTTGTGTCTCGTGTTGACTATTGACTTTCTTACTGTTAACTCTATCACTATACAAGTACGTGATTTTGTTTTGCAAATTAGGAAGGGTCTATAGAAATTAAAAGCGTAAAAACTATATTAGTGAGTCATCTAACTCACTCAATTTGTTTATAAGGTAACCCAAACCATCTGATGATAACCAGACAGGTCAGGTTAGGTGAAGGCATAAGTCTTTAAAACGGCAAATGGTATCTACTTTATCGTTCATCCCATTGTTTTGCCAATATTAAAAACTTTCATACAATTAATACAATGCTGTGAAAGAGAAAAGGAGATGCTTCAAAGCATGGAAGAAGGGAGGCAGCAAGGAGGAATACCAGGCAGCTAAACGAACTGCCAAAAGAGTTATTTACAATGCTAAAAAAGACATTAAGGACCTGGTCCTCGAACAAGTGTGTAACACTGACAATCCCAATGGGATCTTCAACCTATATAGGCGAGTTAAAAATGACAGTAGGGATATTATAGGTGAACAGTGTGTTAGAAACGATAATGGGAAGAATGTGTATGCAGAAAATGAAATCAGAGAAGCATGGAAGGCACACTATGAACGATTGCTAAATGTAGAGTTTGAATGGGATAAGGAACAGCTTAGTATCGAAAAAACAATATCTGGACACCTCCTTTGATAGCACCAGCTGTTGTGAGCGACACAATCAATAAAATGAAGGACGCTAAAGCTCCCGGGTGCTCTGGCATTGTCGCTGAGATGATAAAAGCCTCAGGGGCGATTGGTGTAAACTTAGTCACTGAGTTGATAAACACCATTATTAAAGATGATAAAATCCCCGAGGATTGGCAAAAAAGTGTAATAGTAAAAATATACAAAGGAAAAGGGGATGCGCTAGATAGAGGAAATTATAGGGGCCTGAAAATGCTTGACCAAATCATGAAGGTCTTTGAGAGAGTCTTTGAGGGTTTGATCAGGCAAAGCATCTCCATTGATGATATGCAGTTTGGTTTTATGCTAGGACGTGGTACAACCGAAGCTATCTTCATAGTCAGGTAGATACAGGAAAGATACTTACTAAAAGGCAGGGATCTTTACTTTGTGTTTGTAGACCTGGAGAAGACCTTTGACAGGGTGCCTAGATAATTATGTAGTGCAGTGGGCTATGAGGAAACTTGGTGTGGAAGAGTGGCTGGTGTGTGTGATAATGAAAATGTATAAGGATTCGCAAACTGCAGTGAGGGTGAAAGGTGTACTGAATGATGAGTTCACAGTCCGTGTTGGAGTTCATCATGGTTCAGTGTTAAGCCCCCTCCACTTTATTATGGTCCTGGAGGCACTGTCTAGAACTTATAGAGGCGGACTCCCGTGGGAACTTTTTTATGAAGACGATTTAGTCCTAATAGCTGACAATATGGAAGATGCTGAGGTCAAATTCAGAAGATGGAGAGAGGGCATGGCGAGCAAGGGTTTAAGCGTCAATATCAACAAAACCAAGGTTATGCATTGTAGATTGAGAAGAGGCCATTTGGAAAAGAGCGGTGAATATCCATGTGCAGTGTGTGGAAAGAGTGTGGGCGCTAACTCGATTCGATGTAGCATCTGTCGATGTTGGGTACACCATGGGAGTAAATGCTGTAATAGAATAAAAGGACCCTTGCCGAAGGATAAGTCAGAAATCGAGAAATTTGAGTACGTAGTGTGCAAAGGCGAGCTTGTGTTAAGTGATGATCCTGTGACTGTGAACTTTGGAAATGAGTCATTGGAGCTGGTGGACAAGTTTTGTTACCTAGGAGATACCCTCTCTGCCGGTGGTGGGGCCGAGGCTGCCACTGTCACTAGAATTAGATGTGGCTGGGGGAAGTTCAGAGAACTGCTGTCAATTCTGACCATGAAAAGAATGCCTCTCCCCCTGAAGGGAAAGATGTATGCCTCATGTGTTAGAAGTGCGATGACGTATGCATCAGAAACATGGGCCGTTATAGTAGAGGATGTCAACAGAATGAAACGTAATGAGATGAGAATGGTGAGATGGATGTGTGGGGCCAGGCTACAGGATAGAATAACAAATGATGAGCTGAGGAGACGTTTAGGTATAAAGAGTATTAGCGAGGTGATGTGTACAAGTAGACTGGGATGGTATGGACATGCGGAGAGAATGGATGAAAAAAATTGGGTGAACAAATGCAGGTCTGTGATTGTGGAGGGAGCTGCACCAAGGGGTGGACCGAGGAAGGCCTGGGATTGGACTATACATGCAGATCTTAAATCCAAAAACTTGACAAATGAATCAGCCATTAACAGGGTTGCCTGAAACACCGCCATTAGGACAAGAGACTGAAACTGCACGTATGTGTGGTAAACTCAGTCTTAAAATGGTTATGTATGTATGTATGTATGTATGTATGTATGTATGTATGTATGTACTAGCTTGCTATCGTCCGCCAGGCGTTAGGAAAAATTCGACATCTAAGAGGCGCAAAAGTTCTCAAGGTATGCCTCATTAAACACGATTAATAGTATGTATAAGATAGGATGCACAAATAATCCTACCAAAACACAAACGGAAAGAAAGAGAGAGAGAAGGAGTTATGTGTGCGTGTCTGTGTCATACCATAGTGATATTGTCATGAAAACGTCTGCTAAAGACTTGAAAGTAGAAAACGGGTGAAACAAATAGACTTTAATGTTCGTTGATTGGAAAAATAAGATCACTTTCATACAATTTGAGCACAAATACGAGGCAACCGTTAATCAGCCAGTTTATTTGATGTGCCTAAATTGCTCAGATAAGTTTTAGAGATCACTTTGGTCACTTCTCTCTCACATCAACTTCCTGCCATTTTCCCTCTCTCTTCTCACTCGTGATATTTTACCCAAGTTATAAAAGTAGGTCCCCAGTCTGCTCTGAATTCCTAATTCACTCGGAAAATATGAATACCTAATGCAAAGTTCAGCAACCATGAAAGAAACAGAGACAAAATTGTCAGATACATTTTCGAGATGAAATTCGGCAAGACAAAAATGGTCGGTTTTCTTTGCAAGGCTTTGGATAATGGGGTAAGAGGGAGCAGAGACTTAGCGGGATTAGAGAGAGGAATATTTTTAGGGGAAATGCTGGAGTGCTAAATTATTTATAATTATTATTATTATAAATATAATTTTGTTGTTATCTGAAAATAATAGTCAAGTTTGAATTATATATTCATTTGTAACTTGCAACTGGATCAAAAGACCCAGGAAAGAATTTACAGAAATAAACGAATTCAAACAATAAGTTGGGGATAATAATAGTGGGTTGATATAGGATATACATTTATATACTGAATTGACTTTAGAAAGCATTAAAATACCTAAATTACATAAATGTAGAAATAGTCTTGAATTAGATATAGCGATGTAATTTACATATAAATTTAAGATTTCAGTGAGCTAAGTGAATCTGAAGTACTTAATCACTGATGCAATATAAAAATAAAATAGTTACATTTATTTATATTTCCCATTGAAGATATTGAACACCAGTTGTAGACTATACTGTACTAGGTGAGAAAATCATAATTTGAAAAACAAAACAGGTAAAATCTATGCGGATCAATACATGATGTTGTACTTATTTCTAAATACACTGTTCTGCTGGGGTTGGGGTCGACAGTTGTTTAGAAGTCTGTAGTTTTGTTTAACAACCTCTCATGGTAGCCATAATCTCCATAGCAATTGATTCTCTGTTCGGGTCAAAATGAGTTCAAGCTATTATTTGAATACCTACGACGGCCTACTTTAGTTTGTACTTCGGAATTGTTACATTCCCATTACCAACTATTTGCACAATCGCTATTCAGAGTCTTGACTCACTTCGACTTCGAGCCAAAGGCACATCACTATCTTCACAATGCTTGACAACACTATATTATTACTATCCCTTAAGATGTTCCTTTAATCACCTGAACAATATTAGGACCGAGGGTTTTATTTATAAGTTCTCACCTCATCGTGACAATATTAGAAACCGTATTTCCTTCATAAGTTCAAATCACCTTAATCATATTAGACACGAATAATAAATCCTTAGACATTTACATCACCATGACCGTACTGCTAAATAATTAGTAGGTCCGCGTTCTTAAATCCCCTCTGCAATATTACTCACAATCATTAAATCAATAGGTATTCTCGTCACCTTTACAATATCAAAATACAATAATAAATCACTAGGTATTCTCGTCACCTTTACAGTATCAGAATACAATTACTAAATCAACAGGTATTCTCGTCACCTTTACAAGATTAGAACGTTATGTCCTTCAGGTCAATTTACAAGATTACACATTATTATTCAATCACTGACCTCCTTAAAACTAGTTGGCTAGATACTTACGCGCAATCGAAAGCATGCTGTCGCCGAGATGAATATCTAATTAATACAGATTGTTTCCTTATAACAAAAAGAGTATTTCATGGGTATGAGCTGAAGCCCTTCTCTAACCAGTCCTTTAGCTAATTCTAACCTACTCTTCAATTACTAAACCCCGCAAAGCTACTCAGTTACTCTCTTAAAGTTTCTTATGGAAATCCCGTTAACCCCATGGTTATCTGCATGTAATCGGTTATTAACCCCGTTTATACTATTATCCCGAATAACTCACACTTAAGGTTTGATCCTCTATCTTACTTAAGTTCCTATAAGATCCTGTACTATTACTAGCTATTCGGCTGGGCGCCTTTACTAACAAAGACAACTATGTCTCACAATATTTCATCTCTGTATTGCATCATTTGTCTAGTCAATCTCTCTTTGGTTGTTCTATAAGAACACATTATATTTTATAGCTAGAACACACCTGTTAGTCTTAGCATTTACTTTTTGAATAAGTCTGTTCGGGCCCATAAGGGTCCTTTAATACAATGTTTTGTTGTCTCTCCTTATTTGCTTCACCACTTCAGAGCAGGCCAGTATATCATCTCCATCCTCTCTGTCCCATCTATATCACTCGGTGACCATCTTGAACCGCTTGCTTAAGGTATGAAGACCAGCGATGTGTCTGCAGGCATCAGGATACTGAAGGTGTATCTGAGCCGTGGGTGGTGGATGTACTGTCTTCTGGGTTGTCTGGTGTTTAGTAGTGCAAGATTGCTGAAGCACCGGAACAGCTTAGTTGATTCCTCAAGAGTGCCAAGGTGAGGCTCGGGGTCGCCTTTGATAAGAGGGTCTAGGTGTGATCCCCTCAAGCACCTGGGGGTCAGTGACTTATGGGGACCCGCCCACCTCCCTATATACACCTCCCTCATGGCTCGAAGCCCTGTGATTGGCAAAGCCGTGCGCCCGGGGGGAGCTTGGCTAGCCAGCTCGCTTTGAATCTCCCATTCCTTCTCCTCTTACTTTATTCTATCTATGTATCTATTGCCTGACGCCGTGATCCCCGAAGGGGTGGCCACGAACGAACCGCCCCCAAGCACCTCTGTCCCCGGTCAGTCGACGCCCCTCCCCCCATCCAGCACCGCCTTCGTTCATATACTTCCTCACTCCATCCTTCCACCTCTCTTTCGGTTTACCTCTCCCTCTCTGTCCCTCCACCTCGCTCTCGTACACCCTCTTAGTCATTCTCTCACTTTCCATACGTTCCATATGGCCGAACCATCTCAAGTTGTTCCTTTTCACACTTTCCAGCACATATACATCCACACCACACCTCCTTCTTACTTCCTCATTAGTCTGTCTATCCCTCCATGTAACTCCGCACGCACTTCTTAGGTAATTCATTTCCACTGCTCTCACTCTTGGTCTGAGTCTCTCAACCAACGTCCATGCTTCGCTTCCGTAAGTCAGTGTCGGGATTACCACACTGTCATAAGAACATAAGAACATAAGAAAATGGGAGTCTGCAGAAAGCCGATTGGCCTAAGCAAGGCAGATCCCTGTCCCACACAACCCCAAATCAATTACAAAGCCCAATTATAGGCTCAACACTCTAATACCCTGAGGATCATCTTACCAAAACGGTTAGAGATTAACGCAGGATTATGGGGGTCTGCAGAGCGCTGATTGGCCCAACCCGGCTGATCCCCCTTCACACCCAACCCTTCTCGTCCATATGCTTATCCAATTTTATCTTAAAGCTCCCTACAGTTTTAGATCCCACTATAGCACTTGGTAGTCCATTCCACCCATCTACAACTCTGTTACCAAACCAATATTTGCCTATATCTTTTCTGAAAACGAAATTTATCTAATTTGAAACCATTGGTACGAGTTCTTTCTCTATCACTGAGCTTTAGTACATTTGTCATGTCCCCTTTGTTAATCCCACTAACCCACTTGAACACCTCTATCATATCCCCTCTAACTCTGCGTCTCTCTAACGAATGCAAACCTAATTTCTTCAACCTTTCTTCATACGGAAGATTTCTAATATTATGGATCATTTTTGTCATTCTACGCTGTACTCTCTCAATGAATCTATGTCCATTCTGTAATAAGGACACCAAAATTGGACAGCATAATCCATATGGGGTCTCACTAATGACAAGTAAAGTTTTAAGATAACATCAGCAGTTCTGTTACTCACACTCCTAGAGATGAACCCAAGAATCCTGTTTGCCTTATTACGAACGCCTATACACTGTTTTCTAGGCTTCAAATCATTGCTAACAAACACACCTAGATCTTTCTCGCAGTCTGAATTTTCTAATTCTAAATTAGCTAGTTTATATTTAACATTTGTTTGCATCTTCCCTATCTTTAATACCTTGCATTTGTCAATGTTAAACTTCATCTGCCAATTTACTGACCATTCATGTAAGGTATCTAGATCCCTTTGGAGGCACTCTATATCGCTATCTGAATCATTTGATCTCCCCATTTTAGTATCGTCTGCGAATTTACTTATCCTACTAGTTATACCTAAATCTAGGTCATTTATGTATATAAGAAACAACTGGGGACCTAATACAAGGACTTCTTCACTTCCATACTGACCACCCTATTTCTTGTTACTGCTTTCAAAGTTTCTAAAACCCTCTTCCCCTGTTGTACCCTCTCCCGCACTTCTTCATCCATAGTCCCACCTTTACTCAACACACTGCCCAGATACTTAAAAGAGTTGACGATCTCCATAGCCTGACCGTTCAGCTTCACCTCACACTTTATTCTATCTTCAAAATATTCTCCTGGAAGCTTGTTGGAGATATCTTTTACTGGCTGACGGGAGTGAGAAGGTTGCACCATGGTAATAGGACATCTGTGACTAGGATAGAAAATGTGCGAGTGAACTGGGAGCGAAGCTACCAGCGAGCATTTGAAAGGAGGCACAGCTGGCTCCAATTGTTGCATCACGGAAAGCAGCTGATTGGTGGAGAGCGAGGGTGCGGTAGTATTTCTCTTGTGAACATTTTTAAAGGGTAAACCTTGTCTCTTCACCTGGGCTAATCCCGTCTCCTGATTGGCGGACGGAATTACTCCTTTACCATCTTCTCAAATAAGGGGAGCACTTGATCGCCTTAATACTTTTCCTTTAAAGTTGTTTTTGTCTTTTTGCCATTCTATCATTCCACTGGTGGAGTTGAATAGCTGGGTTTTGGTTGCATACATCTGTCTCGGCGATTTGGATCTTTCCAGGTTGACAGAGAGGGTGTTTCAGTGTATGTAAGGTCTGCACTCTCTGACCCTTTCCTTCGACCACTGCTACGAGACGACGGAGCATATACTGGGGGTCGCTTGGTTGAGGCATGGTGCCTTTCAACTGACTCTGACACACCTCAGACGTTCTATTTATACCCGGGTCAGGGTACTGTTACGTCCTGGGATATATAAACACTGGGCTCTTTCTATTGGACTAGCTATGCGGCAACAAGCAACAACGGAAAACGCTAGATCCAACCCTTATCTATAAACCCAGGCAACAAACCACCCTAAACCGTCCAGAGTCCTGCCTGGACAACAAGGTATCCTATGACTCGGTTACAGGGTGCACGCACTATAGACTGCTGATAGTCAAGCAGGCTATATAAAAGATCACACAATTAAGTTGACTTAAAGCTTCAAGGAAAAGATAGATAACGGAATTAAATTGCAGAAACAATTTAATAACAAACTAGAAGAAAGTACATTTAACGTTACGTTAATTAATACAACTAATCACCCCTGCGTGAAAGAAGGTGAAAGCAAACAGTCCTCAAAACATCGTACAGGTAGACGAGATGCGGGTTTCTAAACTGCATGTGGCTACTGTAGGATCTGATGCTTAGCAAAGAAAGTACGTTACGGATTTAGAGAACTCTTTACTCATAAGAAGGAATAAATACTAGTGATAGGCCATACAGTGTATAATGGCATAGGTATAATTAAATAAAGGCAGCAACTCGCAACATAACCACATACAGGTGTGCTTCTCACTCTTAGTCAGGCAAGCCTGCTCAGACAGAGTCTCTAAGCCACACCTTGACTCACAATGCTCACAAGAACGGTAAAACTGTGGCACAATAACAAGCATGCAGAAATAATAAACCCCTAGCTGTTAATCTGCCAGGCGGCAGAGGTCTAGCCGGAAGGATATAGGCTTCGGACACCCGGGCTGAGCCACCTGCTCTAGCCTAGGGACGTTCCCAAGTCTGTGCGCCAAATTACTCTAATTGAAAGGGTGCTCTCTTGAGAGACTCAGATCCCAAGTATCTGACTCTCTCCTGGCGACCCTAAAACAAACGCAAGACGTGCTAGCGCAGTGCTGAGTGGACTAGGCAAGGGCCCTCACACAACACAACACTAGACACACAGGCACACAGACAAGAAAATGCCCCAGACTCCCACGGGTATCCTAGTAAAGTCGTGCAGGTCCACAGGACTCGCACCAGCAGACTTTACTTAAAGGATCGCAAAAAGCCTCCCCTCCGGTCTAGCCCCTGCTCACCTGCCACAAGAACACACTAGCAAGCATGAAACCACCAAATATGAGACAACAAAAAAGCTTCCTAGGTCTCATTAACAATTACATCTCTGCATAAGGCCCAAAATCCAATCAAATTATCTGAGAGCTCGTCGTTAATACAATAATAGATATAAGGTCTATCAAGGGGATGGGATAATTAAATAGATTGGTGAAGTAGTGGAAAGAAGGTATACAAAGTAAGAGAGAAAGTTTCTAAGTGGGGTTGAGAGGGACAGATATCAAGGGGGTCCGAAGGGTACGACAGTGAGGTGAGCTCTGAGTCTTGAATCTGTCTGGACCCCACCCTAGGCATGCGAAATACATCCCATGCTTGGCAACACTCAACACCGTTGCTGGGTCAAAATCCTCTACCCCTTGCGTGAGTCGAAACTAAGCCTAACGTTGCGATCAAAT
The DNA here is from genome assembly GCA_032716605.1 of Paralithodes platypus. Lineage (NCBI taxonomy): Eukaryota > Metazoa > Arthropoda > Malacostraca > Decapoda > Lithodidae > Paralithodes > Paralithodes platypus. Next base: position 62,247,543 of record CM064498.1, on the reverse strand, counting down.
TGGCAACATCAGTCTCGTCCCAAGCTAGACTCTCCGCGCCCGCGCGAAGCAACGTCCCCCAGCCGGTCTCTCTCTCCCGCTCTCACTAGACTTACATCTTATATATTATAATGAAACAATCAACTATCGAGAATAAAATATACTAAGATGCGTTGGTTAAGAATAAGGGCAGCTTCAAGCTGTGAAACAACATAAGAATATCCCAGACATTAGTTACATTGTCGTAGGATATATACTAAGGAAAAGCCGACCGGCCGGCTGCCGCCAGCCGGTTTCTAAACGGCTGGGCAGCCGACACGCGCGCATGCCCGCACGTGGCTACTATGCAAGAGCGTCACAGTACCTGATTTGTGGACGGCTAATCCTGCAATTACGCGTAACTGTTACAGTGGAGTCAGACGGCTTAAAGTGCTTGGTTTTACTCTTGTTTGCTATATCAGTTACTCGGCCTTCAGGTGATTTAATTACGTTAGTTGAAGGATATCAATTTTTACTGTTTGGTTTATTAACCCGGGAGCTGCGGGGAGACTCCTAAGAGTTCCCCCGGCGCACTGCGGGTAGACTCTTAAGAGCAGAGACTTTGAACACGTACCAAAACCGCGCGTTTATAGCCAGGCGGCTGAAAATTGGTGTGGGTATAGTACTACATGTCAACTCTCGATACCACCCCGCCAAACGCTCGCCCCGCACTCGTGCAAGCACCACCGCGCCAGTAACCACGCACTAGTCATGGAGCCTACACGTCCCTCACGCTCGCTCCCTGATGACACAACCAGCCCTCCTTCTGGTGGTGTTAGCCGCCGTGGAAGGCAGAGGGTGGCTGCCAAAGACCCTAGCTACCAGTACGACACGCCCTACAGCTCAGAGGACGAATCACCATCACCAAAAGCACGTAAAACACGTGCAAGCAGGGCAATGGCACAGAGGTCATTGGTCTTTCGGGACACTGCCACCACGACCCAGGCCACTGCAACAACCACTACCACCACCACTGCCACCACTGCCACCCCTGCCACCCCTGCCACCGGTACCAGCGACGCAGGAGGCCGCCCTAGGGCTGCATTACCTGCGGGGGCAGGAAAAATGAAAGGCACGGGCGTAGGGAAAAGAACCCGTACGCCAGCCACAGTGCCCCTACCACCACCAACACCACCAGCCGCCCCTGGCCCGGCTGCCCCTGCCGCCCCTGCTGCCCCTGCCGCCCCTGCCGCCCCTGCTGCCCCTGCCGCCCCTGCCGCCCCTGCCCAAGGAACAGGGAAGGGGAAGGGGAAAGGGAGAGGGAAAGCGACTGGGAAAGCGACTGCTGGCCCTGGTGTCCCTGCCGCCCCTCCTGCCCCTGCCGCCCCTGCTGCCCCTGCCGCCCCTGCCGCCCCTGCCCAAGGAACAGAGAGAAGGGCGACAGGCACCACCATCATCTTGCCATCAAGGCCACGCACCACTGCTGCCCCTGCCGCCGCCGCCGCCGCCCCTGCCGCCACCGCCCCTGCCGCCCCTGCCACCACCTCTGCTGTCCCTGTCCATAAGACTCCCGCACGTGCCAAAGTGACCCGGAAAACTCTTACACCATCTAAGTATGCCGCCCTGCTGTTTGATGGTGATTCGCAGGACATTGGCAGCCCGGGTTTCGACGACGAAGCCCTAGCACGGGACCAAGGGTGGGGGGATTTGGGAGTGGACAGTGGGAGTGAGTCCGACGTCGGTGACGAAAACGAGGAAGGGCATCGTCTGTCGAGTGAAGAGGAGGGTAATGATGATGAAGTGCTGTATCGCGACCATGGAAGCGATATTTCAGACGCAGAAGCAGACGCAGACGACATTCCGATCCCTGGCATGCCTTCGTTCGATTGGTCTGACGGGGTCAATTTTGTACCTGACATGCCCCAGTTCAATCCTGGGACGTCAGGAACAACTGACGACTGGCCCTGTGATGATCAAGCGAACGAAAGCGACTTCTTCCTCGCTTTTTCGACATGGAGGTAATGACGTACATCGTTGCCCAAACAAACGCCTACTACAGGTGGGTGTTTGGCAGATTGGACGTCCTTTCTCCAAAAGCGAGAATACAAGGCTGGGTGGATACGACTGTGGCAGAATTTCTGACGTTCTTTGCCTTGTTGTTCCTCATGCCTCTGATCAAGAAGCATGTGTTGCAACACTACTGGAAGCACGACCCTCTCATCGCCACCCCAACTTTCAATAAGTTCATGACTCGTGACAGATTTTTGTTGCTGCTAAGATTTTATGCACTTTGCAGACAACGAAAATCCTAACAGGATTGACAGGATATGGAAAGTTCGGGATGTGTTCACCATGTTGTTGGAGAGGTATAGGAAATACTTTTACCCCTTCCTCAATTTGGTGATTGATGAGTCGCTCGTGCTCTTCAAAGGACGTCTTGTTTTCAAGCAGTATATCCCCTTGAAGAGGCATAGGTTCGGAATCAAGCTCTTCGTGTTGTGCGACTGTGAAACTGGAATAGTGCTTGACATGATCGTGTATACAGGAACTGACATTGACGTACCGAAAGCCGCTGCCAATGACCCCATGGGCATGTCAGGTGCCATCGTCAGGAAAATGTTGGCACCTTACCTGGGCAAAGGCCACATCATCTACACTGACAACTGGTATACTTCTCCTGCTCTCTGCCAGTTTCTTTATGACAACCAAACGGGGTCATGTGGGACTGTCAGAAAGACAAGAAAGTTTATGCCAAAGTTCACAGGTGATGTCATTCCTCTCACAGATGCCTCCTCCAGTGACACACCTTCAGAAGACGACCTGGCCCAGGAACACCGCGAGAGGCATGTGCGAAGAAGGCGACGAAAGGGGCAGAAATACAAGCAGCTCGAGAAGTGTGGGAAACTGATAGCCCTGAAGTGGAAGGATAAGCGAGACGTCCACCTGCTTTCCACCGTCCACACAGGTGCCCAGGTGGATTCTGGCAAAATCCACTACCGAACCAGGAAGAAAATCTACAAGCCCGACATGGTAGTGGACTACACCAAAAACATGCGCCTGGTGGACAAGTCTGACTGTCAGCTGTCAGGTGTTGAGTGTCTGAGGAAGACTGTGAAGTGGTATCACAAGCTCTTCCTCCACCTAGTTGACATAACGATGCTGAACGCCTACAACTTGTGGTTGGTGAAGAAGGATATGGCCCCAAACCAGAAGCTGAAATTCCGGGAGTTCGTGTACAACGTCTCCTACCAACTCCTGGAGAAGTATGGCACCACCACTCACAGACGTACGGCATGGCGTGGGGATCACGTTCTTGACCGCATCCAGCTGGGTGTCGAAAGACACTACACAACCAACACCGAGCTGATTGGCACTCGTCACAGGCAGGTGCAGTGCACCGTCTGCAGCTCCAGTGTGAGGAAACCCCATGTGACCAAAAGAGTCACCTCAATGTGCGCCGAGTGCAAAGTTGCACTCTGCCTGGGTGACTGCTTCAGGGACTACCACACCTTCAAGAACTACTGAGTGTCGGCCCCTGCCCTGCCCTGCCCTGCCCTGGACTCGCCCCGTGCCCTGCCCTGGACTCGCCTCCTGCCCTGCCCTGCCCTGGACTCGCGCCCTACCTTACCTGACCTGACCTAATTGATCACGCTACCTCATAATGTAACATATATATTATATAATGTATAAGTTCCAAAGATGTCCCTGTGATATAGCTTTTACATTATATAATTGTATGTTTCATTATTTAGTTTATAAGTTTCAAAGATTTACATGTAATATGCCTTATTTTTTTAGTATATCAATATATGTTTGTTATTAGCCTAAGTAATGTGTATATAATTATTTTCTTACCTCAAATGAATTGTACAAAAATAAATATGTTTCAATAAATCATGTCAAACCTACTATGATAATAAAATAAAACAATAAAAAAAGAAAAAAGAAAACAAGGTCATGTCATTGTATTCTTACAATATGATATATTCTATGAATATTTCATATTGTTTGAATACAATGGCATGATCTTGTAAAAAAAAAATTATAATTTTTTTTCTAGACAATATAAAACCTTCCCCATAACCCCTCCTGGATTCGATCCCACTACCCTACGACACTTTGAGTTTTCCAGTCCGCGACCTTACCAACCATGCCACAGGAGCTCATACCAAATATCACTCAAAACTTCGTGTCTACAATCGAAATGACAATATACAAAAAAAAATGAATTATCCCACCAATTTACGTTTGTAAATTGATGGGATTATCAATTATATCATGCCAAGGTTTATAATAGTTTGTCTCTGTCAAGAATTAGTAATTATATAACTTTATTCTGTCAAAAATTGCCCAAACACTCAGCAAAATTGCCCCTCTCAGTGTGACTCCACTCATTTTCACACGGTCAGGCGGTCACGAGGTGACCCTTGCCGCTCCTTGATTCTCCAGCTACAGCAGCTCTGTCTGGACACAAAATTGGTATAAATACAATAATGGATAAAATACTCTTCACAAATACATTTGTATTGTATAATATTGTAAATAAAAATGAATAATAACTGTGTGGGTGTCGAAAATTGCTCAACCAGCTTTCTTATGTCTCGCCTACGCGCGTATATTGGATTATACATAGTCATGACTGTCCTACAAATAATTGCAGTAGGTCTCGAATATACATTTAGATTGCATATTACTTCGAAATAAATAAGTAAACGTTTCTCTGGTGGCAATCTACCCTTTCGCAGGTGTAAGGAGACACCAGTCTATATTTAGCCCTCTATCACAACAGGCAATCTGCCTGTGTTGACTCAGCACCGTCGCTGGTGGTCTATAAATATAGTACTTTATTTACAGTCAATGGCCTACATGTTTCTGTGGTACTTCACATGTGTCTAAAATGCAATGTCTGCTTGCATAAAAATGCAATTCTGAAGTCCATTTATATGTACGACATACGCATGTCTCAGTTTCTCTCTCTCTCTCTCTCCATTCCTGACTCATGTTATTGTAGACCTGTTGATGGCAACGAACACCAGCCATCTGGTAGACATAAGGGTCAAAATACCAAACCTCAATACGCCTGGGGCGCCTCCACAATTATCACTAAGCTGGTTATCTATCTAGAGATCTGCCTGACTTCCATCTCTCCACGACTCACTCACTCACTGCACCCCTGCATGCCTCCCTCCCACCCATCCCCCCCCAAACGCGACTTTCAGGCTTCTGTCTGCTAGAAACACATTCACAATTTGCGTAAATATCGCATCAATTGGGCTATATGCGGTATATTCCTTGTTATATGGGACGCCTACATATGTACACGTCTTTATTATAGCATGAGAGTGCTCTAAATACAAGATTGACGTGATATTTATGGCGTAACACACCCTCTCCCCCTTTCATTCCCACCACAACTCACTCACACCTTGGTTCACGCATAGAAACTCATTGATAATGTGCGTAAATATCGCATGAATTGGTTTATATGCGGTATATATTTTGATATATGGCACGTATACATACGTACAAGTCTGTATTATAGCGTGACAGTGCTCTACGTACAAGATATACGTGATATGTATGGCGTAAACCACACTCTCAGCTCATAAATTGCCGCCAAACCTCCAACACATCTTCATTCCCGCCTAAATATTCTCTTATAATTCCCTTATATATTGCAATTTTTGGTCGCTATGAGGCATATTCATTGTTATATGGGTGCCCTACACATGTATACATACTCTAAATAGCCTAAAAGGGCTCGAAAAAGGAGATATACGTGATAATACGCGGTAACCCACCCCTCCTCCCTCTCCTTCTATCCCCTGCGCGCGTAAATATTCGGCAGGGAAATCTCGCCGCTCGATGACAATCTAGCCGCGCGGTGCCATTCGCTCCACATTTTTCAACTACGGACCGTTCCCCTACCCCCCCCAGACATTTTTTGGGGGGTCAAATATATATGGGCCGATGCACGCAAACATTCCCTACACGATGATGTACTTTTTATCGAAATTGGCAATAGGTCCCAAAATCATCATAGGTGCGCACAGTCTTACCCTGTAGAAAACCCCCTGTGCGCCGCGGAGAGGTTAAACGCCTCGTTTTTTTTATATTATATCTACTAATTCTTCCTCCTCACTACTTTGAGGAGTTTAACTCTGCTTTTCTCCTACTACAGGATGGCCAGAACAGGGAAGTTCAGGTATGATCATTTCGCCGCAATAAATCTTCCATGCCAGGAGGGGTCGAATATTCGTGCTTATTCTCTGCCCAACATTCTGGCTCCCCCTTACATTCTCTTTCGCTCCATTCACTCATCTCTGGTGGTAGAATTCCCTTGTATCGTTTAGTATGGCGGATTTGTGTGGCAGATACAATATCCCCATCAGGTAAATACCAGACCTGGGTGCGTTCAGTCTACCCTATCAGGCAATCCTGTTTCTGTTTGAGCAATCCTGTTTATGATCGCGCAAGCTGAACGACATAGATCGCCAGAACATTGAAAGCCAAAGTTTCAAACAATAACAAACCAAAGTCTTAGTAATGTGATTGAATATAAAACACACACGCTAACTAAATAGGTGCATACAATTGAATGAGCTATTAAAAAGGCAAAATTATGAATATAGACAATATAGAACCATCGTCACAACCCAAACATTGTCGAGACAGGTGCCAAAACAACAACAAGCAAGACCTGACTGTAGTGACTGACAACTGACTGCAACGCCGGAGGTTCACAAGATGGCGTCGTCAAGGGGGCACGTACCTGGGCAGAGCTCTTCGCCCTCGACCTCTAAGGCCCATTCCGACTCCTCCAGGGCCTCCTGGATTGCTTCAGAGGACTACAGTGGTCTTAATGAAGACAACAATGATGATGATTGGCAGACCAGCTCCAAACGTCCCCGCAAACATGCTCCATCGCCAAAGAATCTCCAATGCCGCCAGGATATTCGTATGGACACCACCTCTCCCACTAGGCCTATACCTCAACAATACTCAGGTGAGACCGTTCCTATTTATGAGACGATCTTAATCCGTTTTGAAAATGCTTCTGGATTTTTTGCTAGTGGGACCTACTCGAAATTCTGTGCTTCCCTGGACTCAGCTCTTGACACTGCTGTCAAGGATATTCGTCCCAACAAAAGGCTAGGCCTACTTGCTGTCGACACTGGTCTCCGAATGTCTGACCCCAAGCTCCAGGAAATTTTTATGATTGATTGTCTAGCCTCTTGGAAGGTCTCCCTGTCCCTGCCTATGGATAAACGCCTATTCTATGGGAAAATTCGGCTTGAGGAATCCATCACCCAAGAAGAAATTCTGGAGAGTCTCCAGGCTGTCGATCTCCCAGTTACCTCAGTAAGACGTTTTAAGGAGAGGTTCAGGGGTGAACTGGTAGATACTCCGACTGTCCTTCTCACCTCCCCAACCGAGCTCCCTCGTCAGTTCCGCTTATGGAACCAAGTCATCCATGTCGCAGAGTACTACCGACCTCCCAAGAGTTGCAGGAAGTGCAAGAGATTCGGCCACATCGCTAGTGCCTGTCGGGCTAGGTCAGTCCGTTGTGCTAAATGTGCAGAGGCTCACCCCACCGCTGAGTGTATCCAAACCATCCTTAAATGTCCTAACTGCACAGGCAATCATCCTTCTACCTCCAATCAATGCCCCAAATATCGTGAGGCCTTGTATGCTACAAAGATGGCGCGCTCTGGCGCCACATCTTACAGAGATGCCTTGCAAGACTTTCGCTCACAGATTCCTCCAAATAGGCCTAGCCCTCAAGCGGCTCACCCCACCTCAGGAATTATCCCGCCAACCCTGCCCAATACAGTACCCCCGTCAGTGACTAGCCCCGTCACAAGGAATGTCTCTGAAGTACAGTCGAAGGTCACCTCTCTCATGTCCTCACTACCGATACAGGACCAGCTTCAGGTACTGGCTTCACTGGTCGCCCACCTCCAGTCCACTCTCACCGTCAACATCCCACCCTCTGCTGCTCCACCTACAGGACTGTCTACACATTCTACCTCGGCATCCACTCAGACCACTGCTATTGAACTTTCCTACGACGCTACTGATGATACTGTACCTCTTCCCGGTATAGTCGACGATGCCCCCCCGGATCTTCACTCAGCCTCTTCGCAGCCCACCTCACCCGCACCCTCGTCTACGCAACCATCTCGCCCTACTGTCTCGCATGATCGTCTCCCCGCCAAGTCTCGTCCCGGTCCCAAGGATAAGGGTAAACCGGAGACCTCCACTCTTCCTCATCGACTGCCTGCCCGCAATTCACCTCCTCCCTCAAGCCAGTCTATTTCCCGTCAAGGACCTCCTCGCACGCCAGAGCAGGGTTCGGAACCCATGAATGACGATGTGACTCGCACCAAGCGTGTTGCCTCCCTGGTGATAAATCTACTAAGGGCCCGCCTGGAAAGTCATCGCCACCTTTCTTACCCAAATCTGCCAAAAAAAACAAAAAACTATAATGCCTCCCTTCTGTGCCATGACCTGGAATGCCAAATGCCTTAGGACGTCACTTACTGAACTGAAAAATTATCTTATTACTACATCTCCACATGTTGCAATCATCACTGAAACATGGCTCACCTCCAAATATTCTCCCAGATTTCAGACATACAACATTCAACGTTGGGATAGGCCAGCCCGGCCCGGAGGGGGACTTCTCCTTCTAACCAAGACCTCACTTTCAGCCCGCCCTGTTAAACTTATACCCTATCCCGATGGCTCATTGGAAATTTTGGCCACTATTCTTCCATTTTATCTTCCCACCTATCCATTGTTGGTGTCTACAGCCCCCATCGTCGCATCTCCAGTACAGAGCTTAATCACTATGTGGCCCAACTGCCTGCCCCAATCTTATTCATTGGGGATTTTAATGCCAATCATCCATCCTGGAGCCGTGGTACTCCTAACCAGGCGGGGTATGATTTATATAACTATTTATTAGCAAGTAATTTATGTCGATTATCTGATCCTTATCTCCCAACTTATTATGTTCCCCGTACCAATTACTGCTCTTCCATTGACCTGAGTTTTGGCTCTGCGGTCCTACTTCCACAATTATCATCGTTGGTGGGCCCTGATCTGGGAAGTGATCACTGGCCCCTCCTCTTGAAATTTGACGGTTTTCAGCCTCCAAGTCACCCGGTCTCTCTGCCCAAATGGAAGATTCCCGCTAACTATGATTGGACGATTTATCAAGATATTGTTCCCCTCCCTGAGACTAGCAGCACAGACCCGACCGTCCTCCACGCAGAACTTGTTGATGCGATGAACACAGCGGCCGAGAGTCTTTTCCACTACTCGCAAGGATTGCCATCTACTAAGCCCTTAAAGCCCTGGTGGACTGCTGACTGCTCGAGAGCAGTTGCTCTTCGCCGCCGTGCTATCAATACTCAACGTCGACATAAATCCCTGCAGAACTGGATCTCCATTAAACGTGCCACGGCTTACGCTAAGAAGGTTCTCCGAAAAGCCCGCGTGTCCTCCTGGAGACTATACTGTGGTAAACTATCACCAGATACACCTCCTTCTGCAGTGTGGCGCATGTTCAATGGCATCAATGGGAGACCTACCTTCTCGTCGTATCCATTGGTTGATAACGGCCACATCTGCCAGTCACCAGAGGACCGGGCCCGTGCTATTGCTGATCATATTCAAAGCTTACAACCCCCACCTATCATCGCGGATCATGCCCAGGATGAGGTGCATACAGCAATGGCCCTCAACTCCCCAATGGATACTCCCTTCACCCATGACGAACTTCTTTTGGCTTTGCACACCCTCCCAAGTAGCAAAGCAGCTGGTGAGGACCAGGTGCCATATGAATTAATTAAGCATCTCCCTAGCACCTTTTACCCCCTACTATTGCGACTGGTTAACTCTTCATGGGACCTTAAACTGTTACCCACGCCTTGGACCCGGGGAATTATATTGCCTTTCCTGAAGCCTGGTAAGGACCCGTCAGCTCCATCATCTTATCGGCCGATCATTCTTCTGTCCACACTTAGCAAGCTCATGGAGAAGATGGTACTTCGTCGACTGCAGTGGTTTCTGGAACACAATTCTATTATCCCATCATACCAAGCTGGATTCCGCCCCTCCTGTTCCACTGTTGACCATGTCCTAAATCTGGAACAGGCTATTTTAACTGCACTATCTCATAAGCGCACTACCATTGTTGTGTACCTTGACCTGTCTGCTGCCTTTGACAGTGTACCTCATCTACTTCTCATGATGAAAATGGCCAAACTGGGAGTTTGTGGGAAGATGCTCTCTTGGATCCAATCTTTTTTAACATCCAGGACGGGACGTGTGTTTCTTCAAGGTGCCTTCTCCTCAGACGTGATTTATGGTGTTGGTGTGCCGCAGGGCTCAATCCTCAGTCCGTACCTATTTGATTCCTACCTAGCAGACTTCCCTGACTTATCCCCAGTGCACCTAGTTGCATACGCCGATGATCTGACCCTATACTATTCCCATGAGGACCCTCTGACAGCGGCACGTACTATACAGGATGCACTTGACTCCCTTCACCAATGGACTTCCACCTGGGGCCTCCGAGTCAACCCCAATAAGACTGTCTTCCAAGTTTATTCCCGGAAACGACCTGTTCCAGCGATAACCCTCAAGTTCAATGGCGTCAATCTTGCACAGTCTGCCAGTCATCGCTACCTTGGTGTGGTTTTTGATGCCCCGCTCCTAACATGGAAGGACCATATAGACTACCTTGTGGACTCCTCACGACAGCGCCTGAACATCATGAAGGCTCTTACTGGTACAACGTGGGGTGCACATCCATCTACTCTCCGCATCTTCTACACTTCATACATCCGTAGTAAGCTGGATTATTGTTCCCAAGCTTTTGCCTCAGCATCACCAACGACCCTCAAGAAACTAGAAGTGGTGCAAAACTCTGCCATGAGACTGATGACGGGTGCCCTACACTCCTCTCCAATCGCTGGGCTTTGCAGTGAGAGCAATCTCCTGCCCCTGTCTGTCCGACGAGATATTTTATGTACATCTTACTTTGCTGTCACCTATAGCGCACCGACATCTCACCCGTTCTCAGCCAACCTACGTGATGTCCCACTCTACCCAGATGCCCCTAGGGCGTGCAAAGTGCCATTTCGGGAAAGGATAGGCCCTCTCATCCAGCGCCACACTTTCATCTTCAGAAACAGCCACGCAACACCTCTGGTCCCCCCTCTCCCTCCATGGGATTTTGTGGCTCCGAATGCATCGATAGACCCTCTACCTGGTATGCGGAAATCTGACGGCCCGTCCCACATCAAGCAAGCTATTCTTCAGTTGTTTACCACCTTCCCTGTTGACACTACTTACGTCTACACTGATGGGTCCCTCATCCATGGTGCTACCGGTATCTCCGTCTCGACAGCTTTGTGGGTTCCTAAATTTCATTTAGTCCAGGGATGGCGACTGCCCCACCGCTCTACCATATTCACCGCTGAACTTTTTGGCCTCTTCAAAGCTCTCGAGACCACGGTCACCCTTCCCCCTGGTCATTATGTCCTCTGCTGCGACTCTCGAAGTGCTCTCCAGTCCATCTCCTACACCACTAAGACCAACAAAGAGCTTGTCCACCCGATCCTACAGCTTCTTGCTCGTCATAAGAGTAATGGCTCCTCAGTGTCCCTCCAATGGGTTCCGAGCCATTCGGGTCTCCTTCACAACGAGATCGTGGATTCCCTTGCCAAGAACTTACACTCCCTCCAGCACATCACTAGGCTCCCCTACACAGTACGAGACAGGAAGGTGATCCTTAGCGACGCATTGCGACAAACATTTATCCACGATTGGAAGGCACAGATAACTAATACCCGTTATGGCACTGTCAAGGATGACTGGATGGTTTGGCGGCACACTCGCTATAAGTCTCCATCTCTCAATAGGGCAGCCACACGTCTTCGGCTGGGACACTCCCGGTTGGCGGCACATATGCATCGCCTAGGTCTCCACCAAGATGGCCACTGCCAGCACTGCATTACCACTGAAACTGTTGAACATTTCCTACTACATTGTCATAGATATCATGGTGCCAGGGTCGCCTTAAGGGAATGCATTCTCCGCCAGGGAGGACAGTTTACCATCAAGCATATTCTTGGAGGAGCACCTCTCAACACCACCGATCTTCATATCATCTCCACTGGACTCTCTACGTTCCTCGCTGCTACAGGGAGGATCTCCGACCTCTGACGACCCTCCAACTACCGCTTCTCACCGTTACTCATCTTCTGCACACTCCTCACCATCTACAGTATGTTACGTGCTAGAAATCGTGTCCCCTCGCCATGAACCTTAATTAAGTCTTGTACTACTTGCGCAGTTATCTGGGGGCTACATCCCTGTTGACACTGTGCATCGTGAAGAAGAAGAAGAAGAAGACAACAAGCACCTGTCAAACCGTCATCCGTGAACCGAGTGCCCTACAAAGCCCACAAGAACAAGAGGACCAATGGCTGGATTTGTTTATGAAGTGGGTTTGGTTGCTGTTGCTGAACTGGATGACTGGGACGCTCTACATGCAGTTGAAGCTGTCATAGCGAGAGACCTAGCACTGGAGGAGTATCTCCGGTACAGAGAAGAACGCGGTGACCGAAATCCTGTGAGGATCACTGACTACGTGGAGCGAGTGGTCCCAATCTACTCGGATGTGGAATTCAAGTCCCACTTCCGAATGCAAAGGACTACATATGAGGTTGGTGAATGGTGATATAAGCCTAGCCTAGCCTAGGCCTTTTCTTTCATAGCCTAGCCTAATAGGCCTATGATTGGGCTAACCTTTGGGTTTTTCTGCAGAATATTTGTTGACCATTCATCAATTGCTATTCTCCTACATGATATACTTACTAACCTATCACAATGATCCCACTAGCCCTAGCCCAGTCTAATACAGTAGGCTAAAGATGGCAAGTAGGCCTAGGCTTGGCCTATAGGCTAGCCTAGGCCTATCCATTTTTATGGAAAGTCAAGTAGCCTAAGTAACCTATAGGCTAGGCCTTCATATCATACGACTGGGTATTAGACTAGCCTAGCTTTAAGCTTAGGCTATGTAAATTATCTCAATGAGTTCAAATGTAGCCTAGCCTAGTCTAGCCTATTTCGGAATTATTAACCCGGGAGCTGCGGGGAGACTCATAAGAGTTCCCCCGGCGCACTGCGGGGAGACTCTTATGAGTGAGTGAGAAAAAAAAATCAACTTTTGACATCGAAAAAAAAGAAAAAAAAAAATTTATGTTTTTATTTTTGTTTGGCCCCTGGGCCATGCAAAATCTCAGTCCTCTACCTCCCCTCCTTCCCCACTTTCCTCCTCTCCTTCAGTTATCACCTATTTTCCCTGTTATTCCCTTATTCTGAGGTATATTTTCGTGCTAACATTAGCGAGTTGCAAGCAGGGTGTTGTCATCACTGATGGCAAGCGAGTGCAAGAGAGAGAGAGAGTATCGATCGACTGTGTCTCAGTGGCCTTGGGGGAAATTGGCGGGAAAGCAGATTGCCTCACCCATACATTATACAACTCGCGGGCTATATCTCCGATTTTGACCATCCAAACGCTGTTTTCACTCGTTTTATTGTTGTTTCAGGTTAATACCTTTATAATCAACCCATAATAGGCGCATATGGATAAGTATTAATGCTATTAATGGCACAATGAATATTTTAGTGACGGAAACACCTCAAATACGTCAGCACAGGGGGACGTTTCCAATTACCCCCATGCGCACTTCAGAGGTTAAATAGCCTAAGTGCACCATTAGGCTACAAGCTAAAAATATGATAGCCTAGGCTAGGCCTAAATATTTTTAACAGGAAGGTACGACAATGAGAGTAGGCCTAGGATGCCGGTATAAAATATGTGAGAATAGCCGGTCAATAGGCCTAGCCTATGTACGAGTTGCACCACTTGTTTTTGTTTTGTAGGCCTAGGCCTAGACTAGCCTATTTTGATTGGTAAGGATGTAGTATCCAACCGTATCACCGGCTTTGTTAAGATTGTTCGTGATTACGTTCCCGTCTAGGCCAGTGTGCCAAAATTCGCCCATTTTCTTTGTGATCCCGAACCTAACATCTGAAAAAAATATTGATACTGAAATTGGCTAAGAGCCTGTGACTCCCGGGGCGGCCGGGAGCCCCGCTAAACCTGCCATTCTATTTCTACATTACACTCATCAAACGATAGTTGCTTTGCTCTACACTGTACTCTACATTGGTTATGATCTTAGAACTATTATATATCACCTGTATTGAAGTCCAAATGCAGCTACTAATGTAAATATAGACGGATAAATCCAGAGCTCGAGTCATGAAAGCTATTTGTTTACACTGTGAAAACACAAATTGTTCGGTTCGGATGAGGTGACTGACTTTAGCACCAATATAACAAATATATTACAATAAGGAAACAGCCATCGTTCATAGAACGAACTCCTGGATGGGAGAGTCCGCTAAAACAAACAAACAAACAAACAACCAATGTACCCCTACACTCCCATGTTATATTGCGCCGAAGGCTGAGTCAAGACGAACACAACTACCATAATTTTATTGGCACTCGAATGCTCAATAATATGTAGATTAAAGTATAATAATAGATATTTATCTAAAACTATGTATATATTAACTAAACTACTCCATGTGTTTAATATATTGACTGAATTTCACTGAAATGAATAATGTAAAATATTAATTTAAGTTTGAATGTTAGTTTTCTGATGAAAAATGGTCCCAGTTAACCCCCCGCCAAAATACACGATATTTGTTCGTATGTGTTAATTTTATGGGGTCTCTAATTTCTCAAAAATAGTGAATGAATATCAATTTTATGTGTTTGACAAAGAGCGCAAGACCTTGAGGCATAAGGTAAGCTATAAATTAGTACGTTTTATGATGAATTATTGTTTTTTCAGGGGTATATATATGTGGTTGGATCAATGGAAAACAACGAACTAATATCAGCTATGTTTTCCATTGTGGTGTTTCCGAGAATAATCCAATGATGACGTCAAATTAGCTTGCCGCCAATCAACTGTGGAACACTTGGAAATGTGTTAGCTGTTATTTACCGATATATTTGTGGAAAAATAGAGTGAATTAAGGGGCTGGAATATAACATTGACTTCATGCGAAGTGCGAGTGCCCTACACATTCTAAAATTGTGCATATTAATCTTGGGGAACTCATTATATATAAGGTATAAGTTCAAGGTGATACTTTGGATAAACCTGACTTCTAGCAAGCACCAAACAGCGATTTTGTAAGTAGCCAAGCATATTATTTTTTTCAGATAAGCCTAGGCCTACTTGTATTAGCCTAGGCCTATGATGATAATGATGATTTGAAGCAGAAATGAGTAGCCTAGGCTGAGGCTAGGCGTATTAGGCTTAGGATAACCCATTATCCAACAATCTTAGGACTGCCCCCACTAGTGGGGCTATGTATAATGTATTGATAGGCTAATGAAGATCAAGGAAGATTTGAGGTTAAAGACAGTAAAAAATAAGGTTAGCTATGCTCTTAATCCGGGAACGGCGAAGGTCCTCAATTATGGTAATTATTTAGAAGATGACCTTTTTTTCTAGTTATTAAAAACTTACTCTATGGTGTATTATATGATATATAGAAGCAATAGAACTGTTAAAATGACCTGGGAAGTGTATATTAAACTTAGCCTAGACCAACATTCCTGTTTTTTTTTTTTTTTTTTTTTTTGTAAGGCTAGGTTAGGCTAACCTAGCCTAGGCTACTCTTGAGTTTTGGAACACAGTAGGCCTAAGCCTAGGCCTATTTTAGATGTCTAACTTTTAAAATAATAATATAAAAATACATAGGCTAGGCCTAGGCTAGGATTATTTTTTTTTTATCATTATACAGAAAGTTGTATCACTTAAAAAAACAGCGTCATTCGACACCCTGGCTAGGCTATAGCCTATGACAATAACAGTTTGCCGTCATGCCGTGGGATTATAGGGGTAGACCTGTCACTGAAGAATACTTTCGCAGTCTTACCGTTTGTTTTTGTTTTCAAGGTATAGGCTATAGGCAGAATAGGCTACAGTAGTATCTTATCTACTGGTATCTTATTTTATTGTAGTTTATATTATGAGTGGAAGATTTGCAATAACTTACCCTAACCAAAGTCCAAACTTAGTGTCCAAAGTGGGATCTGCACCCTGCTTCTATGTTCTCATTTTGTATACCGGTAACTTTTTAGCCAGATTACGGTTATACTGATGTTTTGGACCGACAGTTAGTCCATCGATCTGTTTAGGCCTAATAGGTCCGGTAGAGCATATACATCATTGCTATATATGGCATTAAGAGCTGAAATGTATTATCTATCTATCTATCTATTGCCTGACGCCGTGATCCCCGAAGGGGTGGCCACGAACGAACCGCCCCCATGCACCTCTGTCCCCAGTCAGTCGACGCCCCTCCCCCCAACCAGCACCGCCTTCGTTCATGTAGTTCCTCACTCCATCCTTCCACCTCATATTCGGTCTACCTCTCCCCCTCTGTCCTTCCACCTCGCTCTCGTACACCCTCTTAGTCATTCTCTCGCTTTCCATACGTTCCATATGGCCGAACCATCTCAAGTTGTTCCTTTTCACACTTTCCAGCACATCTACCTCCACACCACACCTCCTTCTTACTTCCTCATTAGTCTGTCTATCCCTCCATGTAACTCCGCACGCACTCCTTAAGTAATTCATTTCCACTGCTCTCACTCTTGGTCTGAGTCTCTCAACCAACGTCCATGCTTCGCTTCCGTAAGTCAGTGTCGGGATTACCACACTGTCATGCAAGGACTTCTTCACTTCCATACTGACCACCCTATTTCTTGTTACTGCTTTTAGCGTTCCTACAACCCTCTTCCCCTGTTGTACCCTCTCCCGCAGCTCTTCATCCATACTCCCATCTTTACTCAACACACTGCCCAGATACTTAAAAGAGTTGACGATCTCCATAGCCTGACCGTTCAGCTTCACCTCACACTCTGTGACTTCACCCCTTTCGAAGACCATAACCTTACTCTTCCCCGTATTTACCTTCAAATTCCGTTTTTCGCACACTGTTCCAAACTCATTTACCAGACCCTGCAACTCCCATTCATTATCACTCATCAGAACTGTATCATCCGCAAACAGCAGTATAGGTAGCTTCCACTCAATTCCCTCCCTTTTCAGCGATACACCAACATCCACTGCTCTTGATAGTATTTCTTTCATGACTCCATCCATATATACAGTAAACAACCACGGGGACATCACACACCCCTGTTTCAAACCAACATTCAGGTCAAAGAACTCGCTCTGCTCACTCTCCACACGTACTGCTGCCTTTGCACCCTCATACATGCTCTTCACTGCTTTCAGCAACTTGCCCTCTACTCCGTATATTCTAAGTACTTTCCACAAACCTTCTCTATCCACTCTGTCATAGGCCTTCTCCAAGTCCATAAAGGCAACATACACCTTTTGTTTCTTCTCCAGATACTTCTCCACAACACAATTCAGGGTAAAAATCTGATCTACACATCCTCTTCCCTTCCTAAAACCTTCCTGCTCGTCGCCTATCCATTTCTCCGTTCTCACTCTCACTCTCTCAATCACTACCCTACTGTATACCTTCCCTACTACGCTTAGAAGACATATTCCTCGGTGGTTACCACACACTCCTCTTTCCCCTTTGCCCTTATATAGTGGGACTATTATGCCAGTCTTCCAGTCATCGGGTGCACTCCCCTTCTCCCATGCTAGTTTGCACATTTTCCATACCCATTCTATCACTATCTCACCACCATACCTCAACATTTCCCCACACACTCCATCTGTTCCTGGTGCTTTCCCCAACTTCACTCTTTTCATGGCTTCCCACACTTCTGACCTCCTGATCCCCACCTCCTCCTCCACTACTTCTCTTCTTCTCCCTCCCATACCATATCCAGCTATGTTTGCTGGCTCTTCATTCCTTTCATTTAGCAACTCACTGAAGTACTCCCTCCATCTTTCGACTCTCTCTTGCTTCTCGGCTAGCATTCTCCCATTCTTATCTTTCACACCCTTACTGTTTCCCTTGCTACTTTCCCTAACTTTCTTGACTTCTTTCCAGAACAGTTTCTTACTCTCCCTCCATTTTACACTCACATTCCTTCCAAATTCCTCATCTACTCTTCTCTTACTTTCCTTCACTACTCTCTTCACCACCCTCTTACTCTCCACGTACCTCGCTCGTTTCTGTCTCTCGGAATCTTCATTCCCTCTACTACCCAACCACTCTCTATATGCTTTCTTCTTTTCTTCCACAGCTATTCTTACCTCTTCTGTCCACCATGCTGTACCTTTCACTCCCCTCCCTCTTCTCCTCACTCCACACACCTCCTCACATGCTGCACAGATCTCATCCTTAAACACCTTGCTCATCTCCTCCACTTCCTCCATAACTTCCAGGTCGAACCCACCTAGTCGTCTTTCCACTGCTCTCCTGTACTCCTCCCTGACTTCCTCCTCCTGCAACCTCTCCACCCTCCTCACCATTCCACCCTCCTCTCGCCTCCCTCCCGCTCTCCTCACCCACTTCTTTTGTATCCTAACCTTAGCTACCACTACATAATGATCAGACAGACCCCCTCCAATACCCCTATACACCCTAGCATCCATCACAGATTTCTTCATTCGTTCATCCACACATACATAATCAATCAATGACTTTCATTCCACCACTGTCTTATCTTTCATCGTCAACATCCGTTTCCACGTGTACCTGTGGATCATTCTGTGTCGGAAGAAGGTGTTGGCTATCCACAGCCTCCTCCCCACACATACGTCCACAAGTGCACTACCATTCCCATTCACCTCTGATGGTACCCCCCACCCTCCCACCACTCCCTCAACTTTCCTATCACCCACCTTACCATTCATATCCCCAATCAGAAATATTCTTTCGTTCTTGTCAAACTTCTCCAGGCACGCCTCCACATTCATCCAGAACTCCTCTTTCTTTCTTTCAAGTATATCCTCTGTCGGGGCATACACGCATACAATCACCCACGTTTGTATTCCTACTTTCATTCTCACCCACACAATCCTTGAACCCACAGACCCATACTCTCTTACACATTCCTTCCATTTGCTACTTACAAACAAACATGCACCTTCTCTCGCTGTTCCTTCACTCACTCCAGCACACACACCCATTCCACATTCCCATTCTCTCACATCTGAACCTTTCCATTTGGTCTCTGTCATTCCACATACATCCAGCCTGGCATTCACTAACACTTCCAGAACCTCTCTCTCTTTTGTGCCATCATTCATGCCACTATCATTCCACGTAGCCATTCTCAGAATGTCCGAAGGCATGTCCTTAGTCGGTCGTGGTTCGTCAACGTTGGTTCCGTCCGCATCCGAGGCTGTTCGTTCGTTTTTCTTTGCTTAGATATTTTTTCCGGGTGGGGGTCGCAAGCCCACCGACCCAACCTCTTTAGTCGCCTCTTACGACACGCAGAAGGCACGTATTATAAATGTATTATAAGGGAGAAAAAAACAAAAACGCTGAAATACATGTATAGGCCTAGGCTACTGTAAAACAATAAGTTTTTCAGCCAGTACCCAACCAGCGGGGGTGTGGGGGCGCCAGCCCCCACCCATATACTAGGTTAGGTTAGGTTAGGTTGTTAAGTTAGGCTAATAGCCTAGCACTTCAGTATAAACCAACACTATATCTGAAGGAAAAATTACAAAAAACAAAATAAAACTTACTGAAATCGCTGTCGGTCCAAAAAGTCAGGTTTACCCAGATTACCGGTACAATTTAATAAGTGTACAGCCAGCAGCTAGGCCTACCGCCTACAGTGCATTTATAGATTTCCCGGAATCCCGGCCATGACTTGGGTATCACTAAAGAATCTTTCCGCAGCCTTATGTACAATTGTTTGTTTTTATTTCTTCAAGGAATATAGTACAGTAGTTTATTGTTCAATTGTTTATCATGTTATGAGTAGATAATTTGCATTACCTTACCCTAACCTAACTTTACTTAGTCTTAGTGTCCAAAGTGTGGGCTGCCACTATCCCCACAGTCCACACACCCGCTAACTAACATATATTATTGGTATGTCTTGTCATTACTATAACCTGACTTCATGGGGGTAACGGAGACTTGATTGAATATTTTCGGAATTAGCCTCGCAGAATCTTGAGTCTTTTAAAGTTGTGAAAATTAAAGTAAATTTCTACGTTCCTACTGATTGTACTTAACCCGAGATGGGAATAGCCTACCCAGGTATTTTTTACTCGGCCCAGGGAAAATAATAGGCAAACAAATGTTCTAATCAAAGTTTATTCTTGAAACTTGGTACCACCGTACCGGTATGTATTTTAACCAGTACTCTATAGTAACTCATGTATCATATGAAAGGATATAAATTAAGTATGTAATAGTTCTTGGAATGCAACAACAAATATACATGAAATCTTTATTGGACAAAAGTTACAAAACTAAAACAGGGACTGCTAAGAATAATTTAAAAACCTGTTTTCAATGCCTATATTAGTGGACCTGAAGTGAATCTATTTGAGACTGAAGTACAGGCAGCCAGCTCCCCTAGTATCCTGATTAAACACCAGTAAACATACATAACAACCCTTTTACTTACAATATTATTAATTCCTTTTAATAAATTTTGAGCATGTATTGTGCGTATATTTACCTTCACATCTCAAAATTTCTCCGGCGGCCGGGGGGCTACGACCCCCGGACCCCCTGTTACGTACCGGGGGGCTGTGCCCCCCGCATGCCCCGCAGACGCCGCGCAAAGTTGATCCTTGTAAGCTTACAAAAATGATCCAGAACTGGATAATTTCTGTTTTGGCACCCTGGTCTAGGCCTAGCCTACTGTATTTTGACTGCTGCCGGATACAATAGGCCTAGCCTAATAGGCAAAGCACCCCTCACCCCCCCCATGACTTATTGTCGTAATCATAATGCTTACTGTATTGGGCCTAGGCTATTGCCAGTAGGGGGCCATAAAAAAATAAAGTAAAAATAAATGGAGGTAGCCTAGGCTACCGTTCAACAAGACTACATCGGCCTTAGGCCTATTTACCATATTTCTTTTATTTATTCTTCAAGGAATAGGCCTTAGGCCTATAGGCTAGTGTTTTATTGTAGTTTTTCATGGTTTGAGTGGAGGATTTGCCTTATTTAACTTACCCATTATCCATCAATCTGAAGATACTGTGTAAAATCGCGTCATTTTTTGGGTGAATCGCGCATTAGCACTTTTTATAGTACTTAGGGGAGGGAAATTGTGGGGTAAGTTTGATACATGATGGATGGATGAAGGGAGGGGGGGGGAGGGGTGCTGCCCACTCACCCCTCCATGACTTATTGTCATCCTCATAATTATATGTTGATCTGTAAGGGGGCAAAAATAGGTTGCCGATTCTTTAGGGGGGTGAGCCACGCTCGCGTCATATACTGTAGGCTATTGGGTGAATCGTGCTTTTGTCGCATCATACAAAACAAGAAGCAGGTAAAGTCGACGGAATGCATTATTTACGGTCGGGACTGATTATTTTAGGTGAAATCGGGTTTTTTCAATTTGTCGATAACGAAATTCCTCCATGCGGACTAGGCCTATTAGTGCCGATGTACCGGTAGTGTCCTTGAATATTATCTAAACGGGAACATAACTACGAGTATTCGAGTAATGTAAACAAATCTGGCGGTACGCCCGGAAAATATATCCTTCCCAGTTTTGTTGTTTTGTGTTAGCCTATTTGTTGTTTTCTATTAGTGATTTAGGTAAGAATGTAGTATTCGGGCGTATCGCTAGCTTAGTTTACATTCCTCGTATACTCACGATCACGTTCCCGTCTTTTTTTTACTGTCGTGCCCGTTGGATACAATAATATTTTGATGACCCCCCCCCCCCCCCCCCCCTGCATGACTTATTGTCGGCATCATATGTATGGCAAGCAGGGAGGGGGGGCAAATAAAACAAAAATAAATAAAAATAGACTGGGACATACCGGTAACTGCTAGCATATGAGTAATGTAATCAAAGCTGACGATGCGCCCGGATACTACGTACTTCCTGCGATATGCAGTACAGTATACCGGAAATAAATATTTTCCCATTATGCAAAAATTGGTAAGTATGTAATATCCAGGTGCATCGACAGCTTTGTTTAAACTACTCGTAAGCTCGCGATCACAATTCTGTCTATTTTGACTGCTGTGGGATACACTGGGGCAAAGCTCCCCCCCACACACCCCAGCCCCAATGACTTGTTGTCATCATCATATATAATGCCAGCAGGGGGCAAATAACAGAAAGAAACCATTTGATTAGCCTAATAGCGACGTGTGGCCATTGATCGGTACAGTACAGTTGGTGAAAAATGTGTTATTTAATGATGCATAAATGAATTCTCCGGAAATTAAAACCCATTTGAATAGGTTTGCAAGATTATGATTATTCACATGCAATTGAAAATATAAAATATATTTTTACCTACTGTGGTGCGACTCGTACATATTGTCCGAATAGCCTAGGACTATGCAGAAATTGGTTATAAGGATTCCATCCCCTCTTACCTTAGGTTATATAGTCCAACTGGCGCCTGACCCTCCCTCCCTATGTCTAATTCCCTATTTATCAAGGAGTAATTTATGACTTATGGTAAAACTTTAGCTTAAGGACTTAATATTTACTATGTAAGTTAACAAATGCTATGAAAAACAACATATTTGATTAGTGAAAGTTAATAACAGTATCAGTTGTTGTTGTTGTTCCCCAAGCTGCCTGGCCGAACAGCCCCAAGGCCCCGAGCAAGGCCACAACCGAGCGCCCCCACAGAACTTTCCCTGCCAACCACAATAAAGCCTGGGTGACCGAAGCCACTCCATGGCGGGGAGCTGAGGTGGGTGTGGAAACGCCCGGGACACCAAAGCCCCACCCAGGGGCCTGTGCCCCTCAGCAATTAACAGTATCACTTGTGAATAAAGGTACCCAGTTCGTATGAACTATTTTTGACGGTTTACCATTCCAGTATGATTTATTATCTCATCTTCTCTCACAGGACCTACATCGCCTTCTGACGCCCCACTTGCACGACAAGATTGTGGACGTTGACAAGAAATTACTAGCAACCTTATGGCTGTTAGGCAATGAGGAGTCCTTCCGGGGTGTAGGTGATCGCTTCGGACTGAGCAAGTCGTCATTACACCTTGTGTTCATGGAAGTGAACACCTTGTGTTCATAATGTTGAATGGCTCACTCATTCAGCCAGGACTGATGATGCTGGTCTTGAATGTGAGCTATTTGCAGACTCATTTAATCTCATTCAACTAGTCAACCAACCCACCCGTGTACCAGATAATCCTAATCATAATTCCCACCTACTGGACTTATTTTTAACAACTAATTCAGAAAATTATGATGTTACAGTGAGGTCCCCACTTGGATCTTCTGATCACTGTCTGATACAGGCCACCTGTCTATCACCTACCACACCTTCCCACTCTGAACCTGTTTTGGTGACTAAATGGCATTACGATAGGGCAGACTGGGAGGGTCTTCAAGGTTTCTTTATTGATATTCCCTGGACCTCTTTCTTTTCTAATGATGCACACTCCACCTTGAGCCACATACAAGATTTTGTAAAAATTGGAATGGAAACTTTTATTCCTCATCAAAAGTACAGTAAAAGATCTAATTCACCTAAATGGTTTGACCATAATTGTGCTAGAGTAACTGAACAAAAAGCAATAGCCTACAATGCATACACAAGATCAAAAACACATGAAGCCTTTAATTACTTTAGAAACATCAGAAATCATGCCAAAACTGTATTAAACCTAACTAAATCAAACTTTCTCCATAAGCAGGCAAATAAACTTCTAAATAATCCAAATGATAACAAAATATTTTGGTCTACTCTTAACTCATTCAAATCCAACTTCACTACTGCTTCATCCATTCCACCATTAAAATCTCCGACTGGCAATCTTGTAAGTGACCCACGAGGTAAAGCTAACCTTCTTGCAGATATTTTCTCCACCAACTCAACCTTAGATGAAATAAATCAAGATGTCCCTGTACTTAATTTTAATTCACCTGAAATTCCCTCACTTAAGATCCACACCAGACATGTCAAAACTATTTTGCAGAATCTCTCAGTAGATAAGGTCCAGATGAAATTCCTCCAATAGTACTTAAGAATTGCTCCTTGGTGCTCGCTCCTGTATTGGCAAAATTTTTCCGTCTGTGTACTCATACCTCATGCTTCCCAGTACCCTGGAAAGAAGCAAACATCCATCCAGTTCCCAAAAAAGGTGCCTCTTCAGATCCATCAAACTACAGACCAATAGCTATAACTTCCACTCTTGGCAAAGTTTTTGAAATTATATTAAATAATCACATAATTAAGCATCTGGAGAATAATAAATTAATCAGTGATAGGCAATATGGTTTTAGACGATGTCGATCAACTGCAGACATTCTTTGCCTTCTTACGCATCAAATCAACCAAGCTACAGACCAACATGGTGAAACACATACAATAGCACTGGATATATCAAAGGCATTTGATAGAGTCTGGCATCAATCCTTATTGTCGAAGATGTCACACTACGGCCTTGCATCATTAGTTCCACTAATTTCTTCTTATCTTCATAACAGAAAAATATGTGTAATGGTAGATGGCCTTTATTCTCAATTTCACTCAATAAATGCTGGTGTTCCCCAGGGATCAGTTTTGGCCCCAACTCTGTTCCTCATTCATATCAATGATCTCATATCTACCACTCATAATCCAATACATTCCTACGCAGATGACTCAACACTCCAAGTTCCTTCACATTTACCAATTCTTTCACCCAACCCGATCTTATAAATTCAAAATAAACACTGCAATTTCTCTGAACCAGGACCTTTCTAGAATTAATGAATGGGGACAAGAGAATCTAGTTTCCTTTAATGCACAGAAAACCAAGTACATTCAATTTTCTAAACCGACAGAATCTCACTGACTCCCATATATTTTTTAATGATGTAAATATTCCCACTTCCCCTAGTATTGACATTCTCGGTGTAACATTAACTACTAACTTGAGCTGGACACATTATGTTAGAAGCATTGCTAAGAATGCCTCTAAAAAACTGGGACTCCTGTACAGAGTTCGAGAATTCTTCACTGACGAGCAGTTGGCCGTAATATATAAAAGTCATGTGCGCTCTCAGATGGATTACTGTTCACCTCTGTGGGGTGGAAGTTGAGTGGTTGCATTGAGGCAGTTGGACAAAATTCAAAATAAAGCTATTAGATTAATCAATAACCCTGCAATCACACAGGACCTTCCTACATTAGCCATACGAAGAAACGTTGCATCCCTTGCATTATTCTACAGATATTTTCACAGCAATTGTTCCGAGGAACTTGCTTCAATTGTGCCGCCTCTCCACATCTTTCCCCGTAGAACTAGGGCAGCTGAGAGCGCCCATGAATTTACACTTTCTCCTCCACAATGCAGAACTTCTGCTTATCAGAATTCATTTATCCCCAGAGCTACTACTCTTTGGAATTCACTTCCCTCGAATTGCTTTCCACAAACTTACAATCAACAAATGTTTAAATCCAGTTGTTACAAACATTTTATGAATGGAGGATGCCTTTAGGCACATGGACCTTTTGTTTTATCTGTGTTTTTCCTTCCTCCGTTCATTGTCTCTTAAAAAAAAAAAAAAAAAAAAAAAGTATGTGAGAGTCTGAAAATTGTACGTGATGGCATTATTGTTTGGCCCCATGACCACATCCATTCTGTTGTTGAGGGTTTCCAAAATAAATCCAACTTTCCTGGTATCATTGGTGCTGTAGATGGCACGTACATTGAAATCCCTGGCCTACAACCGTTTAGAGCCTCCTATGTAAATAGAATGGGATTTCCAAGCATCCAACTCCAAGCAGTTTGTGACAGCCATCTCAGATTTATGGACATACACACATGATGGCCAGGCTCTGTTCATGACGCACGAGTGTTTAAGAATAGTCCTTTACAGACTCTCCTTGAAAATGGTAATTTGCATGATAATTACCATCTTCTTGGAGACTCTGCTTATACATTAGCTCCTTACATGATAGTTCCTTTTAGAGATAATGGCCATCTTACTGATGTGCAGAAAAACTTCAATGTCCGCCACTCCTCTGCTCGTGTTGTCATTGAGCGAGCCTTTGGTCTCCTGAAGTGCAAGTTCAGAAGGCTGAGATACCTGCATATGACATCAATTGAGAAAATACCACTGGTCATATCTGCTGCATGTGTATTACACAATTTCATATTGCTGAAGGAGAAAATTGACATTAGAGATTTAGAAGCTCTGGAAGTGGAAGCCTATCCAGCAATCCCAGACCCTGAGGCTCCACCTGCACAAGCAGCAGCAAACGTTGCAGCACAGCGTAAGAGAAATGAGCTGGCACGCATGCTTGCATAAAGCCGCTGTCACACGAGCGCTTTTTCCGTAAATTTTCCATGAGCAAGTTTTTTTCTCTTACTTTTTGGGGACTTTTTTGCAGTGGTATCGGCAACTAGATTGAATGTAGATTATGTTAGGCGGCTGAATACTGATAAAGTGTAACATTTTAAGCTGCCAGACCATAATTGCTCGAAAAATTGCTTGTGTGACTCCGGCTTAATGCAGCAAAGCAAGTCTATTTACCCTTTCAGTAAAATTATTTTGTGTTATTCTACATATTACTAGAGTAGAGGAGGATGCCCAATGCAGATGCAATTTTTTTTTTATTTATTTGCTTCGGTCAGCCTATAGCAAATTGGAAATTGGGGGTAAGGGGGACAAATATAAAACAGTTTTTTTCAAGAACACCAATTTTGTTGTACGGATGGCCGAATAAGTTGTGTCTCCGCTGTCATTACGTATTACTCACCGTGTGCTGTATTTATGTCTGTCAGATGTTGAATATTGTGTGTCAAGACTGGAACATGTTTGTATATCTCACTCGAAACTATTAATTAACCCTTAAAAAGCGGCTCACCACATAAGTCGTTTTTAATAAAGCTGGACTATGTGGCGGCGCTCGACATAGGTCGAGTGGCAATTTCAGCACGTAATGTTGCTGAGAGAGAGAGACAAGTGGTGGCAGGAGACTAGCGAGCGTATGACTGCTCCAGACCACCGCGGCGAACCTACTGACACGAATCTCAGCTCCCTCCTCCCTCTCTCACTCGCTACATACTGAATTATATGGGGAAAGTACCGAATTACATGCTTTTTGCACTCGCGTTGCACGGTTATTGCAAGAAAACTATCCATCATACAAGGATCGTTATGGTGTCATTCGAAAGCTCTGTTTATGCCCTTTCAGGGATAGATACTTGTTTTACGTTCTGGGTCTTATTTAGGCATGAAAATGATCACGTAAACAGCCCTATTTTGGCTAAAAACACCCCGCTGGGCGGTACATATAAATAAACCGCATAGGCCGCTAAAGAAGGGTTAATGCTTAGATAGTGCGGATACCAATTATTGATTGAAATATACTTGGTACCGCGACATCACTTATTTGGACGACTGTACCTGTTACTCTTTAACCCGGGAACTGCGGGGAGACTCTTAAGAGTTCCCCCGGCGGACTGCGGGAAGACTCTTAAGAGTAAGGGGGAAAAAAAATCAATTTAAAACACCGAAAAAAAAAAAAAAAAAAAAATATTTTTGTTTGCCCCTGGGCCATGCCAAATATCACTCCTCCACCTCCCCTCCTTCCCCACTTTCCTCCCCTCCTTCAGTTATCACCTATTTTCCCTGTGGTCTATTTTCGTGCTAACATTAGCGAGTTGGTAGCAGGGCGTTGTCATCAGTTACCAAGCGTGGGAAAGAGCGAGAGAGAGACTATTGCGGAACAGTGTCTCTCCAGACAAGGGGAGGGGTGGAGGACAGGGAGGTTGCCTCAGCCATACATTATGTAACTCCCGGCCTGTATCGCCGATTTTGACCATCCAAACACTGTTTCCACTTGTTTTATTGTTGTAACAGGTTATCACCTTTATAATCAACCTATAATAGGCGCATATG
The DNA here is from genome assembly GCA_032716605.1 of Paralithodes platypus. Classification (NCBI taxonomy): domain Eukaryota; kingdom Metazoa; phylum Arthropoda; class Malacostraca; order Decapoda; family Lithodidae; genus Paralithodes; species Paralithodes platypus. The sequence goes on along the minus strand of CM064498.1, from coordinate 62,219,450 downwards.
GATAAGTATTAATGCTATTTATGGTAAAATAAATAGGTTAGTGATGGAAACAGCTCAAATACGTCAGCACAGGAGTGTGGTGTCTCATACGCCCCATGCGCACTTCTTAGGTTAAGAGAGAAGACAATTGACTTTCTTTTTTATCAGAAAACCCTAAAGAGATGCAGAAGTGTTTGAAATACACAAAAACAAAATTATTTAAGTACTAAGCTCATGGGTACTGTACTTATACTTGTTAGTTTACAATGCTGTATGGCTAACTTTTAAATTATGCCTCTCAATTACTGTATATCAACCCTCTCAATCTAACAATGTCTTTCTCACCTTTATTCCACTATAATTCAATGACTGTATTCAAATTAAGAAAGATTGGAGTCAAAATGTTAATAAAGTTACTTTACACCTTTGATTCAGAGGTCCTGTGTAGGCTGATTCAAATATATAATCTAATGTAATGAAATTTGACATATTGAAGGAATTTCAGCTACCAGTAATGTTGCATATTCTTAGCTGAGTCATGCTATATGAGGACATGTCAAAGTTTTGCAAAAATAAAACATGTAGATAACTAGAGTACAATATACTATAAGCCTATCTGTTTGATTTAATGATTCCTTATTTAAGGAAGCCTTCTATTACAAATTAAGGACATAAACAAAGTATATTTATTTCAGTGTATGTAAAGTATGGAAGGCGAGAGTGAACGTCAATATAAAGTAAAGTGATGGTGTGTAATGGAGATATTCATAGGGTAAATCTAAATCTATGACTGGATGAGGAAATTCTGCAACAAGTGGAGTGTTTTAAATATTTATGAGTGATAAGCATTGACGCAGGTGTGGGAATGAAGGTAGGACAGAGTGTATGATGGAAGGAAAGTTTTCGGAACAATGGGATGTACTGGTACTGTTTGTGGAAGGTGAGAAATCTCGGAATGGAAGCTGAAAGTCTAATATATCAATGGATAGTTGTACCAACAGTGATGTATGGGGCTGAGACGGTCTCTGACTACGTGCAAGAGAAAAGAAGGTTGGATGTGATGGAGATAAGTTGCTTGAGGAGTAAAGTGTGGAGAAACGCATAGACACAGATCGATGAATAAAGAGGTACTGTATGTAGGAGAGTGGTACAACAGGAACCCTTATCGGCCAGAGAGGAAAGAAGGGTGCTATGCTGGTATGGACATGTTGAACGAATGGTAGAGGAAAGGCTTACAAAGAGAATTTATGAGTAAAAAACAAGGAGAGACCTGAGACCTGGGAATCTTTCACTGGGGACCCCATTATGGTCCTTGGGCTCTGATCTTCTGGCTGACCTAGATGTGCGTGATTTTATTGTATTTGATTTAACTTTGTTTCTGTTCGGGTTCTGTCTCGAGATGGCCACCCTCAGCTATGGGATATGTGCTTATAATTATATACATACAGTACATGTAAATTGTAAAGCTGTATAAATAAATGTTATCTCTGACCACTGGGTTCAGTTTATGTACTTCCCTCCCCTAAAAAAAAAAAATATATATATATATATATATATATATAGAGGCCTATATATATAATTTATAATAAAGATACTTAAGCATATTATCATTATTCTTTTCTTTTAAATGTTAAACTTATAGAAATGTTCTTAAAGCAGCATGTAAGCTGATCCAGCGTATTTATTGCATACCATAATAAATTCACATACAGTACTAACCTTTTTCCCACATCATTATTTGTGTTTTGGGGGTTATTCATACCCGACATATTAATAGGACATGGTGAATTTATGGTCCATTAATGAAACCATACTATACTGTAAAGATAAATTGAATATGATAAATATTTCTCTTCACTATTGCAATATTTGTACCCTGAACTCTTGTGGTGCTTTGACAGTAATCGTGACAATAATTTATGGGATAGGCAAGAGAAACACAAATATATTTTACAAATATTTAGGCAAGAAATCTATACAAAAATATTACAATAATTGGAAAACAATTATTTTTGTATGTCATAACACTAATATTGCTTAGTTGTAATTATAGTAGGATAGCAGTTTCATTATGAATCCTAATATAAGGCTACTATATATAGAGAAACAAACACTACATGCACTTACTATATTTACCCAGTTGACATTCTCTGTCTTTGTCCTCTGAAAAAAGTTGCCAACTACAACAGAGTATTACTCATAATAGGTAAGAGGGATAAGAGGATATATTAAAGGATAACATAAGTCCATTATAAAACCTTATAAACCTATTTAGGTAAAGAAATCAAAAAGCTTAAAGTGAGGGTAGAATGAATAATTTAATCAGTCCTGCATGTATATAAAAATGACAACAAATATACTCAAATGATATACCTAGGCTATGTGAGAAGTGAGGATCTTCAACATGTACAGTACATTTCCAGAGACAGCTGCCTGCAGCTGCCTGACTATGAAGATAGCATAGATTGTGCCACGTCCTGGCATGAAACCGTACTGCATATCGTCGATAGAAATGCTTTCCCGTATACCTTCAAAGACTCTCTCACAGACCTTCATGACTTGGTCATGCATTTTCAGGCCCCTATAATTTCCCCTATCCAATGAATCCCCCTTGCCTTTATATATGTTTAATACTACACTTTTGTTCCATTCATCAGTTTATTTTTGGTCTTTTTGTTGGACCAGTTGTTGCAGCAGCTGAATCATCTGCCTCTGCATTTCTCTCTGTTGATCTTGTTGGTCCCTCTGATTTCTGTGAACCAGTTCTTGTAGTGACCTTGTTTCTCTCAAATGCTCCTGCTGCATCTGCATCTGCTGTTTTATGCATTTCTTCAAGAGCTTGATGGTGTCGCTCTTGAAGTTGTTGATTTCTATTTCCTAAATCTTCGTGTATCTTGAGGTATTGTTCATGCTGCTGGAGCATTTGAGTCATGCACCGGTCCAGAATTGAGTTCCGCTCCACAGTTACTCCTATCACACGCTCCATTGCCTCTGTCCTCTCAGCTACTGTTGCTCTTAACTGCTTCCTCATCCTCTGACCTTTTACGCTTTCTCCCTCGATGTTGGGTTGGTAGAGGAGGAAGGCCTGTAGGAGTTGTCTGAGAGGTACTTGGAGCATGTGATGAAGCAAAAGAGGAGCGGGCGGATCCTGGTGCATGTGATATTATTTTAGAGTAACTGGTTGAAGCTTGCAAACTGTGAGGTGACATGGATGGAACGCTGGTTGCTAAAGGCCTGCCACCACTGGTAGATGTTTGTGATTTATGAGGTGATAGGGTTGGTCCAGTGGTTGATACAGGCTGGCCACCTAATGAACCTGAAAAAGAAGGTACTGTATATTATTTATTAGAATTTTTGAGAAAATGAATATCACTTGTAATAGGTCAATAATGTTAATATACAGTACAGTACTGTACTATGTTTCTTTTCAGCTGATGATAAATTAAATACCTTACCAGCTAGTTTATCGATAATTGATTGAAAAATATGAAACTACTATGCCTGCCCCATAATAAGACTAATTTTATATAAAAATTAGCACCATATTTCACTACAAAAATTCAAAATAACTGAGAAATCTTGATGGGAACTTAGCAATTTATCGTCAGTTAAAAAGAAACGGAGTATATGTTTCTGATACAGTACCGGTAACATGACGTAACTTCGGACGGGGAGGTAACTTCGGACACTCTAGAACACATATACGATGAACCACAGTTATGGGATAAATACATATGATGTTATGGAAAAATAATTACAGTATGTCTGCGGTGTTCTTCCATAATGCAGTTATTTTTCCATAACTGTAGCTTACATACTGTTATCCAGAAGTGTCCGAAGTATAGCCCCCGTCCGAAGCTAGGGCATTTCACGGTACAGTCAGTCCCCCCAATCCGCGCCTATATGGGCGGCATTACACGACGGGTATTGGGAATTCGCGCATCGGGGATAACATAACTTATGGAGAAAAATACATATGGGCGGCAGCCCGCATTTGACGGTAATTTTTGATAAAAATCAATACTAATTGGACAACCAACCATACACAATAATAGAAACATAAAAAAGTCATTCCTTACATTAAAAATAAATGCTATAAGTAGGTGAGAATCGTGGGGGCTCAGAGGCAGACCCCCGCGACAGGCGAGTTCATATAGCCTAGGCGTAGGCTTCCCCAGCCCCGTCACTGTCACTGGCACCTGTATATTATAACACATATTTATGAAAAAAATGCATGAAAAACTTGAGGCAGGTGGTTTTATAGTCTTAATATTTAAAACAAAATCACCTATCAATTTCTTAAAAAAAAAACTGCCCGGGCTGTGCTCTATAAACAAACCGGGGTTTGTTAATGTGATCCTGAAGACTGCCAATACTTTTGCTCCCCAACCTGTGGTTCAATTGCCGTTACTTAACGTTCAAAGGATACTACAAACATACACATTTATAGACCGTTTCATCCACAGAGAGCGTAGTTTTAGTCTCTTTACGGTAGTACAGTACAATAAAGGTTTCAATACTGACCAATAGAAAGGCTGCTCTCAAGTGCAACTGGTACTACAATTGGATCCCCGGCCATGAACTCCTCCATCACATCATAATAGATCCAGTTACGAGCACCCCTACCAGTCTGTTTGTTCGAGTCCTTGATGGTCTTGTACCTGTAAGCATGATATAAAGCCATAAGAATGTATGTACTGTACAAACAAAATTCAATAAACGTGGCCTGTCAAAGTGAATGATGTAAACAGAATGAAACATAATGAGATGAGAATGGTGAGATGGATGTGTGGGGCTAAACTGCAATTTAGGATATCTAGTGAAGAGCTGAGGAGACCATTAGATATCAAGAATATCAGTGATGAGATGCATACTAGTAGGCTTTAATGGTTTATACATGTGGAGAGGATGGATGAACTAAGTTGGGTGAAAAGATGCAAGTTCGTTAACGTGGAGGTAGCTGCACCAAGGGACAGACCAAGAAAGGTACTTAGGTCTGATCTCAAACTAAAGAACTTGACCACAGAGGCAGCCCATGACAGGGTCGGCTGGAATGCCGCCATTGAGGATGTGAGACTGTAACAACACTGTGAAAGAAGCGGTTTTTAAACTTGTATATATGTGTGTATTCTCAACAGTTCAGCTCTTCTATCTATCAATCAATTGCCAGATGCTTTACTCCCCTTTATAAGGGTGGCCATACACAAAATGCCCCCAAACGAACCTATCCCCCGTGAGAAGACTCGAGGACCAACCCGCGTGGCTGTGCCAGTTCATTCAAGGGCTTACAAAATTGACACTCAACTTGGGTTCCGTCTGACTCATAAACCCTCTATGTATCCTTGTAACACTATTTTTTCAACAATGGTTGGTGACTAAACATCTCTTGCTTGGACACACATCCTCTCCCTACCAATTCATGGAGCAGATTGCTATAAGTATGGTTGGCCATCTTCGAAGCGTCTGGCAACAAGCAGAGTGGGTTTGTGCAATCAGCTCAACCTATACTACCAAAATTTAAGAGTACGTTGGCTGCAGTATAGATCTTCTTACATAGGATGTACCATACATCGGCCGCAGTGAATGGGTTAAGCTAGGTGTCATTTTATATGCAAAACAAAATAAATGTCTGGAATAGGTAAAGGTCATAGATTGTTGGTAACTGTTTTGTTTAATTGCAATATATGTACAAGAATTATGCTCAATCTTACCTGTATTTTAGGTTCCTGACTTTTCTATCACAGGCATCTGCATCAAAGTAGTAGCCTTTGTCTTCCATACATTTGGATATTTTCCGCCAAACTTCACGTTCCTTAATGATGTGTGATTTAAATAAATGCTGATATTCCTTGTGAGTAGCAACGAGCATCAGTATAGCCTCATGAGGCCAGAAACCAGTAGGGGAAACTGAAATGAAATATAAAATAAACTGAAAATGGTAATAGAAACAAAGGGAACTTTTTAAAAACATTTATCAACATGTATGCCATAATAATAATAACAATAATGATAATAATTTACCTCGAAAGTGCGATAGGCCTCACGGAAATATCTGTATAGCGTACGGGATAGGCCTCACGGAAGACAGCCTATGAAAATATACCCAATAAAGGCCCCACGGGCACTCAAATGGAAGTGATATGTGATTAGGTAGTATAATCATTCTCCACAACTTCCTTCCTCTCCCCTATATAGTGTCCAGCCGGTCTGGCCGCGGTATGATTGGGCCGCGGCGTACTTGTTATTTTCCCCCCTGCTGATAATATATATGATGATGACAATAAGTCATGGGGGGTGGTGAGGGGCCTCAACCCAATATTGTATCCCACGGCAGTCAAAATATATGAGAACATGAGCGATACGCCCAAATACTACATGGATGGCGGCCCAACAGCCCTGGGATCCCCTGTATGTGTCCCCCCTCCCTCCCTCTCCTTCCCCCATCCTCAATTCTTGGCTATTCCTCTTATTTTTGTGATTCCTCCCTTTCCGTGCACGATATTTGGTGAGTAACACTCCCTCCTCCCCTTCCCAGCCGCGGGAGAGAGCTGCAGTGAGTTTTTCACTAGATATTTGCTGTTTACACATAGGCCTATGTACACAAATTTAAGTTTAAGTATACCGTACTGTATCAAGTCATACGAGCATACTGAATTTAGATTGTAAAAAAATAGTGTTTAATTTTGTACGGTATGTAACAATGAACGAATGAAGAAATCAGTACGCTAGGGTATAGAGGGATGTTGGAGTGGGGTTTCTGGCCATTAAATGGTAGACCTACAGTAGTTGTAGTTGTTGTTGTTGTTCCTCAAGCTGCCTGGCCGAACAGCCCCAAGGCCCCGAATAAGGCCAAGGCCATAATCGAGCGCCCCCAAACAACCCTCCCTGCCGACCACAATATAGCCTGGGTGACCGAAGCCAATCCATGGCGGGGAGCTAAGGAGGGTGCGGAAACGCCCGGGAAACCAAAGCCCCACCCAGGGCCCTGTGCCCCTCAGCAATTATGAAGAAAAAGTTGAGGGGCAAAGGAAAAATGTGACGCTTTGGCTTCCAATCATGGTAGATTGGGAGGTCAATCCACGGAAGAGACGCCGTCACTTGAGATCTAGAAAATATATAAGTAAAAGGAACAGTCAGAGTAAGCTATGGGTATGGCAGAGATCGCTCAGTTCTCACTCTGATAGACCAGCCCATCACCAACCTACAGTAGTTGTTGTTGTTGTTGTTCCCTAAGCTGCCTGGCCGAACAGCCCCGAGTCCCTGAGAAAGGCCATGGCCACGATCGGGCTTTCCCACAGAGCTCTCATTGAGTGTAGATTGTGTTGGCGTAAGTGGTTGTGTGAAATGCAGTCTTCTATGATGTGTTTAATGGTATGGGGTGCTGTATTACATCCCAGGCAGGCGTCGACAACGGAGTCATCCAGTCTCTTCTGATAGCTCAGGAGAGCTGGATGGTGTCCGCATCTCAGCCTGGCCAGGTGGACTCTGTCCTCGCGAGGAAGGGAGGATTCGGAAGGATGGATTTCGGGAGGTCGTGCATGCAGCTGCGTGTTGTCTGTGAGTGAGTGGATGGATCGGTGAGAGATATGAGTATTGATGTGCTTCTGGAAGTTGGTTCGGGGTGGGCAGGGAGGGAGAGGAGGACAATAATTGTGTGTGATACCGTGTGCTAGGTGTTGTTTTGATATTTCTTGGTGTCTGTGGGTGTGTTGCCATGTAGTTTAGTGGGTGGTCTTGGTTCGTGGAGGCTGCTGCCAGGAATTGAGTGCCTCTCATGTCCAGATGGTCTTTGACTTTGAGAATTTTGGTTTCTTGATGTAGGTGATCTGTGGGTGAAGTAGCTGTGCAGCCTGTAATGATCTTCAGGGCTTTGTTTTGAATAGTCTGTAAGGTCTTATGATGTGTTTCAGCTAGGTTAGAAGCCCAGGCTGGGCTTGCGTATTCCATCACTGATCTTATGTATTGTTTATATACTGTGGTGGTAGTTTCTTTGTTGTGTCCAAATTTTGTGTGAGCAAGTGACCTGAGGGCGTTAAGTCTGGGTGTCAGTTTCTTTTTAATGTTTGTGGTGTGCTGTTTGAATGTCATATGAGTATCATATGTTACTCCTAGGATTTTGGGTGTGTGTGTATGTGTTAGGGGTGTGTTGTTTATGGTGAGTTGAGGGATGTATTCGTGTTCTCCTGTCCAACTTGTGAGCAGGGTTGCGGTGGATTTGGCTGGGGCTAGATTAAGTCTGTTTGTAGTGCACCAACCATGTAGTGTGTTGAGATAGGGTTGAAGGAGATCTGTTGATCTTTTTGGGTCATGGTGTGTGCATGTGAGTGTTATGTCATCTGCATAGGAGGCTAAGTTTATTTGGGGCGTATTGGGTGTAGTTATATCGTGCATGTACAGATTGAAGAGTGCGGGCGATAGGACGGATCCTTGTGGGACTCCGTTTGGAAAGTTTCTGATTTTAGATGACTGACCGGCAAAAGATACGTGTGTACATCTGCCTGCTAGGAAGTTGGCCAGCCACCTTTTTGTGTTGTTGTGCATGTTTGTGTTGTACATTTTGTTTGTTAGGTTGTGGCGGGGGATGGCATCGAAGGCTTTACTAATGTCGAGTGTGGCTAATAGTGATCTGTGTGGTGGTCTAGCCGAGTTGATGCCGTCGAAAGCTCTTTGTGTAAGGTCTGTGAGAAGAGTGTTTGTGGAGTGCAGTGGCCTAAAGCCATGTTGTGTTGGAGCTAGGGGTAGGTCAGGTGTAATTAGTTGTAATACTAGGCGTTCCATGACTTTGGAGGGGGAGCAAAGAAGTGTGATGGGCGGTGCGAGGAGGGTAGCGTGGGGTCTTTGTTGGGTTTGGGGAATGTGATGATGATACCATGCTTCCAAATGTCTGGTATTGTGTTGTGTGAATAGCTGTAGTTTGATATGTTAGTGAGTGCTTGTATGCCTTGTGGTCCCAGGTGTCTGAGGTGTATGTTGCTTATGTTGTCTAGGCCACAGGCGGGTGAGTGCTTGAGATTGTTGATGATATGCTTTGTCTGGTGATTGGTGAAGGGTGTATAGTCAGGGTCTGTGGGGAATTGTCTCTTACGTCGGATGACACGTCGGTCGTCTTTGTGAGGTTTTAGGTGGCTGACATGTGAAAAGTGATTGATGAGAGTGTTTGCTTGTTGTTTACATGAAGGACTGTTGTTGTGATTGCAGCATGTGATTGTGTTGTGTTGCTGTTGGAAAGTGTGATGCTGTTTAGTGTTTTGTAGAGTTTTTTTGGGGTTTGTTTTGTGATCAAGTGTTTGTAGGAAGTTATTCCAATTTAGTTTTTGTTGTTCTTGTATTTTGTTGTTAGTTTGGGTGTTGAGTGCTTGAATTTGTTGTGTGATGTCTTGTGTGTGGGGTGCTGGGGAGTGTTTCAGTATGTCGCGTTTTCTGATGAGGTTTTGAATTTCTGGTGTGAAGTTGGGGTTGTGTCTTTTCCTGTTACCTCTTGGAATGTGTTTCTTGTCAGCATTTTGGATAGTTTTATTGAGTATGTGTACAGCATTGTTGATGTTAGTGATGGGTGTACTGTTTAGAGTTGTGAAGTGTTGTTCTGTCTCATTTGTGAATGCTTCCCAGTTAGCTCTTTTATAATTGGTGTATGTGTGTTTGTGGCTAGCTGGGGTGAGTCTAGTTTTGGTGGTGATAATGATCGGGAGGTGGTCAGAGCCTAAGGTTCTGACCACCCTCCAGGATGTTGTGGGGGCGAGTTCTGGGGAGCAAAAGGTGATGTCAGGAGATGATGGGTTATAGACCTACAGTAGTAGCAATAAATAGGAGTAATAAGAAGGTTGAGAGGTTACAGGAAGAGGGAATTAGAGAAGAGTTCAAGAAAGTGCCGCAGTAGAAAGAGAACTAGGTAGGTTTGATTAGGAGTTAAAAGACACAGCATGGTGGAGTGATGAAGTGAAAGAAGCAGTTGAAAAAAATACATACAAGGAGTGGTTGGGTAGTAGAGATAACTACACATTGGAGAGATAGACAATGTACAGTATGCGGGAAAAATGAAAGGGGTGAAGAGAGAAGTGAGAACAAATAAGAGAACAGTAGATGAGGTATTTGGAAGGAACTAAACTATGAAGTGAAGGAAGTTTAGGATAAGATTTTGTTTTGGATTTGGAAGGAGTTCCAGATAATTAGGGAGGGTGACAGGAAGTAGTAAAGGTAGGCCTATGCAAATTGTAAGATAAAACTGGTTGAGTGCTACTGGTGAAGTAAGAGATGAAGAGAGCACTTTAATGAATGCACGAGGTGCAGCCGACATAAGTACAGTACATGGGAAATGGAAAGGAGAAAATAAGCAGCAAACAAGGAGGGGATCATATCAAAAGTGTGTGAAGCATTGAAGAGGGTAAATACAGGTAAAGTGTCAGGGATGGATAAAGTGTGAGCTATTCTTTACTAACCTTCAGCTGACTGAGGCTGAGACGAGAGGTCCAAATCTTGTGACTCTGTAGCCAGACTTGGGGGTGTGAGGGGTGCTGGACTTAGCGGAGCGCTAGATAGTGTCGGACTCAAAGTGCTGCGCTGAGCTGAACTTAGTGGTGTGCGAGTAGCAGAGGTCGCTGTTGCTCTCATATCTGAAATTGATTATATTATTGACAATGTTAGCAATCCTCTGTAATTTGACATGAACAGGCACATAATCTTACAATACTAAACACTAAATCTTAATACATTAACTGTGGGTACAATTGGTGTTCATCCCTGGTGATTCCTACAAGGCAAGGACACTACCTTCCAAGATAATTTAATAACCACCCACATTACAAAAAAACCCCACAAACAATATATTGAAATAGACTACAGGACATCGGTCTCCTTAGCTTAGAGGGAAAGATGTACAGTACGGTAAGATAATGATCGTGAGAGTGAAATATGTCATCAAGCAAGCGGTAGATGAGGAATAGTGAGGGCTTTGCAAGGGAAGAGGCTGTGTAGACCACTACTTGAGAGTAGTTATGGAGAAATACAGTATCTGGTGAAGGGGTGGAATTTGTATGCTGCTTTCATGGACTTGGAGACAGACAGAAGTGATAAAGAAGGTCTGTGGAAGGCAATGGGGATAGCCTATATGGAATAGTTGGTAAGTTGCTGAAAGCTGTGAAGAATGTGTATGAGAGTGCAAGGATGTAGAGGATCTACACAGCAAGTTCTTTCATCTAAATGTTGGGGTGAAGCGAGACTTTGTGATATCCCTTTGATTGTTCGGTATATATATGGATGGGGTTATCAGAGAAATACAACACAAAAACAGTGGATGTTCAATTACTGTAAGCTGCCTTTGCTACAGGTTCTTGATGATCAATTTTGATGAGTGATTATGAGAGGGAGTTGCAAGGTTTGGTGTTGGGAGATGTGTGTGAGAAAGTAAAGTTTGGTCTTTGAAAGGGATTCATTCACAGAGTGTGAGGAGAAGTTGAACGGTCAGGTATATATGGTAATGGAGAATTTCAGCTCATTTAAGTGCCGGGTATTTGGGTAGTGATGAGTACAGATGGAAGTACAGTATAGAGGATGAAGTGCGAGAGTGGGTACAACAAGGAAAGAGGGTTGTAGGAATGCTGAAAACAGTGGATTAATTAAGTCAATGCATGATGGTGTGGTAATCCTGAATCCCGGTTGCTTAGGCCGAGACATTCTCAACAACTTAATCATAGATTGTACTGGGCATAAAATATGATGTGTACCAAAATCACCGATTTGCCTGGGCTTTTTGAGGTTTACAGGTTTTGAGGTTTACTTTTTGGGCTACAGAGGACTTTTAAAGTCCAAAAAACGGTCCCCTGGGCACTCCCAGTCAAAATCGAAATCCTAAACTAATGGTCCGATTTTAATTCTGTTTGCGCCATTCGATTCAGCTTGCCAAAGTGTACTTATGGTATAAATTTAAACAAAATCCGTTCGGCCCAGGCAAATCGGTGATTTTTTAGGCCCCCTAGGCCTATTTTAAAGTTTAAAAACTCCATAGACGAGTTATTTATGAACGGATTTTGTTTTAATTTATACCTTAAGTACACTTTGGCAAGCTGAATCGAATGGCGTAAACAGAATTAAAATCGGACCATTAGTTTAGGATTTCGATTTTGACTGGGCCTTCCTGGAGTGCCCAGGGGACCGTTTTTTGGACTTTAAAAGTCCTCTGTAGCCCAAACTATAAGTCCTAGGGAATTCTGCTTGGTGCCATTCGATTTTCCTCGGCGAACTGCTTCTAGACACGGTAATAGATTTCATTTTCGCCCAGCCATTCGGCCAGAATCGAAAATATTTCTCAAAAACCTTGGGTTTCGGCAAATCGGTGATTTTGGTCGAATTTTGACTTGTCAATATTATTACATATTTGGATTCGTCTCGCCGTTGCGGATTCAACGGTATATATATTTTTTAATTTTGACCTATTTTTAGGCCCCCTAGGCCTATTTTAAAGTTTAAAAACTCCATAGAAGTTATTTATGAACGGATTTTGTTTAAATTTATACCATAAGTACACTTTGGCAAGCTGAATCGAATGGCGTAACCAGAATTAAAATCGGACCATTAGTTTAGGTTTTCGATTTTGACTGGGCCTTCCTGGAGGGCCCAGGGGACCGTTTTTTAGACTATAAAAAGTCCTCTGTAGCCCAAACTATAAGTCCTAGGGAATTCTGCTTGGTCCCATTCGATTTTTCTCGGCGAGCTGCTTCTAGACACGGTCATAGATTTCATTTTCGCCCAGCCATTCGACCAGAATCGAAAATATTTTTCTCAAAAACCTTGGGTTTAAATAAGCCCAGGCAAATCGGTGATTTTGGTCGAATTTTGACTTGTCAATATTATTACATATTTGGATTCGTCTCGTCGTTGCGGATTCAACGGTATATATATTTTTTTAATTTTTGACCTATTTTTAGGCCCCCTAGGCCTAATGATTTTGCCTTAGGATTTTGGCAAAACAAAAAATAGTTAGGACACTAATCTGAATTCTCTCGACGCGCTGAATCCAATGGCGCCAACCGATTTTAATTCCATCCATTTTTGCGGCCTTGAGAGCCGTTAAGATTTTCCAAAACAATTTTTTTTTGTAGAGTTATAATAGGTCGGAGACCGGAATTAATTTTTGGAAACTCAGCTTAAGAGGATTCCAACGATATGGTCACAAGTTAAAATAGAACTTTTTTTTTGGAAAAATAGATTTAGACATGTGGGGATCCTTATGGAATCCTCACGACGCCCTGAATCCAATGGTGAAATCAGTTTTTAATTATATTCATTTCTGTAGAAATGAGAGCTTATTATAATGTTACTTTAGTAGTCTTTAGCATCCAGTCATTATATACCTGTTTATGCTTTATTTCCCTTTAATTTTGTTGCTCAAGCATAGTTTCCACAATGTTGATAAGTTCTTTTGTCTTTATATATTTTGTTTGTTTATTGTGCAAGTTTGACATAATTAGTTTTGATTATGGTAATATTTGTCTGATGAATAATAGGCTATATAATGTTTTTGTTTCCACATAGCAATTTTGACTAGTTATTTTGCCTTTGTCCCAGTTTTAGTTTGCTTAGTTTGAAATTTTAATATATTGATGAAACATTGCTTAGCAATATAAGTATGGCATACTTACTTAAGTCCTTACTATGTTGTATTTCTCAGTACCAATAATTGATGCCTTTTTATATTTGTATAATTGACTATCAGAATATGCTCAGGCACATTCCATTTTATTTAGTTTAGATTATTTATGCTTTTATTAATCTACTTTTTAAGTCCATGATTATTGATATGCATCAAGCAATCACTTGAACCAGTTGTCAATTAAGTTTGGAATGTTATTAAGTTATTTCCATAGCAGTTTTGATTAGTTCCTTTGAGTCTATCTTGTGTAGTCCAAGTTTTGGTTTGTTTATTTTGAAAGTTTTACATTATAATTTGGCAAAGCCAAATGTTACAAGGTTACAAACAAGTATACCAAGTTAATTTTATTAGACAGAAATAACAATAAGTTTTAAAGGTTTATAATAGTACTTAATTATAATAATCATTCATAAAACAGTCACTTAAAAAGTATCCAGTACCCAAAGAAATTACAGTACAACCTTTTAGTAACTGTTCAGTTTCCGAAGTTATTTTTCCCTTATATCGTCTTTGGAAGTTTTAAATTTTAATTTGTCATGTCCAATGACTTTAGTCAATGCTGCTTTATAAAGTTATGATTGAGTTGTATAGTAATCAATTGAAAGTATATCATTCAGTCACCGATGCTTTAAAAAGCTATAATTGTTGTGATATTACTAAAGTATTTAAAGTGATCAAATGTTATCTATTTAAAACAGCATTGACTATAGTTGATAATCCCAAAGCCTAATGTTTGTAAGTGATGTTACTACTCTAGTTACTATAAGTACATTAAGTGAAATATAAGTAAAGTCCATTGAAAGGTGCTTGAAGACTTAGAATTAATCTATCACAAATAACAGTCATGATCATGTAAAATATTTGGAAATACAGTAAAAGTTTTGAATACCATAATATCTTTATTGTGTTATTATAAAACATGTAATAGGATACAGTTCACCTTTGGTTCTCACCAAAGGCTGCTGAATATCTAAATCCCATTCAGTAAAGTAAGAGTATTTTGTTAAAAGTAAAAATAATAATAATAATAATAAAAAGACTTGTCAAAACAATGAATGGGATTTATAATTCAGTTAGCTTTGTCACTTTGTAACATTTTGCCAGTCCGAGCTCCGAACATATCAGAACTGTGGACATGCAAAATTTTCCAAAGTCCAAACCACCAAATGTTTTCAAAGTCCAGTCATAGACTAGACTCAGGAAAAAATTGCATTGGTTTGGACTTTGGAAAATGTTACAAGTCCACAGTTCAGATATGTTCAGCAAAACTGTGAGCAAACTGGCAAGACTGAAAGTTTTCCAAGTCCAGTGTTGTGAAATGTTCCCAAGTTTACACCACTGAATTTTTCTAAGTTCCACTTGACTTTGAAAAAATTCAGTCATTTGGACTTGGAGATTTTTCCTATCTCCATACCCCCAGAATTTTTCTAAGTCCAGCCTGGCTGGACTTAGAAAAATTCTGGGCATTTTGAGTGATAAAGTCTAGGGGGTGGCCTCCATACATTTGGGCCATTTGCGATTTTTCTATGTCATTATTCACAGGCTCACTTATACCCGGTATTTTTGGCCCGAAAACTGTGCATTTGAAACTTAACCTCGCACTGGCCAGAGCTTGCTGTTGGTACCATAACCCTTTCAGTAGTTTAAACTTTGTTTCTGGCAACCTCACAATATTTTTAGTCAACTTGTTAAGGGCAAAAGGGATTGAAATATTGATTTTGACCGTACGGAAGATTAAGACAGTTTAGAAGATTAGGGCAGTTTAGCAGATTTTGTGGTTAATCCTAGCTATGTTAGTTATACAGGTTAGTATATAGAGGTTAGTTTGAGTTAGGTTAGGAGCTGGGGTTGACCTGACCATGGAATTCACATTAAACTTCTATAGCCTACAGTACAGTTATTGAAATAAGTAGTTTTGTTCTAGACCCCCTTCTCATATTTAGCCCCATTAGTTTAGAAGTTTGCCCCATTAGTTAGGCAATTTTAACACTTTCCACCCTATGTATTTTTTATTTGATCCTGGCAAGCAATAGCGAGCCTGCAATTTAAGAGAACCCAGCCCTTGGCCGGGTCATTTTTCTGCCAGAAAATGGACAAATTAATCTCAAACGAGTCTTGGGGGGTATTTTTTGTTTTGTTTCATGAATGTCTTAGAAACTCCATATCCTATTCTTGTCCCAATGCAAGTCTAATAGCCCCCACATACCATGATGCCAGAGAACCACCCTATGACTAACTGCTTACCCATATTGGTAAAGTCAGTGCATCCAAAACTAAACTCAATTTCATATAATTAATAATCAAATTAAGAAAACTCAACATTGAACTCCATTGCAAAACCAGACAACTCAACGGGTAGAGACTAATATATCAGCATATAATATACACTGCATTACAGTAGAGACTAATATATCAGCATATAATATACACTGCATTACAGTAGAGACTAATATATCAGCATATAATATACACTGGATTACAGGTTTCAAGACCAAACTGCTGTTAATTTCAATAGTCTGTCTGCTACCCCCAGCTATGGGGTATGTGCAAGAGTATATACTGTATATATATTAAAAAGGCAAAAATAGGGCCTCTAGAAACTATAAGCAATTTTTAGAGTTTGGCAGTAGCACTCAAAGAACTTCACATCCATGATCACATAACTATTTTGATTAGCTCCTTTGCGATAATCTAAGCATTCCCAGTTTTAGTTTGTTTATTTTGCAAAGCTTTAAATTGTAATTAGTATACACCAGGGACAGTCACTACTTTCAAGGACAGAGTCCGTGTACTGGTGGCCGGGATTAATTTTTCACAGCCAGAGGCCTTCTCCGGCAAACTCATTACAGTTGCCACTTATAACTAATTTGGATATGTGGAAATATAGTTTCTGCAGTCTGCCCTACAACACAAGAGGCTCATTTATTTATTTTTTCTATGTGAGCGAAAGAGACAAAAGGCAGAACTACCTGTGAGGGCGGGTGCCCAACCCCGAAAAGGGTTGAAATAGGGGAGCTATCCCCGCCAAAGGCGGCTTTCTAGGGCCTTTCCTAGCTGATGCCGAGAGGATTGGGTTCTAGTCATGTGGTGATGGGCTAGTCTATTAGAGTGAGAACTGAGCAATCTCTGCCATACCCATAGCTTACTCGGACTGTTCCTTTTACTTATATTTTTTCTAGATCTCACGTGACTGCGTCTCTAACGTGGATTGACCTCCCAATCTACCAAGATTGGAAGCCAAAGCGTCACATTTTTCCCTTGCCCCTCAACTTTCTCTTCATAATTGCGGAGGGACACAGGGCCCTGGGTGGGGCTTTGGTTTCCCGGGCATTTCCGCACCCTCCTCAGCTCCCCGCCATGGAGTGGCTTCGGTCACCCAGGCTTTATTGTGGTCGGCGGGGAGGGTTCTGTGGGGGCGCTCGGTTATGGTCTTGGCCTTGCTCAGGGCCTTGGGGCTGTTCGGCCAGGCAGGTTGGGGAACAACAACAACAACTACCTGTGAAGAGTGCCTCCCCCAAAATTTGAACGTTTGAGCCAAAATGCCTGGACACGGTTTGAAGCAATTTGAGTCATATACCCCAGTGATAATTTACAATAACTGCTACTGAAGAACTACTTATCTTGTATGAAGGGTCGTGATCCGGCTGGTGGTGGTAGTTCCCCAGACTGTCCGGCCGATCAGTCACGAGTACGGTGTCTAGGGTTGTTGGCAGTGTCTGGCAAGGAAAAAGTTTGTCATTATGAAAATATAATTTACACAGGCCTCATAAAATATAATATATATTTTTTAAAATGCAAACAGAATAAAAAATAAATAAAAAAATAAGCCAATTGATTAAAAAATTCACTTATTAACACTGCACTCTATATTCACAAGGCTAGCTGGGGGTGACCGAGCCCCAACTTTTAGGTTCCGGGACCACTTTTAGTGTTCCCTCGCCCCTTTCTCAGTCTCATAGTAGGTGAACTTTACAAGGGGAGGGAGATTCATAGCCACCTGCCCCAAAAACAGATAAAAATTAACTTAATTATGGTTCAAATACAACAATAGGTTTAGCTTATGTATCCTTCCAGTCAATTATCAATATTATCTACCAATAATTATTGCTTAAAACTAACTTTATATATAAACGACAAATTAGCAAGAGAGGAATTTGAACAGGTGGAAAGTATTTGAGAGATTTAGACTGCAGTGCAAGAAAAGTAAAAATAAAGATCAAATATGCAATAGAAAAATGAGATTGAGTTTTAAATTATTCTGAAAGGAAGATTAGAAATTTATACCATGAATAAGTCGCTAAGGAACATTTACAACACATTGAGTTTTGAAAGACAAATACCACTTCAGATATATAACGATTTTTGTTATTATAAAAGCCGGTATTAACAGGCTACAATCTTTACCTAGGCCTCAGAAGTGGCCAGTTAATGCAGAGGATATCAATAGAATGCAACACAAGGAGAAGAGTTAGTTATGTAGAGCAGATTAACCAGACCACTGAGCTCCATACGGAACTCTCATAGGTCTGGCCCGAAGGATGTAGGATAGAATAACAAATGATGAGCTGAAGAGACTTAGGTAAAGAGTATTAGCGAGGTGATGTGTACAAGTAGACTGGGATGGTATGGACATAAGAGAATGGATGAAAAAATTGGGTGGAAAAATGCAAGTCTGTGATTGTGGAGGGAGCTGCACCAAGGGGTGGACAGAAGACCTGGGATCGCACTATACGTGCCGATCTCAAATCCAAAAACTCTACAAATGAAGCATTACACCACCAATTGATATTAAAAGCCATCAAATCGGAGTTTCTAACAAACTGTCAAACAATTTTTTTTTTAGTGTAAACAAAATTTTACTGAAAGTCAAAATATAAATAGATAAATGGCAAAATTGTAGCGAGATTACCGGTACTTCCAGTACAAGTCCTTCCTAATCTTAAAATCTTCTGCTTAAGCGTGGTGTCCACATAGCGATTTTGATAAGTTTTGTCTTAACCGCGTTCGTCCAAGTTTTGGTTTGTTTATTTTGAAAGTTTTACAATATACTGTAATTAAAAAATAATTCCCCCATTACCAGACTCCTTTAAGGGGGTTTCGGCGTATTCATTTGCTTTATAAAATAAAGTTTTATTATTTCTTTAGTTTCCTCCCTAGACACTCATAAAGCTTAAAAACACACCAAGACCCACCTAAAAGATAAATTTGTAAATTTGTTCATACATTTTTTCTGGATGAAGACCGTTTTATCATTAATTATTAAAAAAAATGCACCTCAATTGCATGAAAGGTCCGAATATTGCCAAAGAAACTGGGTTAAAGATGTTAAAATTGCCAAATGTTATAAGATTTCAGAACTAATGGGGCGCAAAACATGGAGAAGGGAGTCTAGAAAAAGCCAGCCATCCCCCCTTAATGCTTAAGGGGGGATGGCTGTTTTTTCTGGGTCCCAGTCTCCCTCAGGGTTAGCCCCATTAGTTTAGAAATCTTCTGTCTATGCCAACTGGTTTAGCCATTTTAACAACTTAAAAACTTTTCTTTGTCAATATTAGGGCCTTTCACACCATTAAGGTGAAATTTATTTCCTGCCGACCGATAGCAAGCCTGTAATTTTAAGAGGAATCGCCTTTCGGTCGGGATATCTATTCTACCAAAAAATATATCAATTTAACTTTAATGGGAATCACTAGTCTGATCGGGTGGTGGTGGATGGGATATAATTCCAAATTAAGCCACTACTTTTATGCTCCTCGATGATCTAGTGGTTTGGGTGTTAAATGTTGCACCACTGGCCTGGGTTCGAACCCTGGCTGGGGCATGACAAAATATTAATTATATAAAATTTTGACCTCAATTGCATGAAAGGTCCGAATATTGCCAAAGAAAGTGGGTTAAAAATGTAAAAATTTCCAAATTTTATAAAATTTCAGAACTAACTGGGCTAAACATTGTGAAGGGGGTCCAGAAAAAGCCAGCCAGCCAGCCTTAATGCCCGAGGGGATGGCCACAAATGAACCCCCTGGATAAGTTTCCATAGGATTAGGCAACCATTACATTATTTCTACCTTGGTCCTGTTCTCGAGACGGATTCGGTATTTTTTTTATGAGAGTGAGTGAGAAAAAATGTAGAACTGCCGGTATCGAGTGCCTCCCCCAGAGTTGAAAGTGTGACAGGGCAAAAGTCAAGGGACGTAAGAGCCAAAATGCTTAAGGGGGGATAGTTTTTTTCTGCATGGAATACTCTGGAAGAGGTAGTGGTAAGAAACATCCATATTTTCAAGAAAAAATGGGATTAAAGTAGACAGACGGGACAACACTAGCTTAGCTCAACTCTTGTAAACTAAAATTGGGTAAATGCAATTGAGTAAATACAATTGAGTAAATACAATTGAGTAAATACAATTGAGTAAATACAATTGAGTAAATACAATTGAGTAAATACAATTGAGTAAATACAATTGAGTAAATACAATTGAGTAAATACAATTGAGTAAATACAATTGAGTAAATACAATTGAGTAAATACAATGACTTCTCTGTATTTGGAAGGGACGTGTATACTGTAGTAAGGTGCCGAGGTGTGTCTTCCCCAGTCTGGTTCCAACTCTAGGACATCCACCTGTGGACAACATTTATTCATTAATTATTTTGACTAAGTATTTAGTTAAAGTACTTTTATCAGGTTTAATTGTTATTGTTTAAACTATCTCAAATATCACGAACTTATGGCAGTGAATAAAATGGTAATTTCACATATTACATATTACAACCAAGCTGTTCATCCTGTAATACTAAAATTTAAAGTATAAATATTTAAAACTAAAAAAATGAATTAAATATATACAGTAACCGTAATTAAATTACCATCTAGAGGGACAAAGTACCCAACGTCTCTGAAGCTTCAATCGACAATCTCAGGACCTCGCAAGAGTCACAGGCTACTAAATAGCCTACAATCCCGAGGTAAAGGGGAAAAATAAAAAAAAGCAAGTCTTCCCTGTCTGGTTCCAACTCCAGATCACCACCGCCATCTGTGGAAAACATTTATTCATTAATTCTTTTCACTATGTAATTTGCTGTCTTCCTGTCCTACTTTTCCTTCTGGGGGCAGGGGGCTAGGAATCCTCCCCTTGTAAAATTCTCCTGCTCATTGCAACCGTAAGGGAACGTATAAGTGGTCCCGAACACTGAGAACTTTAACCCTTTAAAGTTGGTTTCTGTTCGGGCTCTTGTCTCTAGTCTGCCACCCCCAGCAATGGGGCATGTGCCTCAGCACTGTATTACAGTAAATGTAATTTTCTCAAACTTTATTAAATACAAAATTTGGTCAGGGCTATGAATAATTAAATATGTATTTAATCATTAACCCTTTGGCTGCGGGACCCATTCAGAAAGTTCAGGCAATTTAAAACAATTAACAGGCCCTTAAAGCCTCTTAAACCTGTGGAGACTAATGCAAGTGAGTGGGAGCGCAGCAGGCCACCGCCGCCAACACAAGAGTTGTTTTATTGGGCGTTTCACCTACAGTATACCCCTTTGAAAGAAAATTAGCCTAACCTAACAACCTTACCTAACCTATCCTAGTATTATGGGTGGGGGCTGCCGCCCCCACACCCCCGCTTGTTTGACATAAACTTTCATGTTTACACGACGTACGCCTGATAAAAACTAATTCCACAATTTGTGCTAAAATGGCATGAATCACATGAAAAACAGTAGGAGACACCCATGTACTGTCTGGAAAAGTCTCACATGTGCAAGTACTTTGCTCTTAACTTATTCAGGGGGACCTTACAATTGCGGACAAGTGCTATATTCATAATTGCGTAAATTTTGATTTCCCCTCCCATATGAAATTGAGAGTACATTCCATAGAGGAAGTAATAACCACATGATAACCTACACTAAATTACTCATGGTCAAATCAAACTCTGTTAAAATTTAGTTAGTGATAAGTTAACCCCTTCAAAACTATAATTTTTAGATTCTAATTACCATTACACTATTTTCTTTACCTTATAATCAACCTGTATAAGTTAGGATACCCAGGTTAGTATAAAACCCACGACTACACAAGATAAAGTTATGACCAGTTATATAAGTTATGATACCCTGGTTACACCCACAACTATAAAAGATAAAAGTTATGACCGGTTGTATAGAGTAAGATACCCATGTTAGAATACAACCCGCGACTATACAATACAAAAGTTATGACCGGTTATATAAGTTAGGATACCAAGGTTAGTATACAACCCACGACTATAAAAGATAGTTATAAGTTAGGATACCCATGTTATACCCACGACTATACAAGATAGTTATGAAACCCAGGTTAGAATACAACCCACGACTATAGCCTACAATACTAAATTACGACCAGTTTTATAAGTTAGGATACCCAGGTTAATACAGTATACACCCCACGACTATAAAAGATAAAGTTATGACAGTTTGTAGAAGTTAGGATACCCATGTTAGTATAGCCCTACAACCCACGACTATAAAAGATAAAGTTATGACTAGTTGTATTTAAGTTAGAATACCCAGGTTAGTATAATATATAAAAGTTATGACCGGTTGTATATAGGTTAGTATACTGCACAACCCACGACTATACAAAATAAAGTTATGACCGGTTGTATATAGGTTAGGATACCAAGGTTAGTATACTGCACAACCCACGACTATACAAAATAAAGTAATGACCGGTTGTATATAGGTTAGGATACCAAGGTTAGTATACTGCACAACCCACGACTATACAAAATAAAGTTATGACCGGTTGTATATAGGTTAGGATACCAAGGTTAGTATACTGCACAACCCACGACTATACAAAATAAAGTTATGACCGGTTGTATATAGGTTACGATACCAAAGGTTAGTATACTGCACAACCCACGACTATACAAAATAAAGTTATGACCGGTTGTATATAGGTTAGGATACCAAGGTTAGTATACTGCACAACCCCCGACTATACAAAATAAAGTTATGACCGGTTGTATATAGGTTAGGATACCCAGGTTAGTAGTATACAGCGAGTTAGATGTGGGGTGGACCTGACCAGGGAGTGGATATGGAACCCTCGGTAGGTTATTTTTTGGTAGATTTATTAATTTATTAATACATTACTCGCTAGATTTGTAGCTTTAAAGATAAATTTGCAAATTTTGTCCCAGCCGAAGGCCGCTTCCTCCTAAAGCTACAGGATCTATTGCTCGCCAGAATAAAAGTAGACCTCTAAATGGCACAACGGGTCTTAAAATAGCAAAACTAGGCTAATTCATCAAACTTCTTAAAAACCGAAAACTATTTGGGAGAAACAGGAAGCAAAAGGGGACCAGAAATAAACTACCATCTCTCTTGTTCCTGCATGACTAACAACTAATCCCCATAATGTTCAAAATATAGTTCGAAAACATTAAGGTGTGAAATCGAAATCTGAAAAATAGCACTAGTCACTGGCAATTACAAATAAGATTGTCCAAGGAAATATAGGCTAATCTTAAATATACAGGGTACTAGCAATGTTAAATTGGTTATCAAATTGGATAATTCCTAGTCATTTTACATTCACAAGTCACTTTATATAAAAGTGCCGTATAAACTTCTATAAATTCGCTTGACTTTCGGTATAATCAAGGTGTCTCAGCAGCACAGAACTCAAAGAATAAGGTGAAAAATTAAGAAAATACAATAAACAATACTGTAGCACGAAAGTATAAATCAAATGCCACACTATATAAAAGTACAGCATATAATTATAAATTACCTTTCAAGTTATTCTGGCATAAATAGAACTTAAAACTTTCAAATTAACTAACCAAAACTGGGACGACAAAGTTTTCCGGCGATAGTAACTAATTTAAACTACTGTAGAATTATGAAAACTACCTAAAACCAAAAAGAAAAACCATGGGAAAATTAGTGGTAGTTTCGGTTATATCTTAGGATTATGGATGGGGGCTGCCGCCCCCACAGCCCCGCTGGTTGAGTAAAACGGCTCTGTAGAAATCTAATTTGTGTGGAGCGAGTAATTGCCTAGATTATAAAAATAGTAAACTTTGAGAAGACATTATCCTAACCTAACAACCTAACCTATCCCAGCATTACGGGTGGGGGCTGGCGCCCCCACACCCCTGCTGGTTGGGAAACAGTGCAAAAAAACTTATTATTGGACATCTCTTACTCAGGCAACGAGTAGGCCGAGAGGTTCACAACAATAACATAAGTGCAGCGGCGGACTTAAGTTAAAATTAGAAATAATCTTATTTATTATCCATTCATTTCCGGAACTTTAAAGCTATGGGAAAAATTCTTAATCTTTAAGTTACTTGCCATGAACCATTATGATTGCGCTGCTAGCATAGCTGTGGCGCGGCTCGTAAATATTGTTCTAATATAATTAATAGTAAATAATAACTATTGTACTTATCTGTGAAAGCGGAGACTTTTGGGGAATTTCCAGCCTGCTGGTCAGTCCGGCTACAAGGTCTACGCAGGGCTCGAACTCCGCACCCATCCGTACCTGTGGTGATAGTGGACATTAGAATATTAGAGGCCTTATCCTAAGCTTACAAAAATGTGGCACACCAATAAATGATTTAAATATTAGGCGAAGAATCAGAACAAAAAAGTTCGCTCAGATTTGGTAAAATTTCGGTTCAATGTTATTTTAATACCACGAATTTTTGTGATATTTGAATATAAATATTGAATCTATATGCTCTAAAGATCATAAGAAAATTTGTTTTAACCCTCGGCAAAACCTAATAAAAAAGTATGGTACTAAAAAAAAAAATCTTAACAAGGTTGTCAATACGGTACTTCCAGTTATCGATAGCTCTAAAGATCATATGAAAATGTGTTAAACCCTCGGAAAAACCTAATATAAAAGTATGGTACTAAAATATAATTTTCGTAACAAGGTTGTCAATCGGTACTTTCCCGTTATCAATGTACAATCAAAGCTGAAGATTGTACAGTAAACACCGTAGACTTCATCGACTTTTACCTTCGTATAATAGACATCCAATTTTTTTTTTTTTTATTAACTAAGGGATTAGTACTCAACCAGCGGGGGTGTGGGGGCGGCAGCCCCCACGCATAATACTAGGTTAGGTTAGGTAAGGTAGTTAGGTTAGGCTAATGTCTTTTCAAATCACTATTGGGGGGTGTGTCTCAACATCGATCGATAGGCCTAATGGGGAAAATAGGTTTTCCCGAGATTTCTAATTAATTACAAACACTATATATTGATGCAAATTACCTATTTTGTTTATAAAAAACACTGAAAATTCGTGGTATTAAAATAACATTTTTCCAAAATTTCAGTTACAAAAAATAAACTACTGTACTGTAATAAAGTTGGCTCGGATTATGCCAACGTTCAGTCGTGAAACCAAGTGATAATAGTTGCCTCTGATACAAGCAATAGGTAAATAATAATGGCCCAACAGCTTTGCCACAAGATTCACTATGGGTTGGGGGTTGGGAAGGGGGGTCTGTGGGCCCTCGCAACCCTTCATTTATCCAATTTACACAATTTCCCTTGTCTACTGTAAAAGCGTGATTCATTCAATAAATGCCGCCATTTGACGCAATATCTTCAGATACTTTAATAATGGATAGCCTAGGCTAAGTTAATGCACATTCTCCACAAACCATGAACAAACAAATATTCCTTGGAAAAATTAGAAAACTTCATAATTAAGGCTGCTCTAGTAGTCTTGAATGTTAGTTTTAATGTTTATTATACTGTATATTCAGTTATTCCTATATTGGACCTAACTTACCCCTATAGTATACCTGACTCAACATCAAACTTTTCCAAACTCTCTGCTATCGGAATTGCAACTAGGAATGAGAATAGCCACACAAATTGCTTACCTCAGTTTCCAAGCTCCCGATTACCTAGGATGTTCCTTCGCGAATGACCACCTACTTCCCAAGTCCAGTTTTCATTGCCTCGCTTTACCCCTCCCCTCCCCCCCTACCCCACCCCACCCCGATCGCCATCCCCCCTCTTCCCGCGCTTTCTCTCTGCTTTCATATTTGGAAAGATTCGAACACCTTTGGTCAAATCATTTCACATCAATTTAGGGTTCATAGAATCCTTACGTCTCGATCACACTAGACGACATTATACAGCTTAGAAAGGGCCTTTAGTGGTGAGATTCGAACACCCTTGGTCGAATTATTTCACAGCAATTTAGGGTTCATAGAATCTTTACGTCTCGATAACACTAGACGATATCATACAGCTTAGAAAGGACCTTTAGTGGTGAGATTCGAACACCCTTGGATGAATAATTTCGCAGCAATTTAGCTAATTTTGAGTTGATCGAATCTTTACGTCTCGATAACACTATTATGCAGCTTAGAAAGGACCTTTAGTAATCAAGGCGGAAATATATATCTCAATTAACCTTTTGAGTTCCACAAATACCTTCTGAACTTTATAAAATCGTTTAACAATGGCCCGAATATAATGAAACCAGGTGTCATGGTATTGTTGACCGATTTGAAATAATTTTTTCACTCGCGTATTCGAATCTAATGCTCTATGTTTAGCATAAAAGTCGCTAGATTCGTAAACCAAATGTTAAAATCCGCTAAATAAAGCCTCAACCGTAGCAATAATGTGGATGGTTAGAAAACAAAGAATATGACTAGATAAATGTCACATTTGTTCATGTTTTAGAACAGTTATTATCTCCAAAACATAGTTATAATGAACATTGCTAGATATCAATGATTACTTCATACAGTAAATATCTCGAATATCTAGCATAAAAGTTGTTAAATTAGCAACGCTGCTCCAGATTGTTGACGATTCGACTCGTGCAAACGAAACGATGCTCGCTTATTTTCGTATTTAAACTGTTTTATCCACTTATGTATAGTATATATGGGTAATACATGCTCACACTTTATAGCTTTAATTATATAATGTATTTTATAAATAATGGTGAAGTTAATTAGCCAGAACTGTGCCCAATTCGTAACACGTCTGATTCGACTCTTCATATGAAGCACCCTATATATTATTTTGACGATTTTAGACTCATGATCATCCTCCACATGTTAAGAGACCCAGTGCGAGGCTAGTGTGGAAGGTGCTGATTGGCTAATTTGAAGTTTCCCGAGTTATGATAGGCTACAGATCTACAGGTATACTCAAAAGTCCCGCCCTACTTACAATATTTCAAATTTGATGAATATCTATAATAATGAATGACAAATAAAAGTGTTTAGTACACACAAAACTACAAATACCACCGAATCCTAATTGTGTTAAATGATAAGGAGTTTTAGTGGGAGTTTCAAGGGAGATAAATAATAATGAAGGTTTAACTCGATTTTTTAACATGACTGTAGAGTCGGCCTAATGATGTTTCAGCACCAATTATATTTTGATCAATAATGGGTATCAGAAATATTTACACATTATTTCTTATTTGTGAGTGAGATATACAACCATGTTCCTACACTTACCCACCCTATTCAACATCTGACAGACATTAATACAGCACAAAGCAAGCAAAAAGTAATGATAGCCGAGACATGACTTAATAGCGCCACTGTACTAAGGGTAGATCTATGCCTTCTATGGATATAAATTCGAAGCCATTTTTACGGCCAAATTTATATCTGGTGTAATTATACACTATTTATATCTGGTGTAATTATACACTATTTTATTAATGCTATTTTGGTTACCAGTAAACGATTTATTTAGCTTACGAATAACCCCTCGGCTTCAAAGGGGTATTTCAATTAACCTTCCCATTCTTACTGATATTTCCTAAATTAAACAAAAATTGTTTGTAGGTAGCGCGAATTAAAGGCAGAAAGCTTAATCCCTGGCTGACCCTTCCTAATTGATATAATTATTAGTTTAATTACTCAAGTCGTTTATGAGTTATAGAGGGCAGTGGTCTAGAATATTGTCCTACCTATATTGAATGGACTATAGTAATTACAATATATTAATGTATATTAAGACTTTTCGTGTCATTTAGGTGTCTATTTTTTCCTGGAGAGCGATAGGTAACCTGTAATTTGAGAGAAGGCCGTGAAATTTTTCTATTGCAAATTGTACACATTTATCTTGAAGGGGGTCTAGAGGGTGTTTTTTGCTTTAGGCTTGATGGAGGTCTAGCGAGGAAACTAAACAAACATATTTATATACAGTATATAAATCAATAGACCAAACAAATTGTCCCTGTTATGGCAAATTATTCTTGTAAGTCAATCATACTATGTTTCCTCCATAAATAAATAAATAAATAAATAAATACAAAAATAAATAAATAAATAAATAATTAAATAAATAACAAATAAATAAATAAATAAATAGATATAAATTGATGTAGCCAATTGACCATTTGCGAGTTTCAGGCTATAAGGAAGTTGGAGTTTTTTACATTGATATTTAGCAGAATTGCCAGCTAAAATGCGGTTGTAGTACATGTAGCCTATACCTGTAAATACATACAACTAAATTCAACATAAGTTTTATCCATTAGACATCTACTTTATTATTGTATTTCTGTTTAATACCGATGTTTACGGCACCAACTTCCTTGAGCTGGGCCTATAATTAGGGTTGGGTGTGAGAGGGATCTACCTTGTGTGGTCTGCAGAGTCCCATTTTCTTATGTTATAATAATGTTATCCCGTACAGTACCAGGAACTTCCTTTTCATCATATTCTGGAGACTATTAAGCGATATTATTCAGCTTGGGAAGGACCTCAAGCAATAATAAGGCTTCAAACTATCTCAACCAACCCTTTTAACTACCACAGAGGGCGGGTGCCCGACCCAGAAAGGAGTTGAAATAGGGGAGCTATCCCCCCGCCAAAGGCGGCTTTCTTGGGCCTTTCCTAGCTGATGCTGAGAGGATTGGGTTCTAGTCATGTGGTGATGGGCTGGTCTATCAGAGTGAGAACTGAGCGATCTCTGCCATACCCATAGCTTACTCTGACTGTTCCTTTAACTTATATATTTTCTAGATCTCAAGTGACGGCGTCTCTTCCGTGGATTCACCTCCCAATCTACCAAGATTGGAAGCCAAAGCGTCACATTTTTCCCTTGCCCCTCAACTTTCTCTTCATAATTGCTGAGGGGCACAGGGCCCTGGGTGGGGCTTTGGTTTCCCGAGCGTTTCCGCACCCTCCTCAGCTCCCCGCCATGGAGTGACTTCGGTCACCCAGGCTTTATTGTGGTCGGCAGGGAGGGTTCTGTGGGGGCGCTCGGTTATGGCCTTGGAATTGCTCGGGAATTGCTCTGGCTGTTCGGCCAGGCAGCTTGGGGAACAACAACAACAACAACAACAACTACCACAGAAGGAGTGAAGCATGAGTGTAGTTGGAGAGACATACATCTAGAGTGAGAGTTATTGTGCTTGAGAAGTGCTTGTGGTCTCATGGAGAAATTGACAGATGATGTTAAAGTCTATGCACGTTGTGGTGTGGATGTGTGGGAGAGCATCAAGAAGAACACCTTGAGGTGGTTCAGTCATGTGGAGCATATTGCATGTGAAAGAATTACTATAAGAGTGAATTAGAGTCAGGTGGAGGGGCACAGAGGGAGAGGCAGAACGAGAGTGAGGTGAAGGGATTGGGTTGAGATATACGAGTGATAGTGGGTTTGAGTGGGAGGACGGGAACCGGAGACAGAAGTGCATGAAAGTGATTCGTTTGTGGCCACCCCTTTGTGGATTAAGGTGTCTGACAATATATTATTTTATAGGTATTATTCTAATAGACAGATAGCCTGCAAAATGTAGGACACTAGCCTACCGGTACCTTATATTCACTCTCCTGTGAAAGCTGTAGGTCTGGACTAATTCATCTCAACTATCAAAGATAGATATATGACTTAAATCACCTATACAGTAGCTACTAAATGTAGAATTTAGTTAATCATATATAATACCGGTATACTATACCGAGTGCTTTCCTACAAGTGTTTTTTGCATAAGGAAAATTCTTTACCATTGCTCGTAGACTCCTGGAGCCACTGTTCACAGCATTGTTGTGCTTCCTCTGGTCTACAAAAGAGGGTCTTACAAACTTGACACTCATATACACTGTAAAGAAAATACATATAAAATTGTAACAGCAAACTCGTTACAAACAAGCATTGATAAATCTACAGTTATACTACCCCTATTTTGTCGCTATTCTGTTGGTACTAATGGGTTAATATTATTAGTAGTAGACTTAGTATGGTTTGATGATGCGCGGAAATGTGTATTTGACTTGAAATAGATACATTGAAGTATTACAAACCTTCGTGAACCCATAAACAGGGAACGTGAGCTGGGTTTAGACCGTCGCGCACCCATAAACAGGGAACATGAGCTGGGTTCAGACCGGTCTCGAGACAGGTTAGTTTTCGGTTAGGTTAGGTTAGGCTAATGTTAAAAATACTAAAATGTGACGGTCCTCGGTATTAAACAACACTGAATATCAAATAAAAAATAAAAAACAACAACAAATTACCTGAAAAACTCGGATCTGGTTGGTGATAAATTTTTATCAAAATACTTTTTTTTCCCAGTTTCCGCGTCTGCTGAACCATCCAAAAACATGCTAAAAGGCGTGTTTTGAAAGGGAGAGGTGGTGGGGGGTAGTGGGGGAGGGGTAGTATAACTGTAGATTTACCCAAGCATTAGCTAATAGAAAAAAAATGTGATAAAATAATATTGGTAGGTGGTATTCTAATTCATATTATATAGTTTATTAGAAGTGTTACCATTATTCGTGCTGTAGATTAGTAACAGTTCGCTCTGAGGATTCCATGATAACCCTTGGACTGTTTGCAAATATTTGGGCAAAATAAAAGGTCAAGTTGAGGTTGGGTATAAAGGGGAGGAGTGGAAAATGTGGTATAGGGAGATACTATTACTTTCTATGCATCACCCAATTTTGAGACACTTCCCGGCACTGACACAGTATTTGAAGGGTTCATTTTACACATTTATAATACCATGCCTTCCGGAAGGCTTATCGCATTTCCTTGGTTAAAATTTCTAGCCAATGTCTTCCAGACTAAGTATCCAGCTCTAACTTTTCCTCATTACAGTATCAGTTTAGCACCCTCATTTATATGTTGCAGACATATCCTGATGATCCGGGATAGCTATATGTCCAAAATCTAAATGTAGGCCTAGGCCCACATCATTACTAAATACATTTGCAAAAGGAAGAACACCTAAAAAACTATTCAATCACAAAGCTGATGAACAAAAATATATTAAGCCTAGGCCTACACCTAAAACACAAACTATGTGACCTAAAATACATAACACATTTTATCCTAGGCAATTTGCCTAGGCATAATTTATTCCTAGTTTTGATAACTAAAAGATACAGTACACAAAATAGCACCATAGGCCTAGGCTTATTCACCTTAGGCTATAGTGATCATAAATATTAATCTACTGTATTAATTAATAGATTAATAGGGCTAGATTAATAGGGCTAGATTAATAGGGCTAGATTAATAGGGCTAGATTAATAGGGCTAGATTAATAGGGCTAGATTAATAGGGCTAGATTAATAGGGCTAGATTAATAGGGCTAGATTAATAGGGCTAGATTAATAGGGCTAGATTAATAGGGCTAGATTAATAGGGCTAGATTAATAGGGCTAGATTAATAGGGCTAGATAATAGGGCTAGATAATAGGGCTAGATTAATAGGGCTAGATTAATAGGGCTAGATTAATAGGGCTAGATTAATAGGGCTAGATTAATAGGGCTAGATTAATAGGGCTAGATTAATAGGGCTAGATTAATAGGGCTAGATTAATAGGGCTAGATTAATTAACTAGGCCTATAGGGTAGGCTATATAGCATAGCCCTAACATACATATTGACCATAACCTAGGCCTAATAACCAATTTGGATTGATGTGTAAGAAGCTGCATAAAGCTCAATAATTAGGCTAGCCTATAGGCCTAGGCCTAGGCTTAATTTAAATTATTATCCTAGGCCAATAGATATAATTATGATAATTTATGCCTAGTTTTGAGTTCACCCAAGAGTGAAAAGAAACACTCAAAGCAGCATAGGCTTAGGACTATTCACCTTAGCATAGGCTAGCCTATAGTGATCTTAAATATTAATCTACTGTATTAACTATATATAGCATAGCCTATATGGGTACTTACATACTAGAAGCATCCATAATTACTGCAGAGATGAAAACTGCGACCACTATCGTCGATTCTTGTGCTGGAAATTGCGCCAAAATTCTTGGTGTGTTTACTTTCTGCTGCCACTGTTCGCACTGAAGAACTTAAAGTAGCTGTGAGAGTTGAGTTCCAAGTTGCTTGATTTATGTTATATATAGCAAAATTGTCATGATAACTATGATTTTTATGGATGTGCCACCTTATAATTGTGATTGCGACACATAAATAACATGGAGGGAGGCTAAGTAAGCTTAATTATGATAATATAATGTCAAAGTGAGATTTAGGCCTACTGTTATGATAGCTTCGCTAGTCACCTCCAGGGAGTGTTCGCGTGATCGCCGTCTGATTGCAAACAATCACAAACGTGATTCGTCGAATCAGAGGCGATCACGTTCAGTAGGGCTATCCCGTTTGCGTGTTTGGGTAGACTGAACGCGCTCAGCTAGGGTTCATTACTCTCAACAACTTGGAATGGGCCCTCATATTTCTCTTCTAATTTACCTGTTTGAGTGGAGTCATATCTCCTAACTAGAATGTACTGCCCTCGGTAATAAGGATTGGTTAGAGTAGGTTTCTTGGGTTGCCGTTGCGTTATCTGGGTATAAATTTGCTGACGTCATTCCCCTTGACCTTTGAGGTATTGTTCTGGTCGAGAATAGGTGGTGCGGTTGGTAGCGTAAGGTAGGAGTCGTTCCTGGGGTAACTTAGGTGTAACACCTAATATTATCTCATAAGGGGAATATCCGGTAGTTCTGCAAATTATAGTATTAATTCCCCAAATTATTTCTGATAATAGTTCCGGCCATTCTTTGCTTATCTCTTCCCCTTGTGAACTCAGATTAGCTCTTACACAATTCGCGAGTAACCTATGATTCCTCTCGCATACAGCGTTCCCTTGTGGCCAGTACGGGGAGGGATACCGAATCTGGTAACCCAAGGTATCCCCCAAATGTTGCCAAATCTCGTTATTGAATTATCTACCTCTATTACTCATAATGGACTCCGGGATGCCATACACAAAGATTACTTTATCGAGCATGCTCTTTGCCACGGTTTCAGCACTCTTGTCCGGAATGGCACAACCAACCGTATATTTGGAAAAGACATCAATACAGGTTAATATGTAGCTTTGGCTGTTCTTTCTGGGCAGGGGTCGCACAATATCTACGGACAACTTTTCCCAGAGCTTTCCAGCAAGAATGTGCCCTGCTTGTTGTCTGGGTCCTCGTCCATCCTTGACCCTCTGACACCCCAAACAACTTTGCACTATTTCCTTGACTATTTTGTCAGCCCGGGAGCTCCAGTACCTCTCATTGAATTGCTTCAACACTCTAGTCTGGCCTAAGTGAGCCCCCTTCCTGTCTCGTCCGTGTAGGATCTCAATCATATGTTTGACCTCGGAATAATCTAACACTCCAGGCCCCATCAGAGAACCGAAATTGATTCCCCTGGGTTTGTGTAGGTTCCTTTTTTTCGTTTCCCGCTGAGTGGATTGTACCGGGGCTACAGGTAACTTGGATAATCCATCCGCATTTGTATGAAGTTTTCCTGGTCGATGCCTAACATCGAATGAATATTCCTCCAGAATTCCCTTCCACCTAACAAATAATCCGTCTTCTGTCTTCATCTTTCGGAGCCATTGTAAGCTGTGATGGTCAGTGATTACTTCATAATGTACTCCGGCTAAATAAGGTTGAAAGTATTGCACAGCCCATACTAAAGCTAGACATTCTTTCTTGGTCACACTGTAAATCTTTTC
Source organism: Paralithodes platypus (assembly GCA_032716605.1). Lineage (NCBI taxonomy): Eukaryota > Metazoa > Arthropoda > Malacostraca > Decapoda > Lithodidae > Paralithodes > Paralithodes platypus. The sequence goes on along the minus strand of CM064498.1, from coordinate 62,185,851 downwards.
CCCTTTATTTAAAGTCCTGCTGGCACAGCTAGGCCACTATGCCTTCCTTGCCATCAACCTTCTGGGCCAATACTGCCCCTAGCCCTTCATCAGAGGCGTCGATGTAGGGTGGAAAGGCTTAGTGAAATTGGGGTGACAAATAATGGGGTTAGAGGTTAACTTTTGTTTTAAGGTTTCGAAGGCCTCTTAGCAGCTTTGGTCTCAGTCGAACTTTCTTCCTTTATCGAGTATTTTGGTCAAAGGCTGGGCGAGCTTGGAAACACTGGGTATGAATCTTCAATAGTAGGAGGCCATCCCTAGTAATGCTCAGATTCCTTTTACAGTAGTAGTGGGAGAGATTTCTGTGATGGATCTCACTTTAAGGGGGTCAGGTTGGATACCTTTCTGTGAAACCACGTCCTATGTATGCCACCTCGCGTGCCCCTAATTGGCACTTAGAAGATTTATTAGTGGCCCCTCCATCATTGACGAACATGCCTATTACATAAGGCATCCTCTTCAAACACTAATCCGCCGTAGTTTGAATCTACCGCGCAGAGCATTTAAAAACTGAGGAGCCTTCATCATGAGTGCACGCGACCTCACTCATGGCTTCAGTCATTATGAATTGGGTTCTCACTACGAAAAAACTTCGTAAAAAATAAAAAGAAAAAGAAAATAAGAATAACTATCCAATAAGCTTTCCATCATATCGTGGATGTACTTGTGTGGATTTCTGACCAGACGCTGATTCAGGCGTCATTCCTCCTTCTCTGCTCTGCGCTCAGCCTGCCCGGACGTGCCTTCCACGCTCCGCTGGTTCCGCATTCGTTGCGTCCCTAGTGAGTTTTTTCTCATTTGTTTACTCCAGGATGTATCGAGTAAGGTTAGGATAGGCGTAGCAGGAGTGTCCTGGGCTGGTTGCCCGCAGTGCAGTGTATTTTGGGTCGTGTGTATGGGGCATCTATTTCGGATGTACCCTCGTGGTCCTGTTGTGGACACGTGAACTTTTCACAGTTGTGTTAGTTTGTGATGCAGGCGGCTTTCATTACGCGTTAATTATTGCTGCCTTTTATCCTTCTGATGAGGTAAGCTGTGTTTTTCTGACGTTCCCAGCGTATTTTTCTTCACTTAGTGAAGTTTTTTCTGGGTCCTTGTCAGGCTTCCCGGGGTGGGAAGTTGTCGCTACGGTGGTGTGTTGGCGGTGGTTCCTGTTGTGTTATTCCAGTGTGTGTTTATATTTCAACTATTTTCATGCCGTCTACCTAGGCCTAGCCAGCCGCTCGTAGCTTTGCCACATGTCTAGTGTTATTATTTATTATTATAAATATGCCCTACTGTGTCATGTGTATCCGGGTTTTAGTTGTGTATTGGCTAATTCCTCGGACTATAATTGTTTCCTGGTTTAGTTGTGTATTGGCTAATTCCACGGATTATGTTGTGACCTTGGTTAGTCGTGCGTGACTCTCCTCGTGTCGTATTGTTCAGATGGTGTCTGTCCAGGGTGGGGCTTGCCTTCCGGCGGGTTTTTTCTCGGTTTCACCATGAAAATCCTGACCGATGAGCCGTGTTGGGCCACACGTGGTTTTTAACTCTGGCTGGTTCCCCGGCGTGGGGAGGTGTCTGTGGCTCTCCAGGACTGCGTCTCTGTGGGTGCCGGGTTTCAGGCCTCCTTTAATTCCCGGCGGGATGGCTGTACCCATCCTTATATATATATATATATAAAAAACGACGTTCTTGCGAACATTCGTTTTTATAGGTTTTTTCTACCTGGTTTACGACAACCACATGGAAAACCTAGCTGTTGTTTAGGCGTTCCTCCCCGGCGATCTTTTACAAAGAAGTGGGGTCAGGAACTTGTGGGGTTAACTTTTAGACTTCTCACCCGGCGGGTGCACCTGAGCAGGGTGGGATAAACGACTTAGGTCTCATATAGTTAACCAATCCATTTTAGTGATACTCTGTGTATCGCTGCCTTTACTCTTACGACAATTGAAGGTTCAATGAGGTTTAACCAAATCGATTCCCACACCCGGCGGGTGCTCCTAAGTGGAGGAACTAAGGAATTTATAACAAATTCAATTTCGATTAACCTTAATTTGGTGATACATTCAGTATCGCCGCCTTCTATTTTTACGACGATCTTTTGGGACAATTCGTTAAAATATCAGATCTCGTATATTCCTGCCCTGGGCTATTCTACTAAAATATTTCAAGGGCCGGCATCTTTATGAGGGGGGCTTTGTTACAAAATTGAATCTTGAGACAGTCACCACCTCCTACAGACTATAAGTGCCATGCTGGACCATTATATCAGAGGGTATTCTTCATGTTCTTTAACTAAAAAGATTTGTTTAGCCTCTTTACACCCCGCCGCGTAGCGAGATGTGTTAGCTGTGTCTTTGCATCCCGTTACCCGGCGGGTTATTAACACTTGTATGCGAACACTTGGGTTAACCTTATGAGCATTAATTCCTGGAAATTTTTCTTTATTTTTCCAGAGCTGAGCTCCGGCGGACCAATACAGACCCGGCGGTAGTTTCCTCACACCAGTCTCTGTCATGGCTACTGTGGCCCCAGTTTTTGCCCTGTGCATTACCCCTACTTGCGCGGGTATCCCGATTTTTGCGCATACCCTTTGCATAAGGTGTGTTAAATGTCTAGACCGTTCGAGGGGTCTCTGGGTTACACTTAATTGTTCCTTTTGCTCCCAATTAACCAATAAAGTCCTGTGTGACAATGACAAGACCGCGGCGGTAGCGTTGAGAGAGGTCAGACAACAGATATCGGCCTACACTACCATTGTCGCACATAAGTCACTTCAATGTGACAACGTCCCACTTTGGGATAAGTTGCTGTCAGAGCACCCTCCCCCTAAACGTACCTCTAGAGTAACGGGTTTTAAGCCGACAGAGACTAGCCAGGGTTCTGTATCGTCTGTGGATACGTCTAAACGCCCGAGAGAGCCTACTCCCCCGGCAGCCACCTCCTCGTCGCGGGCGAGATCGAGGTCAAGGTCACCTCTCAGACAGCAGTCTTCAAGTCGTGCCTCTTCCCCGGCGAGTAAGAAGAGTAAGACGGAAGCTTCCACCAGTGGTCATGGTGGTGATTCTTCCAAATCTAAGTCTAGTTCGCGGTCACACCGTAGCCACAAATCCTCCAAAAAGGATTCCCATAGGAAGTCCTCTCGACATTCTCCTAAGTCTAGTGCATCTCGTCGTACCTCTACACCTGAAAATGTTTCTGTTACAGCCTCAGAGTATAGTGAAGCGCCTGTCCCTAAACAAGATTTACCTATTGATATTTTAACCCTAGAAATGGAAAGTTCAGGAAATTCAATAATTGAGAATGTTTCAGACTCTCAAGAGAGCGTAGGCCAGAGCCTCGGTGTTTGGCGGTTTGCTCAACCAGGGTCTGACCATCCACGTCCGACTCATACGAGTCACACAGTAGCCGATGTCCACAGGGACGCGGCGACCCCATCCTCTATCCCTGACTTATCTTGGAAACAAGGTACCCCTGCCTCGGCGGGGTCTTCTCAGGAGGATCGGGAGGAACAAGATGAAGTGTCAATAATTTCAGATAGGGAAGGACAAGGGTCAGGCTCAGGCTTGGACGCCGCCCATGATAATACTGATTCACCTGTAAGTTCTGCATCTAACCAGTTTGTTACAGCACAAGAAATTGATGGGTTACTTACTCATGCTCTATCTAAATTCTTTAGTCAACAACAAGAAAACCCCACAATGGACTTGGGGGCTCCCTTGACAAGTTCTGCGGTACGGCCTCTGATAACGTCAATCGATTTATCTAAGATTCCTAACCCTCCTACTCTGTCACCGGCAGGGAGCTCTAAGCCAGCTACGGCGGCATTCACTACGTCAAATGTCAGGGTCATCACGGATGTTAATCCACCCCCTCTAGACAAAGCGCCTCTTAGAAAGGTAGCTATGCCCCTGCTTTATGGGCCAGACGAGTCATGGGTTCTTTTTAACCCCTCTAAGCCAGAGCTTGCCCAGCCTACCTTGTCAGGGGAACTCCCGGTACCACGTGAGTGGTTTATCCAGGGAAATAAGTCAAAGAAATTAAGGGCATTGGATGCCTTGGGTAATGTTTTGGACGTAAATATCAAGGCTATACCTAGTTATTATCATCAGGATTATTTTGTTTATGCATCTAAGCCTGCTTTACCCCCTGCCTCAGCTTCAAAACTTTTTTCAGACTGGTCTAAGCTGGATGGGTTTAATGATATTAAGGCTCTGTCGGCTCTTACTCCTGAACTAGATTTACAGACCGTCACAGACGAGACAGCTAATCCAGTTTTGAAGGTGGGACAGTTGGGACCAGGACCTTGGGTGGATTGGGAGGTAGAGGCTCAAAACTTTGCAACCACTTTCACTTCGAAATCTTCCCACCAGATCCCTCAGGATACACATTCATGGTTCTCCATGCCGGTGGGTTCTGCCGGCGGAGTTCCGTCAGCTTTATTTTCTTTTCTAGCTGCCCCTAAGATTAATCTTTGTGAACTAAAGGACCCATTCACTACCCCTACCCCTACTCACCTAGACAGAGAATTTAGGCTAAGGGGAAAAGCTTTCCGCCTGTTTTCACATACATAGTTTCTCAGCAGGTGGCTAAGTCTTTACTCCGGTCCACTCAGGCAATCGCAGACGCGGATGCTCGAAGATCAGTTGAGTTATCCCGGCGTCTGATTCTTCAGTCGTCGATTCAATCCTTAGGTGACATACGCACAGCCTTACTTGAGGCGGTGCGAGCACGACAGGATCTTAGGATGTCATTAGTTCGCAAGCTGCCTGATCGCATTGCTAACCAGGTGGTAATGTCCCCAGTACTTACTCCTTCTTTAATGTCCCCTGATGTATGGCGAACAGTGTTTAACATGGCACAGGCCGTGAAGCACAGTCCCGCACAGGCTAAGAACATGTCAATATCATTTTAAATCATGTCAAAACTCTAGGCTTCAAGGTAAATCTGGTAAAGTCAAACCTTGTTCCCTCAAGAGTAATTCAGTGGATAGGGCTGGTCTGGGACACCGCCGCTCTCACTCTGAGTCAGAGTGTGGACAATCGCAACAGGTTTCGCAGGAAACTGTTCAGGTTTCTTCACAGTCTGACTACGACACGAAGAGTCTGGGAGTCTCTGGTCGGCTCTCTCAACTGGATTCAGCTAACTGTCAAGTTGGGCCGGTTGAAAGTAAAACGATTAATATTGGAAGGCAACAAATATTTCCCACTCTTACCGGCGGGAAAATTATGGCCCATACCAAAATTAATCCACACCTTACTAGCGGTCTGGGCGAAGAGGGAAACATTGCACTCAATCATGTCATGGACCTCTCCTCCTCCAACGGTATGGGTAGACACGGATGCGTCGGGCACCATAGGGTGGGGATTTCAGTCAAATCAGGGGCACCAGGGTCAGGGGCTTTGGTCCCACTTAGAAATCTCTCACATAAATGTCAAAGAGTTACTAGTCCCCTTGTATTTCCTTCAGGCTCACGGCCCGGCGTTACGGGGCAAGTCGGTGGCCTTCAGAATGGACAATCTGAATGCAGTTCACTGTATTCAGAAACAAGGGTCAACGAGGTCAAGGAAGTTGCTACTCGTGTCGGAAGAGATTTTTGTTCTAGCCAGCAGTCTAGATATTTATCTTCACGCATCTTATCTCCCAGGCGTAGCGAACGTCTGGGCAGACGCTCTGTCCCGGAGACAGAGCACGACAGTAGAATGGGAGCTCAAGCAACCCATTTTCGACCTAATGATTGCGGAGCTCTCCCATCCACAAGTGGATCTTTTTGCGTCCGAGGAGACTCACAAGCTCCCTCTATACCTCACCCGCCGGGCGATAACGCCGGCAGGGGGGCCAGACGCCCTAGTGACAGACTGGAACAGATGGAGCTCCATCTATCTGTTTCCGCCGCCAGATGCGTCACTAATGTGCCACGTAGTGAACAAACTACGAGTTTATCGAGGCTTAGTCTCGCTACTCGCGCCCCTGTGGCCGGCGCAGGTGTGGTACCAGCAATTAATAATGTGGTGCCCGGACCCGGTATCGCTCCCGGTCGGGTACTTCCACTTAGACACGATTGGCAACCTAGCGACCTCGCTGACTTTTGCATTATGGACATTCAGGAGGCCAAGTGGCTAGCACCATACGGTAGGGATGTGACCAATAAATTGCTCAATCAATATACTCAGTCTACTAAGCGACAATATCAATCACATTGGAAAGCTTTTACTTCTTGGATTGTTAGAACGGAACAAACTGTACCCTCAGTGGCATTGGTTTTTAATTACTTGAACTATCTGTTTGAGCAGAAAACGTTTATCTGTGGTAACTTTGAAGAATCACTTAACTGCGATTAGAGTGCCCTTTTTCGACCTTACAGGTCTATCCATACCGGTGGCGGAGGAAACAGGATTTATGAGAGCGTGTTTTAAACTCCGCCCACCTCCCCGTCAGCTCATGCCTACTTGGTCTCTGGACAAAGCTTTGTCTTTACTTCATTCTCGTCTGTATCAAAATACTGCAGACTTTGCTTTAATCTTAAAGAAGGCAGTTTTCCTTTTGGCTTTGGCCACCGGAAACAGAGTGTCTGAGCTGGCGGCGATGAGCAGCACACCTAATTGTCTTAGGTTTGGTAGACTTAATGATTCAATTTCCATTGCACCCTCCCCGGCGTTTGTAGCCAAGAATGAGCATAGTGCACACGTGTTTTCTGAGTTCACGGTGCCGGCGTTAAAAGGGGAAAGGTGCATCATAATTTATGTCCAGTGCAAGCTCTAACCAAATATTTGAGAATAGCTCCTCAAAACCCCCAAGGTGCTTTATGGGTAGCGAGTACGGGTAAACGCTTACTTAAACGGCGATTAGCCTCTCTTCTGGTAGAAGTCATTAAAGAGAGTAATCCCGGCGTTGTGGGTAGGGCCCACGATTTACGCAAGTGGGCGGCCTCTTTAAGTTTCCTGAAAAACTTTTCAGTTGAAGATATTGCGTCCACACAGTTGTGGGCGTCTAATCATACGTTTCTCTCTAGATACTTGTCAGTTGCTCTAGACAAACCTTCCTTACCATGTATAGCTTTAAGGCAGAGGGTCTAGGTGGCCCTGCAGTCACTTATGTTTACTTTCACGGAAGGGGGGGGGGGGGGGTGCAGTCAGTTGACATAGGACACCCTAGACCCGCCGGAGTATGAGAGCTGTGATACAATTTAAGGTTAAAATGTGATATGAAAATTTCTCTGCGAGAAATTGTGCTAGTACAAGGTTTAGTACAAAACAACGGTGTTGTTATAGTAGTTTTAGCTGCGAAAGCAATGTAATATTAGTTCAATGGAGTTCATTTGCAATTGATCTCCACATGTATTTTGGGGTTTATGATGTGCACATATAAACTTATAACTTATTATTTTTGTCACCACTCGTTGAGTGGGGTGCCTTTTGTAACTACAGATCTGTGTTCAGAATCTTCAGGGTTACCCATTTTTGTCGGGCAGGCTTCTTTGAAGCACGCACCTGCCTGAACCCCTTTTTCTTGTATATTTCCGGCCTACGCCGTATTAAATACATTTTTCAAAAGTAAGAATACTATGTGGTTGTTTTTATTATCTGCTTTTCTAGAGTTATGATATGATTACGAATGTCCCCCTCCAGTCTTAGATATCAGGCATGTTCGTCAATGATGGAGGGGCCACTAATAAATTATAGGTTTGACTCCTGTAAGGAGATAAAGAAAACCTAATATTTAGTAGTGGCCCCGTAATCATTGACGACTGGGGCCCTCCCGACCGTCCCCTTCCCATTCGTTGATGTATTAAGGATTTTGGTTTACTTGATATGTCAGTGAAGGAGGAATGACGCCTGAATCAGCGTCTGGTCAGAAATCCACACAAGTACATCCACGATATGATGGAAAGCTTATTGGATAGTTATTCTTATTTTCTTTTTGTTTTTATTTTTTTACGAAGTTTTTTCGTAGTGAGAACCCAATTCATAATGACTGAAGCCATGAGTGAGGTCGCGTGCGCTCATGATGAAGGCTCCTCAGTTTTTTAAATGCTCTGCGCGGTAGATTCAAACTACGGCGGATTAGTGTTTGAAGAGGATGCCTTATGTAATAGGCATGTTCGTCAATGATTACGGGGCCACTACTAAATATTAGGTTTTCTTTATCTCCTTACAGGAGTCAAACCTATAATTTTAACTTTAATCCCGCCTTCCGGATTCTATCTAATACTTCTTGCAACCTGTCAATGTGCTCCTCCCAACTGCTCGAGAATATTATGATGTCGTCTCAATAGGCCAGACATGTTCGCCAAATCAGTCCCCTCAGTAATTCCATAACCCTAGTGAAACTCGCTGGCCCAATGCAAACTCCAAACGGTAGAACCGTTAACTGGTAGAGTTTACCTTCGCTCGTAGAGAACGCATTTTTTTCTTGATCCTCAGATTTAACCGGTACCTGCCAGTAACCGCTTTGTAAATCCAGAGTCGAAAACCACTCAGACCCATTGAGCAACTCCAGCGAGTCATCAATACGAGGTAGGGGCTGGGCGTCATTTATTGTGACATCATTCAGTTTCCTGTAATCCACACAAAACCAAGTAGACCCTTCTTTTTTATTGACTAGGACTACTGGTGATGACCACAAACTGTATGATTCTGCTACTATCCCTTGTTTAAGTATATCGTCTACCTGCTCCTTCTCCTTTTGTCTCATAATTGGGTTTTGTCATCTATAAGATTGTCGTCTAATAGGGGGTCCTTGTGTGTGTATTTCATGTTGGTGTCGCTAATCCGTGGTCCCCTTCATCTTGGGCGAACACGTCACGGTACGTCCACAATAATTCATGTAAGTTGCCTGCTTGGTCTGAGGTCGATTGTTTTGAGATTTCTGGTAAGTTAGTGGGTCCATTATTCCCATCAGTGGTGGGTTGTGCGGGAGTGACCTGTCCTAGCAGTCTTCCCTTTTGGTAGTTAATTGTACTTTTTCCAAAGTTTGCAATGACTATCTTTCTCTGATCTGGAGTGATAAAAGTGGGAGATATTCAAGCTTCAATGCCTTCATAATTTTTATGTCTTTGACTAGGCTAGTACCCCTGGTATCCTATTTTTCTTTTCTTTTCTTCCAGAATCTTTGTTTTTGACTGGGTTAGCATCCCTGGTAGCTTATTTACAAGCACTCCAAAAACTTTGTTTTGCCTTGACCGTCACTGCGAAGTCCACAGCAAGATGCCCAATCTACGTGACTGCAGGTCGTGCAACGGACACTTCGGTACGAAAATCTTTGAGAACGAGAGCGCGACGAACTGCAGGTTCTGTGTCCAGTGGGCAGAACAAGAGGAGAAGCTAGGAAAGGCTCTCCCCTTAATATGTGTTAACTCACAGAGTTAATACCCTTGAAGAGTTCCTGAGTGCAAACGTCAGATGTGAAGCCTCCCTGCCAGCAACAAGACAGAGGGATTCAAAATTGCCAAGGTCGGATGTAGCGCCACCTCAAACCTCAACCAACACCCAGACCTCTGACAATACCCCAACCCTCGTTCCTGATGAAGATAATTTTCAGCTCGCAAGAAATGGTGTATGCCCAGGTACTACTACCAAGAAGGTCATCCCTATAACAATGTGTCAAAACCGTTTCCAAATTCTCGCTACCGATGAAGAAGAAGAGACGGAGGAAGTACGGCTTGTGGGGGACTCCATGGTACGCGGCCAGATCAAGGAGTTCTGCGCCTGGTCACCCAGGACCAGAAAGCGATTCTGTATCCCGGGTGGCAGTGTGGACGACGTCGCTGCTGTTGTGGACGAGGTGACCAGGCTGGCTCCCACAAACACAATCTATGTCATACATGTCAGATCAAATGACGTTTAGCGCACACGATCAGAGGAACTCTTGAACAAATACAAGCAGCTTATCAAGACGTACTAGGAAAAATCCAGCAGGATAATCATCTCAGGCATCATTCCCTGGATCAACGCAAAGAATCTCTTCTGGTCCACAGCCACGAGTATATATTGTTAACCTGACAAGCGCGATATAGACCTAGGTGCTAGGGTAGTTATTTGTGCATTTCTAGCCCTGGATTCTGACAGAATTCGTTATATTTACAATATAAAGCATTATTTGTTTTCGGTATGCTTTTATTTTACATATATGATGTATATATGAACCTTCAAGAGTGCTAAAATAAGTGGGAAAAGCATTTGGGTGGTGAAAAACGAAGATATTGGCCACCCGGTCATAATATCAGGCGAGAGAGAGCCACAGGCAGCCCTCCCCTCTCGCTGTCTGGGAGTCAACTGAGACGAGCGGGGCGGTGTGTGCCGGTGTCTGGGTGTTGCATAACGATCTTTTATGCAACCAACTTGTGCTACATTATCGCGGGAGAGAGAGAAAAATAACCGAAAAATGATGATAATAAGAGGATAAATAGGTGATAATTGAGGTGGGGGGGGAGGGGGGAATAAGGTGGGGAAGGAGGGGAGGGGGAGGGGTGAGAAACACATGGATGAGTACTAGAGGGGAATTATCTCACCTAGAGACAAAATCCTTTGTTTTGATAGGCCCTTTTTTTTTTTTGGAATGCTTTTTTTATGGTCTTGCTTCCGTGAGGCCTATCGCGTTCCCTATAGGAAGCCTTCCGTGAGGCCTATCGCGCTTGCCGGGTTAACTCGCCAACATCTGCAGGGAAGAGAACATCGGCTTCATCAACACTTGAGATCATTTCTACCACGATCAACATTTGTTCTCAAGAGACGGTGTCCACTTAAACCCGGTAGGAGCTGCCTGGTTTGGCTGTCTGCTTAATGATGCCGTAAAGAACCTTCATTAACAAAAATGGGGCCAACAGTCATCAGAATGGGAGGACAACTTAAATCTCAGAAGAAATACAAACCCAAGACAAGCAAAATCATTAAATACAGGGGGCGAGCAACAAATGATATCAAGAACCACATCTCTAAAGGTCTTCTATGTGAACGCTCGAAGTATACGCAATACATTTTCAGAACTAGAGGAACTCGTATTTATAGAAAATTTTGATGTAATCGGCATAACAGAATCTTGGCTAAATATGGAAGACAGACTTTTTAGCAGAGTGTTCACTTCCCAGCTATGTAAAGTTTGAGAAAAGCAGAGTAAATAAAAATGGAGGCGGCATTATATTTTTCATCAAAGAAAGTCTTAGCACAATTCTCTTGTCAAAACCTCAAATAATAAATATTGATTCATCTTAAGTGCTAGTAAAAAACAATATAGGAACAATAAAAATCCTAGCATTAATAAACAGGCCCCCAGCCCAACCAGTGCAAACTGACCAAGACATTTACGAGCAAATTGCAGAAATAAGTAACATACACAATACTATAATTTTTGGCGACTTTTATTTACCAGTGACCAAGTGGGGCGACACTCTTACTTCACACTCCAGACACGATCTGTATGCCAACCTACAAGAAAGCTCCCTTCATCAATTTGTTCAATCTCCAACCCGCGGTAATAATGTTCTTGACCTTGTACTTGCAACAAAAGAAGACTTGATCGATAACGTGACTGTTGAATTCTGCAATAGTGACCACCGTACGATCACTTTCAGTATAAAATTTAATAACAATAAACTCAATACCAGCAATGAGAAAGTTCCAAATTTCAAGCAAAGTAAATTTCCATAAACTCAGAACAGAATTTAAAGAAGCCAATTGGAGTTTTCTAAACAATAATGAGATACACCAATCATGGGACATTTTCACAGAAATTTACGCGAACGCAGTACGCGAGTGCATACCATAAAAAACAGAAGTAAATCTGTACATAATAACAAAACTAATTGGTGGAATAGAGAAATAACTGAATGTCTACTCGCTAAAAAAAATGCTCATGAGAGATTACAAACTTCCGATAACAATGAAAATAGACAGGCCTTCAGAGATCTACGGCGTAAATCCAAAAGAATTCTACAGTTACATCAGGAAAAAGAAAGTGGTGACTTCAACGATTGGACCCTTGGTAGATGAAAATGGAGATTTTACCAATGAAGATGCCAAAATGAGTAATACTCGCAACAACTTCTTTGCATCAGTCTTTACTTCAGAAGACCTAAGTAACATCCCTACAGTACCGCCAGTACAGACAAACAATTTGGAAGTTCTTAGAAATATCAGCATTACTGAGGCAGAGGTACTGAGATGTTTAGATAACCTCAATGAAAGCAAATCACATGGACCCGATACAATTGCTCCTAGAGTTCTTAAAGAAGCTAAATGCGAGCTCTCCAAAACCCCGTCAGCCCTTGAAAACCGGCGAACTACCTGATGAGTGGAAGCTTGCGAACATAACACCAATTTTAAAAAAAGGTAGCAAATCTTTGCCTAGCAATTATCGTCCAATCAGCTTGACCTCAGTAGTATGCAAAATACTAGAAACAATAATAAGAAACAGACTCGTTGATCACTTGGAGGAAAATAATATACTAAAAGACACACAACATGGTTTTCGCAAAAAACGTTCCTGCTTAGCAAACCTTTTAGACTTCTTCCATGACATCCTAAATCTATATGACGAAAGTAAAGCTGCAGATATTATATACTTAGATTTCCAGGAAGCCTTTGATCAAATTCCACACAGACGGTTAGTGATGAAATTAAAAGCATATGGAATACAAGGCGGCATTCTACAGTGGATATAAAATTGGGTTAGTGAAAGGAAACAAAGAGTAATTATTAATGGGGAAGCATCAACGTGGACCAATGTAACTAGTGGTGTACCGCAAGGATCAGTGCTGGGGCCAATCCTTTTCCTAATTTTCATTAATGACATAGAAGAGGGTCTCACATGTACAATCTCAAAGTTTGCAGATGACACAAAAATCGCAATTACCGTAATGGCAAATGAACATGTTAAAGATATGCAAAACAATCTAAACAAGCTTTCACAATGGGCTAAAATCGGGCAAATGTGCTTCAATGAAGGAAGTGTAAAGTACTTCATATTGGATGCCGCAATGAAAAAGCAGACTACTCGATGAATAGCACCCAACTAAAGAGTGTAGTGTTACGATCGGGTCTCGTATGAATCAGTGGCTCTTTTACATTGGACTAAACTGGCATGAATGCAACAACGGAAACGCTAGATCCAACCCCTGATATATAATCCCGTCGAACAAAGAACACATATACCCTCCAGAGTTATATCTGCGATAGCGGGGTATCTTAACTCTCAGTATCTATGTGCTTCTACTATAGGCTGATGTTCTCTGAAACAGCCTATTACCTATAACATATGGTTGCTTAGTTATGGTACACAAGGAAAAGATAGTTAACTTAATTAAATCACAAGAGTGATCTAATGCAAACAAGAAGAAGGTTTACTTAACGTTACTTTAATCAATAATATCTGTCACTCCTTTATGAAAGAAAGTGTTGTAAAGTCCTCAAGCACCGAACAAGGAATCTTCTGAATAATGTTGGATGCTACTAAGAAGAACGTATCGGAAATGGAACCACAAAATAGCAGGAGGCAAGACAATGCACGTGTAGGCTAAATACACAAAAAGGCTGGACATATAATGTTATTGGACACAAGAATATTATAAGCGGTGCAACTGTAATAATGCTCGCCACGAAAAAGTAGTACTCCTATTAACAAAACCGGTCTATGCTGGTTGTGTCTCTCTACATCAACCTAGACCTCAAAATGCTTGTGTAAAAATAATGGGTATGCATAAAAGAGTATATGATCTAATCCAGCTAATGACTACCCGGGTTAAAAAAGTCTAGCTGGGATGCGCAAAGGTACAGAATTCTGGTGGAGCAAGGCAGCTCCTAGCCTAGTGTGGACCTTGGGTCTGTGCGGCCTGATTACGTTAATATGAAGGGATGCTCTCTTGAGGATTCTTGATCACAAGTATCGAGTATCCTCCTGGCGACCCTCAAACGTAAAAGCAAATAGAGTTAGAACAGTGTTGGGTGGATTAGGCAAGCAGCCCTCACGCACTACACAGTCTAAACTCCAAGGTACACAGACAAAAGATCCACCCAGGTAACCCACAGAATCCGTAGTGTCTTGTAGCTCAAAAGTAGCCTACACACATTGAAAACACCAACAGCAAGGTACCTGATCCCTAGTCTAGCATTATTTAACCCTGTAGAAACATTAGTGATTGATGGAGACAGTCTGAGCAATACAATCTCCCAAAAAGACAATGACTATCTTCAACCTTAATCTAGTACATAAGAACTGTGAGATCCAGCATATAATACAGTCTGGCCACCAATTCAAGGTGTGGATGCAGAGAACCAGAGGGGAATTGATATTAATAAAAGGTGAGGAAGTAGTGGAAATGATGGAGGCAGTAGGAGAGAAAGATTCTAAGACAAGAGTGTGGGACAGTTCAAGGGAGATGCTTAGAGTATGCTGTCTGGGAAGGATCTGACAAGGATATTCCCATGGACCTCGTGGCTGGAGTCCCAGTTCGCAAGAATGGCACGAGGGCGCGCGACAGTCGCCCAGTAAGCAGCCGCGTAGTAGGCAGTGTTAGGCAGGAGGCAACAAATCCCGCGAGGCCTATGTAAGGGGGACAGCCACGCGCCGCACTCACTACCTTGTCTCTCTCTCTCTCCCTCTCCCGCTCGCCTTCCCATCATTCAACTACTTAACACAATACTTTCAATTGACTAAATAAAATAGAAAGGATTGTGACAGACGAAAATAAAGAACAGTTCTGAACTGTCTGCAACACAAGCTTTCTCGAGAAGGAAAGTACACAATGATAGGTAGACAGTAGCTATATTCTCTGCTCTGGCGAGTCCTAGCGAGTAAGCCATGCGGTTCTGGGGGAAGCGGTGAGCGTCACACTCCACCCAAGATTTTTAAGAGGCTTTAACTATGAGCTCTAAATCTGACACGCAGAACCCATACAAAATTCGCCACTCCTAGCCACCCAGCGACAATGAAATGTAAATCACAGTTCTCATCAAAATAACACATTATAAAAATTAACAACCCTTCCCAACACAATAGATCAAATTACATAGCTATGCTCATAAGAGCGAGCTTCACTAGCCCAGCCTTCTGAGAGGAGTACAACTCAGAATTTCTGCTGTAACATACTTAACACCTTACGAGCGGCCTATGCGGTTTATTTATGTGTACCGCCCAGCGGGGTGTTTTTAGCCAAAATAGGGCTGTTTACGTGATCATTTTCATGCCTAAATAAGACCCAGAACGTAAAACAAGTATCTATCCCTGAAAGGGCATAAACAGAGCTTTCGAATGACACCATAACGATCCTTGTATGATGGATAGTTTTCTTGCAATAACCGTGCAACGCGAGTGCAAAAAGCAGGTAATTCGGTACTTTCGGTACATAATTGAGTATGTAGCGAGTGAGAGAGGGAGGAGGGAGCTGAGATTTGTGTCAGTAGGTTCGCCGCGGTGGTCTGGAGCAGTCATACGCTCGCTAGTCTCCTGCCACCACTTGTCTCTCTCTCTCAGCCACATTACGTGCTGAAATTGCCACTCGAGTTATGTCGAGCGCCGCCACATAGTCCAGCTTTATTTAACTCGACTTATGTTGCTCGCCGCTAATTAAGGGTTAAACAAAATTTAACTATTAAAGAAAGAGTTTTTATAGGATTTTTTTATTTTTAATATGTTTATGGCGGCTGCACTACAGGGGCAGCCTAGTTTATACTTCTATACCAACACAGCAACTTCTACTTTAAGACCCAATACGCTGGGCTACACACGCGAGCCAACAAGCACCAGACGTAAACATACTAATCAAACCAAAGTAGGAGGCTACCCTTGTGATGATCTACCCCGGGACTTCCACCCTCGATAAGCAATCTGCAATCACATTCTCAGAACCGGCAATATGGCATATGTCTAGGTTGTATTCCTGCAACATTAATGACCACCTGGTCAGCCTCATATTCCGGTTATGGAATTGATTCAGGAACTTGAGGGGGTGATGGTCGGTGTAGATCACCACAACTGGTCCATAGGCTGGAACATACACCTCAAAATGCCTGAGCGCTAGCACAATCGCCAGCAGTTCCTTCTCAACTACTGAATAGTTCTTCTGCGCCGAGTTGAACTTTTTTGAGAAGAAACTGACTTGGTGCTCCAGCCCATCTTCCTCTGATTGCATCAGAACGGCACCAGCCCCCACACCACTGGCATCAGTTGCCAGCTGGAATGGTCGGCTAAAGTCCGGGGCCCTGAGGATTGGGTGAGTACACAACAGGTGTTTTACTAGCAAAAAAAAAACTCTCACACTCAGGCGCCCACTTAAACTTTCTATCTTTGGCCAATAGGTCCGTCAGAGGAGCCAGCACAGTAGAATAGCCCTTTATAAAGCGGCGGTAGTAACCAATCATGCCCAAAAACCTAATGATCTGCTTCTTGGTGGACGGCCTGGGGAAGTGGTTAATAGCCAATATCTTGTTCTGTGGGGGGCACACCTGGCCCAAACCCACCATGAACCCCAGATACTGCAAGGTAGCCCGCACAAAATAACACTTTCCCAGGTTGACAACCAAGTTTGCCTCGCTTAATTTCTTAAATAGGGATTCTACATGTTCACAGTGGCTCTTGAAATCGTCATCGTAGATAATGACGTCGTCCAGGTACACGGTGCAGTTCGGAATGTCAGCCACCAACTCGTTCATCAAGCTTTGGAAGGTCGCTGGTGCGTTCTTTAGACCGTACGGCATGACATTACAACGATATGTAGCACCATCCACCACAAAACCACACACCTCTTTCGCCCTTTCAGACAAAGGCACCTGCCAGTAACCTTTTACCAGGTCCACCTTGGTCAAGAACTTGGCCCTGCCAATCTTGTCTACACAGTCATCGACCCGGGGAAGAGCATATGGGTTGGTGGGAGTCAAGCCGTTTAGCCTGCGGTAATCAACACAGAAGCGCACCTTGCCATCCGGCTTAGGTTGCAGCGTTACGGGAGATGTCCACTTTACCGCCCCCTTCTCGATCAGTCCCTGTTGCAACATATACTCCAACTCCACCCGGAGGGCCGGAAGTTTAATAGGGGGCACCCTATAGGGCACTGATTTGAAGGGTGGGTGGTCTCAGACGTCAACGTCGTGCACCTCATGAGTAGTGAGGCCTGGGTGTTCCGCAAATACAGTAGGGTATAAACCGAATAGGCGCTCGACAGCCACACGCTGTTGCTCAGTTAGGTCTTGCAAAGCCTCATGAGCCGCCTTTCTCGTGTTTCCCGCCCACTGATCTGCAGAAACATGATAATCCCATTTGTCATCCACCTGCGCATGACTGTCCCGTTCTCCTTCTCCACCTTGACTGCTGAAAGTCATCACGGGGACAGTGAGAGGCTCAGGTGGGTGCCTCACATACTCCTTCATTAGGTTGACATGACATAACTGATTCCTCTTATGCCTGTCTGGAGTGGCTACCAGGTAATATAAGTCCGAGAGCTTCTCTGCTACCCTATAAGGACCAGCGTACTTTGCGGATAAGGGGTGACCTACAAGAGGGAGTAGTATCAACACCTCCTGACCCACGTGAAACTCCCTGAGTTTCACCTTGTGGTCGTTCCTGTCCTTCATGAGGGCCTGAGAGCCTACCAGATTGCGGCCAGCCAACTCCAGACTACGCAACATTCGTTCTCTACTCTCAAGGACATACTTAAGCATAGAAAATGGTTTAGCGGTGCCTTCCCATATCTCCTTTACCATGTGGAGAGGCCCTCTGATGCAGTGTCCAAACACAAGCTCATTAGGGCTAAACCCCAAACTCTCCCCAGGTACCTCTCGTGCAGCGAATAACACATACGGCAGGCCAAGATCCCAGTCCTTGCCGTTCTCAAGACAATAGCAGCGAAGCATGCTTAGATTGGAATGCCACCTCTCTAACACCCCCTGACTCTCTGGGTGATAAGCAGATGACACTACAGTGACTATCCCATGCTGCTTCATTGTCTGAACGAACAAGTTGGAGGTGAAATTCGATCCTTGGTCTGACTGTAACTCCTGCGGGTATCCGTACCGGGAGAAGTATAATAGCAAGTTACGGACCACCGTCTTCGCCAAACCATTTCTCATCAGGTATGCGTCTGGGTACCGAGTTGCTACGTCCATGACTGTCAAGAGATATTATTTCCGGCACTTGTGGGGGGGAGGTGGCCAACCATGTCGACTACTACTTTACTAAAGGGAGGCCCACTGACGGGAATTGGGTTTAACGGAGCCTTTGGGATGCACTGGTTAGGTTTCCCGACCTTTTGGCACACACTGCACATTGCCACCCATGACATCACTTGTGCTCTCAAACCAGGCCACCAAAACAGTTTCCCCAAAGCCGCCACCGTCTTACGGACACCCAAGTGTCCCGCCAGCGGTACATCATGAGCCAACCATAGTAGGCTATCCCTGCATACCCTCGGTACGACCAGCTGGTCTACCACTCCTGACCCACCCTCCCAACTTCTCTGCGGGTCTTGGATTCGCCGATACAAGATGCCATCAATGAAAACAAATCTCCAGACTTTGCATCCCTGTCCTCTTCGAGTTCGACAGCACCGTTACTACACTTTAGAACCTCTGGGTCTTCTAGCTGCAATTTGCGAATATCTGAGGGAGCTAGCCTGTCTAAGTGTTTGCGAAACAACTCATGCCCTCCCCCAACATCGAACTTTGCATCCCGTTGCTCTCTCCATGTATACCGTTGCTGCCTCTGAGTCTCTTTAAGCCCTGCCTCTACACTCTCAGTGACAGGTGGTCCAGACTCTAATAACGGTGCTAATACTGAGTCCCCGAGAAGCGCTGCTGGTACTAGACTCTCCACCGTATCAGCTTTCAGCACCTTCTCGTGACCGTTCCTCCGCTTATTTGAAGACTGTTGGTTAGGCTGTGACTCCCTGGATGCGAGAGATCTGGTTACAACACACGCCATTGGTTGCACCTGACACTTCTCAACCCACTCCTGTTCCTCCCTACTCACGTCGGCCGGCTCCTCGGCAACGACTAAGGGTGAAACCTTAGAAGCAGGCACCGCAAAGTCATTGCCGAGAAGGAGGTCGACGCCCCCAACAGGCAATTTCTCCACGATTCCCACATCCAGTTCGCGAGTCACACCGTCAACTTCAAGCTCCATTCTAACAAGCGGGTATGACCTAGTTGCATTAACTCCCTGCACCACAACTACCCGCCCCGCGTTTATGGGTCTACCAGTGAAATTCTTCAAGAGTGTTTGAGAGGCACCTGTGTCACGCAAAAGCTGTACCCCGTGCTTCTTGCTCCCCCACTTCACGCAGCCATGCCCTCTATGGTCGCAAAAGGAATCGCGGACAGGGTTCGAGCCTTCCGGATCCTTCTTCACTGGTGGTGCTCCATCCTCTGATCTTATGCCTCCAGCAAACACAGAAGACTTCTGGAACACCCCAATGCTGCGAGCCAATGACACAGCCGCCGTGGAAGGTCTGCTCGGACAAGCTTTTGCCATGTGCCCCTCTTTGTGACAGTGTTAACACTCAAATTTCCCCTTGGACTTATACTGAGGTGTAAAAGTCCCCTGACCCTTCTTAACCCTTAAAAAGCGGCTCACCACATAAGTCGTTTTTAATAAAGCTGGACTATGTGGCGGCGCTCGACATAGGTCGAGTGGCAATTTCAGCACGTAATGTTGCTGAGAGAGAGAGACAAGTGGTGGCAGGAGACTAGCGAGCGTATGACTGCTCCAGACCACCGCGGCGAACCTACTGACATGAATCTCAGCTCCCTCCTCCCTCTCTCACTCGCTACATACTGAATTATATGGGGAAAGTACCGAATTACATGCTTTTTGCACTCGCGTTGCACGGTTATTGCAAGAAAACTATCCATCATACAAGGATCGTTATGGTGTCATTCGAAAGCTCTGTTTATGCCCTTTCAGGGATAGATACTTGTTTTACGTTCTGAGTCTTATTTAGGCATGAAAATGATCACGTAAACAGCCCTATTTTGGCTAAAAACACCCCGCTGGGCGGTACATATAAATAAACCGCATAGGCCGCTAAAGAAGGGTTAAACGGGGCGGTGCTAGGTTTGTGATCAGTCTTGGTGTCATTGCTTTTAAATTTATGTGTGTCCATATTCCGGGGAGGAGGAGGGTGTCGGGAATAGGGTAATGATCCCGACAGGTTTTGGTCCAATAGGACATTTGAATTTGGCGGTATCGTATCGCTTGTACGATTTCGGCTGGTTCTTTGTGTATTGTAGTTTATTCTTAAGTTAGGTAAAATATTAACTGTAATGTATAAATATCTACATCAGCTCTAGATGTATTATGAAACCAAGTTATGGGTTATAATTATTATGAGCCGGCAGCCATATGTAATTTCGCGAAGCGATCGGAGGCCGGCCCTTTAGTCTCTCAAACAACACCGTACAGTCAACATCTCCTCCGCCGGCCCTGACTCAACCCACAGTTCACCATGTGCTACAACTACTAATAATATTAACAACAGTCCTACATCACCAGTCCTCTAAGCTAAGTTCATTGTATCGATCTTGTATTATGTGAACATTCCTACATGTCATGCAATTGAACTAGCCGCGTGTGGGGGACTGGATTACACCCATCGAATACATCGTTGGTAATTATAATATAACTATTTGTTGGGATATTTCATGTACCAGTGATATGTAAATTAACCTCTTTATCTAAATTCCCGATAAATATTGGTCCTTCGTGCCCTAAAGCTTCCTTACTGTAGTACCGTTTTGTTTGCTTCCTAAACGCTTGTGGGCTTACAAATGGCTGCCGCCTCGCGCGTTGTTGGCCGCCTGCCATTTCCCTAGCTTAGGTCTAGCTTCTTCCCTCGTGTTTTTTACCGTCTAGGCGCCGTCTCTATCTTTTTTGGGACTAGTTTCCAGGGGTTTTTTGGGCGTGTGTTCCTTGGCGTTTTTTTGGTGGGTTAGCTGGGCTGGAGATTGGGGTAGGGGTAGTTTCGTCGGTCACCATTTTGCGCTCATAGGCTAGGCTAGGCAGTCTAGGCCTGCAGGTGTCTGTGGTGGCTATTCATTTCGCTATGGTGGTGTGCCTGTGGTGTTAATTGTGTTGTGTCTTTGTGAGACTCATTATTACTTTTGCTGGAGGGGAGGGTTCTCATGTGACCTTTTATATTTAAATTTCATAATAGCCTAGGCCTAGTTGCTTAAAGTGGCGGTCATGAGTGTCGGTCTTTGTTAATTCCTAAGCGATTGACAGTTAATAGTCAGACCTCATGATTGTAGCTTAACCAACTAGGCTTACCTATAAAGGGCTTACAATAATTAGTGCTTCACCTTACCCTTTCTTTTAATGGATTTAGTATTTAATTCTTTTGTCTAGTTGGATCATTTCCTTTCGATAGTTTATATTAAGGGGGATGTAAGTATTATGTAATTCTTTTTGAGTAAATTTCTTGAAGTAATGGGGGTTTGCCGCTGTTGATTCCTAAGCGATTAACGGTTTGTAGTCTGACCTCATTGTAGTTTAAGTTGCTTAAAATTAAACCTTAACGATGACAGATTTGAAGAAACTTAAGATTCTTAAGGGAGGGATGAAGGGAAGTTTAAATAGAGGTTTAAGAGATCTTGATGAATTTTTAATAAGTGCCACGGCTGATCAGATAAAAGTTAAATTTGCTACTGTTACTAAATCGCTAGCTACTTATGATAGTTATTCTCAGCAGGTATATGGTTTATTAACAGTTACTGACGATGTGGAAGAAGAAATGTCGGCAGATTTTGAGTACTTTGAGGACGTTAATACAGCCTTAGCCAGACTATCTTCCACCCAAGAATAAAAAAGGCGACTGGTTTTAACCTGCCGAAGCTTACTTTGCCTACCTTTTCCGGGGATTCGGCTACCTGGACTGGATTTTGGGATATTTTTGAGTGTTCCATCCATCATCATAAAACACTCACATCCATCCAAAGGTTCACATATCTCCGTGGTCAATTGAAAGGGGAGGCATTGAAGTTAGTCGATGGGTACAAGCTAGAAGCTAACAGCTACGAGTCTGCAGTGGAGTTGCTGAAGAGAACTTACGGGAGAGTGGAAGTCATCAAGACCGCTTTAATTACCAAATTCTTCACACTAGATCCTCCATCCTATGATGTGGCGGACCTAAAGGAGTACTATGCCTCCTTTGAGAGCCTCCTCCGATCTATGGAGACAATGGCCGTCACCAAGGAGGAGATATTTAGTGTGAATATCTTGAATAAGATACCCTCTCCTTAAGGGAAATCTTAAGACGACAACTAAGCGACTCTCCACTAAACTTGGAAGCGTTGGTGCAGCTGTACCAGACTGAAGTCTTCAATATGGAGAGTACTGGACACTACCGACAAGTGGAGATGTCGCCATCTACTGCAGCTTTCCCGGTACAGACTTCTCCTAAACAGAAAAGGCCAATATCATTAGGTTGTAAGTTGTGCAGTGTCCACGGTCATCTGTGGTATCAGTGTCCTAAGTATCCTAAGGCTACACAGAAGATTAGCAAGGCTAAATCGCTTAAGTTATGTACCAGCTGTCTGGCAAGAGACCACTTCAACAGTACCTGCACCAATTCCTACATCAAACCTTGTAAGTATTGCAAGGGGAAACATTGGTTTTCCCTTTGCACCCAGTCTGATCGGCACGACGGCAAAGAAAAGGGGAGAACCCCCAAAGAGTCACATGAGAAAGATAAGAGCGAGGGTGATAAAGTATCTGCCATGTCCATTGCTTCTCGAGAATGTCAATTGCTTCCTACTATGATGCTGCCAGTAGTGGGGAGTAATAATAATACTATAATGACGCGCACCTTACTTGACCAGTGCTCACAGAGGTCATTCGTTCTGCGGTCATCATTACCCCAGCTCAAGTGTACCAGCAAGGGTCAAGAGAATTTGCGTCTCCATGGTTTCACTGGTGAAATGGATTCCAGTGACTATGATATTGTGGAGATTTCATATGTTTATAGAAAAAAGGTATGTCCCATCAAGGCTGTTGTGGTCGACACACTACCCAGTTTCTATATAGCATCAGAGATTCAACCACATTTGAAATATCTCAGAAGCAAGGGTTATAAACTGGCTGATGATCAACTCTCTGCTAACAATGGTATTATGCTACTGGTCGGAGCTGATTATTACTACGACCTGGTTTACCCTGGATATCGGCGGGTAGATAAGCTAATAATGCTCCCCACGATCCAAGGTTATGCCATTTCTGGATCCTATGCCACTTCCTCTCAAGACACACAGGTGGAGGTGGTTACGGTCCTCAAGGTAGCAGTAAGCCCCATAGATAAATATATTAGGCCAAATGTGCCTGATAATACATGTACTGATATAGATAAGCTATGGGGCTTGGACAATATTGGAATAGACCCACATGAACTTGATCGTGAGTCCAAGCTAGCGTTAAGCTCGTATGAAGAGACTGTAACGTATGACTCTGCAGAGGTCAGTATGTGGTAAGGCTCCCTTGGAATGATAACAAGAGTAAATTACCTACTAATTTCCATCTAGCACTTGGTAGGTTACGTGGGCTTCAGAAGCAGTTTGTCAAGGATCCAAGTTATTGCGAGACTTATGCGGCAGTTTTGGCCGAGCAGGTACAACGTGGATTTGTGGAGAGAGTAGATCTCAGTGAGTATGGGGATAACATCCATTACCTTGCTCACCATGGGATTAAAAAGGACAGTTCCACCACTCCTGTTCGTATTGTGTATGACTGCTCTGCTAAATCCAGTGATCGCTCCTATAGCCTGAATGATTGTCTGTACACGGGTCCGTCCCTGGTCTCTGATCTAGCGCAACTTATGTTGCGCTTCAGATGTCATAAGTTTGCATGGGTCGCCGATATTGAGAAGGCCTTCCTGATGCTTCAACTCCATCGTGAAGACAGGGACTCGACAAGATTTTTATGGCCACGGGACCCAATGGATCTAGATTCAGAGTATCTGGTCTACAGGTTCAGAGTCGTCTTATTCGGGGCGACCTGTTCCCAGTTCCTTCTCAACGCTACTATCTTGCGTCATCTTGAGGAGGCTGGACTAGATCCTGACTTCAAGAATGAGATCAAGCAGGGGATCTATGTGGACAATCTTCAAGGCACCGGAGACAATGAAGATTTATTGCTCAAGAGATGCTGGGAGATCCGCGATATATTTGCCAAGGCTCATTTATACTTAAGAGAATGGGCCACTAATAGTGGTCTTTTGAAAGGTCAATTTGCTTCTGACGGTGTAGCTACTGAGAATAGTGAGGTTAAGTTTTTAGGCCACAAATGGGACACTACCACAGATAGTATATCCTTCTGTCACACCCCATGCGGCAGTGAGCTTATGACCAAGCGAAACTGCTTAAGCTTGTCAGCGAGGTTGTTTGATCCCCTAGGTTTTTTGCTGCCTGTAACAATCCGTGCTCGTATGTTTTTACAGCAACTATGGCGACTAAAACTAGATTGGGACACGCCCCTCCCGACTGAGTTACAAGATACTTGGCGGTTGATTCGGTAGGACCTTTCCACATGTTGCAAGGTCCAACTTAATCGTCAGGTTATTAGTGGTCAACAGGTGGATCTACATGCCTTTTCTGATGCTAGTAATAGTGCGTACGGTACTGCCATATACATATGCAATGGTAGTGAAGCGACGCTGGCTATAGCGAAGGCCAAAGTAGCCCCTATAAAGAAGATTACAGTTCCTAAATTAGAACTTACTGCATTGCTTCTGTCTGCTCGTCTAATAAAGTTTACACTGGATGCCTATGCAGACATACTACAGATTAATAACGTCTATGTCTGGAGCGACAGTCAAATAGTGCTTTCATGGGTACACAGCCAGAAAGTGTTACCTGTTTATGTTTCTAATCGCACTGATGAGATTCATAACTTAGTTCCTACAGCTACATTTCGCTATGTGAGCACCAGGGATAACCCCAGTGACATACTTTCCCGGGGGATCTCAGCACAGCAGTTTATGTCTTCCTCTATTTGGTGGCATGGACCTCCATGGCTTACATCTCCAACTGAATGGCCTCAGGATTTCAGGGAATACATATCTGATCCTTCAAGTCGGCCCCAAGATGATGTGTTAAGTAGTTCGACTGTGAATACTACACATCAGGATAACAAGTTGGTAGAGTGGGAACGTTACGGCAGCTATGATCAAGTAATACGGGTATTTGCATGGATATTCCGTTTCATTAACAACATGAGAAGTCGGGCTCACGGGTCTTTCCTTAGTGAAGATTCGAAGCATATCAGACTGAATTGAGATCAGCAGAAGCAAAACTAATATGTTTAGTACAAAAGGAATCTTATCCTACTGAACATCAAATCCTGAGCAAGGAGTCAAAGGCCAAACCCTCTAACTTAATGAGGCAGCTAGGATTATATATGGAAGGAGGCATTATTAAGTGTAGAGGCAGGATACAAAAAGCGGACATTATTGATTCTGCGAAATATCCTGTCCTCCTTAGCTCCTCTCATTTGATTACCAAACTGTTGATCCGCCAATGCCATCGAACCTGCCTACATTTTGGCGTAAATTATGTTCTGGCGTATATGCGACAACGTTGGTGGATCCCTAAGATGCGACAAGCAATTAAAGGGATCCACAATAGCTGTACGATCTGTAAAAGATTACAGGGTAAGCCTTACTCCCCAGTTGATCTACCTCCCTTGCCTGAGTTCAGGGTACAAAGGACTGAACCATTTCAGGTAACCGGGGTAGACTACACCGGAGCGATTCATGTTAGAGACTCGCCCGGTAATATCATAAAGGTATATGCCGTCCTATTCACATGTGCGGTAACCAGAGCGATTCATATTGAATTGATTGACGACCTATCCAGTGAGGGGTTTTTGCATACTCTAAGATGCTTTGCAGGCCGCAATGGTTTCCCTCAAATTATTATGAGCGATAATGCGACTTGTTTTGTCGGGGCCTCTAAATATCTCCAGAGTTTAATGGATGACCCGCAGGTTGTGGCTACCCTCACTGGAAAGGGTTGTCAATGGAGATTTATACCAGCACGTGCACCATGGTTCGGGGCGATTTGGGAGAGAACAATCGGTATCGTCAAATCTGCCTTGAAGAAGGTATTAGGAAGGGCACTGGTGACCAGACGGGAGTTGCAAACCATCTTAATAGAAATTGAGATGTCAGTCAACGACAGGCCCTTGACCTATACCTCGGCAGATGTTGATGACCTCTTACCCATTTCGCCTTCCATGATGACACGTGGACGAACCCTTAATACCTTTCCTAGATCGTCCGTAAATGACGAAGATCTGCATGACCCTACGTTCGGCAATGCTGACGCCACACGTCGTCGCTTCCAGTATGTAAACAAGGTGTCCGACGATCTATGGAAACGGTGGACCCAAGAATATTTGCTGTCTCTTCGCGAGCGTCACTCTCATAAGATCAAAGGGACGAATCAACGATGGCCTCGTATCGGGGATATCGTCCTGATTCATGATGAGCGTCCTAGGTTATTTTGGAAGCTTGGGAGGATTATCGATTTGTTCCAGGGCATTGATGGTCTTATAAGGGTTGCTAAAATACGAACTTCGACTGGGGTTACTACTCGCCCAGTCGTGAGGTTATATCCCTTGGAGCAGGATGTAGAACTGCCGGATTATCCTGGCGTCTCTACTGATACCCCTCCGCGGGAGAGTGCTGGTGACAGTGCTCCTCAAGGTGGGGCAGCAGATGATGAGAAGGATGATCCTCCTCAGGCTTCAGGTGGCGCTCGTCCCAAAAGGAGGACGGCTATGAGTTCCGTGGATCTTTGGAGATCAAAGATCCAACAAGGTGATCTTTGACTTCGATGTCCTTTTTTTGTTCCTGTATATCATTTTTGGTGGCGGGCAATATGTCGGGAATAGGGTAATGATCCCGACAGGTTTTGGTCCAATAGGACATTTGAATTTGGCGGTATCGTATCGCTTGTACGATTTCGGCTGGTTCTTTGTGTATTGTAGTTTATTCTTAAGTTAGGTTAAATATTAACTGTAATGTATAAATATCTACATCAGCTCTAGATGTATTATGAAACCAAGTTATGGGTTATAATTATTATGAGCCGGCAGCCATATGTAATTTCGCGAAGCGATCTATGGCCGGCCCTTTAGTCTCTCAAACAACACCGTACAGTCAACATCTCCTCCGCCGGCCCTGACTCAACCCACAGTTCACCATGTGCTACAACTACTAATAATATTAACAACAGTCCTACATCACCAGTCCTCTAAGCTAAGTTCATTGTATCGATCTTGTATTATGTGAACATTCCTACATGTCATGCAATTGAACTAGCCGCGTGTGGGGGACTGGATTACACCTATCAACGACTACGTCGTCGTTGGTAATTATAATATAACTATTTGTTGGGATATTTCATGTACCAGTGATATGTAATTTAACCTTTGTCTAAATTCCCGATAGAGGGTAAGGCTCCTTAACGCCTACATCGTTTCTCTGCGCAGAGCCGCACCCCCGAATTAGTGACAACCGAAGATCAGCCATCTCTGCTGCTTCTACGAGAGTTCTTGGGTTCTTCTCTTTAAGGTTTAAAGTAAAGTCACCGCCCGTACACTTATAAAACTGCTCTAGAAGCATCAACTGTTTCATCTGATCAAACGTAGTGGTCTTCTCTAATCTGAGCCAGTTTCCCATAGCGTAGGACAGGTCTCGGGCGTGCTCCAAGAAGGTACTGTCTCGCCCCTTAGTCACACCCCGGAACTTTAACCTATATGTCTCGGGTTGTAGCTCGTATGCCCGCAGGACAGCCTCCTTGAGCTCCTCATAAACAACGCAGGACTTCAAAGGCAGTGCATCGTAAGCCTTGAGCCCCTTACCTACGAGTCTAGAGGACACAAGGGCCGCCCACTTAATTTCAGGCCACTGATGCTCCCGGCACTTCTTCTCAAATCTATTGAAAAACTCTGTGACACCAGACTCGTCAAATACAGGGACCAGTTTGAGAAGGTGCGACAGAGACTGATCATGCGCATGGTTTCCAGTACCGAGTCGCTGTCCCGTCGTCTCAACACGAGACTTCTCTAAATCCATGTCGGCACAGTATCTTGTAGATTCTAGTTCAGTCCTAAGCTCAGCTTCCCTCGTCTGTTGCTGCATCCTAGCCAGCTCTTTTCTCTCTTCTATCTTAGCTAGCTCTATCTGCTGTTGACTCTGATGTTGCATCTTTGCCATCTCGAGCTGAAAAAGCATCTCCGGGGTCAAACCTTGAGGAGGAGGAGGAGATGCAATGATGTTAGAAATACCCGGTGATCCCCCCAGGGGCAAACCACCCTGCCAGTCACTACCCACCTGCGGAAGCGTGCTCAGGGTCGGTACTCCAATAGGAGGATTGGGAGTCGAGTGAAGAGGAAGCTCGGCCAAATGGCTCTGAGCAGTGAGCACTCACCCTACCTTGTACGCCAGTCACCCCACCCAGCACACACGTCATTAGGTCATCCTTGGTCATGCCACTAGTACATACATGACCGATAGCTGCGGCTAAGCACTGGAGACCATACCGATTCATACCCACCAACCGGTCGGAAGTAACAGGCCATTGTAAAAAATTCCTTGCATCCTCCTCACTGTTCACCAAGTTAACAACCTGCCCATGCTGCTGCTCCTCAGCTTCTACATCACGTACTGTGTCTTCATCCTGCACTGATCCGCTATAAGACATGATGCTCACTGAAGATTTTTCACTTTGATACACAAAAAAGAAGTACCCCAAACTCTTATACCACAATATTCACAATAAAAAATTCTCAGAGACAGCTTAAGTGCTATAGTACTTTGCTAAAAAAATAATTCTTGCATGTCCTCAAAAAATATTCCACAAAATCAACAAATGTTCACTGCCTAAACTGTGAGAAAAATCTGCACAATAACCTGCAATTATATGTCAGTTCACCAAATCCTGAGCTAGGTCGCCATTTGTTACGATCGGGTCTCGTATAAATCAGTGGCTCTTATACATTGGACTAGACTGGCATAAATGCAACAACGGAAACGCTAGATCCAACCCCTGATATATAATCCCGTTGAACAAAGAACACATATACCCTCCAGAGTTATATCTGCGATAGCGGGGTATCTTAACTCTCAGTATCTATGTGCTTCTACTATAGGCTGATGTGCTCTGAAACAGCCTATTACCTATAACATATGGTTGCTTAGTTATGGTACACAAGGAAAAGATAGTTAACTTAATTAAATCACAAGAGTGATCTAATGCAAACAAGAAGAAGGTTTACTTAACGTTACTTTAATCAATAATATCTGTCACTCCTTTATGAAAGAAAGTGTTGTAAAGTCCTCAAGCACCGAACAAGGAATCTTCTGAATAATGTCGGATGCTACTAAGAAGAACGTATCGGAAATGGAACCACAAATTAGCAGGAGGCAGGACAATGCACGTGTAGGCTAAATACACAAAAAGGCTGGACATATAATGTTATTGGACACAAGAATATTATAAGCGGTACAACTGTAATAATGCTCGCCACGAAAAAGTAGTACTCCTATTAACAAAACTGGTCTATGCTGGTTGTGTCTCTCTACATCAACCTAGACCTCAAAATGCTTGTGTAAAAATAAAGGGTATGCATAAAAGAGTATATGATTTAATCCAGCTAATGTCTACCCGGGTTAACAAAGTCTAGCTGGGATGCGCAAATTTACAGAATTCTGGTGGAGCAAGGCAGCTCCTAGCCTAGTGTGGACCTTGGGTCTGTGCGGCCTGATTACGTTAATATGAAGGGGTGCTCTCTTGAGGATTCTCGATCACAAGTATCGAGTATCCTCCTGGCGACTCTCAAAAGTAAAAGCAAATAGAGTTAGAACAGTGTTGGGTGGATTAGGCAAGCAGCCCTCATGCACTACACAGTCTAAACTCCAAGGTACACAGACAAAAGATCCACCCAGGTAACCCACAGAATCCGTAGTGTCTTGTAGCTCAAAAGTAGCCTACACACATTGAAATCACCAACAGCAAGGTACCTGATCCCTAGTCTAGCATTATTTAACCCTGTAGAAATATTAGTGATTGATGGAGACAGTCTGAGCAATACAATCTCCCAAAAAGACAATGACTATCTTCAACCTTAATCTAGTACATAAGAAATGTGAGATCCAGCATATAATACAGTCTGGCCACCGAAATGATAGAGGCAGTAGGAGAGAAAGATTCTAAGACCAGAGTGTGGGACAGTTCAAGGGAGATGCTTAGAGTATGCTGTCTGGGAAGGATCCGACAAGGATATTCCCATGGACCTCCTGGCTGACGTCCCAGTTCGCAAGAATGGCACGAGGGCGCACGACAATTGCCCAGTAAGCAGCCACGTAGTAGGCAGTGTTAGGCAGGAGGCAACGAATCCCGCGAGGCCTATGTAAGGGGGCCAGCCACACGCGCCGCACTCACTACCAAGTCACACCACCTTGTCTCTCTCTCTCCCTCTCCCGCTCGCCTTCCCATCATTCAACTACTTAACACAATACTTTCAATTGACTAAATAAAATAGAAAGGATTGTGACAGACGAAAATAAAGAACAGTTCTGAACTGTCTGCAACACAAGCTTTCTCGAGAAGGAAAGTACACAATGATAGGTAGACTGTAGCTATATTCTCTGCCCTGGCGAGTCCTAGCGAGTAAGCCATGCGGTTCTGGGGGAAGCGGTGAGCGTCACAGTAGACAGAGAAACCGATTTAGGAGTAACAATATCCAGTAACTTAAAACCAAGTCAACATTGTGCTGAAGTTGTTAACTCTTTCACGCTTTTATGACGCAGAGGTTGCCAGATTAGCAAGAAGAAATAAGAGTTCTCTCACTCTTATAATTACCTCTCCAAAATTAGTTTTCTGTCCACAGCTGACTCAAAGACAACTGCAGAGGTTGAAGTAACTAAACTAAAGGTTTCTAAATACCCCTGATGGTAACAAAGGCTTTAAAGTATCCCTAATAGGCTCAAAATCGCGTCATAAGCGTGAAAGGGTTAAGAAGGCAACCAAAATGATAGGTTTCATAGGTAGATCATTTGAACATAAATCAAAAGACATTATCCTCACTCTTTACAATTCATTAGTCCGCCCACTTTTGGAATACTGAGTTCAGTTCTGGTGCCCTTACTATAAAAAAGATATAGACAAATTGGAACGAGTTCAACATATAGTTACCAAGATGATACCCTGTCTTCGGAACAAACCATACGAGGAACGTCTTAAAGAACTAAATTCATATCCATTAACTAAGCGCAGATTGCGAGGCGACCTTATTCAAGTTTTCAAGATCATTAAAAGCATCGACAACATGAACTGTATTATATATTCTACAATTGACCGATTAAACTACACATGGGGAAATGGCTGCAAAATCATTGGTAAATCATTCAACTCTAACAAATCCAAGAATTTCTTCTTCAATCGTGTCGTCAACTTGTAGAATGGGCTTCCCTGAGATGTCATAGACTGCAACACCGTTGATTCCTTCAAAGTTCGCCTAGACAAGCACCTTGCCCTGAACCCAAAGTTGACTGCATTTGTAATTAAATAAAATTTTCTTTAGTAGTGTTTGTTAAATAACCTAATAGATAGGTTATTAGATATAGATATAATATTAGATATAATATTAGATATTATATATAGATATAATTTTCCCTGCCATGAACTAAGCCCCAGAGTAGCACTTCCTTCTCACATCTTTCCCACTTTCTCTCCGAAATACTGTTGCAACACTTGAAACATCAGTGTTTTGGAGGGTAAGTAACCTCGAGGGGTCACATGATCTGTTGTTGCTTGTTTTCCTTTGTACTCCTTTGCACCTTTACAATATCAAAATACAATTACTAAAACACTAGGTATTCTCGTCACTTTCACAATATCAAAATACAATTATTGAATCAACAGATATTCTCGTCACCTTTACAGTATCAAAATACAATTACTAAATCACTAGGTATTCTCGTCACCTTTACAGTATCAGAATACAATTACTAAATCATTAGGTATTCTCGTCACCTTTACAAGATTAGAACGTTATGTCCTTGAGGTCAATTAACAAGATTACACATTATTATTCAATCACTGACCTCCTTAAAACTAGTTGGCTAGATACTTACGCGCAATCGAAAGCATGCTGTCGATGAGGTGAATATCTAAAATAACACAGATTGTTTCCTTATAACAAAAAGAGTATTTCATGGGTAAGGGCTGAAACCCTTCTCTAACTATTCCTTTTGCTAGTTCTAACTTACTCTTCAATTACTAAACCCCGCAAAGCTACTCGGTTACTCTCTTAAGGTTTCTTATGGAAATCCCGTTAATCCTGGTTACCTGCATGTAATAAGTTATTAACCCCGTTTATACTATTATCCCGAATAGCTCACACTTAAGGTTTGATACTCTATCTTACTTAAGTTCCTATAAGATCCTGTACTATTACTAGCTATTCGGCTGGGCGCCTTTACAAACAAAGACAACTATATCTCACAACACTTTACCTCTTTATTGCATCATTTGTCTAGTCAATCTCTCTTTGGTTGTTCTATAAGAACACATTATATTTTATAGCTGGAACACACCTGTTAGTCTTAGCATTTACATTTTTAATAAGTCTGTTCGGGCCCATAAGGGTCATTCATAAAATGTTTTGTTGTATCTCCTGGTTTGCTTCACCACTTCAGAGCAGGCCAGTATATCATCTCCATCCTCTCTGTCCCATCTACCACTCGGTGACCATCTTGAAATGCTTGCTTAACACCTAACTGTTGGTGCCCGTCATGTGACGGGCGAGAGATAAATGGACAATCCCGCGTTACCCGTCATATGACGGGCGGCATAATGAGCACATTAGGGTCTCTGAGAGATAGTATGTGCGTTGGGAGGATGATAGGCGGGCTCTGACCGTTCGGCACGACCACAGTGCCGCGACTGAGACCGCCACTGCAACATTCCACACACTCGGCCTCGTGAGACCAGGACAAAACTGGGGAAATTACCTTATTTTAGGGATTTTGCCTCCGGTTGCTCGATCGCTACAGGATACCCCGTGGTCGTACAAGGATGATTCAGGTGTCATTGGAAAGCTCTATTATCGCCCTTTCACTGATACATAATTGTATTACCCCCTGGCTATTCTTTATGCCTAATAAAGAGCATGGAATGAAGCTAGTTTAGGGTAAATATGCCCGCTTGGCAAATGGCCCCGTTTTTTTAGGGTTAAGGTATGAAGACCAGCGATGTGTCTGCAGGCATCAGGATACTGAAGGTGTATCAGAGCCATAGGTGGTGGATGTACTGTCTTCTGGGTTGTCTGGTGCTTAGTATTGCAAGGTTGCTGGAGCACCAGAACAGGTTTAGTTGATTCCTCAAGAGTGCCAAGGTGAGGCTCAGAGTCGCCTTTGCTAAGAGCATCTAGGTGTGATCCCCTCAAGCATCTTGGGGTCAGTGACTCCTGGGGCCCTGCCCACCTCCCTATATACCCCTCTCTCACGGCTCGGAGCCCTGTGATTGGCTGAGCCACGCGCCCTGGAGGAGCTTGGCTAGCCCGATCGCTTTGAATCTCCAACTCTTTCTCCTCTTTCTTCAAAGGACATTATCTTCACCCTTTACAATTCATTAGTCCGCCCACTTTTGGAATACTGCATTCAGTTCTGGTGCCCTTACTATAAAAAGGATATAGACAAATTTGAACGAGTTCAACGTAGATATTAATTAATATGCAGGATTCGAAACTGCATAATAAATCGTAGGCTTGTGCATAATTCTTTAACTGTCTTGATAGCGTAATACATAAATGCGCGGAATTTCAGTGTGAGTACCCTAGGTTCGAGTCCTTGGATTGCCACATGTATTTGTTGATTTCATTAATTGAGTTTAGAAGTAAAGTTGGTTGGTGAAAACATATAATTCATTCTATCTTCGAAATATTATCCTGGAAGCTTGTTGGAGATGTCCTTTAGTGGCTGACAGGAGTGAGAAGGTTGCACCATGGTAATAGGACATCTGCAACCAGGATAGAATATGCGTGAGTGAACTGGGAGCGAAGTTACCGGCGAGAATTTGAAAGGAGGTACAGCTGGCTCCAATCGTTGCGTCACGGAAAGCCGCTGATTGGTGGCGAGCGAGGGTGTGGAAGTATTTCTCTTGTGACAAGTTTTAAAGGGTAAACCTTGTCTCTTCACCTGGGCTAATCCCGTCTCCTGATTGGCGGACGCAATTACTCCTCTACATACTCTTAATCAAAGTTTCCCCCTGCTCTGATATGGTGTTCATCTCCTCTACCTGTATTTTATATAATCTAATGTAGCATCAGAAAAATATCATAATTAATATTAAGTAATATATTGTATATTGTCGACTTCCCCAGTTATCTTCTCTTAATGTATTTCCCACAATACTATACATTGTTTTCTTTCCACCAATATACACCTTCATCCACCTTTTCCCCACTTTCCACCACCACTAGCACCATCCTCCAGCACCATCCACCACCTATCGATCCTCTACCATCATTATCACCATCCACCAACACCATCCACCACCTCTCCACCCACCTCCACCACCATTCACCACCACTACCACCATTCACCACCACTACCACCATCCACCCACCTCCACCACCACCCTCCACCTCGATACTTACCAAACTAATCCCAGTAAACATCGTCAGCTGCCAAACTTCCCTCCAGTCTGCCTGAATGTTCTTGCACGAAATTTCCAAAGATACGGTACACCTACTATTTTGCAGGAACCTAGACGAGTGTGTGCGATGCGATAAAGGGGATGAATATATGCGAAATTGTAAAGGCGTAAGAACAATGTCTTTAAACAAAAATACGAACAATTGCATTTTCCACGCATGGCATTTCACAATTTGAGGTTCAACATCAATTATTATTTAAGGAACTTGATATATATATTATTGTCTACACTTGAACGAACGTTTACGCTACACGCTATCATTT
This sequence comes from Paralithodes platypus, assembly GCA_032716605.1. NCBI lineage: Eukaryota > Metazoa > Arthropoda > Malacostraca > Decapoda > Lithodidae > Paralithodes > Paralithodes platypus. The sequence continues at coordinate 62,150,867 of CM064498.1, read as the reverse complement.
TCTACTAACAACACTCACATACACCAACATTTATCAGCTGCCTACTACACTTAGTAACCTCTCTCTTTTTCTCACACTCTCTCTCTCTCTCTCTCTCTCTCTCTCTCTCTCTCTCTCTCTCTCTCTCTCTCTCTCTCTCTCTCTCTCTCTCTCTCTCTATTCTCCGAATATACGCTTCCTGGTTATACAATGTTTGAGAAAAGTCGGATCAATAGAAATGGAGGAGTTCTGTTTATTATAAAGGAAAATCTTAATCCCGTCTTAATGTCAAAACCTCAAATTGCGAATATAGACATATCTTACGTACTATTAAATAATAAACGAGGAACTAAAATAACACTAGCTTTATTATACAGACCCCCAGCTCAATCAGTGCAAACTGACAGTGAAATTTATGAACAAATTTCAGAAATAACTAACATACAAGATACCGTAATTCTTGGCGATTTCAACTTACCCGTGACTAAATGGGGCGATATTCTTACTTCACACTCTGGACACGACCTCTATGCTAACTTGCATTTCATTTCATTTTTTCAATTTGTACAATCTCCGACCCCGTGGTAATAATGTGCTTGACCTTGTACTCGCAACAAAAGAAGAATTAATAGAGAATTTAAATGTTGGTGATGAATTCAGTAACAGCGACCATCGTACGATAACTTTCACTTTAAAGTTTACTAGTAACAAATCAAATAGAAGCATTGAGAAAGTCCCTAATTTCAAGAAAGCAAATTTTCATAAACTTAAATCAAAGCTTAAAGAAACTGACTGGAGCTTTCTGACTAACAAAAACGACATAAATACATCTTGGGAGTGTTTCACAACCACTTACCTTAAGGCAGTGCAAGACTGCATACCATCGAAAATACGGCGTCCAGGCCATAATGATAAGCCCAAATGGTGGAATAAAGATACTTCAGACTGTCTGCTTGCTAAAAAAATTGCTAATGATAGATTAAAATCCTCACAAAATGACGAAGAACGGGTGAAATTTGTAGAGCTACGATGCAAAGCCAAAAAGTTAATTAAGCAAAGTAAAAAGACCCTGGAGTTACATGTTGCGAATCAAAGTAAAACAAACCCGAAAGAATTCTATAGTTATATCAGAAAGAAAAAAGTAGTTACTTCAACTGTTGGACCGTTAGTCGATGAAAATGGAGAATACACCAAAGACGAAGTACAAATGAGTAATGCCCTCAATACCTTCTTTGCATCAGTTTTTACAACCGATGACCTCAGTGATATCACTACACCATCGCCAATTCAGATTGATAATTCAGATGTTCTAAGCAATATCACCATTACAGAGAGAGAAGTATTGAATTGTTTAGATAAACTCAAGGTAAATAAAACACCTGGACCTGATACAATCTCGCCTAGAGTTCTAAAGGAAGCTAAGGATGAGCTCTCCATACCACTGACATTGCTATTCAATGAATCCTTGCACTCTGGGACTATGCCTGATCAGTGGAAGCTAGCCAACGTAACACGGATATTCAAAAAAGGCAGCAAATCCCTACCCTGTAACTATCGTCCAATTAGCTTAACCTCAATTGTATGTAAAATGCTAGAAACGGTCATAAGAGACAGACTCGTAAATCACTTAGAGGCAAATAACTTACTTAAAGATACTCAACACGGCTTTCGTAAAAAACGTTCCTGTTTAACAAACCTCTTAGACTTCTTCCACGATATCCTCAACCTCTACGATGAGAGTAAAGCTGTAGATATTATATACCTTGATTTTCAAAAGGCCTTTTACAAAGTTCCCCACAAACGTTTAATGCTAAAACTAAAAGCGCATGGAATACAAGACGGTGTGTTGAAATGGATAGAAAATTGGCTCAGCGACAGAAAGCAAAGAGTAGTCATAAACGGTAAGGCATCTAAATGGACCAATGTAAGTAGTGGGGTACCCCAGGGATCAGTACTAGGACCAACTCTCTTTCTAATTTACATCAACGACATAGATGAGGGTCTCACCTGTACAATCTCAAAATTTGCTGACGATAAAAAAATTGCAAATAGCGTACTCTCAAAAGAACAAGTTGACGATATGCAACACAATCTAGATAAATTGTCATGTTGGGCCCAAATTTGGCAAATGAGTTTCAATGCGGATAAATGTAAAGTACTACATATCGGATACCTAAATGAGAAAGCAAACTATTCGATGAATGGCACTCAGCTTAAGAATGTAAACAGAGAAACCGATCTGGGAGTAACAATATCGAGTAACCTAAAACTGATTCAACAATGTTCAGAAGTTGTTAAGAAGACAACCAAAATAATTGGCTTTATTGGCAGGTCAATTGAGCATAAATCCAAAGAAGTTATCCTAACCCTTTACAATTCCTTAGTCCACCCTCTTCTGGAATACTGCGTTCTATTCTGGTGCCTTTATTACCAAAAAGATATAAACAAGCTAGAACAAGTTCAACGTAGAGTTCCAAAATGATACCTAGCCTAAAGAACAAACCATATGAAGAGCGTCTTAGAGAATTAAATCTATTTCCTGTAACCCAGCGCAGATTAAGAGGCGACTTAATTCAAGTGTTCAAAATCATCAAAGTCATCGACAATATGAACTGTAGTAAGTACTTCACTATCGACTAATCTAATTACATGCGGGGAAATGGTTGCAAAATTATTGGTAAATCTTTTAACTCACACGAATCTAAGAATTTCTTCTTCAATCAAGTGGTCAACTTGTGGAATGGGCTTCCCCGAGACGTTATAGACTGCAGCACCGTTGATTCATTTAAACTCCGCTTAGACAAATATCTCGCATCAAACCCGCGACTGACTGCGTTTGTAAATGAATAACTTTATTTTATCCCCCACTCAGTTTCTAACTCATCTGTCCCCTACGAACTTCCTAATCCTGCCACGGACATTAGTTCCAGGGCAGTAGTTCCCTTTCCAATGTTGCCTTACCCACTCTAAACCACTGTTTGGACACTTGATCCTCAGTGTTTTGGAGGACAAGCAGCCTAGAAGGGTCACTAGATCTGTTGTTGCTTGATTTCCTTTGTACTCCTTTGTACTCTTTCTCTCTCTCACTCTCTCTTCCTCTCTCTGTCTTTTTCTCTCTCTTGCTTGTATATATATATATATGTGTGTGTGTGTGTGTGTGTGTACAGTGTGTATTTAAAAAAGGTGTGACATACTATGACGAACACATTGTAAAATGGAGAATTAACATACACTATCGTATCACATTTTCCCAGAAATGTGTTATTACTTAGATAAATGCTCATTTAGATATGTAGCAAAACAGGGTTACGATTAAAACACTAAATAATAAATATGATAAACATGTTTACTAAGGACTTAACTAAAGGGAAAGTATAGGTTTACCTATTCACACTTTAGTAAATAAGAAATCAAAGTATCTTAGAATATGGTGATAATACATCGTGGTTAGCAAAACAATACTAATTATTAGAAACAAATTATCTTTTAAAAATATGTAACATTTGTAACTCTGGTCACAGGGTATCATGCTGATGCCCAAGTCTGGGTCAGGTATCCGAACGAACGCAGCAAAAAGTAAGGTAATCGTTTATGAAGCATAGTTCTATTGGGGGCTGATCGTTCCTATGTAGAATGACATTTACAGAAATGTTTAATGTCTAGATATAAAGATTCAAAGATTAAACATATTGGATATGATAAATTTCCAAAACTGTTTTACAACAGTTTAGTGGGAATTAAACAAAATTCAATTAATCTCCTCTTATTACACTGTAATGACCATGTACAGTAGTGGTAATTAATCCTGATCGATTTTGGAGCGTTGAACTGATTAAACGAATCTCTGAAATACAAATACCCTGTACGTAAGGAGATTCAATTCAACCCCGAGACCGCTTCGAATAAGGTTGTATCTGAATCAATGTTCATGACTGTACAATAAATTAAATAACATTTGGCAACACCTGTGAAATGCCCACATTGTTTGGATTTTCATTTATCATTCACATTGCTTTTATTTACTAACATATGACAGTAATACCTGCAGACCACCTGAGGATCGTAATTGGCTTCATCCAAGATACCTTCGGTCTTTCCTAGGTTGAAAGATACAAAATGCTTTATATTCACAGAAACTAAATGGAGTTGTAAACGGTTTATAAAGGAATCACTACTTACATTATTTCACCCCGAAAACTAATGTGGATTATAATTCCACATTTCTGGATGTAAATTAGGAGAGTAGGGGGAGGGGGGAGGGGGGGGGGGAGGATGACGCGGAAGACCAATGCCAGTGTTTGGATTATACCACATGATTGGACGACACTGAATATTATATTTGATGTCCTTTTAATCATTATTTAAGTGTTTTGTATTAAATTAGGGAATAAAGTGAACATGTATTTTTAATTGATACTTTGTACTTGAAGTAAGTAAGCATATTTTGTATGTATGTATGTATGTATATACTCCTGCTCATACCCCATTGCTGGGGGTGGCCATCATGAGACAGAAACATTTAAAGTTCATATTCTCAGGGTCCGGGACCACTTTCGCGTTCCTTCGCCCGTTTCTCTGTCTCGTTGAGTAGGACAATTATACAAGGGGAGGAAGATTCCTTCCCCTATATATATATATATATATATATATATATATACAGTATAATACTAGCAGGGGTACCCGGCATTGCCCGAGTTTAAATTCTACTACCATAATCACCATCATCAATCACTACTACCACAATCATCACAATACTACTGCTAACATAATCACCGGCCTCGACCTCCCTGTGCCTCATTAAACGGCGACCTCGATTTCGGCCGCTAAATGACCTATTTTGGATCTGACCATATGCGTACCCCCATTTTGGGGAGCTGCGAACAACTTTTGTTCCATACACCTTTTCGATCGGAGGCCTCCTTCTGCCCCAAACGGCCATTTTTTCAATCTTTTTTCAGTTTCGGCCTCGTAACGACCTCCGATCGTGGCCTCGCCCCCTCTATGACCTGACCCAGGTCAATTGACACCCACATGCAAAGTTTCAGCTCCCCAGGTCCAAAACTGCGGCTGCCTATAAAGAACACACAGAAAAACAGACACACGAACTGATTTAATAATATAAGATACTAGCAGGGGTACCCGGCGTTGCCCGGGTAATCACCATAATCACCATCACTACTACCACCACTACTACTACCATAATCACCATCATCATCACAATACTACTACTACCATAATCACCGGCCTGTGCCTCATTAAACGGTGACCTCGATTTCGGCCGCTAAATGACCACCGATTTTGGATCTGACCTCATCCGTATCCCCATTTAGGGGGGCTGCGAACAACTTTCGTTCCATACACCTTTTCGATCGGAGGCCTCCTTCTGCCCCAAACGTCCATTTTCCGATTTCGCGCCCATTTTCTCCGTCCCTTTCACCCTGGGGAATTCTATTTGTTCACTAAAACCTGCCTAGGGACCCCCTTACTATGCATACCAAGTATGAACGCTCTAGCTTAAAAACAGCGGCCGCCTATAAAGAACACACACACAGACACACAACCGAAAATATTATATAGACTAGCAGGGGTACCCGGCGTTGCCCGGGTAATCACCATAATCACCATCACTACTACCACCACTACTACTACCATAATCACCATCATCAATACTACCATAATCACCGGCCTCGACCTCCCTGTGCCTCATTAAACGGCGACCTCGATTTCGGCGGCTAAATGACCTCCGATTTTGGATCTGACCTCATCCCTACCCCCATTTTGGGGGGCTGCGAACAACTTTCGTTCCATACACCTTTTCGATCGGAGGCCTCCTCCTGCCCCAAACGGCAATTTTTGTTTTAAATTTTAAATTTGTTTTCAATTTCGGCCTCGAAACGACTTCCGATTGTGGCCTCGCCCCCTCTATGACCTGACCCCGGTCAATTGACACCCACATGCAAAGTTTCAGCTCCCCAGGTACAAAACTGCGGCTGCCTATTAAGAACACACAGACAGACAGACAGACAGACAATCAAAAATATTATATAGATATATATATATATTCTAACTTTCTACTTAACTGTCGTGCATTTTTTTGTTTTTCTATGTAGATGAGAGAGACAGAAGGCAAAACTGCCTGTGACGATTGCCTCTCCCAGAGTTGAAAGAGTGACTGGGCCAAAACCAAGGAATGACCCAGCTAAAATGTCTGGACACACGGAGTTTGAAGCAATTTAAATCATTGGTTGAGGGAAAGAGTTCCAGAGCTCAACTGAAGAAAGATTGGGAGTATCGTTTCACTCTTGGGTTGGGGAGTTGCAAAGTGATAGGGCGAGGTTATGTTGCAAGACGGACATAGAGAAAGTGGTATACACTTAGAGAGCTCCGAGTTACGCTGATTATTGTAATAGTGATAGAATTGGCTTTTAAACTCTAACTTTACAAGTAAATGAGCCAAGTTAAAATGAATTGGACAAACGAGCACATCATATATTAGTAAATAAGTAGGCCTAAGTAAATAGATACAGTAGCTATTATGTCTCCATATTCTTTGTTATATTATTAATGACAACTTTGTAAATAAGTAGTCCCAAGTAAATAAATAAATATATATACAATAAGTAGATACTACGTCACCTTAGTTTTTATTATATGTTCATAATGACAAATATGCATAGTGTTAATTTTACTTAGTTTGTTCTGGCTGTTCTTAATTGGCCTTTTATGTACAGTATATGTTCCAGAGCGACCCCCGTGTATCTGCCTTTGATGTGTTTGTATTTCCTATTATTCTGTACCCGTTAGTCAATGTTCTCTCTTTCTTCACCACGTCCATCTACAAATATATTCGCTCTTTTCGGACCCTTCTATTTACACCTTTTCTGTATTCTACCTTACACTGTGTACTCTTATATTTGCCTATCACTTGTATGATTATGAACTTGAACGTTTTAACCAATGAAATAAACCTGTGTTTGCTTTAAGTTGCTATCTTCCTGAGGGTCACTTTGTTGGTTATAATTAAGGTGCTGTAACACTAGCGCATTTTCCAGCAATGTTTGGTGAGCAGGTTGGTTCTTATACTATGCTGAGGCTCTTTCGCATTAGAATTGGAAACTAGATCGGAGGTAGATTATGTTGGGTGGTTTCATTCTTATGAAACATAGAATATGAAGCTACCAGACATACACTTGCCCGTAAAAATCGACGGGGCAATAGCTCGTGTGACACCTCCTTTAAATTACTCTCTGCTTACCGAGGAGTGTTGTTTTCTTGACAGTTTGGTAAGTTGTGAAGGTCAAGGAAACGTTTACTATAATACTATCTGGTGCAGGGCGTATTTTTTTTTTTTGGAACCACCCTGTTTCAATCCATTGGTTTGGAGATTTATTAACGATTCACCTCATTAGCTTGGCGATTATAAGACACTTCACCTCATCCAGGTGTCGATTTTTCCTGGGCTAGCGATAGCAAGCCTATAATGTAGGAGAAGCCGGTCTTTGGACGGAACATTGTTCTACCGAACAATTTACATATGTATCTTGAATGTGGTCTGGGTGGCGTTTTCTTTATTTTGATGGGTTTTTTTGGAGGCCTAGTTTTCTTAGTCTGGGGGGAAACTAAAAATACATGGATCGAAAATGGCAACAACAATTAAAATCTTCCATAATAATAAAGTAAAATGTCACAATAACCCCCCGAGACGGAGCACTAGGTAGTATTAACCCCTTCAGACTCATATGACACGGAGTTTGCCAGGTTAGCAATAAGAAATAGAGTTCTCTCACTCTTATAAATACCTCTCCAAAATTAGTTTTCTGCCCACAGCTAACTCAAAGACAACTGCAGAGGTTGAAGTAACTAAACTACAGGTTTCTAAATACCCCTGATGGTAACAAAGGCTTTAAAGTATCCCTAATAGGCTCAAAATTGCGTCATATGTCGGAGAGGGTTAAAGGAGGAAGAGGTGGAAGAAAGGCGAAGGAGGATATGAACTATAAGATGATGATGATAATGTATTAATTATAATATAGTGGAGAACACACACACACACACACACACACACACACACACACACACACACACGGGGAGAAGTATTTGTGGTAGTAGTAGTAGTAGTAGTAGTAGTAGTAGTATTAGTAGTATTTGACATAAGAGTATTTGACCCAATGGCCCACAGCTACAGCGAGCTGTCTCTGGAGGCTGCACACAAGAGGAACGAACGAGAGAAGGTCAGGACATATGGAGAAAGGATCTTACAAGTCGAACATGGCAGCTTTACCCCACTAGTCTTCACCACATCAGGAGGGATGGGACCCAGGGCCCAGTGCTTCTATTCAAGGCTAGCAGAGATCATCGCAGAGAAGAAGCAACAGCCTAGGAGCCACGTCGTAGCCTGGATGAGATGCCGTCTATCTTTCTCATTGCTCAGATCAGCACTACTATGTCTGCGGGGAACAAGAAGGTCTCCAAAACAACCAGTGACGGTGGCAGAAGTAGACTACGAGGCAGCAGTGGCAGAGGGTCGCATTGGAAGGAGACTGGATTGAAGTTGCATGGTGTAGAATAGTAGTATCTGATGCTTGTGAAATTTAGTATGTGTACAATATTAAATATAAGGTAGTGGTGGTGGTGATGGTGGAGGTGGTGATGGTAGTAGTAGTAACATGAAATGTATGACAAATATTAAATAAAAATCAATGTAGTAGTAGTAATCCACGATGATAAGTCTGAGTGCTTACCCCGGAATAGGAAGTAGCTGAATGACAACAAAGTCAGGCGCTTTGATGACTATTCTGACCTAGTCTAGGGTCCAAAGAGGGGATGCACAGACTGAGTGGTTTAAAAAAAAAAATAATAGTATTACTAGTAGTAGGGTTAGTATTAGTAGTAGTATCTGTAGTACTATAAACTATATATTGAACTATGTGTAAATTAAATATGCATCGTTTTTCAAACCAAATAATTTACTGACGCCTTCATATTCCTAGGATGTACAAACCAACTTCTTTATCTTGAGTCAAAGAGTTACATCTTCCAACCACAACTTATGTCAAAGTATCCTCCCATCCAGACCAATAGAACTACCTGGTTCATAAAACAAACTAATGTCTTGGCTACATGTACTGTAGGGGAGGTTTTTAGTTTGTTCCCTAGACCTCCAGCAAGCTTAAAAGAAATAACCCAATAGTCCACTTTGAGAAAAGCTTGTACATTTCTCGGTAGAACAATTTCCTGGCTGAAGGCCGGTTCCTCCTTAATTGCAGACTTGCTCTTGCTCGCCCGAGTTTTATTTGTTTACACCTAAGTGGCACGAACGATCGTAACTTTAACAAGGAAGTGGGGTGAAGGATCTCATTGTCACCAAACTAATGGGGCAACCGTCTTAAAATCTCAAAAGCTAATTGGGCTAATAATAAGGGAGTCCAAGAAAAAATCTAATACATACAAACATTAGTGAATGCTCCCCTAATGAAGTCCCACAGCCCAGTTATCGGCCGCCTGACTCTAACACATACAACATAGTTCAACATCATTAGGGATTCAATCACTCCAGGCAGTCGTCATGTTGGGATTGAAGTGGAGGAAAGCTTGAGGGAGCAAAAGTCTTGTTGGTGTTTAAAAAAAGACTTGTTGTGAAGAAAAAAAACAGTGTCTGTGCTCTAACAGGAAGTTGGTTGTGAATAATTTGGTGTGGTATATAAAGTGTATGATAATGGCTGGGTAGACAATGCCAATATTTATGAATTCTAGATTTCCTTTCGGTTTTACGTGGCCATTTCATATTACAGTTACTGAGAGAGAGAGAGAGAGAGAGAGAGAGTGTGTGTCTCTCTGTTACCAAACCAATATTTGCCTATATCTTTTCTGAAACGATTAATCTAATTTGAAACCATTGGTACGAGTTCTTTCGCTATCACTGAGCTTTAGTACATTTGTCATGTCCCCTTTGTTCTAACTCTGCGTCTCTCTAACGAATGTAAACCTAATTTCTTCAACCTTTCTTCATACGGAAATTTCTAATATTATGGATCATTTTTGTCATTCTACGCTGAATTCTCTGTAAAGTTTTAAGATAACATCAGCAGTTCTGTTACTCACACTCCTAGAGATGAACCCGAGAATCCTGTTTGCCTTATTACGAACGCTTATACACTGTTTTCTAGGCTTCAAATCATTGCTAACAAACACACCTAGATCTTTCTCGCAGTCTGAATTTTCTAATTCTAAATTAGCTAGTTTATATTTAACATTTGTTTGCATCTTCCCTATCTTTAATACCTTGCATTTGTCAATGTTAAACTTCATCTGCCAATTTACTGACCATTCATGTAAGGTATCTTGATGGCTTGAGTTGTTTTCCGAGGTAGACGTGATGTGTGGTGTGTTGATTTCGTGCTCCTTCTCGGTGGCATAGGTGGCTTTCTTGGTGGGAGCGATGTGTGGTGTGTTGATTATTTTGTTCACTGTCTTTGTGGATTAGGTGGCTTTCCGAGGAAGACATGATGTGTGGTATATTGATTGTTTGTTCTTTCTTGGTGGCTTAGGTGGCTTTCCGAGGTGGGAGTGATGCGTGGTGTGTTGATTGTTTTGTTTACTGTTTTGGTGGATTAGGTGGCTTTCCGAGGTGGGAGTGATGCGTGGTGTGTTGATTGTTTTGTTTACTGTTTTGGTGGATTAGGTGGCTTTCCGAGGTGGGAGTGATGCGTGGTGTGTTGATTGTTTTGTTTACTGTTTTGGTGGATTAGGTGGCTTTCCGAGGTGGGAGTGATGCAGGGTATATTGATTGTTTTGTTTACTGTCTTGGTGGCTTAGGTGGCTTTCCGAGGGGGGAGTGATGCGGGTTTATTGATTGTTTTGTTTACTGTCTTGGTGGATTAGGTGGCTTTCCGAGGTGGGAGTGATGCGGGGTTTATTGATGGTTTTGTTTACTGTTTTGGTGGATTAGGTGGCTTTCCGAGGTGGGAGTGATGGGTGGTCTATTGATTGTTTCTTTATTTCATGGTGGCTTAGGTGGCTTTCCGAGGTGAGGGTGATTAGGGATATTGAGAGAAACGGAGGAGACAGTGTGTGTTTAAGGGAAGGTATTTGTTTAGTTTATAGACCTCTTTCTCCTTCATGCTTAGTTCTTTTATTTATGAGATTTTAAGGCGTTTACCCCATTAGTTTGGCGGTTTTAAGAGTTTTCGCCCCATTTATTTGTCAATATTAAGACTTTTCGTGACAGTTTGGTGTCGATTTTTTCCTAGTGAGCGGTAGCGAGCCTGTAATCTAGTAGGAACCGGTCTACGGCCAAATAATGTTTCTACCGAAAAATGTGCAAATTTATCTTGAAGGGGGGTCTTGGGGGTGAATTGTTAAGCTTGATAGAGGTAGAAGCAAAGCCAATATAATAATAACATACAAATATAAAATATAATAAACTCTCCTTAAGGGGAGGTATTTAGTTTGTTCCCTAGACCTCCATCAAGCTTAACATTACACCCCCTTGAGTCCCTTTCAAGATAAATTTGTACATTTTTCGGTAGAAAAATGTCCCGGCCGAAGGCCGGTTCCTCTTAAATTACAGGCTCGCTATCGCTCGCCAGGATAACATCGACACCTGAATTGCACGAAAGGTCTTAATATGGGGTGAAAGTTCTTAAAATCGCTAAACTAATGGGGCAAACATTTTATAATATCAAAAGCAATGGGGCTAAACATGAGGGAGAAAGGGGTCCAGAAAAAAATCCCTCAAGTACATATCTTCCCTTAAGTGATATGATATTAGCATGTGTACTTTTTCATTAGCTTTCCGTTCCAGTACTCCCTCCACCACCACCACCATCACCATCACTTCTACTCCTTCATTACGATATCCACCCTCCACCACTCTCTTTGTCCTCTACCACTCGCTCTCCTCTTCCCTTTCTCTTCTCCACCAATATCTCCACCACTACCACTACTTCTACTCCTTCACTAATCCATCCACCCTCCATCACTCTCTTCCTCCTACATCACTCGCTCTCCTCTTCTATTTCTCTCCTCCACCACCACCACTAATATTCCTTCACTACTCCATCCAAGCTCCACTACTCTTTCCATTCTCCACCACTCTCCCTCTTCTTCCTCCACCAATATCTCCACCATCACCACCACTTCACCACCTCTTCCTCTCTCTGCACATTGTGTTCTCTCCTTCAACACACGTCTTTCTCCAACACTCTCGCTTCTCCACCATTACATCTCCCCACTAACACTATCCCTCCTCCTCCACCTCCACCACTATTCCTTTCCCCCCATCTTTCCACTAACCCCCCCCCCCCCATCTCCATTACTCCACGACCACCTACCATCTTTCACTGTCCATATTCCAATCCTCTTAAGTTCTTCGGTACCCATGATGTCTTTTATACTTTACTGTAGCTAAAATTATTAGAGGATTTCGTGAAATGGTATTATATTGGCTTGAGTGACATAGTTAGAAGCCTGTTCAATGCTGGAGGTCGTTTTCGAACTGAATAAAATCGTCTAAAAGTAGCCACCAAAAGTTCAAGGGATGGCACCGGTACTGAAAGGGTTAAGCCTGCTTCATTACAAGGCTTCCAATACACCGGGAAAAGACCAGCACGAGATACTATGCTATATATACAACTGTTGAATAATAATTGAAATATAGTCGCAGAGAGTTGTGGTTGATGGGACTAAAGGAGAAATATGTAGTTGATTGAAAGAATATGTAGTTGATTGAAAGAATATGTAGTTGATTGAAAGAGAACGCATTAACCCCTTCAGCACCATAACGCCTTTTTGACCTTGAATCAGGCTTACGGTGACCGGTCAACTCAACCAGTAGACCATTTCAACCAGTAGCTCTCAACCAGTACCAAATCAACCAATACGTTTAGGTTAGGTTATGTTAGTACTATATTTTGGCACTGGTTTGGTTGGTCTGGGTTAATTTGGCACTGGTTGAGAGCTACTGGTTGAAATGGTCTACTGGTTGAGATGACATGGAACCCTGGCGTACATGTGATGATTCTATGCAGTTTAGTAAGGACTTATACAGTATGTTACTAAGAGAGTATATTGAACTTGTTGATACCCATTTGAGTCGTAGAGGTAGATTACAAACTAAAGAAAATTGTCTAATGGTAACCAGAATATGATGAACATTACGTCATGGTGGTGAAGGGGTTAAAGTTGAAAGGATAGATGGATGAGTATTGGGATATGTGGAAGAGAGGAACAGTTGATCGAGAATAATAGAGATGAATGCTGGTGAATAGATGGTGAAAGAGAGAGAGAGAGAGAGAGAGCGAGAGCGAGTACAAAGGAGTACAAAGGAAATCAAGCAACAACAGATCTAGTGACCCTTCTAGGTTGCTTGTCCTCCAAAACACTGAGGATCAAGTGTCCAAACAGTGGTTTAGAGTGGGTAAGGGAACATTGGAAAGGGAATTACTGCCCTGGAACTAATGTCCGTGGCAGGATTAGGAAGTTAGTAGGGGACAGATGGGTTAGTAACTGAGGGGGGGATAAAATAAAGTTATTAATTTACAAACGCAGTCAGTCGCGGGTTTGATGCGAGATATTTGTCTAGGCGGAGTTTAAATGAATCAACGGTGATGCAGTCTATAACGTTTCGGGAGAGCCCATTCCACAAGTTGACAACTCGATTGAAGAAGAAATTCTTAGATTCGTGTGAGTTAAAAGATTTACCAATAATTTTGCAACCGTTTCCCCGCGTGTAATTAGATTGGTCGATAGTGAAGTACTTACTACAGTTCATATTGTCGATGCCTTTGATGATTTTGAACACTTGAATTAAGTCACCTCTTAATCTGCGCTGGGTTAAAGGAAATAGATTTAATTCTCTAAGACGCTCTTCGTATGGTTTGTTCTTTAGGCTAGGTATCATTTTGGTAACTCTACGTTGAACTCGTTCTAGCTTGTTTATATCTTTTTGGTAATAAGGGCACCAGGATTGAACGCAGTATTCCAGAAGAGGGCGGACTAAGGAATTGTAAAGGGTTAGGATAACTTCTTTGGATTTATGCTCAAATGACCTGCCTATAAAGCCAATTATTTTGTTTGCCTTCTTAACAACTTCTGAACATTGTTGACTCGGTTTTAGGTTACTCGATATTGTTACTCCCAGATCGGTTTCTCTGTTTACATTCTTAAGCTGAGTGCCATTCATCGAATAGTTTGCTTTCTCATTTAGGTATCCGATATGTAGTACTTTACATTTATCCGCATTGAAACTCATTTGCCAAATTTGGGCCCAACATGACAATTTATCTAGATTGTGTTGCATATCGTCAACTTGTTCTTTTGAGAGTACGCTATTTGCAATTTTTGTATCGTCAGCAAATTTTGAGATTGTACAGGTGAGACCCTCATCTATGTCGTTGATGTAAATTAGAAAGAGAATTGGTCCTAGTACCGATCCCTGGGGTACCCCGCTACTTACATTGGTCCATTTAGATGCCTTACCGTTTATGACTACTCTTTGCTTTCTGTCGCTGAGCCAATTTTCTATCCATTTCAACACACCGTCTTGTATTCCATGCGCTTTTAGTTTTAGCAGTAAACGTTTGTGGGGAACTTTGTCAAAGGCCTTTTGAAAATCAAGGTATATAATATCTACAGCTTTACTCTCATCGTAGAGGTTGAGGATATCGTGGAAGAAGTCTAAGAGGTTTGTTAAACAGGAACGTTTTTTACGAAAGCCGTGTTGAGTATCTTTAAGTATGTTATTTTCCTCGAAGTGATTTACGAGTCTGTCTCGTATGACCGTTTCTAGCATTTTACATACAACTGAGGTTAAGCTAATTGGACGATAGTTACTGGGTAGGGATTTGCTGCCTTTTTTTTGAATATCGGTGTTACGTTGGCTAGTTTCCACTGATCGGGCATAGTTCCAGACTGCAAGGATTTATTGAATAGTAATGTCAGTGGTTTGGAGAGCTCATCCTTAGCTTCCTTTAGAACTCTAGGCGAGATTGTATCAGGTCCAGGCGTTTTATTTACCTTGAGTTTATCTAAACAATTCAATACTTCTCTCTCTGTAACGGTGATATTGCTTAGAACATCTGAATTATCAATCTGAATCGGCGATGGTGTAGGGATATCACTGAGGTCTTCTGTTGTAAAAACTGATGCAAAGAAGGTATTGAGGGCATTACTCATTTGTACTTCGTCTTTGGTGTATTCTCCATTTTCATCGACTAACGGTCCAACAGTTGAAGTAACTACTTTTTTCTTTCTGATATAACTATAGAATTCTTTCGGGTTTGTTTTACTTTGATTCGCAATATGTAACTCTAGGGTCTTTTTACTTTGCTTAATTAACTTTTTGGCTTTGCGTCGTAGCTCTACAAATTTCAGCCGTTCTTCGTCATTTTGTGAGGATTTTAATCGATCATTAGCAGAGAGAGAGAGAGAGAGAGAGAGAGAGAGAGAGAGAGAGAGAGCATCTACCTTCCTTTTCGTAATATCTTCATTAGCTGGACTTTACCGCCCATACCATAATTAGCTGGACTTTACCGCCCATACCATAATTAGCTGGACTTTACCGCCCATACCATAATTAGCTGGACTTTACCGCCCATACCATAATTGAGTGAACCTGTTGTCCAAGATGTGGTGTATGGGGGGATGGTCATGGTGAGGATATAAGGAGGGAACTATACCTTATTCCAAGTAAGTTGGCCAACACTCTTGAACAATAACCTTTAACTCACAAATGAGTAGTGTAATCGGGTTAATATTTCTACCATTTGGAAAGAGCCAGCCAGGGAATAGGTGTGGATATATACAGCCCATTTGTTCAGGCCCTTATTGAGTTACAAAGGTATAGGGTTCACGATTTCTAACCGATTGGCTAACCCTTCCCAATTAGTAGAAATATCAGCTCGATTACTCTAGTATTTTGTGAGTTATTGAGGTTAATGTTCAAAAGTTGTGGCCTAGTTAGTGGGAACAGGGTATAGTATCTATAAGGTAAGAGGGAATGGCAATTATTATTGTTAGGTAGGGAAGAGTATGGTGATGGTGGGTTGGAGCAAGGTTCACTATAGGTAGGACAGACATCTTAACTATCGACCTCTATCACTCAAATACTACTAGACCAAACCAGTAATATTTCTAATATTTGGGAAGAGTTAGCCAGGGAATAGGTGTGGCAATGTAAAGCCCATTTGCTCTAGCCTTTCTTGAGTTACAGAGGTTAGGAATCACGATATATGGCCTACTTATTATGAACAGGGTATACCATATGTGCTTTATATTTGTGTTTATATACAGTATATATGATTGGTTATATATTATCCCAGTCCCTTGGTAAAACAAAACAGTATGTTATCCATAATCACCGACATTGATATTCACTTTGGGGTGGGAGTTTATGGTCCCCTTCTTCATCATGTTTAATCCCATTAGGTTTAAGGTTGTAAGCCTTTCGTCCCATTAGTTTGGCGATTTTAAGGCCTTTCGTGCCATTTAGGTATCGATTGTTTACTGGCGTGCGATAGCTAGCCTGTAATTCAGGATGAATCGACCTTCGGGCAGGGCATTTTCCTACCTAAAAATGCACAAATGTATATCTATGATGGGGTCTTGGGGGTATTTCTTTTAAGCTTGATGGAGGTCTAGGAAGGAAACTGAAGAATAAATATTAATAATATGTATCAATATACAAATACTTAATAATCCCCTCTTAAAACGAATCATGGCTCAGTATTACTTTTCCGATTTGCAGGGTAAGTATTTATATTCCCCATTCATTAAACTCCACCTTCACCCCTCCAACCTGCACCCTTTACACCCCAGACCAACCAGGGTTAGCCAAAGTGGCCATGGTAAATATGGTTCCCACCAATACATTAAGGTGGGTATTGGTCCTGAGGGGGCAATAGTCCACCACCACCACCACCACCACCACCACCACCACTACCAGCCGGCCTGGTTGGTGCGGTATACATCACTTAATTTATTGAAGGACCGTCAAGGGTGAAACTGCTCTTAGGGTTAATGATCGTGTGGTGGCCTGCTAACGTGGGGTTGAGGCTGGAGTATAGCATTTATATATATACACGCGAGATAAACCATTTATATACATGCAGTATGTAAATCCTTCACATATACAGTCATGGAAAGCAATCACACTGGAATTTGTTGACAGTTATTGGAAGAGCAAGTGTAATAGCCCCTTCTCCCTCATGCTTAGCCCCATTAGTTTTGAGATTATTAGACCTTCCTTGCCACTGCAATTTAAGAGGAACCGGCTTTTGTCCAGGGCATATTTCTGCCGAAAAATTTACAAATATATTACGAAGGGGTACTGGGTATTTTATTAAGCTTGATGGAGATTGTCAGCTCATTTAAGTATCTGGGCAGTGTGTTGAGTAAAGATGGGAGTATGGATGAAGAAGTGCGAGAGAGGTTGCAACAGGGGAAGAGGGTTGTAGGGATGCTGAACGCAATAACAAGCAATAGGGTGCTCAGCATGAAAGTGAAGAAGTCCTTGCATGACAGTGTGGTAATCCCGACACTGACTTACGGAAGCGAAGCATGGACGTTGGTGGAGAAACCCAGACCAAGAGTGAGAGGGGTGGAAATTAATTACTTGAGAAGTGCGTGCGGAGTTACATGGAGGGATAGACAGACGAATGAGGAAGTAAAAAGGAGATGTGATGTAGAGGTAGATGTGCTGGAAAGTGTGAAAAGGAACACCTTGAGATGGCTCGGCCATATGGAACATATGGGAAGCGAGAGAATGAATAAGAGGGTGTACGAGAGCAAGGTGGAAGGACAGAGAGGGAGAGGTAAACCGAAAGAGAGGTGGAAGGATGGAGTAAAGAAGTATATGGATGAAGGCGGTGCTGGTTGGGAAGAGGGGCGTCAACTGACTGGGGACAGAGGTGCATGGGGGAGTTTCGTTCGTGGCTACCCCTTCGGAGACCACGGCGTCAGGCAATAGATAGATAGATGGAGGTCTAGGGAGAAAACAAAATGTATAAAATAAACACATAAAACAATACATCAACAAGTAAATTAAAATGTCCCCTTAATTGAACATTGGGGATATCTTTAAATTACAGTATGTTTGCTGTATCAAGGGTATGATGTGACGTGTCAGTGCAATACGACTGTTAACACTTTTAGCACGATGTCACCTTTATATTATTGATATTGGCTAAAACTAGACGATTTTATACAGTCGAGGAAATATATGTTATACATACCATTTTCCATATTTGTTCTCCATGTCCTTCCATTGTTCAGTGTTACTAATGTGTTTATCGGATATAACACTGCCTTGTTTCGTACGTTTACAACATTGATGAAAACAAATACAAACGAAATTATTGGTTGATAGTATTTTGCAATATAATCAGGAAGACAATAATTCCAATTCACTAAAACCCTCCACTATATTTGAAGTTTTAATGATTACCTGCGTATTTGCGTATAGCCTATGGAGACGAGTTTCTTTATATTTCACTTGACATGCGTCTATTTGTGTTAGACGTGTATGTGATCGTTGTGTGTGTGTGTGTGTGTGTGTGTGTGTGTGTGTGTGTGTGTGTGTGAATATTTAAAGTATCAAGTGCTCTGGTCTGCGTGATCGTTTTGTGAGCGTGTATAATAGTGGGCAGATTGTATTGTACTTTGTTGTTGTTGTGTGTGGGAATAGAATGGTTATGGCAGAAGTGAACTAAAGGCGTGTGACCCAAACAACAACATACCTACACTACCTCACACTCTTCCCTGCCTTAACCCGTTGAGCCCCGGCTAGTTATAATATTTTGTTCACCCCAGTCCCAAGCCATTTTCACTTATTTTTTTTGTTTGCTAAAATGGAAGACAAGGAGGAGAAATGAAAAAAAAAAAAAAAATCACCTCTGACTTTTTTTTTTGGGGGGGGGGGGGGGGGGGGGGTGGGGGGGGGGGGGGGAGCCTCAAACAAATTTGTTGAGCCAAAATGGAAGAGAATGGTGAGAAATGAACACACAAATAAAAAAAAACTCATTTCGGTCATTTGGGGGGCGGGGGGGGGGGGGGGGGGGGGTTCAATAGTTCGTGTCCCCCGCATGACCACCCGCCCGGGAGCACTAGGGTAAAAACTGAGTATGGCATTGTACGGCATACATCCTAAGGAGTATCTCACATAAATCTCAAGCCTCTAGCTCCCATACGACCGGAGTAATGAAGGTTCAAAGTGGCGGTGAACTAGGGGTGTAAACTATCCCCACTAAGCCCACCACCACCAGCCGCGCGGCTGTCTCGGCCCGCTCACACCTACTGGCCCGGCTCCCACACACACTACGGTACCTTCCCCTCCTATTCTCCCGCCATTTCCTACCTTACGAGCCAAGTAAGTGTTTTTTATATGTCGGACGCACGTGATGCGTCGCTGGGAGTTGGTGATCAAAGACTGCCGACGCAACACGTGCGACGCTGGGTCTCAACGGGTTAAGGGGAGATGGTGGATTTGTCTGACCCCCTTCTCCCTCATGTTTTGTCCTAGTAGTTTACAGACGTTCGGCCCATTAGTCCGGCGATGTCAACCCTTTCACGCACAGGACGCGATTTGAGCCTATTCTTGGATAGTTAAAAGCCTTTGTGACCATCAGGTGTGTTTAGAAACCTTTAGTATAGTTACTTCAATCTCTGCAGTTGTCTTTGAGTTAGCTGTGGGTAGAACACTAATTTTGGAGAGGTAATTATAAGATTGAAATATCTCTATTTAATAGTGGCCCCTTCATCATTGACGATATTGCCTATTATTATAATAGTCTCCATTCAACATCCCGCGTCATTATTTTGAATCTACCGCCGTGGAAGTATCATGGAGTACTCGTCATAAGTGCACGCTTAACCCCCCCAGACAGATTATATTAACTTACTGGCGAGGAGGCGGACGACACGGTATTATCCCAACAACTGTCAAAACCTCACTGCGGGACCGCTAGAAGTCGGAGAAACTTGGTGTTGGCACCAATCGACAGATTTTCATCTAACTTACCTAACCTACTGGGACTTGGTCACCAACCCCAAGTTAAATTAAATTGACGCTAGAGCGTCATATAACTTTTTAGAGAGCTATTAAGATGAGTTCATATGACGCGATCGTCATATGAGTTTTTTGGCATAAGTTCTATATGACGCGATCGCGTCATATGAGTCGGAGAGTGTTAATTCCCTTATGGAATCGTCATTATGATCGAAAAAACTCTGTAAAAAAGAAAAAAAAAATTAACTTAATATTTGTTATCATATGACTCACCATATGTGGATTTCTTGCGTTTTGCATCCCCGACTCCAGGCCCTCTAGCGGCCATCTTCGTCCTTCCTACTTCTGCGGCCACTCAAGCCAGTGCTTCTAGTGAGTCCTTGCTCATTTGTATACACCTGCGTTGTAGTGAACAGGTTTAGATTAGCTAGCAACGGCTGCCCCATTGGTATGTCCGCAGGAAGTGTGTAAATTAGGGTACTATTGTAACAGGCGCCTATGTAGCCCAGGATCGTCGCGCCACGTATGTTATTATTATGTTGTGTTGCGCCTTTAGCTTTTGATATCATAGCTAGCAGGCTACCACTCTACAAGATTATGCTTCAGGCCGTCACTAAGAGGCGTTTGCATATATTAATTGTGTTTTTTAGCAGATTCTCTAGTCTAAGGGTGACTGCACATTGTGCTACACCTTCTAGAGTTCGTATTTGCTTGCGGGACCCTGTCATGGTCCTTTCTCGTCTGGTTGCGGGTGCTGGGTCTTCGGAGCGTCGTCTACCTAAGATGTCTCGTCGAGCCACGTGGCCAGCCTGGTTAGGGGTCTCCAGTGTAGGCTACAGGTAATTTAGGATTCTGAATTCTCTGTTTATGTTTAAGCCTATGTGTGCCCCTGGTGTTTTTTCATGTGTGCTTTGCATGTTATTTGGGGGTTTGGGAGACGTCCCAGTATTTTTTGTGAGGGTTTCGGAGAGAGGAGCTGTGCTTTGCCTCCCCTCTCTGAAATTTTGGTTGTTTTGTCTCCGGCGGCCCCGTGAAGCAAGGCCCTGGTTACCCGTCTTCAAAATGGGTAGGGAACAACCAAATGTCCCGGCGTGGTTAACTGAACCACAGGCCTTCCGGCGGAAATGCGGATTCGTACGGGAGCTCTGAACTCGGCCCGCCGAGTTAACTCGCCCTGACCCCAATCGTCACGCGGTAAAGGCTTCCTCGCCCTGCGGCCCCCCAGTCAAGTGTGCAAGTGTTTATATACGTCATGCGGCGGATAGTCATACACTAACGGTCTAATAGGGCCTGTGACCCTAGTCATAGGTAAGCAGTTCCAATCAGCTTAGACGGAAAAGCCCCATGTTTTTCTCGGCGAGTCCAGCGGAAGGTTAGAGTAGTTGTGAACTATAGCTAATTTTCTGGCAGACTCAAGGTAGGATGTATTAACACCTCGCAGGTTATCCTTATGAGCATTGATTCCTGGAAATGTTCTATTTCCAGAATTCTCGGCACCTTAGTGACTACAGGACCGGCGGGTGGTGGCTGCTGAATCCGGCGGAGGGGGGGCCCTCGTTATCCATCATGCTTCGGTTTGAGTTATGCGCTACTCCTCACTGCTCACTGTTACCTATATTCGCTCATAAACTCTTTTTAAGATGTGTTAAGTGTTTAGATCGCTCTAGAGGCTTGTGGATGTCAAAGCGTTGTTCTGTCTGTGCCGACTTGAAAACGGCTTTGTGCACCAAGAAAGACTTGTCGTGTTTGGCAGCTTTGCAAGAAATAAAAGCCATTTTTAACACTTATGCCAAAGACACTGCCCATAAGGCTTTTCACTGTTATGAAGAGGCCCTCTGGGAACAATTAATAATAAAGTCACCTCTGGTCAAACCAGCCTCCCATAAATCTGTCAGACCTAAAGTGAAATCTAAAACCCTTTCCAAAGAGGTAGTGAGTAGCAGCAGTGACACTGACAGTGAAATTACCGAGGTTGCCCCCCCCCCCCCCCGACCAACCAAAGAGGAAACTTTCACCCTCACCAAAACGTAAGTCGAGGTCGAGGTCGAGGTCTCCCCGCAGAAGACACTCTTCGGCTGAGTCTTCCCGGTCTCACAAGTGCCGGAAGGAGGATTCTCAGTCACGCAGTGGTAGCCGGAAAGAGACCCCACAACCACCTCCCTCTTCCCCTATCTCCGACACGCCCAACGTTGACGCCGGCGGCTCGGAAGTGGGGTCAGAAGACATAGAGTCCCAACCGGGTCATGAACAATCTTTAAGTGTACCACCTGATTTCACCTTTGCGATTCCTAAGTTGAATTATGTGCCACGTACTAGCTTCTACACCTGACCTAGACGAGTCCTGGCTTAGCAATATAAGGGTTCACAATTTATTGATACCTCCCAAACCATCCAAGACTCACAGCCACTCGCGGCGCGTGGGTGCTGGCATCAATCAGAGCCATCTCATGACAGGGTTAGAGTAAGTCAGGAACCATTGATTGAGAGTAATATTGATATGTTATCTTCGTCTGTCCCTGTTTTGGCGTGACCACCGGCGGATCAGACGCCGGAGGCACAACAGGATATTTCTGAAGAGGTGGAGCCGGAGGAACTGCCTTTATCCTCAGCTCCACCAAGTCTAACGGGTGAGGAGTCTGAATCTAGCTCCCAATCTTCTAAGGGATCCAACAGTAAGTGTGTTACCTCAGATGAAATAAGTGATATCTTATATAAAGTTATGCAACAGTGTAATCACCCTACCTCCTCTGACACCCCTC
Source organism: Paralithodes platypus (assembly GCA_032716605.1). Classification (NCBI taxonomy): domain Eukaryota; kingdom Metazoa; phylum Arthropoda; class Malacostraca; order Decapoda; family Lithodidae; genus Paralithodes; species Paralithodes platypus. The sequence continues at coordinate 62,128,127 of CM064498.1, read as the reverse complement.
CCAGTCTACCTGTAGTTTCCATGAGTCACTCCATAATAAGACCTCTACAACCTTTGGGTTTTCTTTCCCCCCAAGCCTCTGTGCCTCCTATGTCCTTGTCTCCGTCAGTAACCGCGGCTTCCGGCACTACAGTGCCAGCCACGCTGACTACCACTAATGTTAGAGTGATCTCGGATATTACTCCTCCTCCCTTAGATAAGATTCCTCAGAGGAAAGGCCCTATGCCTCTCCTCTATGGACCTGATTGTTCATGGGTCCTGGCGATGCCTCTCAACCCACAATTAGCACAACCCACCATTTCAGGAGACCTTCCGGTCCCTAGTGAGTGGACAATTGAGATAAACAAAAACAGGAAGTTCAGGGCGAAGGATGTAGCAGGGAGATTATTGGATGTATTAATCAAAGCTATACCTAGTTCTTTTAATCCAGACTTCTTTGTTCACACAGCTGCCCCGGCAGTCCCCGCCGCCTCATCTGCACGACTCTTTGCGGACTGGTCTAAAGCCGATGGCGTTAATGATGTCAAGGCTTTGAATGCTCTCATGCCGGAACTGGATACAATTCCGGTACTGGATCAGTCGCATACACCAGTCCTGAGAATGGGGCGGATAGGGGAGGGTCCCTGGGTAGTTTGGGAGTTAGAGGCTCAAGTATTTGCATCAACCATTACGTCTAAGTCCTCTCATCAGGTGCCACAGGAATCTCATAATTATTTCCCGTTACCTGTACAGACGGCTGACGGGGTGTCGCCGGATTTGTTGGCCTTTTTATCTATCTATCTATCTATATGCTCAGGCCCAATCCCCATTTTGGGGGTAGCCGACTCAAGACAGAGCAAGAACAGGGAAAACACAAAAACAACATAAAACAAAAAATAAACACAGATAAAAAACACAAACTCACACACATCCAGGTCACCCAGGAGAAGACCCAGAGACCAGGGTTACCAAGGTCGCTCCAGCACTCCCCCGGCCCCTGACCACCCGGAGAGGTTCCGATCTCGGCAGGCAGACATGCAGCGGAGCCAAAGCCACAAGCCCTCCCACCACACTTCCAGGCACACCCTTCATATTAATCGTCCCCCCGGGCCAGGCGCCTGATGGACTATTATCTAGTCGAACTTGCGCCCGACCCCTTACTCCAAATGACCATGTGTTCACTCAACTATTCACAAGCATTCTCCATTCACTCCTGTCCACCACCACTTCCCCTGCCTGATCTATAGTCATTCCTCTATCATCCAAAGCCTTTCTTACACAGTCTCTCCATCTCAATGGGGGTCTTCCTGCCCTTCTATCTCCCCTTGTACCTGACTCACATATTCTCTTTGTAAGCCTTTCATCTCCCATTCGTTCAACATGACCATACCAGCTCAGCACCCTTCTGTCCACTCTGGCTGACAAATGTTCCTGTTGCCCCACTCTCCTACGTAACTCTTCATTCCTCAATCTGTCTCTACGAGTAACTCCACACATACTCCTCAAGCAGCTCATCTCCATCACATCCAGCCCTCTTTTCTCCTTTTTCTTCAGAGCCCATGTTTCAGCCCCATACATCACTGTTGGCACAACAATTCCTTGATACAGAGCACTTTTTACGTTCACTCCGAGATTTCTCGTCTTCCACATACTTCCCATTGCTCCGAAAACCTTCCTTCCTTCACACACTCTCTGTTTTACCTCCACTTCCATACCTCCACTCCTGCTTATCGTTCCTCCTAGATATTTAAAACACTCTACTTGTTCCAATATTTCCCCATCCAGCCTCAAATCTAGATTCACCCTATGCTCTCCCCTATTACACACCATTACTTTACTTTTATTGACGTTCACCTTCAGTTTCCTCCTTCCACAAACCACACCAAACTCTTTGACTACCCGCTGCAGTTTCTCATCAGAATCCGCCACCAATGCTGTGTCATCAGCGAACAGCAACTGATTCAACTCCCAATCTCTACCATTATTTCCTACTAAACCCAATCCTCTTCCCATAGTCCTCCTTTTCACCTCCCTCACCACACCATCCATAAACATATTAAACAGCCATGGTGACATTACACAACCCTGTCGCAAACCTACCTTTACCTCAAACCATTCACTCAACTCACCATTTCCTACTCTCACACATGCTCTGCTCCCTTCATAAAAACTCTTAACTGCTTCTAACAAATTTCCTCCTATTTCATAAATCCTTAACACCTTCCACATTGCTTCACGGTCCACACGATCATACGCTTTTTCCAAGTCCATAAAAGCCCAAAATATCTCCTTATGCTTCTCTAAATACTTCTCGCATAACTGTCTTACTGCAAACATCTGATCCACGCACCCTCTTCCCCTCCTAAAACCGCACTGTTCTTCTCCTATTGCAACTTCCGTACACTTTATTATCCTCTCTATCAACACCCTGCCATACAGCTTTCCAACCACTGACAATAAACTAATACCTCTATAACTTGAACACTCCTGCCGATCTCCCTTCCCCTTGTACAACGGCACAATACATGCACTCTTCCAGTCTATTGGTACCATTGACACAACAAAGCACACATTGAAAAGTCTCACCAACCAATCTATTATCACATCTCCACCCTTCTTTATACACTCCACAGCAATACCATCCAAACCTTCTGTTTTTCCCACTCTCATTTGTTTCACTGCTTCTTTCACCTCATTTTCCTCAATCCTTTCATTCATTCAGGATTGGCCTTTTTAGCTGCACCCAAATTAGTCCTCCATACTCTAGATGAACCCTCTTGCACTCCTCCGGCGGCTCATATGGAAAGGGATTTTAAATTAAGAAACAAAGCCTACCGGATGTTCTCGCAGTATTTAGTCGACCGCCAGGTTGCTGTCTCTTACCAGGACTATCTCGGCCATAGCTGACCCAAATGTTAGGAAGGCCACTGACTTGTCACAAAGAATTTTATTGCAGCATTCTATTCAAACCATAGGAGACATCAGAATAGCGATCATGGAGGCGGTTCGAGCCCGCCATGATCTTAGAGTGCATCTAGTAAAAAAGTTACCGGATGACATTGGGTGCCGGGTAACTCTTTCGCCGGTACTCACTGCCTCCCTTCTTAACTCAGAAACGTGGAGTGTAGTATTTAATATGGTCAATGGGTGGAAGCAGGTTACCTCCCAAGCTAGGAGAGAACCATTTAAGAAGCCTTTTCAGAAACCAAAGAGCGGAGGTAAGCCTAACCAACCGCATACTAAACAGTCCTCTTGAGATCCCTGAACTCCCCCTCAGCAGGAAAGTACTCAGCCCACGCCCAAACAAGGTAAATATTCAGGGTATAGAGGTAAGCCACACCAGAAATCAAATCAGGGGCAGACGTCGGCCAAAACTAGCCGGCCATCTGATACCAACCCACCTCCCCCTCAAAAAAACTAGCCACCCAAACTCTCAGTTTCCTGGCGCAATGCTTAGACGCGCCGGATTCGAGAGTTGCTTCTCCGAACAGGCCCAGTTTGCAAACGGGGTCGTTCCAGTTATTCCGCTCGGCCTGGCCCAAGAAAACTTGGGCCAGGAAAGTTGTGAGCAAAGGGATCACCTGGCGATGGCTCCAGCGACCTCGACTGCATCAGGCGCTAGAAGGCAACAATGTGTCACAGGAGGTGGAGGCCCTGGTCCAGGAAATTATCTCCAAATGGGTCATTGCACCAGTAAAACCAACTTGTCCAGTATTCAGCTCCAGACTTTTCTTAGTGCCGAAAAGGGACAGTGTGCAAATGCGACCAGTGTTGGATCTCTTGCATCTGAACACCTTTATCAAGAATTCACCCTTCAGGATGCTTACAGTCAATCATATCAGGCTCACTCTTCCGCCGCAAGGTTGGATGTGCTCAATAGACCTCAAAAACGCCTATTGGCATGTCCCTATAAACAAAAGGTTCCAAAAATTCCTCGCTCTGAGGGTCAGGCACGAGACTTATGTCTTTCGAAAAATGCTTTTTGGGTTAAATCTGGCACCGGGAATTTTCACAAAATTAGTCCGGCAAGCCCTTTTGCCACTGTTGATCCAAAGCATAAAGGTGTTTTGGTACCTAGACGACTGGCTAGTGGTGGCAGAATCGGAGGAGTTATGTCACATTCATGCAAACCAATTATTAAATCGTGTGCAAAACCTAGGGTTCAAGGTGAACTTGGCAAAGTCTCGCCTGGTTCCCACAAGAAATATTCCGTGGATAGGGCTGGTCTGGGACACCACCAATCTGGCGCTTACTCAGAGTGTGGACAATCGCGACAGATTTTGACGGAAACTGTTTCTTTTTCTCCACAGTCTGAATACGACCTGGAAAACGTGGGATTCTCTGATCGGCTCTCTCAACTGGATCCAATTAACTGTGAAGTTGGGCCGGTTGAAAGTGAAGAGATTAATCTTGGAAGGCAACAAAGTTTTTCCTCTCTCGCCGGAAAAGAAATTATGGCTATTTCCTCCATTAACACCTTACGAGCGGCCTATGCGGTTTATTTATGTGTACCGCCCAGCGGGGTGTTTTTAGCCAAAATAGGGCTGTTTATGTGATCATTTTCATGCCTAAATAAGACCCAGAACGTAAAACAAGTATCTATCCCTGAAAGGGCATAAACAGAGCTTTCGAATGACACCATAACGATCCTTGTATGATGGATAGTTTTCTTGCAATAACCGTGCAACGCGAGTGCAAAAAGCAGGTAATTCGGTACTTTCGGTACATAATTGAGTATGTAGCGAGTGAGAGAGGGAGGAGGGAGCTGAGATTTGTGTCAGTAGGTTCGCCGCGGCGGTCTGGAGCAGTCATACGCTCGCTAGTCTCCTGCCACCACTTGTCTCTCTCTCTCAGCCACATTACGTGCTGAAATTGCCACTCGAGTTATGTCGAGCGCCGCCACATAGTCCAGCTTTATTTAACTCGACTTAAGTGGTGAGCCGCTTTTTAAGGGTTAATCCACAGCTTACTATCGGTCTGGGCCAAGCCCGAGACACTTTACTATGTAACAACATGGGTTTCTCCCCCACCTACGGTATGGGTAGACACAAAAGCTTCAGGAGCACTAGGTTGGGGGTATCAGTCAAATCTAGGCCATCAAGGGCAGGGCATTTGGCCCCAAGACAATCAATTTCACATCAACAAGCAAGAGCTTTTAGTTCCTCTCTTTTTCCTCCAAGATCACGGCATGTAGTTACAAGGAAAATCAATAGCGTTCCATATGAACAACCTAACCGCAGTCCATTGTATTGAGAAACAAGGCTCGGTGAGGTCCCGAGAGTTGCTCAAAGTGTCAGAACAGATGTTTGCCCTAGCAGAATCGCTGGGCATTCACCTACATGCAGCATATCTCCCCGGCGTGTCGAACGTCTGGGCAGACGCTCTCCCGGAGGCGGAGCACCTTAGTAGAATGAGCTATCAAACAACCCGTCTTCGACAGAATGATTGCAAGGCCTTACCGTCCACAAGTGGATCTGTTCGCATCCAAAGAGAATCACAGACTCCCTCTCTTCCTAATTCGCCAGGGGGTGACCTCGGCTGGGGGACCGGATACATTATTAGAGGACTGGAACAGGTGGCCCTCAATTTATCTTTTTCCGCCACCAGATTCTGTGCTAATGTGCCGGGTAATTCACAAACTAAGAAGTTACCGGGGCTTAGTCTCGATGATCGCGCCGATATGGCCGGCTCAGGAGTGGTACCATCAGTTGCAAGAATGGTGCAGGACCCCGGTGATGCTCCCGGTCTCCGCATTCCACTTATAGATGATTGGCAACCTTCGGTCTCGCTCAGTTTTGCCTTCTGGACGTTTACAACGCAAAATGGTTAGCTCAATTTGGGGAAAGTGTCACAAATAATTTATGAACCAATATACCATGTCTACCAGGAGACAATATCAATCACATTGGAAAACTTTTACAACCTGGATTGTAGAGTCAGGACAAACGGATGCCTCGGGAGCCTTGATTTTCAAATACCTAGATTATCTATTTGAGCAAAAACGTTTTTCAGTAGTAACATTAGAAAATCATTTATCAGCCATCAGAGCTCCCTTTTTTGATCTCACAGGTCTTTCCATACCGCAGGCGGAGGAGAAAGGGTTTATGAGGGCGTGTTTCAAGCTGCGCCCACCACCGCGTCAGCTCATGCCCACCTGGTCAGTAGACAAAGCCTTATCATTGCTTCAATCGCGTAAATACAATAACACGCCGGATTTTGATTCACTCTTAAAGAAGGCTGTTTTCCTGATGGCTCTCGCCACGGGGAATAGGGTGTCGGAGCTGGCGGCGATGAGCAACGAACCTAATTGCCTTAGGTTTGGGAGACTGCACGATCATGTACAAATCGCGCCATCTCCCACATTCATAGCAAAAAATTAGCATTCTGATCATGTGTTTTCTGAGTTTTCTGTTCCGGCGTTGAAACGCGGACACTCTCATCATATTTTATGCCCAGTGCAGGCCTTAACTAAGTTTATGAGGGCTGAGCCTCCTCACCAATCAGGTGCTCTATGGGTGAACCAGGCAGGTAATCGTGTTACGAGAAGAAAGTTAGCTTCTCTGTTAGTCGACGTCATTAAAGAAAGTAACCCCGGCATGATGGGCAGGGCTCACGACATCAGGAAATGGGCAATCTCTCTTTGTTTCATACAAAACTGTTCGATAGAAGACATTGCTAATACTCAATTATGGGCGTCCAATCATACTTTCGTAACACGTTACCTGTCAGTCGCTCTTGCTAAACCAAAGCATACCTGTGTAGCTTTACGACAACGGGTCCAGTAGGTTATGTTCTATTGTGTAAGATTTGTTTTAAGAGAAAGGTGGTGGGGGGAGGGAGGGGGTGCGGAATAGCCCATACCTCACTAAGTCCCCGTCCGCCGGAGAACTGTGATAAATCACGAGCTGTGATCGAACTGGTTATTAAGTTCAACTGATTTTTATTTTATGTAAAATTTTATAAAAAATCTAGCATAGTTGCATCTATGTAGTATTATCAGAATGTACAAACATATATTATACTGTACAAATATTTTTAAGGTTAGAACTAAATTCTACAGAGTTATAGTTCTATTTAAGGGAACACATGCGTGTCGCCAAAAGTATCATGCAAGAATCTTAAGGAAAAGATCTGGTCATGAGTAAGCAGACTTTCTTGATGTCACGCACCGCTTACAATCTTTTTTATTTTTTATATATTGTATGCATACAATAAAACTTAAATTTTTGTATACGGATTATTCTGTCCCCTGAGGTTAGGATATTGTCATTAATGTCCCCCTCCAGACTTGGTATTCAGGCAATATCGTTAATGATGAAGGGGCCACTATTAAATTATAGGTTTGATTCCCGGAGGGAAGTAGAGAAAACCTAATATTTAGTAGGGCCCCGTAAACATTGACGATGTAATGACCCTCCCATCCATCCCACTTCCCATTCGTTGATTTCTAGAGTTGTTTCTTGATATATCAGTGAAGGACGAAGATGGCCGCTAGAGGGCCTGGAGTCGGGGATGCAAAACGCAAGAAATCCACATATGGTAAGTCATATGATAACAAATATTAAGTCAATTTTTCTTTTTTATTTCTTACAGAGTTTTTTCTGTAGGGTACCCGATCATAATGGCGATTCCATAAGGGAATTAAGCGTGCACTTATGATGAGTCCTCCATGATACTTCCGCGGCGGTAGATTCAAAATGCTGACGCGGGATATTGAATGGAGACTATTATACAAATAGGCAATATCGTCAATGATTACGGGGCCCTACTAAATATTAGGTTTTGTCTACTTCCCTCCGGGAATCAAACCTATAATTTCTGAATGCTAATCGGCAACACCCTCGACCAGAGAATAGCGAAAGGGTTAAAAACTTTCGCCCCATTTCTCTGCAAATATTAAGACATTTTGTTCCATCTACTGTAGGTGTTGATTCTCTCCCGGTGAGCGATAGCGAGCCAGTAATTTCGGAGGAATCACCCTTCGACCGACTGGGAGATTTGTCTACCGGCAAATATACAAATTTATGGGAAAGGGGGATTTATGGCACTTGCTTTAAGCTTTATGGAGGTCTAGGGAGAAACTAACAAAAATTATAAATAAATAAATATATATATATATATATATATATATATATATATATAGAGAGAGAGAGAGAGAGAGAGAGATAGACCAATACGCAAACCCTTTCCACCCTCAATGTGGGTTTACACGAGATATTTTGTCGGGTAGTATTGTATCTGGTACTTTTATCTTACATCATATTGAGACGAGTGAGCATTATTAGCAGAAACTAGAATGAAGCTAGCGTATCACAAGTAAGCAATATAATAAGAATATAATTAAGACGTCGCCAGAACAAAGTTAACCCCTTCTGTACCGGCGACGACTTTTAAATTTGATTCTAGCTATTTTCAGAAGTTTTGTGAAGATCAAGAAGGATCTGTAGTAGTAAAAAGGGTTAAGTGAGATAGTTCGAAGTATGTTTATTGCTGGAGGCCCTTTTTAAACCGAATACAATTGGCAGAAAGAAGAAGCGAGAGCATAAGAAAAGGAGGGAACAACATCTACCCAAGCACCCCATGACCTCAGGAATTTCCCAGACTCTATGGAACACGGAGCCAGGTCATCTAGAGCAGTCACCCCAGGTAAAGGGAAATCCTGATACCCTATCACAACATCGGTTTCAAACTAGGCCCTCCAATCACCAGCCACCATTTGTCCAGACACCTGATTTGCATTACAACGAAGAAATGTTTATGCAAATCAAACACCATAGGCCGGAATGCTACCGGAACAAGTGGATCTAATTAGGTCTACAAATGATGATAGACCTAGAGAACTATCAAACGTAGCGGAAGAAGGAAGGATAGGCGAACTGCTACAAAGTTTGCCAATGAGCTTCAATTGTGAAGTAATCATTATAATCAAAATTACATGCATACTAAGTTAAGTGACTATCACCTAAGTACTAAATAAAATAGCTATTATCCTTATGTACCTAACAATAATTAACATGTATGTCTTAGTTAAATTTTAACCGTCACAGCTATATCACAACATTCCACAATATCCTTTTTCCATTGAATTCCTATGAGTGAGAGGCAAGAATTAAGTCCAACATAGCCTCAACGAAATTATAGGAAATCTAAGCAAACATTCACTGGGGTAATGTCCTTAAGTCTGAGAAGTCCGGGACATCTATCAACAGTGGAGCCTTGTCTCGCCCTTCCCCCTGCCCTGAGAGTATGCCGAACCTGCTGTGAGCCTTCTGAAGTCCTGATCCTGAAGTCCTGATTGTGAGAAGCAGTTCCTCCTGAAGTGCTGCCCTGTGCATCTACGTTCAACGTCGGCCAGACTTACCCTCAACTCTCTACCCTCCTATATTACCCTAAGTGTCTGAGTATCTTACGTTGTGATTATTGCTGTGAAGGTAAGGTTAAAATATGTGAATATTACAGTGCTTAAATATCTATAGATCTGTGTCCAAGATCCTTATTCATTGCGTATGTGTTAATCTCTCAGAATTTGTGTTAATTGTTATATAGATTTGTGCCTAAGATCTAGTGTTCATATTTGATATATAACTCTCCTAGAACGTCTTACGCATACGTTACATACTCGTGTTAATTAATTCACTTAGCCAAATACTCACAGATTTTCCTTGTTTATGTCTATTCTATTATGTATGTTGCAAGTTGAAGTCGAAGTGTATTACGTGTAATTATACCCTTCTTTAAATAATAACTTGTTACCTAGAACCTACGCTCAATTTCATATTCTGTTTATCTCAGTCCCCCCTCGTTGAAAAGAATTGTTATTAATTATTATATATACTTTCTTCCTGATATCCTAAACTTACGCTCGTTTGCCTAAGCGTTAATTCAATTATTATATGAACCGTATTTATGTTAATTTGTTTACTGATGTAGATAATTCTGATTCTTCTAGTCTAGGAATTCTAGCCTTGCATAGATTCTGTTATCTAATTATTCATCATTCGAATACACCGCTTATTGTGTGAATTCTTTATCAGACTCTGTTAACTAGTTCAGATACCTTGTTATACCTTTTTGGGTATTTTCATTTGTACAACTTCGTCGTGTGCGTCATTTACTTATAATTAATATTGTACTTAATTATTCGTATACGCTAATTCTATTTAAGCGTTTACCAGTATTAGTTAACTAAGTTAGTTGTGTTAACTGTATTTTCTTCCAATTTCGCTTAAGAGATATTAATCTTTTATTAATTTATGATCAGAAAATAAATACTAAATCTGAATTCTTCAACCCGAGTTATTATTGATACATGATTATAGTCGCTTGAAAGAATATAAGTTCAGATCATAATTTACTCGATTTAAGTTAAGAAGAGATTGAATTGTACAAATAATTCAACACATCATTCCCAGTAATTTCATGACGTTCTCCCGAATATTAAGATTGTAATCGCACTAACATAAAATATAATTTCCAAGACCACATTAACTAGAATGACCTGAGCTATCTACCTGGTCAGCCACCCTACCCATGCTAATTCACCTGCCTCGAGCGCCACTCACCCCCCGAACGTTAGTTGAGCGTTAGTCTAACCAGTCATCCATACACCTGTCTTTATCCCTCAATCCGTTCCATCCTCTCATATTCGGAGAGTCTTTTAATTATATATTACTTTGATAGAATAATAAACACGTTAGACACTCGACTCACATATATATTATTATTATTAAGGGTTGATTCTATAGGTGACGTGTTCATTCTTATAGTTGCATAATTCATATTTTATATTATCACAATGTGTTTATACTTTGTATTCTTCTATCTATCTATCTATTGCCGGACGCCTTACTCCCCTTACGAGGGTGGCCATACACAGAATGCCCCCAAGCGGACCAATTCTCTGTGAGAGGGACAACCCGAGCCAGTTTAGTAAAGGACTTACAGGATTGACCACTCAATTTAGGATCCGCCCGACTCCGAGGCCCTCTGTGTATCTTGTTAGCACTATTTTTCTACAGTGGTGTTCGGCTAATCCACCCACTAACCTGCCTTACCCTTAGGTAAGCAGTACGGATTTGTATCAGGTTTACTCCCCTAGACAGGTTGCCAACCAAGGCTGACGAGTCCCATCCATTCTTAATTATAGATTAATTATTCATAACCAAATGTGTTCCATGTGTTGCTTACTGTTTCTTATAATAGTTAAGTTAACCCTCAGCCCTCATTTAGCTCAATATATCCGTGATCTTAATATTGAGATAATTATGCAATGCATTGATCAATCTGGAGTGTATCGTAAGAAGTAATACGAATACCCATCCATAAACCCTATGCCATTGAACAAACTATATGTGTATAATTTACATGTGTGTTGTCATTGAGTTTTGTAGCACCTGATTGAATACCTATTTGTGTGATTAAGAACGTGTTCGACGTGTTCCTGTTGAGGATATTTATGGTCTATAAGTCCATAATTGGATTTTAGTGAAGACTGGGTAACGGGGTATAAATATTATATCCCGGCATAACACTTACATTTTCGAAGTTGTAGTGGGCAAAAGTGAATCTCTATAATGCTTACCAGACATTTGTTTTTCGATGGGTCGCTTTATCAGTTCAAGGCTTCAAAATGTATAAGAATTACTGACTGCGACTGTACACTCGGATGCCATAGTCTCTAGCCAACTCATACACATTTCTGGATTTCACCTATTTCTAGTTATCAAAACAAAATCCTGGAAACGAATATACGAGTATAACTTTCTATACACTAATTAATTGTATACTAATTACTGAAAAGCAAGGCCTATCCAAAAATCAATCCAGTTAGTTATAATTGCCTAAAGAAAAACATAAGGGATCCATGAATGTTATGAATGGGCTAGAGACTATGGTATTCGAGTGTACAATTAGCCACACATCAATAGGTCACCATAACACCAACAGGAGAACCATCACTGTCCCCTACACTCGATTTAACAAATGATTTAGCTACTGTATTGGTCCCAGGCTTTGGCCACATTCGAACTGGGTGTTGAACATAATGTACAGTTATTAACACATTTTCTTGAGTTCTTAAGATTTTCTTTATGCAAATAATATCCGTTTAGATTGATGTTCAGATCAAATCAGCTAAATATTAATTAAATCAAATTTTGTATTTATTAATATATATCTGATTTGAACTGACCAAGAAGCCACACACACCAAGGAAAACAAAGTAAGTTCAACGAAGGAGAAACTAAACCAAAACTAACCAAGAAGAAGGAAGGAGATACAAAGACCAGAAACACGAAGAACCAAAGAATACCCGCACTCAACAACTACACTACAGGAAAACGCGACAACAAAACCAAGGCGCATAAGACCAACACGGAGCAAGAAAACTCAACTCCACTACGGAAAACACACGTGGCATCACACCCACGGAAGGACATCACCACCACAACAAAACCACCAACACGTAGGTACATGGCCGCCCAGAATTTACCTGTACACCATACCAGACGAGGCACCAGGATTGCCACCATAAATCCTGCTATACCCACCATGCCAGGCAAGACCATTTCAGTCCCCAACAATAACCACGAGACTAATAAGAAGAAAATAGTGTACAGCCAGAGGCACAAGGACCAACACAGGTACACCACCAAGGAGCAGTTGCGCCGTTCTTCCACACAGAGGCCTACTCACCTGCCCGCAAACTTCTAGGGGGCCTACCTTATCCCAGAATACGCCCCCCCCTGTACTTTTTTTTTTTTTTTTTTTTTTTTTTTTTCTATGTGATTGAGGGAGGCAAAAGGCATAACTGCCTATAGCGAGTGCCTCCCCCATAGTTGAAAGAGTGACAGGGCCAAAATCAAGGGACGTTCGAGCCAAAATGCCTGGACACACGGAGTTTGAAGCAATTTAAGTCATAGGAAGAGGGAAAGACTGATTCTGGGAGAGAGTTCCAGAGCTCAGATGTTGAGTAGAAGAAAGTTTGAGAGTAACGTTTCACTCTTGGGTTGGAGAGTTGCACAGAGTAGGGGTGGGATTGAGTTGCAAGACGGGTACCACGTGCCCTACGTAAAGGAGGTGGTATGCACTGGGATAGCTCTGAGGAACACTGATTATTATAGTAGCGATAGAATAGCGAGAGAGATGCAACATTGCGGCGGAGAGAGAGAGATTGCAGAGAGTTGGTGAGTGGACGGGAGTTAATGATACGAAAGGCCTTCCTTTCAACCTTGTCTAGGAGAGCGGTGTGAGAGGAACCTCCCCACACATGTGAACAATACTCAATACAAGGGCGCACTATGCCCCTGTACAGAGCAAGAAGCTGTGCAGGGGAAAAGAACCCCCTAAGGCGGTTGAGCACACCCAGCTTCTGGGAGGCTGCCTTAGCAAGACTGGTAATATGGTCCTTCCAAATGAGAGCAGAAGAAAAAGAGACACCAAGAATATTGAGAGAAGATGAAGGGTTGATTTTTGTATTGTTGAAGAATAAGGGATAGTCCGCTGGGAGATCCTGACGGGTAGATAGATGGAGAAATTGGGTTTTGGAAGCATTAAAGTTAACAAGGTTTTCTCTGCCCCAATTGGAAATAGTATTTAGATCAGAATTTAAGAGTTCTATGGCTTCATTACGTTTGTCGTTGAGGGATTGCTGGCTGGGGCGTTCTGAAAAACTAATGGAGTAGTGTAAAGTTGAGTCGTCTGCGTATGAATGGATGGGAATTAAGGTACAGTTAAGGAGATCATTTATAAAAATTAGAAAGAGAATAGGAGATAGGACAGAGCCCTGAGGAACACCGGAGTTTATAGGGTGAGGAAGTGAACAATGGCCGTCCACAACCGCAGCTATGGAACGGCCTGAAAGGAAATTAGAGACAAAGGCACAGATGGAGGGATAGAAACCGAAGGAGGGTACTTTAGAAATTAAAGATTTATGCCAGACTCTATCGAAGGCTTTCGATATGTCTAGTGCAATAGAAAGTCTCACCGAAGTCCCGAAAGGAGGATGACCAAGAGTTAGTAAGATATGAAAGAAGATCACCAGTAGAGCGACCCTTAAGGAAGCCATACTGGCGATCTGAGAGCAGATTATGAGAAGAGAAATGCTTAAGAAATTTGGAAGCAAGAATAGTTTCAAAAACTTTAGAAAGACAAGAGATAAGAGCAATTGGACGATAGTTGGAGGGTTGAGAGCGGTCACCCTTCTTTGGGACAGGTTGAATGTGAGCAAACTTCCAGCATGAAGGGAAGACGTTAGAGGATAGACAGAGACGAAAGAGTTTGCCTAGGCAGGGAGTCAGCACGGAAGCACAGTTTTTGAGAACAACAGGAGGAACACCGTCCGGACCGTACGCCTTATTAGTGTTAAGCCCAGAGAGGGTAGAAAGTACATCTTTAGAAGAGATTAGGATATTAGGCATAAGTAAGAGAGAGGAGGGCGGAGAGGGAGGAATAGCACCGGAATCATCCAAGGTGGAGTTTCTAGCAAAAGTTTGAGCGAAGAGTTTAGCTTTGTCAGAGGAAGAAGTGATGGTTGTGCCATCAGAGTGGGAAAGGGGAGGGAAAGACGAGGAAGAGAAATTGTTGGAGAGGTTTTTGGTTAGATGCCAGAAAGCTTGGGAAGAGCTAGAGTTGGATGACTTTCCAACTCCGCACACCTGACCTGGGACATCTAAGCCCAAGTCATCACTACCCCGACGAAAACCATGGGAAAGTAAGCAATTCTGGGGCTTGATTAACGGACATGTTAGCAATCAAGTCCTAAAATGACTCTCCCATTCAAGGAAAGCACTGAAGCCATGGTGAATGTCTTCCGATGTCTGAGGAGCTATTTTGCCTATTGAAGAATTGATATTATCACATACCATGGTATAGTGCTTAATAATAAGATCCCTAATAGGCTACACCTTTGGTATTAGAAGCATCACCGCAAGGACATGTCCCCACCTTACTTCTTTTGCCAAAACTGCACTCTAAAACTATAGAAAGATACTTGCCATGGTAAAGGTCATTCTAATAGTTCGGGCTTTGTGAGACACCGTCTAAATAATGGCACTCTACAAATAGAAGTCCACATTGTATTTGTCCGACACCATGGTCGAGGAGACTTACAGTAAAAAGGTCGAATAACCGAACCTGAGTTCTTTGAACCTCTTATAACAGTCAGTGGCAGATCGAGTGAAATTAGTAAGTTCATGATCTTACTATCTCCTCGCGTTAGCCCGATACCTTGTCAGTGTGTCATGACACTAGAGACGCTGTATTAACCCTTAATTAGCGGCTCACCACATAAGTCGAGTTAAATAAAGCTGGACTATGTGGCGGCGCTCGACATAACTCGAGTGGCAATTTCAGCACGTAATGTTGCTGAGAGAGAGAGACAAGTGGTGGCAGGAGAGTAGCGAGCGCATGACTGCTCCAGACCACCGCGGCGAACCTACTGACACGAATCTCACCTCCCTCCTACCTCTCTCACTCGCTATATAAGGAATTGTATGGGGAAAGTGCCTAATTACATGCTTTTTGCACTCGCGTTGCACGGTTATTGCAAGAAAACTAGCCATCATAAAAGGATCGTTATGGTGTCATTCGAAAGCTCTGTTTATGCCCTTTCAGGGATAGATACTTGTTTTACGTTCTGGGTCTTATTTAGGCATGAAAATGATCACGTAAACAGCCCTATTTTGGCTAAAAACACCCCGCTGGGCGGTACATATAAATAAACCGCATAGGCCGCTCTTAAGGTGTTAAAGACCCCAAGTCAAGAGAACCGAAACGAAACTTTATCAACGATTAGTATGACGGTCAGGATAGACGATCAATAGTAGCCCAGGACATGTCCTAGTTCACGCTCGCATTAGTCCGATGAAAGTGCCCTATGTCATGTCATCAAGGAGCTATCATTTAAGATCCAAAACCAACTAATCCATCTGTATCCCAAACTACCGCATCCCCACGGCAGGACCACCTAAGCGGCTCGACAGAAACTAGACGACCGGACATCATACTCTCATCTCTACCCAGACTGTGCTCATCACTCCAATCTTCAAGAGTTAGATCAGGACTGTTACTGAAAACACCTTTCACTCATACACCAGTGCGCCCAGGTGAAATACTTTGGAAAATAGAGTCCCTCACTGGACTCTGTTTATTTCACACCAGTGCGACCAAAGTGAAATACTTAGGAAAAGTAGAGTCACTCCTAGGAGTCTGTGTTAATTATATACCAGTGTGATTAAGTGTATTATCTTTTCCATTATTATATGACACCAGTGATAACCTGAGATAAATAGTTTAACCTAAGTGTAACCTAAGATGTCTCACCAATACGAGATATATGATAAAGTTCTCAAGAGCATTAAAGTACAGTCTATCATACACCAGTGAATTAAGGTGTATAGTGCATAGTAAGAAAGAGAAAGAGATAAGCATATTCCTTGGTCCCTCGTGGCCTTCTTACGCATCAAATCAACCAAGCTACAGACCAACATGGTGAAACACATACAATAGCACTAGATATATCAAAGACATTTGATAGAGTCTGGCATCAATCCTTATTGTCGAAGATGTCACACTACGGCCTTGCATCATTAGTTCCACTAATTTCTTCTTATCTTCATAACAGAAAAATACGTGTAATGGTAGATGGCCTTTATTCTCAATTTCTCTCAATAAATGCTGGTGTTCCCCAGGGATCAGTTTTGGCCCCAACTCTGTTCCTCATTCATATCAACGATCTCATATCTACCACTCATAATCCAATACATTCCTACGCAGATGACTCAACACTCCACAGTTCCTTCACATTTACCAATTCTTTCACCCAACCCGATCTTATAAATTCAAAAATAAACACTGCAATTTCTCTGAACCAGGACCTTTCTAGAATTGATAAATGGGGACAAAAGAATCTAGTTTCCTTTAATGCACATAAAATCAAGTACATTCAATTTTCTAACCGACAGAATCTCACGGACACCCATATATTTTTTAATGATGTAAATATTCCCACTTCCCCTAGTATTGACATTCTCGGTGTAACATTAACTACTAACTTGAGCTGGACACATTATGTTAAAGGCATTGCTAAGAATGCCTCTAAAAAACTGGGACTCTTGTACAGAGTTCGAGAATTCTTCACTGACGAGCAGTTGGCCGTAATATATAAAAGTCATGTGCGTTCTCAGATGGATTACTGTTTACCTCTGTGGAGTGGAAGTGGAGTGGTTGCATTGAGGCAGTTGGACAAAATTCAAAATAAAGATATTAGATTAATCAATAACCCTGCAATCACACAGGACCTTCCTACATCATCTATACGAAGAAACGTTGCATCCCTTGCATTATTCTACAGATATTTTCACAGCAATTGTTCCGAGGAACTTGCTTCAATTGTGCCGCCTCTCCACATCTTTCTCCGTAGAACTAGGGCAGATGAGAGCGCCCATGAATTTACACTTTCTCCTCCACAATGCAGGACTTCTGCTTATCAAAATTCATTTATCCCTAGAACTACTACTATTTGGAATTCACTTCCCTCGAGTTGCTTTCCACAAACTTACAATCTACAAAAGTTTAAATCCAGTTGTTACAAACATTTTATGAATGGAGGATGCCTTTAGGCACATGGACCTTTTTGTTTTATCTGTGTTTTTCCTTCCTCCGTTCATTGTCTCTTAAAAAAAAAAAAAAAAAAAAGGATCCTCGTCTGTCTACGGACAGGCTTCAAACGTAATTATGTATTATGCATATTGCAAGGCAGTATTGGCTAATATATGTTATACAACCATTGTTCATGTATAATTAAGTATTACTGGTCTACATAGCGAGTTAATAATTAAAGTTGTTAATAAGGTGTACGCAGTGTTATGTTTTACCCTTTACTCCTTCTATGCATGTGTTGTATGACTTTGACTTCTCCAGTTAAGTAGAACCTACCAAATTCCAATATAAACCCGGTAAAGACACCCGGAGAAAGAAAATGGGATGTATGCCTCCATGCCCGAGAGGGTTACCTCGGTAATGCGTTCAGCACTCTCCGAGGGTTCCCGGCCATGGAAGCAAAAGTAATTCCATGGGAAATCAAAGAAGTACTGCTGGAGAGTCTCCCAGTCGGCAGTGCCAAAGTGCCACAAGCGCCGCCGGCTGGGAGGATCGGGTGGCCGTACCTGAGAGATAGCACAGGTGACAGAGATAAGTTTATGGTCGAAGGAGCCCAAAGGAGAGAAAGATTTATAACTTAAGCAGAAGGGTTAGAAGTTAGAAATAAGTCAAGAATGTTGGGCCGATCTCAGAAACGATCGGGATACTGGTGGGTTGCTGGACTAACTACTCTAAGTCATTTAGGATAGAAAAGATGTAGGCTTGTTCACCAGGTCGGTCTGTGCAAAAAGAGGAAAGCCATTGGCGGTAGTGAACGTTGAAATCTCCTCGGATGGAGATTTCTGCAAAAGAAGAGATGGATAAAATGTGTTCCATTTTAGAAGTTGTCTAGTCAAAGAATTTTGGATAGTCAGTAAAATTAGGGGAGAGAAATATTTAGTTTGAGAGTGACAAGAAAGCATTAGCCAGAGAGTTGAGAATTCAGAAGAGTCAAAGTTGGGAACACGAGAGAAAGCGAGATTGTTGCGCACACATACACAACACCCACTTTTGGCTTGAAACTAAGGATAGAGATAGTAGGAGGATACAGAGAAGGGTTTGCTGTCAGTAGTCCCAGACACCTGAGTTTCGGTGAGAAAGAAAAGATCAGGGTCGGCAGAGGAGAGGTGGTGTTCCACAGAGTGGAAGTTAGAGGAAAGGCCACCAATGTTGCAGAAATTGATAGTAAGAGTAGAAGGTAGTGGTCCAGAACATTTTGGGGAGTCATTGCCAGAGGACAGATCAATGGGGGTGTAATATATTGATAGAGGGAGAAAGTGTTTTGGAGGGCAAGCTGGGGTTGCCCCCAATATTGTTGATGCTGATCCAGCTAGGGAGGCCAGGTGGTTAAACAGGAGTTCCAGCTGTCCTTATCAAAGACCTAGCACTCCCCGGGAGTACCGCCCTGTTCGGCTGGTGTCTACAGCCTCCTCCTAGCAGTTCTGGAGGTAGGATTCCCAGTCCCAACCTCCAGGAGCTATCTGCGCCACAAAGTGACGGGCGATGGGGACACCACATATGTGTGAGTGGGGGGGGGGGGTTCATTGGTGCGGTTTTTCACTAATCATATGTTTGTCTAGATCACAGCCTCTTTCTTTAACATTTCCCGAAATTGGCTGTGTGAGCAAAAGAAGGACATATACTGCATGCACATGCAAAGGAATTCACAACATTCAGTACGAGTGAACATTCTTATTGGCTATTACAGTCGTGGCCATTAATTGAGATACAGACTGGAGCTTCGAACAAGTTAAAGGAATCTCCGAAATATCAAATCAAAATTAAAATGTATGCATGTATGTACAGTATGTACAGTATGTATGTATGTATGTATGTATGTTATGTAATAATAATAATAATAATAATCGGTTTATTTCAAGCCGGCTGCCAATGGGGCTGAAAATACACAGACTTAACCTATATCTTATCCTAAGGGATTAACAGACTGATCCTGGCTGCTAACGAGGGCGCCTACATACCCCCGAAGGAGTAGGACGTGGGCAGGAGACTTTGTGGGTCACCCGTATGTATGTACTCAGGCATATATCTCATTGCTGGGAGTGGCCGACTCGAGGCAGAGCCCGAACAGCAACATGGAAAGTTCCCATTCTTAGGGTCCGGGACCACTTTCTCGTTCCCTAGCCCCTTTCTCTGTCAAACCAACCAAAACAGGAACCGCCCAATATTAAGACAAAAGAACTTATCAAAATCACTATGTGGAAATACCGCATTAATGATTTAACAACACAATACTATGCAATATATAAAAACAATGATGAATAAATAGATTTACTTCAACCCGAAATAGCTTCAAAAATATATGTATCAACATTACTGACCATGACTAGTTTACATGTTAACTTCTGAAACAATGGCTACATGGGTTGCGAGTGTGAAAAGTGTTCCAAGATTAAAATGAAATCATGCAGAGCAATCTGTCGGTTATACAAAAGTGAGTTGTGCGTTCCATTATTAATCTTCTTACATTTCGAAAACCCATGTCGCCATCAGGCTAGGACCATATGGCTGGGAAAGTGTAGATAGCAGAGAAGGGGTGTTGTAGATAGAAGGAAGCTGTTGGAATGGCTTTGGTATGTGTGTTAATAGTCTGTATACGTCGTTGAGGTGTCCCCCGACTGGGTTGAACATGATATATTATACATGAAAGGACGTACTACCACACCCACTAAATGTCCGCCTTGGCTGGGATCAAACCCAGGTCAAGCAGATTCACTCATGAGCATGCTCTCCACTCGACCGCCGCGGCTCTACATATCTTCGTTGAAGTGGGAAAACCTATCGAAACATGTCAAACAAAATCAATATTATTTTGCTTTTGAGACTTTTTAACTTGGAATATTATGCGTACTAAACATATTACGTATATATGCAGTTGTTTGAGTTAGTGGACGTTGATAACATTCAACATTGCAAGTGAAACGGCCAATAGGTAGCAATTACATAACAATTAAAAACAGTTACATAGAAATATCGAGTTAGCAATCTAGATTAGTTGATCCCATAATGCCATTACCCCTGACTGAATCATACCAATATAACTGAGGACACATTTTATAATATAAGAAACTATATTGAAGAATATAAGAGATTTAGCTAAAGTCAGTAGGAAAAGTAAAACTAAATGAAGGTTCGTAAAGCGGTAGGAATAACTGGGGGCTCAACACTAGTGTATTGAAATATAAAATGTCTAGGAAATGCCTTTGTCTTTTCTAGTTGTTAGGTCCGTGCAAAGCAGGATTTCAAGTCGCCACTCATGTCGTTATTGTTGTTGTTGTTCTTGTTGTTGTTAGGGCGAGAATTATAAAAAAGGGCTATTCCTCGGTAATTACCGAACCAAATTAAATTATTTGTTACATGCATATAGGCTGATCTATCCTCTAGGCCTTAACGGAACCCTTTTTCAAATTTCGGCCTGGACCTTAAATCTCTCCCTTTTGAAGTAGGGGACATATATAAATAATTGCTATTTCTCGGTTATTACTGAACCAAATTTAATGACTTTACATATGCATATAAATTATCTATCCTCTAGGCCATAACTGAGCCCTTTCTTTCAATTCCTGCCAGGGGTGCCCCAATTAGCCTCCTTCGGCAGTAGTGTGACGCTTATCAACATTTGCTATTCCTCGGTTATTACTGAACCAAATGTTATGAGCTTACACACGCATATACTCAAAAATATTCTCTAGACCGTAACGGAGCCCTTTTCTTACATTTCGTTCTGGGTGCCCCGCTAATCGGCACCTTCTGCAGTAGTGGTAAAACATGAAATGACCACCTGTTTGGAAATTGCTAAGGCATATTTCATACAACTCTTTATGCATAGACTCTTACTTATTGATCAGATGGAAAATTTAATTGGCTCTCTTTTGGGGTCTTTGCTTTGCTAATTTCATTCATATGCATACTGTATACTGTAGCGAGATCTAGTCCCTGACCATCACGGAGTTCAATCTCCAACTTTAGCCCAGGGCGCTTCGCTACTGTCTCCCTTCTACAGGAGTGACGAAAAATGAGATTGGATATTTCTGTGATTAATGAACCACACATAATGTACGGTACATGTAGATACTTTCAATGAATAATTGGATCCAACATGTCGGCCATGGCGCCCCACCACAAGCCCCCTTCTACAGGAGTGACGGAAATTGAACAGTTATAGTTTGGGGATACTACTAATTTTTACTTGAACATTTACATAATCTCATCAATTTCAGAGATATCATGGTCAGAGTCCTATTTTCAAATTTTGTCCAGGGCGCCCCGCTGTTGCTTCCCTTCTGCAGGAGTGACAAAAAATGTGATCCGGTGGTAATGAACTACATTACATAAGATGGCACTATATATTTACTACCTCCGCCAACGAAGTTGGACGAGGTTATGGTTTTGCCTCCATTTGTGTTTCTGTTTGTTTATTTGATTGAAACAAAATAAGCCTATATAAAGCTATGAACAGATTGTCATGAAAGTTGGAGGCCAGATAGAATATGCACCAAGGAAGAAGCTGTTTAATTGTGAAGGTGATTGGTAGAGCGCATACCTGCGCCACCGTAGACGGCTCACAAAGTTATGAACCAATGTCCACGAAACTTGGTGGGCAGATAGGATATGCACCACAGGAGAATCAATTACATTGAGGAGGCAATCGGTAGAGCGCATACCTCCACCAGCTTATGAGGAGGTACGGTACGCGCTTTCCAGAGTGCCCCTCATTGTTACCTCTGCCAACAAAGTTGTATGGAGGTTAAGTGTTTGCCTCCGTTTGTCTCATTGTCTGTAAAAAAGATATCTCAAAAGTTATTAACCGATGACCACGAAATTTGGTGAACAGATAGAATAAGCTCCAAGAGTAAGAAGTGATTAAATATTGGAGACAATCAATAGAGCCGACAAGTTATTTGCACCACATAATTTCACAGTTTTCATTGACATACCAAATCAATGTTGTCTATATTATGAAAGTGGTATATTTCAACATTTATGAGTTCTGAATTCGGTTTCTTATACTTTGATAGTAATAATTTTACATAGCTTTGAATTAAAGTTTCTCTATGGATAGAATTTAAGTTTTTAATTGATTACTGGATTAAGTTAATACAAAATCGAACTGAGGGAGAGTGAGAGAGAAAGAACAACATTTTAATGTCGCTATTATATCCATCATCTTGCATATATGTTCCTATCTCTTAACTTCGGTTTATTATATTTCCGCTTTCCCATTCATTGTACACTGGGATTCCATAGTCTGGGATGCCATAGTCCACTCATACAAATTCATGGACCCCCTATGTTTTACTTTATGCAATTATAATTATCTGGATGCTAGTGAATGCCAGGCTGGATATATGTGGTATGACAGAGACCAAATGGAAAGGTTCAGATGTGAGAGAGTGGGAGTGTGGGATGGGTGTGTGTGCTGGAGTGAGTGAAGGAACAGCGAGAGAAGGTGCGTGTTTGTTTGTAAGTAGCAAATGGAAGGAATGTGTAAGAGAGTATGGGTCTGTGGGTTCAAGGATTGTGTGGGTGAGAATGAAAGTAGGAATACAAACGTTGCTGATTGTATGCGTGTATGCCCCGACAGAGGATAAACTTGAAAGAAAGAAAGAGGAGTTCTGGATGAATGTGGAGGCGTGCCTGGAGAAGTTTGACAAGAACGAAAGAATATTTCTGATTGGGGATATGAATGGTAAGGTGGGTGATAGGAAAGTTAAGGGGAGTGGTAGGAGGGTGGGGGGTACCATCAGAGGTGAATGGGAATGGTAGTGCACTTGTGGACGTATGTGTGGGAAGGAGGCTGTGGATAGCCAACACCTTCTTCCAACACAGAATGATCCACAGGTACACGTGGAAACGGATGTTGACGATGAAGGATAAGTCAGTGGTGGAACGAAAGTCATTGATTGATTATGTATGTGTGGATGAACGAATGAAGAAATCTGTGATGGATGCTAGGGTGTATAGGGGTATTGCAGGGGGTCTGTCTGATCATTATGTAGTGGTAGCTAAGGTTAGGATTCAAAAGAAGTGGGTGAGGAGAGCTGGAGGGAGGCGAGAGGAGGGTGGAATGGTGAGGAGGGTGGAGAGGTTGCAGGAGGAGGAAGTCAGGGAGGAGTACAGGAGAGCAGTGGAAAAATGACTAGGTGGGTTCGACCTGGAAGTTATGGAGGAAGTGGAGGAGATGAGCAAGGTGTTTAAGGATGAGATCTGTGCAGCATGTGAGGAGGTGTGTGGAGTGAGGAGAAGAGGGAGGGGAGTGGAAGGTACAGCATGGTGGACAGAAGAGGTAAGAATAGCTGTGGAAGAAAGAAGAAAGCATATAGAGAGTGGTTGGGTAGTAGAGGGAATGAAGATTTCGAGAGACAGAAATGAGCGAGGTATGTGGAGAGTAAGAGGGTGGTGAAGAGAGTAGTGAAGGAAAGTAAGAGAAGAGTAGATGAGGAATTTGGAAGGAATCTGAGTGTAAAATGGAGGGAGAGTAAGAAACTGTTCTGGAAAGAAGTCAAGAAAGTTAGGGAAGGTAGCAAGGGAAAAAGTAAGGGTGTGAAAGATAAGAATGGGAGAATGCTAGCCGACAAGCAAGAAAGAGTCGAAAGATGGAGGGAGTACTTCAATGAGTTGCTAAATGTAAGGAATGAAGAGCCAGCAAACATAGCTGGATATGGTATGGGAGGGAGAAGAAAAGAAGTAGTGGAGGAGGAGGTGGGGATCAGGAGGTCAAGTGTGGGAAGCCATGAAAAGAGTGAAGTTGGGGAAAGCACCAGGAACAGATGCAGTGTGTGGGAAAATGTTGAGGTATGGTGGTGAGATAGTGATCGAATGGGTATGGAAAATGTGCAAACTAGCATGGGAGAAGGGGAGTGCACCCGATGACTGGAAGACTGGCATAATAGTCCTATATAAGGGCAAAGGGGAAAGAGGAGTGTGTGGTAGTCACCGAGGAATATGTCTTCTAAGCGTAGTAGGGAAGGTATACAGTAGGGTAGTGATTGATAGAGTGAGAGTGAGAGCGAAGAAATGGATAGGCGTCGAGCAAGGAGATTTTTAGGAAGGGAAGAGGATGTGTAGATCAGATTTGTACCCTGAATTGTGTTGTGGAGAAATATCTGGAGAAGAAACAAAAGGTGTATGTTGCCTTTATGGACTTGGAGAAGGCCTATGACAGAGTGGATAGCGAAGGTTTGTGGAAAGTACTTAGAATATACGGAGTAGATGGCAAGTTGCTGAAATCAGTGAAGAGCATGTATGAGGGTGCAAAGGCGGCAGTACATGTGGAGAGTGAGCAGAGCGAGTTCTTTGACCTGAATGTTGGTTTGAAACAGGGGTGTGTGATGTCCCCGTGGTTGTTTACTGTATATATGGATGAAGTCATGAAAGAAATACTATCAAGAGCAGTGGATGTTGGTGTATTACTGAAAAGGGAGGGAATTGAGTGGAAGCTACCTATACTGCTGTTTGCGGATGATACGGTTCTGATGAGTGATAATGAATAGGAGTTGCAGGGTCTGGTAAATGAGTTTGGAACAGTATGCGAAAAACGTAATTTGAAGGTAAATGCGGGGAAGAGCAAGGTTATGGTCTTCGAAAGGGGTGAAGTCACAGAGTGTGAGGTGAAGCTGAACGGTCAGGCTATGGAGATCGTCAACTCTTTTAAGTATCTGGGCAGTGTGATGAGTAAAGATGGGACTATGGATGAAGAAGTGCGGGAGAGGGTACAACAGGGGAAGAGGGTTGTAGGAACGCTGAAAGCAGTAACAAGAAATAGGGTGGTCAGTATGGGAGTTAAGAAGTCCTTGCATGACAATGTGGTAATCCCGACACTGACTTACGGAAGCGAAGCATGGACGTTGGTTGAGAGACTGAGACCAAGAGTGAGAGCAGTGGAAATGAATTACTTAACACCTTACGAGCGGCCTATGCGGTTTATTTATGTGTACCGCACAGCGGGGTGTTTTTAGCCAAAATAGGGCTGTTTACGTGATCATTTTCATGCCTAAATAAGACCCAGAACGTAAAACAAGTACCTATCCCTGAAAGGGCATAAACAGAGCTTTCGAATGACACCATAACGATCCTTGTATGATGGATAGTTTTCTTGCAATAACCGTGCAACGCGAGTGCAAAAAGCAGGTAATTCGGTACTTTCAGTACATAATTGAGTATGTAGCGAGTGAGAGAGGGAGGAGGGAGCTGAGATTTGTGTCAGTAGGTTCGCCGCGGTGGTCTGGAGCAGTCATACGCTCGCTAGTCTCCTGCCACCACTTGTCTCTCTCTCTCAGCCACATTACGTGCTGAAATTGCCACTGGACCTATGTCGAGCGCCGCCACATAGTCCAGCTTTATTTAACTCGACTTATGTTGCTCGCCGCTAAATAAGGGTTAAGAAGTGCGTGCGGAGTTACATGGAGGGATAGACAGACTAATGAGGAAGTAAGAAGGAGGTGTGGTGTGGAGGTAGATGTGCTGGACAGTGTGAAAAGGAACAACTTGAGATGGTTCGGCCATATGGAACGTAAGGAAAGCGAGAGAATGACTAAGAGGGTGTACGAGAGCTAGGTGGAGGGACAGAGAGGGAGAGGTAGACCGAATGAGAGGTGGAAGGATGGAGTGAGGAAGTACATGAACGAAGGCGGTGCTGGATGGGGGGAGGGGCGTCGACTGACTGGGGACAGAGGTGCATGGGGGAGGTTCGTCGTGGCCACCCCTTTGGGGATCACGGCGTCAGGCAATAGAATAGAATAGAACTATCTGGATTGATTTTTGGATAGACTTTGCTTTTCAATAAATATGATATATAGTTATAAAGTTGATGCATTGAAAATTAGATTCATAAATTCGTTTCCAGAGCTATAATGCATAATTATAAATAGGTGAAGTCCACGATTGATTATGAGTGGGCTAGAGACTATGGTAACCGAGTGTACTGTGTATATACTACCCTACGTTTCCTTTTTTTGTTTTTATCTTGTTATCCGTACTACTTTCTCAGCTTCATATCTAACTCCTCAGTATCTCTTTATAAATATGAAAATAAGAGAGAGAGAGAGAGAGAGATTAATTTGGAAAACCCAAGTTACGTTCGGAGCCGATTTGTTCAGCTTACTCTCCCTAGAGGAACAGACAGAAGGCTTTGTGTGTTGGTGATATAGGTTTCATACCTTTTAATGAATTTCAGAAACTATTTCCAAAAAAATCTATTAAAGTAACTAGTAATATACACGAAAGATGTCCTTATATAACTTTCACCTTAAAAAATGGCATAAAGGAAAAACATAGACTTGAACGATTAGCAAATAATTGGCCACTAACCTACGGTGAGATGTAGCCTATAGATCCTATAGGAACCGATTGACATCAGTGCTAACGACTGCCAAAAACTAGTTTTATAAAAAAAAAAAAAAAAAAAAAATCAAAACAAATCAGAGCAATGCAAAACTTACTGGGACATCAATAAATTATCTCCTTGGAATGAATGGTAACAAAAACACAATCGAATCTATAAAATTAAATGAATGTGATGATAAAACAGAAGATGCGTTTAATGATCCCTTTATAAATAGTTGCCGCTACAATACAAACACCGATGTAATTATATATAATTCTTACTTTAAGTCCCTTAAAACTCCACATGACTTTTCTATATGCTTTTCGCCAGTAAATCATCTGAAATAGAAACCAGCATTAAATCAATCCAGTCCATGTTTTGTTTCTATGTGAGTGAGGGAGACAAAAGGCAGAACTGCCTGTAGCGAGTGCCTCCCCCAGAGTTGAAAGAGTGACAGGGCCAAAATCAAGGGACGTTCGGGCCAAAATTCCTCGACACACAGAGTTTAAAGCAATTTAAGTCATAGGAAGAGGGAAAAACTGATTCTGGGAGAGAGTTCCAGAGCTTAGCTGTTGAATAGAAAAAAGACAGAATAACTTTTCACTCTTGGGTTGGAGAGTTGCACAGAGTACGGGTGGAATTGTGTTGCAAGATGGGTGCTACGTGTTCTATGAAGAGGAGGTGGTATACACTGAGAGAGCTCTGAGGAACAATGATTATTGTAATAGCGGTAGAAGAGTGAGAGAGATGTAACATTGCGGCGAAAAGAAGGAGACTGCAGAGAATTGGCGAGTGGAAGTGAGTTAATGAGATGGAAGGCTTTCTTTTCTACTTTGTCTAGAAGTGCTGTGTGAGAGGATCCTCCCCACACGTGTGAACAATACTCAATACATGGACACACTGTGCCCCGTTGCAGAGCAAGAAGCTGCGCAGGGGTAAAGAACTCCTGAAGATGGTTGGGCACACCCAGCTTCTGGGAAGCTGTCTAACCTAGAGTGGTAATATGATCTTTTCAAGAGATATCAGAAGAAAAAGAGACACCAAGAATATTAAGAGAAGATGAAGAGTTAATTTGTATGTTGTTGAAGAGTAGGTCATAGTTTTCTGGCAGGGTGCGACGAGTAGACAGACGGAGAAATTGAGTTTTGGAAACATTGAAAGTAACAAGGTTTTCTCTGCCCCAATTATATATAGTAGAGAGATCAGAAGATTGGTGTGTTATGGCCTCCTTACATGAGTTTTGGAGTTCCTGCTGTGAATAATTTTGTGGAAGGCTAGTTAAATAGTGTAATGTAGAGTCAGAATATGAGTGAATGGGGCAGGAGGTGAAGTTGAGAAGGTCATTATTGAATAATATGAAGAGAATTGGAGATTGGACAGAACCCTGAGGAACACCAGTGTTGATAGGTTGAGGAAGTGAACGATGGCCGTCAACAACCCCAGCTATGGAATGGCCGCAAAGGAAACTAGAGACAAAGGCAAAGATGGAGGGCTAGAAACCGAAGGAGTGTAGTTTGGAAATAAGGGAATCGTGCCAGACTATCGAAGGCCTTCGATATGTCTAGCGCAACAGAACAAATTTCACCGAAGTCCTGAATGGAGGATGACCAAGAGTTAGTAAGATAAGAAAGATCACCAGTAGAGCGGCCCTTAACTCATAAACTGCGAAGCCATGGTAGTTCAAACCCTCCTGCCAAGCGAAGCTATTTGGTTCTTTTCTGAAAAAAATCTTCATATGTAACATATATATAATTATTAGTTATCCATATGCGCCTATTTTGCTTTTAATATGAACCATAGACTACAGTAGATCTGGACTGGACACGAAATTCGATCTTTTCAGTAAGGGACCCAGAATCGGAGAATGAACACCAAAGATCGAACCTCAAAACCGCAAAAATTTGATATTTTGGCGGTTTCCAGGTTCGAAATTGGCGGTTCGTTCTCCGATTATGGGTCCCTTACTGCAAAGTTCCAATTTTGTGTCCAGTCCAGATCTACTGTAGTCTATGTATGAACATATGAACATTTAAGAGCAATAAAAGAAGTGGGAATAGCATTATTATTATTGCCTCAAGGTCGTATCATGAGGCGAGAGCAGAAGGGGCATATATATTCCCTCTACAAGCTCTCGATCGATAATTAACACCTTACGAGCGGCCTAGGCGGTAATTTATATGTACCGCCCAGCGGGGTGTTTTTACCCTAAATAGGGTTATTTATGTGATCATTTTCATGCCTAAATAAGACCCAGAGCGTAAAACAAGTATCTATCCCTGAAAGGGCATAAACAGATCTTTCCAATGACACCCGAACCATCCTTGTACGACCACTGGCTTTCTTGCAACGATCGCGCAACACGAGTGCAAAAACCATGTAATTAGGTACTTTCCCTACATAATTCCCTGTGTAGCGAGTGTGAGGGGGGATGGAAGGGTGGTTTTCACTTTAGTTGGCCCACCGCGGTGGTGGGCGGCGGTCATAGACTTACTACGCTCCTCACACCGCTCAGCTCTCTCTCTCTGCAACATTACGTGCTGAAAATGGCACACGACATAAGTTGTGAACTGCCACTTAGTCCAAATTTATTTCACACGACATAAGTTGCGCACCGCCAAAGAAGGGTTAAGAGTCTGAGTAGAAGTCTCTGTGTTGCAAGAATCTCTAGCTGCCTCACCGTGTTAAAGAGACCGGGAGGAGGAATTATGCGCCGAAAATTACCCGATAACAGGGGAAATAAGAGGAAAAATAGCTGATAATTGAGGAGGGGGGAAAAGGGCGGGGGGGGGGGACAAATATGTAGAAGTGGTAGAGAGTAATGGAGGGGATTTATATCACCTAATCACTGGGTGTTTTCTAGTTTTTTTTTATGCTCTGGATCTATTAACAACGGTCGCAGTGCACCAGCAAAACCTCTATTGAGGACGGTTGCCGTTTTTGGGTTAAGGAAGCCATACTGGCGGTCTGAGAGTAGGTAATGGGAAGATAAATGCTTAAGAAATTTTTAAACAAGAATTGTTTCAAACACTGTAGAGATGCAAGAAATGAGAGCAATTGGACAATAGTTGGAGGGTTGAGAGCCGTCACCCTTCTTTGGGACAGGTTGAATGAGAGCAAACTTCCAGCATGAAGGAAAAACATTAGAGAAGAAACAGAGACAAAAGAGTTTGCCTAGGTAGGGAGTCAGCACAGAAGCACAGTGTTTTAGTACAATAGGAGGAACACCGTCCGGTCCGTATGCCTTCTTAGTATTAATCCTAGAGAGGGTGGAAGTACATCCAACCAGAATCATCCAAGGTGGAGTTTTTAGCGAAAATGTTATCAAAGAGTTCAGCTTTGTCAGAGGAAGAAGTGACGATGGTGCCGTCAGAGTGGAAAAGAGGTGGGAAAGACGAAGTGATTTTTGGATAGATCCCATAAGGCATGGGAAGAACTAGAGTTAGATTGTTCAGTGCATTTATTATTGATGAAAGAATGTTTGGCGAGGCGAAGAACAGATTTGGCTAAATTTCGGGCAGAAACATAGGAAGTATGAGATTCTTGAGTTTGAAGGCGACGGTACCGTTTGAACGATTCCTCCTTATTGTGGACAGCAGTAGAGCAAGCGTGAATAAACCAATATTTTGTTGTATTAGACTGAGAGAAAGAAAATGGAATGTATGCTTCCATGCCCGAGAGGATTACCTCGGTAATACGTTCAGCACTCTCCGAGGGTCCCCGACCACAGAAGCAAAAGTCATTCCATGGGATATCAAAGAAGTACTGCCGAAGAGCCTCCCAGTTGGCAGCGCCAAAATGCCACAAGCGCCGGCGGCTGGGAGGATTGGGTGGCCGTACCGGAGAGATAGGACAGGTGACAGACATAAGTTGATGGTCGGAGGAGTCCAAAGGAAAACAAATATTTACATTATAAGCAGAAGGATTAGTGGTTAGAAATAAGTCAAACATTTTGGGCCGATCTCCTAAGCGATCCGTAATATGGGTGGGTTGCTGCACTAACTGCACTAGGTTATTTAGGATAGGAAAGATGTAGGCTTGTTCACCAGGTTGGTCAGTGGAAACAGAGGAGAGCCATTGGCAATGTTGAACGTTGAAATCTCCTAGGATGGAGATTTCTGCGTAAGGAGAGATGGATAGAAGGTGTTCCACTATAGAAGTTAGATAGTAAAAAAAAAATGGATGGTCAGTAGAATTAGGGGAGAGATAAACAGTGCAGAAATATTTAATTTATGAGTGGCAAGAAAGCTATAGCCAGAGAGTTGAGAATTCAGAAGAATCAAAGTTGGGAATACGAGAGAAAGCAAGATTGTTGCGTACATAGACGCAACATCCACCTTTCGCTTGAAACTTAGGAGAGAGATAGTAGGAGGATACAGAGAAGGGTTTGCTGTCAGTAGTCCCAGACAACTGCGTTTTGTTCAGGGTTGGCACAGGAGAGGTGGTGTACCACAGAGTGGAAGTTAGAGGAAAGGCCACGAATATTGGCAAACTTAATATTGAGCGTAGAAGGAAGTAGTCCAGAGCGCTTAGGCGAGTCGCTGCCGGGGTCAGACAAATGGGGGCATTTCTGGAATACCATCCCCCCTCCCCTTGGGGACTCCGAGGCGGGTCGTGGTTTTGTCTTCTTTTGTTTAAAACAAGGTAGTGTAGAATGTAAGGTGTTTGTAGTGTAATGTATTGATAGGAGGAGTTGTTTTGTAGGGCAGGCTGGGGTTGCCCTCAATATTGATGAGGCTCAGAAAGGATCAGCTAAGGAGTTCCAGCTATCCTTATAAACTACATAGCACTCCCAAAGAGTACCGCCCTGTTCGGTTGGTGCCTACAGCCTCCTCCTAACAATCCTGGAGGAGGGATTCCCAGTCCCAACCTCCAGGGGTTATCTGCGCCACAAATTGCCACAGGATATGACAATATTCCACTAATTTTATTAAAGCAAACTTTAATATTCATTTCAAAATCACTTACTCATATAATTTATTTATCCCTTAAATTCCCTTATTCCCTGATACACTGAAACTAGCAAAGGCAATCCCACTACATAAAACCGGAACCAAAGATGAAATTAACAATTATAGATTGGCCTCCATTTTACCAGCATAGAGCAAAATATTTGAAAAAAGCCATATAAACTAGACTTGTTCATTTCTTAGAAAGAAATAGATTGTTTTCAGAATGTCAATATGGATTCTGACAACATAGATCAACCGGAGCAGCGTTAATGAAATTTACTAGTGATGTGTGTAATACCCTGTACCCGCAACCACAAAACTACCCGAGTAGATGTCTGGTAGTCGTTTGTGGCGAAGTCTAATAAACCCACCACGTGATTCACTACGAGACTATCACCTGGTTCTTTCAAGGAGAACTAAGGTTGCTATCCTATTGTACGTCCGTGGTAGTACAGTGGGTTAGCGCGCGAGTCTGGTAAAAACCTACTGAGTTCCCAGACCAGAGTTCGAAACCACCTCAGTCTGGTAAAACCTACTCAGGTCCCTAAGCAGGGTTCGAACCCACGTCAGCCAGACCAATGGGCCTGGGGATTTCCCGGAGGGGTTAAATTTCCTTCACACCCAGCCTTTCATAGGTGGCAGAAGTTGTCATTAATATATATTAAGAACACAATTGATCCTAGTATTGAGCTTTGAGGGACACCTTTATAGATAGTTTTTAAGCTAGAATATTCCTCATTACAGTTGACTAATTCTTTCCTATTCGATATGCAACTTTTTAAAAATTATTATGAATCCAATATTCTGATACCAATATTCTCGAGTTTATCTAATCAAATGTTGTGGTCTAATGAATTAAAAGACTGCGATAGATCAAGAAAACTCCAGCAACGTTTACCTTCCCATTAAAGTATTTATACACATTGTTATACCAGTTTTTTGCTGGGGTTGATTGGATAAATTAGGTAGGTTCTTACTTGACTGGAGAAGTTTAATTCACTTTAACAAATGCACAAAGGTAATAGAGGATAAATATAACAGCGTACACCTGCATATAATATATTCGCTACACATGGATATCGTATTTCAATAGTAGATAATGATATATATCTAGAAACAAAAAATGCACGAATGAGGTTCCACAATACTTTCTCACACTTAAGACTTTGCCTGTGTATATTAGTTTAGTACTCCCTTTAATCGAGGTATGACACTAGTACTATTAAGATCACACGATACCTGTATCGTGTGAACTTAAAAGTACAGTACTAGTGTCATACCTCGATTGAATGGAGGTGACACGCTCCTAGTCATCCGCGGAGAAACTACGCCCCTACATATCACCACTCCTCAAACACATGCTTCCTGCCGTCACACATTTGTAGTGTTTTACTCTGAATGCACTCAATATGACGGTTACATGGGGTTAGACGTCTTACAAACACTGCAAGCTCAACTATATTGCAGTCAACTTCTTCTGACTTAATAAAACAAAAAAGTAAAAAAAAGAACAAGATTCAACTTCCGGAAATCTCACCTAAAGTCATCCCCAGGAATAAAATACTAACCAAGAACAGAAGTCACCACCACCATTTAAAGGTCACCAACAAAACTGCGTCA
Organism: Paralithodes platypus; assembly: GCA_032716605.1. Taxonomy (NCBI): domain Eukaryota; kingdom Metazoa; phylum Arthropoda; class Malacostraca; order Decapoda; family Lithodidae; genus Paralithodes; species Paralithodes platypus. The sequence goes on along the minus strand of CM064498.1, from coordinate 62,094,600 downwards.
ACTAAAAAAACACCGCAACCTCGACCACCTACCTCAAAAAAGGCCCCCATCATGGACATCACCTTCAATGCCTTCGTCACCAGCCTCCATCACCGTAGTAACCCCTACAGTTACTTCACAATGAGTGCTCAAACCGACACAACATCAACAATGGGTGCCTATCAGTCATACCACCAACTCACCCATGATATTCTCACCTCAACTAGACCAACCTCAAGCCGATAGGTGTCATGTCCAACCTGCCATAGTGCCCCCTGACAGATGTGCCGCTCTCATTGCCAATATCTCCGACGAGCCTCTCACCCTGCCCAAAGGCCTCATCATCGGTGATCTAGAAACCTTTGAGGCTTTGATGATATTGCACCCTCAACTTCAACACCTACTACACCACTCATCCTGCCAACCATTCCAGAAAAATTAACAACGACACAACACCAACAACTGACCCAAGTTCTTCATGAGTTCGCAGAAGTCTTCGCTCAATCTGCCACCGAACAAAGGTCGTGGAACACACGATCCACACCGAAGGGCCTCCCATCCATCAACCTTCACGACGAAGGAACCCTCTGCAGCGTCAGGAGGAAGATCGACAGGTTCAGGAGATGCTGGATGCATAGCCACCCCCTCCGTCAGTCCCTGGTCCTCCCCCGTTGCCTTAGTGATAAAAAAGGATGGGTCCACTAGATTTTGCGTGGACTATAGACGATTGAATGATGCCACCATTAAAGATGCCACGCCCTTGCCTATAATGGACGACTCTTTGGATGTACTTCTTGGATCTAAATCAGGTGTTCTTAAAGTAGTGCCTCAATACCCACAGGGGGTATCGAAACCGGTTCTTGGGGGTATCCAAAAAGGCATCCTGGAAAATATTAAATTAATAATGTTGTGCACTGAATGGTGACTATGACTAACTGGCAACTACGAGTAGGGAGTGACTAACTGGCAACTACATGTGGGAGTGAGTGAGTGGGAGGAAACAGTCAGCACTGATGGTGCCCCAGCCATGATTGGGCACAAATCCGGATTCACCACTCTCGTGAAGGAAAAGGCACCTCGTGTGAGCTCATCACATTGTGTTTTGCACTGGCATGCTTTGGCATCCAAAACCCTCCCCGTTTCCCTGAAGGAGGTCCTAGACTCGACAGTGAAGACCGTGAATTTTATTCGTGCGAGGCCCCTGAATCATCGGATCTTCAAAGCGCTCTGCGAGGAGGTCCGTGCAAATCACTGAAAATAAAAATAAAAGAGTCCATAGAATTCAGCTGTTTGTTCATAGCCGTCCTGTTTTCTCTTTTTTACAGGAAATTAAAAGTTAAAAGTCGGGAGTAGTAGGCTAATATTGGAAAGGGGGTATCAGGTTGACTTGGAGTTGAACTTTGGGGTATCGGGGCTGAAAAACTTTAAGAACCACTGATCTAAATGGTTCACCACCTTAGCCGGATACTGGCAAGTACCAATAAAGAAAAGCCACCAGCAAAAGACTGCATTTTCCACCAGCGGGGGCCACCTCTATGAATTTAATGTGCTCCCCTTCGGTCTATGCAACGGGCCTGCCACATTTTCCCGCTTGATGAAGTCCGTCTTGAAGGGTCTCACCTGGAAAATCTGTTTGGCATACCTGGACGACATCATTGTGTACGGAAAAACCTGGGAAGAGTATCTTTAGCGTCTCCGGCAGGTACTACATTTGAAAAACGTCCTGCATACAGCCCAAGTCTGCCAGGACACCACCAAAGACGTTGCACCACCACAAAGCCCTTAGGCCATCAACGATTTAGTCATGGTAGCAAAACTACCCGTCATCAACAAACTGGGTCCTCGATACATTGGTCCTAACAACATCGTGAAAGTTCCTAATCCATATCAGATTATCATAAATTATCATGGAGTGTCTCGGGTATACCGTAATAGTTATGTGAGGATTGATCATCCTCTAACCATGAACAAAGACACCTCCAAACCCTGCCCTACCTCAACACCATCCACCGCATCACTACCAACCCAACCTCGCCATCAACCATCCCATGAGTTACCATATCATTTATCTTCTTCACCCTCACCTCCTACCCCTACCCCCTCACCTTCTCTTTCAGCATCCCCTTATTCTCCAAATTGTTATCGCCCTCCTACTCTTCCTCATCATCTTCTCCTCCTCCTCCGTCATCCATTCGCACTAGATCGGGTCGTCTCTCTCAACCACCTGTTCGTTTCTCCTCTATTTCTTATCACACACCTAGTTCTTCTCCTGCCCGTCCAATTACACCTAATGTAAACTCACATCAATCAATCATGTTAGCTCCAGCCTTATTGATAGCGAGCGCAACAAACACAATTCACTCACATTCATCCACCATTCCCAACACCCGTCACCCCTCATTCAGGTCGAAGGGTACCCTGCGTCTGCAAGGGTTGCTAAACAGCCTCCCTTAAGTGTCAAAGTATCACTAACTCCTCAGCCACCACCGAGTTAACACGCAGCAAAGCCTATCCAAATCTTCACACCATGGCGTCTCCAACGAAATCTTCTACAGTCTCCTCCAGCACCTTCACCACCCTGGAAGTTTCATTTATTCATAGAATTAAATGGATAGAGGATGACGAGACATCAAACTAATTTAGATTTTTAGATCAACTAGAAGCGGCCCTCATCAACTATACTGAAGAATCCTACTTGACCGTATTTGCTGATGTAAATAGACCCGCAGACACCCTCTCTAAAAAATGGTGGGAATTCTTAGACTCATTTAAAACTTGTTTTCCGCCAAGAAAATGACTGGTGCTTCCAAATACAGCCACGAGGCTGTGGCTATCATTCCGGAGAAGTGAATAAAATAATGAAGGAAATAAACACCACACCAACACCGCCATGCTCTTTTCCTACGCTTCCTACCACACCCACGAGAAAGGAAGCTGTAACCACCACACGACCAAGATGTGCCAGTCGCTACTGTCGAGACTCGTAAGTAACTCGACAATTTAGGTTAAGTAGATATATCGGAAGTTTGAATTAAGCGCCAATATTAGACTAAACTACATATCTTTATAAAACATATGTACTTTTTCGTATTAAGTTTCTATGGATTTATTATCCATAATTATATCGGGTTATCATTATAATTAATCCGGTATATCATGTAGTTAGTTAAATGACGCATTGGTGAATAAGATATTAACTACGCATGCGTCATTTTGGAAACTGGGGGTCCCTCGCAAAGGAACATCAGATTCGCTCTGACGACCTCATCAACATCTAGCCACTTCTGATGTAACCTCCTTGTTCACGCTAAGTCACTCTAATTCTTAACTGCTAGTGGCCGCTATAGCTTCTATCTATTCCTAATTCTATCCTTGAGCTATCGATCACTATTAACCTTTAAAGTAAGTCAACTCTTATAAGTTTTTAGGTAAATTAGACTTTGTTTACTGCCGAATTATTATAGCTACAATAGCCTTTGCACTCCCTCCAACACCCGGCAAGAATATAACAGTTGCAATAAACAACCCTGATGCACAAAAGAGAAGGAAAGTCGCAAAGGAAAGGAAGACAACAAAACGACTTCATAAATACCATACCTCCATGCGCCTTTCTTCCTCCAAGCTGCATCACGACCATGACCGAGAGGCCAGGAGGGACTACCCCAAACACCCCAGGATCTCTGATCTCTGAACTGGCATATTGTACTTATTATTTAACACTTACTCTGCAGGCATATTTTGGATATTTAGGGCACATTCAGGCACTCCTGAATGATTAATCAAGTGTCTGCATGAAAAGAAATTTAATCAACCGAAAACTAGACAAAAATAGCTTCAAAATGACACTAGAATGAGCTTCGTAGCTCGCTGGGTTCACCTGCAGCGCTACCATAGACATTGGGGAATACTTGCTATTTATTAGCAATGTAGCTCTTTTTTGCCTTTGGCAGCACTGCTGAGACCCCGGGCTCGGGTCTCAGTGCACGGACGGACGTGCTGGCGGTCGGAGGTAGGCCCCTCGCGCTCCCGCCCACTGACACTCAATTTCTACGACTTTAACACGCTTTAAAAGCCTGTAGATTGCTGTAAATTGCCATGGCTTTCGGAAACGTCTCCCACAGCTAATGGGTTAAGGCCTAACACCCAAGAATTCGAGTCTCCATCCACTGTCCACCAGCCACGTCAGGACCACCACTACGGCCATGATCCTCACCAGAAGACTACAGAGTGCTAAATTATATAATATATAGTGAAACCCTTCAAAAGTACTAGTGACGCACCTTATAGATAAAAGGAAGTACTTAGTTGAATTATTATATAATATTTATATGATATATGAAACGCATACGAAGTACTAGTGATATTAAGGAAAGTACTTAATGGATAAAAAACACCGTCTGAGGAAGAGCACTTTATTGACAACGTTTCGCAGATAGCTTCATCAGGTCACTGAGCACTTTATTGACAACGTTTCGCAGATAGCTTCATCAGGTCACAAAGCGAAACGTTGTCAATAAAGTGCTCTTCCTCAGATGGTGTTTTTATCCATTCTGTCTACTTTTCAAGTACCACTCAACACAAAGTACTTAATGCCAAATCATATTTAATTATACCAGTGAAATCCTAAAAGTACTAGTGATGCGCCTTATATACAAGGAAGCACTTAAGTGAATTATTCTATGCTATTTGAACCGCATAAAAGGTACTAGTGATACCCATTTATTCAAGGGAAGTACTTAATTAAAAGTCCTAATTATCTACTCAAGTAAAATCTTAAAACATACATAACATTTTAAGTTCGAGTGCTCCACACATACGTGCAGTACTAGTGAGATACCTTATATAAAGGAAAGTACTTGGGAAATATACCTGTATCGTGTGATTTTAAAAGATCTAGTGTCATACCACGATTGAAGGGAGTACTAAACTAAAATACACAGACAAAATCTTAAGTGTGAGAGAGTATTGTGGAACCTTGTTTGTGCGTCTTTTGTTTCTATATACTGTATATCATTATCTACTATTAAAATACGATATCCTTGTGTAGCGAATAATGCTATATGAATGTACGCTGTGTTATATTTGATCCTCTATTACCTTTGTGTATGTGTTAAAGTGAATTCAACTTCTCCAGTCAAGTAAGAACCTACCTAATTTATCCAATCAACCCCAGCAAAAGCCTGGTATAACAATGTGTATAAATGCTTAAATGGGAAGGTAAATGTTGCTGAAGTTTTTCTTGATCTATCGAAGGCTTTTGATTCATTAGACCACAACATTTGATTAGATAAACACGAGAATATTGGTATCAGAATATTGGATTCATAATATTTTGTTTTAAAGGTACATATCTAATAGGAAACAATTAGTCAACTGTAATGAAGAATTTTCTAGCTTAAAAACTATCTATAAAGGTGACCCTCAAAGCTCAATATTAGTACCAATTTTGTTCTTAATACATATTAATGACAACTTATGCAGGTAGAGATTAAAAATTCACACTATTTGCCGATGATACCAATTTAATTGTAGCAGATACTGATTTAAAATCATTGCATACTAAACTAGGTATTATAATTACGATTTAATAATAACAGAACTCATTTGATGGTGTTCCAAAATCGGTTGGTTGTATATGATATGCCACAAGTAATATTAGGTCAAGAAAAAAATGATTGTGTACAGTGTACTAAGTTCTTAGGGGGGACTGTAGACGAAAACTTAAACTGGAAGCATCAAATTAATAACATTAGTTTATAAATGATTTATTTATCAAAGCTATATGGTATATTAAACATAATTCGACATCAACTTACAGCTGAGGCAATGAAAAATATATATTATACATTGTGTTACTCTCGGATGATATATTGTTTGTCTATTTGGGGGTTCACCTGGCCGTCTTATCTGGACAATGTATTTAGAAGTTCAAAAGGAAATGTTAAGAACTATATTGTTTCGTGAAAAATCAAAAGTGATTTCACAAAATGATTATGATTACATAGTTTTAATGCAGATACTTTGAATTGCTTATAGAAGGTGGTAAGGGTATATTGTGCTCATGTGATGCACTCGTGATCTATTAAGTGCGCGAGTTTGCCAGAGTCGAGCAAGAGTTGACGGAGGGTGGACATTCACTCACGAAACAGCACCCATGGCCCTATGCTCTGGGAATTTTAAAGCAACCTAAACCTCCCCCAAATAAACTTTCAAGTTATGCACACTACCGAGGATAACTATTGAAGCTACGGTGATGAGAAGTGTGTCGAAACAGCCATGGAGATCGTGTGTTGGCCGACTGTCAGGTTCAGTGAGAGAGAGAGAGTTATCCTTGTAAGTTATATATTTATTTATGCTAATTTAAAAATATTTAGTGTTGACAGTCACATTTGCAGGAAATATATTTGTACTAGAATTTAGGCATTTGTTAGGAATATGTACCGGTATGTCATACAAAATATGGAATTATTGGAGTAGCCTAATAGCCTATATTTACTTTTTTGTATTTAGTTTAACTTTGATTTACAGTACCAAACCAGATGGCTGGAGTAAAATAGGAAATAAGAGTAATTGGACAGAAGAAGAACAAGCTGAGAAGTGAGAAGTACAGTAGAAGACTGAAAGTTACGTATTCACTGATAGCTGTAAGTTATACATTGTTGAGTTGTACACTAGGCAAATTATTGAATTATTATTTGGGTATTTATTTTTATATATGATTTGCAATATTAATTGATAGTTTTACTATATATATTATTGAAATGTACAATCGCCTGCAATAATGATTGATTTAGCTTGTGCATGCAGTTTTGGTCCACTGATTTCTAGATAGGCTACTGTATCTATCTTTGCCTGGCGTCTTTGTCCTCGAGAGAGTGGCCACGAGTAAATCACTTTCCCCGAAGGATTCCTTTGATGCTGTAGCTTGATGCTTTACTTTTGATGCTGTAGCTTGATGCTTTACTTTTGATGCTGTAGCTTGATGCTTTACTTTTGATGCTGTAGCTTGATGCTTTACTTTGATGCTGTGCTAGCTTGATGCTTTACTTTTGATGCTGTAGCTTGATGCTTTACTTTTGATGCTGTAGCTTGATGCTTTACTTTTGATGCTGTAGCTTGATGCTTTACTTTTGATGCTGTAGCTTGATGCTTTACTTTTGATGCTGTAGCTTGATGCTTTACTTTTGATGCTGTAGCTTGATGCTTTACTTTTGATGCTGTAGCTTGATGCTTTACTTTTGATGCTGTAGCTTGATGCTTTACTTTTGATGCTGTAGCTTGATGCTTTACTTTTGATGCTGTAGCTTGATGCTTTACTTTTGATGCTGTAGCTTGATGCTTTACTTTTGATGCTGTAGCTTGATGCTTTACTTTTGATGCTGTAGCTTGATGCTTTACTTTTGATGCTGTAGCTTGATGCTTTACTTTTGATGCTGTAGCTTGATACTTTACTTTTGATGCTGTAGCTTGATGCTTTACTTTTGATGCTGTAGCTTGATGCTTTACTTTTGATGCTGTAGCTTGATGCTTTACTTTTGATGCTGTAGCTTGATACTTTACTTTTGATGCTGTAGCTTGATGCTTTACTTTTGATGCTGTAGCTTGATGCTTTACTTTTGATGCTGTAGCTTGATGCTTTACTTTTGATGCTGTAGCTTGATGCTTTACTTTTGATGCTGTAGCTTGATGCTTTACTTTTGATGCTGTAGCTTGATGATTTACTTTTGATGCTGTAGCTTGATGCTTTACTTTTGATGCTGTAGCTTGATGCTTTAGTTTCTTCAGATGTTTAGATTGAGTCTATGCTTCCCTATTTCTTACGTGTTCATTATCTGAAGGTTTTTGAAATGTAATGTAACAGTGACTCCAGACTATTATATTATTATATATTAATTCATACTAATAGATGTTTTATCATTAAATAGTTGTAATTTGCATGTATTTAACAATGTTATAGTGGTGACTTTTTTATATAAATGTGTTACAGGTCGAAACCTCTATCAATAAACGTTCTGGACTGGACTACACTCGTCTCAGTAACCTGTGTAACATATATAATTTATAACAAAATGTGACTCAACCGACATAATATTCTCGTCTCTTAAACTGTTAAAATTCAACTTCATATATAAATACTTTCTAATAATGTCCATATAAAGAAATATAACGTAAATTATTATCTTTCTGAAACATGCTCATGATATGTTATAAAATACCATTAACTTGGTTTGTCCTTCAGTTAGGTCCACCTCATTTCGTAATTCTATTTTGTGTGCTGGAACTCAAACATGGAATCAATTACCAAACCCTATACAAGATATTAGCACCTCATGTGCCTATAATATATTTAATGAAAACAAATATATGATTAGACTGCAAGAACTGTAAATAGTGTACATTTTGGAGAACAACAATTATTTCTTGTGTAGTGCCAGAGTGTAAACGAGTATGATGTTCATAGTGTGAACTGTATTGACTAGCTCGAATCAGGATACAATAAAAACATGTCCATGTGTGATAAAGAGCTCCGGCTCAGTAGATAATGGCCGTGTTATTTTGATAAGTGTTTAATCTTCAGATCAATGTACTTCGTCATAACATGAAAATAAATATTAGTGCTATTTATTGGAACTAAGTCAATGTCTAATTTCCGCCATACATTTTTTCCTGGAGTGAGCATACATACTGTAGGTCTAAGAAGGTGTTTCCTGGAGTGAGCATACATACTGTAGGTCTAAGAAGGTGTTTCCTGGAGTGAGCATACATACTGTAGGTCTAAGAAGGTGTTTCCTGGAGTGAGCATACATACTGTAGGTCTAAGAAGGTGTTTCCTGGAGTGAGCATACATACTGTAGGTCTAAGAAGGTGTTTCCTGGAGTGAGCATACATACTGTAGGTCTAAGAAGGTGTTTCCTGGAGTGAGCATACATACTGTAGGTCTAAGAAGGTGTTTCCTGGAGTGAGCATACATACTGTAGGTCTAAGAAGGTGTTTCCTGGAGTGAGCATACATACTGTAGGTCTAAGAAGGTGTTTCCTGGAGTGAGCATACATACTGTAGGTCTAAGAAGGTGTTTCCTGGAGTGAGCATACATACTGTAGGTCTAAGAAGGTGTTTTAGTGGTTTATTGAAAGTTGGGCCTGGGTGATGGCCCGGAGGAATTGGTGGGAATAATATATATCATGTGAACTGATAATTCTAGTGTGCGTGTTTACGATCTTGAGGATCCTTGAGGATCTCTCGCCAGCCAGCCAGCCATCATCCTCCCGGAATTAAGCTTAGAGCTCGTATTGTCCGATCATTGGGTAAGGCTGAGACCTTTTAACACACCACACACCCGGGCAGCGAGGTCACAGTGTCACAGAGGTCACGAGGTGTGTGTGTGTGTGTGTGTGTGTGTGTGTGTTATAGGCAAATCATATGAATGCATTTTAGATAGAGGGCGTTTCGTGGATAGGTGATATGTGTTTTTTTATTTGTTTTATTGTTATTATTATTTGTGTGTTGTATTTGCTTTGCACTTTTGTATTTAAGGCAAAGTTCTTCCCATAGCGCAACACCAAGTAACATACTCTATATACTACACGGTACATTACATAACATTAATCTGCCAACCAAGTTACCAACCATAATGGACTAAGTGGTCTCATGGTGCCTGGAGACACACACATAAGGTGACATGGAGGGAACAACACACAATGGTCTACAATGGAGATCTTTTAGTAAGAGAGAGTGGACAGATTTTTGTCTCTGGATAGTATTATGGTGCCTCAACTATTGTCAACCACCGAGTATTTAGTATATTTTTGGTCATGTGTAATTTATATCTAAAGAAAACAACTATAAATCCTGTACCAGTATTACCAAATGTTTAGTATGGGAATAGAGATATTTGAATTGTATAACTAGGAAAATATGACAAGTGTCACCAAAATGGCGGGTTTTGGCCGAGTTCAGTTACTATACCATCTCTATTGGACATGTACTCTCTCCAACTTCTCTTACATTTTTTAGAGAGATTATGTAATATGGACCTGCAGTGTAATTCGTGAGTTCTGTGCTAAGATGTATACCTTATAACTATGTGGCAAAGGCTTCACGGTTCGTAGAATATATGAATCAGTATATGTTCAATATTCAATTTTAAGACTTTTGTCGTCCTGAAATGTCGAATGAAAGATCGTGATATATGTAAGGTAAATAATCACCGTCCTGGTGAAATAATGGTTAAGGTGGCAAAAATATGTGTGTGATAACCCGGGTTCGAATCCCGGCGGATCATATATACCTTCATAAATTTCATTGGGGGTGTTTGGTGTTGTGGTGAAATTAATAAAATATAGATCAGCCCCTTGACTTTTTAAGGACTGTTCTTGTTGTATTGGTCTTAGTTTTCCATGTGTATGAAGGAGACAAGGCACAGCTGAGTGTAACAAGCGTCTCACCCAAAGTTGACAGAGTGACAGACAGAGAGCCAAATTCAAGGTACGTTGAAGTCCTAATATTTGGACACACGGCTCTTGAAGCAATTTAAGTCACAGGATGAGGGAAAGACAGATTAAGGAAGAGAGTTCCAAAGCTTACTTGTTGAGTGGATAAACGACTGGGACAATCGGTTCACTTAGCTGAAAACACATATCCAATGTTTATTCTACACTTTCGTGCACGATGACGCACTTCATCCTTTAATTTGTGTTATTAGTAAAATATTATGTTCAGCATATTAACGTAAATATACATAGTTGTTACCCCTTTGATACATAGAGATCGTTTCTAAACTGTTCAACAGTGGCTAGTGTTAAACAGAATAAAATGTGTTGTACATCTTCGATCTTCAAGGGCTTAAACAAAATAATTTAAAAATTATGTGGAAGCTGTGGAAGCTGTTACTTGTTACTGTCACGTCCCTGAAGGCTACGAGAGATCTTTACTATCCTGAACAATATTATACAAAGGCAACCACCATAACACACAAGAAATATTGAAAACGTTATGATCGTTTAGATTCAGAACAAAATATTGACTAGGCAGTATTATTACAGGATTAACTCTTTCGTGTTAATCCCTTGAGGATTGTGACACATTTCGACAGTTTATTCTGGCTATCATTAGACGTTTTTATATAAATTATGAAGGATCTGAGGGAGTTAGAAGGTATAGACGGTGTTAATCAACCCTCTGACTCCCATATACATTTCCTAAGCTAAAACAAATCGTCCAATGATCGCAAAAATAAACTGCGTAATTGCGCCATAATCCTCAAGGGGTTAAAACCATTACATTCCAATCACTCAAGGGAGACTATGCCGCATTAGCGCGTTGTTGCAATCATCCTCCGACTCCTCGCTCAAGGGTCTCATTCCGTTCACAAGTTTACTTCGGGTTAAGTCCTACATTCCACAGATTGGTTTCTGAGTTGCCAGTTATGTATCTGTTCATGTACTCTGTTTCCGCTCACATGATTTATTTCAGTACTTTTTCCGTCTACAGTACCTCTGCCCTAATAACTATAGTCTATCTGGAGTCTTTAATGCGATATTGTGCATTCCATACTTGTCCCTGGTTTGTTTGTTTGTTTGTTATCGTTTGTCTAGGTGTGCTATTGTATAGTGTTGTCTTGCACTAAGGGAACAGATATACCAGCTATCATGATATGGTCCTTTGGGAATTTGGTTATATCTGCCCATCAATGATAAGTAGTCAATCTTGCAAGGGTTGATGGGTTCGTTGGTAGCTGTCTTGGGGATTAATATTTTCTTAGGAATTTGTTAAATTAAGTATGGCCAATATATTCATGCTGATGTTGATGATATCATATTGTTGTATATTTTGTTATATAGAATTAAGATTGTTTATGGCACCAATTTCTTGTTTGTATATAACATAATAAAGCCTTTCTTTCATATATAGCCTCTAAAATAAACTTTCACAGAAACTATAACTTGAAGGATAGAAAAGCTGGCGAAAAAAGAAATTTTTGAAATACTTTCAACAACAAACCGAATATAATTCGGTAGAAAAAAATCAACCTTCCCAACTTCAGGTGCTACACAACTTCCTGGAAACTGTCAGTGTGGCCATTGAGGCACAGTGAGAGGGAGGGGTAAAGCCGGTCAAAAGGGGGAAACTAAAATAAAAACAAAATAGGCTATGGCAAAAAGTCTGCCGACGTTACCAATACCGTTTTTATTCCCACTTTCAGATGAGTTAACCCCTTGAGGATCATGACGCGTTTTGACTGTTTATTCTGGCTATAATTAGACGAATGTATACAGCTTAGGAAGGATATGTGAGACTTAACATGCATAGAACATCTCAATTAACCCTCTGAATTCTAAATACACCTTCTAATCTGATTACAATCTTCTAATAATAGCCAGAATACACTGTCAAATCGCGTCACAATCCTCAAAGAGCTAACCTGAAGTTCTCAGGTACAGGTAGTGTATTGCGACAGCCAAGATAATCCTTTGATCCAGTGGCATTTTTACCACACAGGAATATAAAGGTCCTGGCTTTTCTTCCAACCACCCTACACGTTACACTAACGAAGGGGACATAGGCTGGGGACGGAATAAAAAGAGGACTGTGGGGGAAGTGATGTGTGGTTTGGGTTTCTATTGTTTTGATTATGTTTTCCTTTAGAGGGTGTGCTTCTCTCTCTCTCTCTCTCTATCTCTCTCTCTTTCTCTCTCTCTCTCTCTCTCTCTCTCTCTCTCTCTCTGTTGTCATGGAAAACATGTGAACATAAAGATCGAATATAAAATTATAAAATAAATATTCAAGATATAGATAGATTGATGGGAAGCATGGTGCCCGCAACAACAAGGTCATATAACACCGTATAGGCTAAACTTATAACATCATGAATACCAGATACGAAAGCGCAAGACAGAAAGTTTAGGGACCATATAAAAGTGAAAGCTGCTAGCCTCCTTCAGAAATATAAACACATCGACTCCAAGAGTACCAGGCTACCATTAAGCCTGAAGAGAAACAGTAAGCACCATCCGCTCTCCGATGTCACAGGAATAACCTCCAACTTCATACGTACTGTGAGTCTGAGAGGGTTTAGGCGACACGACTGAGACACTCAACCATCAAGTAAGTGACTGACAGAAAAGGGGAACCAGAGAGTCATCACAAAATGGCTGTACGCTTCCACATAAGGAACTCGAATAGAGGGAGGCATGCAATGCAAAAATAACTAGACAAACAGACAACTAAGCTTCCAGAAATACTGTTCAAGTTATAGGCTTGATCATAGTAGGAACGTATTAGAAAATAGATGTGATTTTGATAACAATTATGTGGATTTTTAAATTTCGAAGAAAGGGAGAGGGAAAATAGATGATAGGAGTAGTAGGATCAGTAAAGAGAAAAGTAGGTAGAATTCGCTTAAATGTTATAATAATATTATATTTAACAAGCGCAATAGAAAAGTATATATGCATAATTACTGCATATTTTGTATTATGTTCCCTCCACCAACCGACATTACTCCTAAACTCAGGGCGGGTGCCCGACCCCGAAAGGGGTTGAAATAGGGGAGTTATCCCCCTGCCAAAGGCGGCTTTCTAGGGCCTTTCCTAGCTGATGCTGAGAGGATTGGGTTCTAGTCATGTGGTGATGGGCTGGTCTATCAGAGTGAGAACTGAGCGATCTCTGCCATACCCATAGCTTACTCTGACTGTTCCTTTAACTTACATATTTTCTAGATCTCAAGTGACGGCGTCTTTTCCGTGGATTGACCTCCCAATCTACCAAGATTGGAAGCCAAAGCGTCACATTTTTCCTTTGCCCCTCAACTTTCTCTTCATAATTGCTGAGGGGCACAGGGCCCTGGGTGGGGCTTTGGTTTCCCGGGCGTTTCCGCACCCTCCTCAGCTCCCCGCCATGGAGTGGCTTCGGTCACCCAGGCTTTATTGTGGTCGGCAGGGAGGGTTCTGTGGGGGCGCTCGGTTATGGCCTTGGAATTGCTCGGGGCCTTGGGGCTGTTCGGCCAGGCAGCTTGGGGAACAACAACAACAACTCCTAAACTCATTAATGAAATCAACAAATACATGTGGCAGTCCAGGGATTCGAACCTAGGATGCTCACACCGAAATTCAGTGCATTTAAAACGTATTAGATGATTATATAAATATAATGTTGACTAAAGCACGAGAACACATCCTATAAAACATATATTTATACGAATGGGTATGGTATTTTGTGACAACCAATACATTTTATACTGGTATTCATTTCATCATAGAAACATAAACATTTATTTTTAACTCCTTGGTGAGAAGCGAAGTATTGTTATAATCCCTTAACTGACATAAGTTTAGACCTTTCCCTAATTTATGTTATGCGAAGTGAAAAACTAAATTTGTCCACTAGTAAAATTAGGATTCATGAATAGTGATTAATAATTCCTCTTCTTACTGGCAGATTGAAAACGAACATCAATCACCAAATCTCTACTGCCTGTCCATTACTTTACCAAATATTTCTTCATTCCTTTGGAAACAATATATTTATACTTTAAGAGTGTTTTAACTAACATAAAATACTGTACAGAAAGTAGTCAGCGGTTAATTTCCTGGCATATTTTGCAATGAAAAGAAATTAGCTCGAACATGGTCTTGATTTTCCATCTTGCCATTCAGTTAAGCTTAGTATCGTAATAACAAACCAGCTCTACTTCTACAACCAATACCTACTATTGTTGTGAAGGTAATATATATTTGAGTATTGGTATAATTCAGCTTGCAACATAATTTCCAAAATATAAACTTATAAGGTGCTGATAAAAAAATGGAAAGGATTGGTTTCTGGCGGTTTCACAATATTCTCACCAATACCCTTCAGTATAACGCTATTTTAGTGTACCGTTCCTTTTTAACCCCTTGAGGATTACGACGCATTTTAATAGATTAGTTTAGCTAACATTAGACGATCTTATTCTGAATAGGAAACACCTCTTGAAGTTTACAATTGAGATAACTATTACCAATCTCATTGCTCGAGGTTCTTTATAGACTGCCTAATGCTAAACCCCCCCCCCCCCCCCCTCACCCCCCAAAAAAAAAATATATATACATATATACGGTATACTGTATATCGGTATATATATATATATATATATATATATATACATCTATTAAAACCAGTCGTAATTTTCAAGGGGCTACCAATTCTGAAGGTCAAAATCGTCACTTCAAAAAGCTGGGAATACCAATATCGCTAAATCGTGAAACAAAATCTGCAGGGAAACTTTTGTTGGATGTGAATGGGTGAAATGGACGGGAGGAAACGAGTAGGGAAGACCAATGGGTTCCCATATACAACTGTGAGAGAGAGAGAGAGAGAGAGAGAGAGAGAGAGAGAGAGAGAGAGAGAGAGAGAACAAGGTTGTTAATGTAAATACAGCATGATTAAATTGATATTATTACTCACTGAGCTTGTATGCAATATATTTATATATGAGGTTCATATAATGATTTTGCCATTAATCTGTCCTGAACAGTGTGGTATGATTATTTGTGGGTTAATTAACAGGTAATGTTGAGTTGGTGACAGGTTGACAAGGGTGCGTTAGCCATTCAGGATTACTACCTTATTATATTTGATTTATTTATCTATATTTATCTTTCTGTCTCGCAATTATTTATATATATATATATATATATATATATATATATATATATATATATATATATATATATCAGTGCATACCCGCCTTTGAACACAGTCCCACTCCTATTCTGTCCAGGTCTCCAAACCAAGAATTGGCAAATTTTCTCAGTCTTTCTTATACTCAACAAGTGAACTCGGGAACTCTGTCCCTCAATCAATCGGTCTTCCATCATTCTATGACTTAGACTGCTTCAAATTGTGTGTGCCCAGGCATTTTGACCCCAACGTCACTTGAAATAGGCTCTCTGTCACTCCTTTCGGCTTTGGAAGAACCACTCGTTACAGGCAGCCTTCCTTTTGTCTACTTCATACACATAGAAAAACACAGGGTGTCCCGAAATAGAACACTATATAAAGCCTTCAATACCTCTTAAACAATTGAGATTTAGAGCTTTTGTTATATAATAATGTATGCTTAGAATCATCTGTATAATCATATCCTGAAGTTTGGTACGTCTATTTCGGGTCACCCTGTATATGTATATATATTTATATACCGTATGTGCTTGTGTGTGTAAGTGTGCGTCTACTCATTATGTTCCTTAATAATTATATTTGTGATTATTTGTATCTGGCTTATATTCCTGTCTTCCATTTCCTTCTCCCCCTCACAGGAACATCAATCGCTGGGCGGCTGAACACGACGTATCTTTAAGCTTCGGTTCGCCTTACCCATTCTGCTAAATCAGACAAGCCAATATAGATGGTTGAATAGTCAAAGAGCAATAAGGAGAGAGAGAGAGAGAGAGAGAGAGAGAGAGAGAGAGAGAGAGAGAGAGAGAGAGAGAGAGAGAGAGAGAGAGAGAGAGAGAGAGAGAGAGAGAGAGAGAGAGAGAGAGAGAGAGAGAGAGAGAGAGAGAGAGAGAGAGAGAAATATTTGTTCTATACAATATATTCGTGTTTCCCATTTAACTACCATAACATAGAGAACCTGCTGCCCATAACTGGGAATTCTGGTTGGAACTTGGAGGATAAAGAAGGCAATAAGTGTAGATCGTGAGAATGGGTGACTAGGATTCATTCATAAAAAAACATGGTTATATGACACGGTATTAAGCTAAAATTGAATGCATACAATCTAAGACCTTAACAATTAGGACAAATATTAGACATCAACTCCCAAGAGAACAAGTAACGCAATCATAAAAACAGAAGGAGACCAGACCTCCAAATATATAAACACATCAACTTCAGGGAAAACAGACTCTCTCTCTCTCTCTCCACCGAAATGGACAGTAAGCACCAGCGGGAATGGGTACAGTCACGTTTGTCGAGATAAAACAGTGTACGATATTGTTATAGTATGGGGTTTTTCAGCTGATGGTCAATTATTGAATCGCTATCATAATTACTCAGTTGATATGAATATTTTATAGAGAAGTGTTTTGTTTAATAGGAAAACTTGGCATTTACAATACACAGAGACATATAAGTTTTATATTTGCTCATTAAGTATCGATAAATTAGCTGCTAAGGGATTTAATTTGCCGTCAGCTGAAATAGAACCGACTACACTGTAACTGGTGATGTTTAGGCCGGTGGCGCACGAGGGTTGGATCCAATTGTGGCTCTTCATCATCAGAAAAGTTGTTATTCGCCCATTTGTCGTTATTTTGAATCCAGTAACTTAATGTAAAGAACAAATTATTTCAAACACAAATCAATCACCCAAAGTTTCATAAACAAACTAAACAAATTCTGTAGACACTAAACTTTGATATAGATAAACGGATAAGAATGTGCTAATATTCCAAATATTGTGCATTATATTCACAAGTTTTTCTATGTCGCATTAATATATTATGGTTTTAAAATACGAAATCTATGATAATTAACCATTGTCACTGAGTTGGCAATATGATTATTTACGATACAAACAAAATAGTTACACTGCTCCTCCCTACACCAGCGTGACCTTCAGGAAGCTGACGAGGCATGGGACGGAGACGGACAGGTCGTAGTTCTACAAATTTCATCCGTTCTTCGTTATTTTGTGAAGATATTAATCTATTATTAGCAAACTTTTTAGGAAGCATGTATGGTATCCAGTCTTGCACTGCTTTTAGGTAAGTGTTTTGCGAATAATTCCCAAAATGTATTTATGTCGTTATTGTTATTTAGAAAGCTCCAGTCAGTTTCTTTAAACATTGCTCTAAGTTTACGAAAGTTTGCTTTCTTGATATTAGGGACTTTCTCGTTGCTGCTATTTCGTTCGTTACTAGTAAACTTTAAGCTGAAAGTTATCATACGATGGTCGCTGTTACTGAATTCATCACCGACATTCAAATTCTCTATCAATTCTTCTGTTGTTGAAAGTACAAGGTCAAGGACGTTATTTCCACGGGTTGGAGATCCAACAAATTGATATAGCGAACTCTCTTGCGAGTTTGCATACAGGACAGGTCTTGTCCAGAGTGTGATGTAAAACTATCTCCCCATTTGGTCACAGGTAAATTGAAGTCGCCAAAATTTACGGTATCTTGTGAGTTACTTACGTCCGCAATTTTCTCATAAATTTATCGGTCAGTTTGCACTGATTGAGCTGGAGGTCTGTATATTAATGCAAGTAATATTTGTGTACCTTTATTATTCTTTATGATCACAAAGGATGTGTCTACGTTCACAATTTGAGGTTTTGACAAGAGGGTCGGGTGAAGACTTTCTTTGATAAAAAGTAAAACGCCACCTCCATTTTTATATATTCGGCTTTTCTCAAACATAACATAACCGGGACGTGCATACTCTGCTGAAAGGTCTCTCTTCTGTATTGAGCCAAGATTCTGTTATGCCAATAACATCGTAAGTTTCTGTAGACACAAATTCCTCTAAATCTGCAAATGTATTGCGTATGCTATGAGCGTCTGCATAGAAAACCTTTAAAGTTTTGGATTTGGAATTCACGGAAGACTCTTTATTCAAATTCTTGGTTCTGGTCAGATCCACACTTATGTATCGGTCTGTCCTCGGGCCTCGATCCTTTTCCCTGGTTGTCCTCGGTTCTCGGTGTCCTCGATCATCGTCCCGGTGGTCCACGGTCCTCGGTGTTCTCTATCATCGTCTCTGGTGGTCCTCGGTCCTCGCTGTTCTCGATCGTCTTTTTGGTAGTCCTCGGTCCTTGATCATCGTCCCTGGTGGTCCACAGTCCTCGATCCTCGTCCCTGGTGGTCCTCGGGCCTCGCTATTCTCGATCCTCGTCACTGGTGGTCCTTGGTTGGCTCTGCTTCATTTCCGAAAATCCTTTACTTCGTCGTGAAGCAGGCGACCAAATCTTGCTGCTCCCACCTGGTTCAGATGGACTCCATCCGCTACGAACAGATGATCTTCACGGTAGAAGTCATTCCAGGTATTGATGAATCCAACATTTACCTACCTACAGAAGTCAGCTAGACAACGATTTACGCTAGTGACTATGTTGAAGAATCGGCTCTTCACATCGATCCTGGGGACGATCCCTGATATGATTACTCTGTGTTACTTTTTTCTTATACGCCTGAATCAGCTTCCGATACTTCAGTAGGAGCTCCTCCGATAGGGTCCGTTGCACGGCATTAGATCAGACATGAATGATGAGAGAGAGAGGAGAGAGATAAAGATAATAAGGTAATCTTCCTTGATGCATAGTTTACTTGAAACTCGAGTCAATTTTTACGCTGTGATACCAATAATAACTTATGACCTGCATCATTTATCCTATATACTGGAATAATAACTTATGACCTGCATCATTTATCCTATATACTGGAATAATAACTTATGACCTGCATCATTTATCCTATATACTGGAATAATAACTTATGACCTGCATCATTTATCCTATATACTGGAATAATAACTTATGACCTGCATCATTTATCCTATATACTGGAATAATAACTTATGACCTGCATCATTTATCCTATATACTGGAATAATAACTTATGACCTGCATCATTTATCCTATATACTGGAATAATAACTTATGACCTGCATCATTTATCCTATATACTGGAATAATAACTTATGACCTGCATCATTTATCCTATATACTGGAATAATAACTTATGACCTGCATCATTTATCCTATATACTGGAATAATAACTTATGACCTGCATCATTTATCCTATATACTGGAATAATAACTTATGACCTGCATCATTTATCCTATATACTGGAATAATAACTTATGACCTGCATCATTTATCCTATATACTGGAATAATAACTTATGACCTGCATCATTTATCCTATATACTGGAATAATAACTTATGACCTGCATCATTTATCCTATATACTGGAATAGTAACTTATGACCTGCATCATTTATCCTATATACTGGAATAATAACTTATGACCTGCATCATTTATCCTATATACTGGAATAATAACTTATGACCTGCATCATTTATCCTATATACTGGAATAATAACTTATGACCTGCATCATTTATCCTATATACTGGAATAATAACTTATGACCTGCATCATTTATCCTATATACTGGAATAATAACTTATGACCTGCATCATTTATCCTATATACTGGAATAATAACTTATGACCTGCATCATTTATCCTATATACTGGAATAATAACTTATGACCTGCATCATTTATCCTATATACTGGAATAATAACTTATGACCTGCATCATTTATCCTATATACTGGAATAATAACTTATGACCTGCATCATTTATCCTATATACTGGAATAATAACTTAGGACCTGCATCATTTATCCTATATACTGGAATAATAACTTATGACCTGCATCATTTATCCTATATACTGGAATAATAACTTATGACCTGCATCATTTATCCTATATACTGGAATAATAACTTATGACCTGCATCATTTATCCTATATACTGGAATAATAACTTATGACCTGCATCATTTATCCTATATACTGGAATAATTTAGTCTGAGTAATGATTGAATTCCTTTTAAGAGTTCTATTTAAAAAATATCTTTCAAGTTTGACACCAAGCGGGGTCTAGTTTATATGTTCATAAACATTTAGGAAGATTGCTTCAAACATACTGTACACACATTAAACCATCTGGCAGAAATCAACACTTTTGGTATATGTTGCTCTGTTTATTGTCTCTTGCAATCTATTTCGGCATAGCCATCATAATGAAGATGTAATCTGAACTTACCGGTACCAAATTAAATGTGTATGACCTTTGATTTGTCTGTTTTCTTTCAAGATATGGTGGTCTACTCTATAATGAACAGCTTTGTAGTTACATTTTGTAACATAAGTTTCATCCTTCTTGTTGCCTCCAACCTCCCCTCCTCTCTTATTGGTTTTATAATCTACCTGATTTGTAAATAATCGATTATATCTGTTTTTATTGTGGTTTTACTATTCAACATTACATCTTTATTGTGTCACTTATATTCTAACCAGCACACTTCCCCACTGTGCTTTCTACCTTATGTTTTTCATTCTGTAGTAATTTTTGTTGTTTACATATTTTCAAACCAGGTCATTTCTCCACTGTGTTTTCTACTTCTTTCCTGTGTGTGTTCAGCCTTATATGATTGCCATGGTAAAAGCCTACATCGTAACCTAGCTTCCCAACTTTTACGACCCCCCTTCCCTGCCCCCCTCCCCTCCTCCTAAGCGTGACTTGGCAACCAAACGGTCCTGATCTGAACTTTACCGACCTTATTGGCCCGGCGGGACCCATGCCACCTCCGTGCACCATCATTAAGCTAATTTATCAAGGGAGCTCCAAGGGTAATACTGCTGCTGGCTAAATGTTTGGGTCGTGTCGTGGGTTGGGCTATAGTAGAGTGCCTCGTAAATACATGGACCGGACTATAACGCCAAAAGAGGGATTAATACATTCCAAATAAACACTGACATTGTTGATAGCCAAAACAAATATATGAAAGTCTTTGGGTCATTGTGAAAATCACAATGATTAGAGAGGACTAACATATATAATTGAAATGTTCACGATATTATTGTTATATTTGTGGTAGCTTTCTTTCGATGTTGTTATTTCATTTATAAATAAATTAATAGCCGTTTCGATAATAATTTTCCTCTGCAATTTTAAACTTGGAAGTTACCTTTTCATAAATATCAGGATTATAATAGCTTGTATCTTCGGCTTATACTTCGCAAGTTACCTCTATAACAATATTCGCAATACACAGAATCCAGAAATAAATTAAATTTCTCGGAGTTGTCAGTTTCACTAGTTTTGAGACAAGTTAACAATGACTTAACCATGGCAAAGAAAAACAGAGATACTGTAACTTTTGTTATACCCGGGTTTTTACCAGGTTTATATATTGGTTATAGTGAGTTCTAATTGACTGGGGAATTCGGAGGTCACACAATACATGCATAGAAGTCAAATGGAGGATATATACAACATCGAGTATAATAATGAAGAGCAGTTTTATTTAGCTTTAACTCTTACTTATACTTGCATAGATTGTTACATATGAATTAAATGATAATGTTATACAACAGAATTTACTATCCTAGCACGATCGAGGATCTAGAAGGAGCTCAGGTATATCAAACAGGTTTAGCTGTTTAGCAATGACATATTATTAACACTGATGAGTCGGATTACTGTGTGCTATTTTGATATTTATATTAACACTCTAAGCACATAATGGACGAGGGTTTACACTTAGTCAAAATATAGTGGACTCTAACTTCATATGGCACCGAGCGCACTGTTGGTAATCTAGGTAGAGTCAGTGTGTTGAGACTAACTTTATAGTAGATAAATATTATGTACTGATGATAATTAGGTAGAGTCAATATTTTGGAGCTCTAAGTTTATAACACACCTTACACACTGGTGGATGTTAGGCAGAGTCGATATCTTGGGACTCTAACTTTGTAGTACACCTTACGCACTGGTGGAAGTTAGGCAGAGTCAATATATTGGGACTAACTCTATAGCACACCTTACGCACTGGTGGAAGTTAGGCAGAGTCAATACCTTGGGACTCTAACTCTATAACACACCTTACGCACTGGTGGAAGTTAGGCAGAGTCAATATGTGGGGAAACTAACTCTATAGCACACCTTACGCACTGGTGGAAGTTAGGCAGAGTCAATACCTTGGGACTCTAACTCTATAACACACCTTACGCACTGGTGGAAGTTAGGCAGAGTCGATATCTTGGGACTCTAGCTTTGTAATACACCTTACGCACTGGTGGAAATTAGGCAGAGTCAATATATTGGGACTCTAACTCTATAGCACACCTTACGCACTGGTGGAAGTTAGGCAGAGTCGATATCTTGGGTCTCTAACTTTAGATACCTCGTCACTGGTATCGATTTGATGCAGGTTTTCTATTATAACTCCAGAATTAAAACTTGGAGTAAAAAGTTGAGGTAACAGCTTGTAGTCTTCTGAGTCTCCGTTGGGCCGTCCAGGTTGGCCTGTCGTGTGGACTAGTTGTTTAATTTACAGATGGGTTAATGGGTATAGGGTCTTGAATAAGGCTCCTTAAGTATCATGGGCCTCATCGGACAAATGCTAGTATATTTTTTTGCAGGGGAGCTAAGGATACTCGACTATCCTGACCATTATATTAAACGGTGATGAAGTTCTGTTCAGGTACTCTTGGTGTAGCGTCTTTAATATATTGTCTATGTCATGACACAGTGACAAGATATCGGGTTAACGCAAAGAGATAATATGGTCATGACCAGTATTATGTTCCTCGACTTCCACTGACCTTTATAAGAGGTTAAAAGAACTCGGGGCAGTGTTTAACCCTTTTAATTATAATTGTCTACTAACATGTCAGTAAACAAAAGTACTTCTTCTGACAAACCCATAGCTTACTTTAACTGTTCCTTTTACGTATATCTTTTCTAGATCTCAAGTGACGGCGTCTCTTCCGTGAATTGACCTCCCAATCTGCCAACCTAGAAGTTGGCAGATTGGAAGCCAAATCGTCACAGATTTCCTTTGCCCCTTAACTTTCTCTTCGTAATTGCTGAGGGGTACAGGGCCCTGGGTGGGGCTTTGGTTTCCTGGGCGTTTCAGCACCCTCCTCAGCTCCTCGCCATGGAGTGGCTTCGGTCACCCAGGCTTTTTTGTGGTAGACAGGGAGGGTTCTGTGGGGGCGCTCAGCTATGGCCTTGGCCTAGCTTGGGACCTTGGGGCTGTTCGGCCAGGCAGCCTGGGGAACAGCAACAACAAAACCTAAGGACTTCTATATGCAGAGTGCTGGTTAGGGTGTCTCGCAAAGCTCAGTTACTATTCGAGTGACCTTGGCATGCCAAGTATCCTTCGGTAGTAAAAGTTGCAGACTTAATTATAGAAGTCAGGTGGGGACATGTCCGTGAGTTTAGACTTCTATTAATAAAAGTGTAGCCTATTAGTGACTTTGATGTTATTACTGTATCATGACACGTAAATAACAAAGATTCCTTAATAGGGAAAATAACTCCACAGACCTATTGAGATATTAGGCATGCCTTTAATCTACTGAATGGGAGGGTAATTCTAGAGCTACCACCACTAACATGTCAGTGTTGTATAAGCCCTAAAATTGCTTACCCTGTTCAGCTTTCGTAGGGATAGTGACGACTTTAGCTGAGATGTCCCGGGGTAGATGTTCTGGGGTCAAAAGGTCACAAGTCAGTCGGGGCGGATCTAAAGGGATTTGGAGGGGCCCCTTAGAAGCTGGTGGCCAGGTTATATGGCCTTTGGGTGGAAGCAAGGCATAAGTGCCTGTTTCTATGTTGGTGATGGTGATCCTTCTTTCCCTGACTGAATACTATTTTTCTTTTAATAGTTTCTTATGGGGCTGACGGTATGTTAATATTCTTTCCAGGTGTTAAGGGAAGTTCTGTTACAATGGCGGCAATCCGGGCATCTCGTCTGATGTTCGTAGGGGGCGTGGAAGTATTATTATTCTGGAAGTACTGGTGTGTATTCTTCCTGGAATTCCGGGAATTGTTCTGTACACGTGGTATCACTCCGTGGGCATATTTTGTTGTTGTTAATGTTCTTCTTTCTTCCTCTTCTGTCTCGCCTTTGTTCTTCATCTTCTCGTTCTCTTTCTTGATGATGCGGGGTAGTTTCGGGATGCGGGGCATTGTGTTTATTTGTTTCTTTCTGCTTCCCGTCTGCGATTGTCCTCTCGGTTCTAGTTTAGTCATTCCTTCCATTTGTCCCTGAAATCGTTCTCCTTGGTGGTAGCCATCTTGTCTTCTTGGTTTGTTGTTAATTCTTTGGTGTTTGTTCTTTCTCTGCTTCCCTTGTTGTCTATCATTATTCTTTTTGTTCTAGTTTCTCCTTTCCGTTCTTGTCTTCCCGTTTGTTCTGCATCTTGTTCCTCTGGAGTTTTCTGTTTTCTATTTGTGGGTGTCTTTCTTATTTGCGTTATTTTAACTTTCATAAAATTTATTCCTATAAATAACGATGAAGATGATGCAGTTTTCAACGCCGTGCATTCCCTTGATTGGCAGCGCTACAGGGAATGAACTGGACATATGCCAAACTAATGAGAAAATATTAAGTTATTATTAACCCCTTCATGACCGGTGTCATCTTTTCATATTCTGGAAACTATAGGACGATTACATGCAGTTTAGAAAAGGTCTCCAACTATTAACCTGCTTAGAACTATCTCACTTAACCCTTTTTACTACTAAAGATCCTTCTTAAACTGCACAAGATCGTCTTACTATAGCAAGAATAAAATTAGCAAGACGTCGCTGGTACAGAAGGGGTTACATGGATTGAATGTCTTAATTACCACAAACAATATGGACGTTAACCCGCTGAGTACCAGCTAAATATTTATAAATGTACCACCCAGGACCGGCTGAGTCTGAAATTTTTGTTTATTCCAGAAGCAATAGCGAATGGGTTAGGAATGAAGGAAAAACCACGAAAAACCGATCAAAAAGCTCCAAAAATGGTCCTACAGAGCCCCCGAAAACGGATTTTACAAGAGTAAAAAATTGAAGGCAATTTCCCAAAAAAACATGTTTTTGTGCGCTCACGCGCACGCGGTTGGACTTTGAGAGTTTTCAACCATCGGCATGGGTGCGTGGGATACTTACAGAGTTCCCACAGTTCCGCTGGGGTTTAGCGTTACATACATCGTGGACGCAAACCCTGCGTCGCTGGGGCTCAGTGGGTTAACCACAAACACAATATGGCTGATACCTTGAAGGAGTTCTTGTAATTGTATTGGTGCATGTGTATGTTAGTGTGAGAGAAATGGTAGGTGTGAATTAAAGTTGTGTTACAGACAGAGACAAAGTCATACTATACTACCCTACACTAGTACCTGCTGTTTTCTATGTATACTTTGTTTTGATCTTACCTCTCTCTCTCTCCAACCAATGTACTGCCCTATACAGTATCCCGTTTTTACATAGAATATCTGCCTATAATAGAATGCACGGCCGTTGTTATACTAACTCTTCCTGTAGATCCATGTAGTCTATTTATCAACTGCCTAGCAAATATTTATTTGTTGGCAAGTGTTCTGAATAGTTAAGTTAGGCATATACATGTTTTTCTCCAAAACACCCAACTACCTAACTAACAACGTTGGAATGGCAAATCATATATACTGTATAATCCTACAATTATGTGTAATGATTCAGAATTTAAACTATTTGTCAAGAGTGTTTTCTTGTCTTGCATGATTATATTGTATAATATATATATATATATATATATATATATATATATATATATATATATATATACTGTATATACTGTATATAGGGCTTTATGTTTATACATTCACACACTTTGAATTTAAAGAAACAGGAAAACAGCTATAATATTATTTTCTTTATTGATGCCTCAACTTTATAATATTTAATATTACGCGACAAGCAACACTTCATCTTTCCTTGCTATAAATTACTGATTAACCCAATAACTTTAATATCAACGTATTTAAGTTAATCAAGTTCACTACAATTTACAAGGTATCTATTTCTGAACTGAATGAACAAGTCTAGTAATAGTAATAATTATAAAAAGACGTTCTAGCGGTTTTGCATTAATACATTAAATTCCCTTTCAGACTAATTTAATTCTTTCCTAAACAAAAAAACTTTCCATTCGGGTATTTCCTGGCCATTAAGGTTACACTTGATTCTATTTTCCGGTATGACTTTATAGCCAGAGGAGCTGGAGGTGGGGAGAGAGCCTTCTATTTTGCTGTCCTATTGTTCTACTATAAATTGTTCTTGTTTCTAGTAGTATTAAGGCCGGCCCACTTAGTAGGGACCGCAAGATCTGTGTGGTCTGAGTATTTGTGTAACTCTGTGTATCTATCTCTCTAACGTTCCGTTTCAGGTGCCACCTACCTATCTCTCCTCTCTCTCATCTCTCTTCTCTCAGCTCTCTCTCTCTCTCTATCTCTCTCTCTCTCTCTTTTCCCTCTCTCTCCTCACCTCCTCTCTTCTCTCTCTCTCTCTCTCTCTCGCTCTCCTCTTCTCTCTCTCCCTCTCTCTCTCTCTCTCCTTCTCTCTCTCTCTCTCTCTCCTCTCTCTCTCTCTCCTCTCTCTCTTCTCTCTCTCTCTCTCTCTCTTCTCTCTCTCTCTCTATCTCTCCTCCTCTCTCTCTCTCTCTTTCTCTCTCTCTCCCCCTCATCTCTCTCTCTCTCTCTCTCTCTCTTCTCTCTCTCTCGCTTAATCCTCTCTCTCTCTCTCTCTCTCTCTCTCTCTCTCTATCTCTCTCTCTCCCTCTCTCTTCATCTCTCTCTACCTCCTCTCCTCTCCTCCTCTCCGCTCTCTCTCTCTCTCTCTATCTATCTCTCTCTCTTCTCTTCTCTCCTCTTCTCGTCTCTCTCTCTCTACTTACTCTCTCTTCCTCTATCTATCTCTCTCTCTCTCTCTCTCTCTCTATCCTCTCTCTTCGCTCTCTATCTCTCTCTCTCTATCTCTCTCTTATCTCTCTCTCTCTCTCTCTCTCTCTCTCTCTCTCTCTTGTTGTGCCACCACCTCTTTCCATTTCATCAGGACCTGCCTTTCCCTTCCCAACAACTACAACATAGTCCACAACACATAGTCCGACCTTTTCACTTTCAGGCGGTCAGATATAATACTACTCTGCCTTTTACCTTCACTGACCCTTATGGGGGCGGGGTCAGGAGTATTTGGGGAGGGGTGTGTTGTAAGGGAGGGTGGAGGAAGAGAAGGGTAATAGTATAGAGGCCAAATGAGGTAAGAGTGATAGAGGAGCATTGAATGCAGTTTTTGTTTATGTCCCCGCTTCTCCAACATGTTTAGCCCAATTAGCTTTGACTTTGTAAGACAATCGCCTCATTAGCTTGGCGATTTAAATTCCTTTCGTGTCATTTAGGAGGAACCGACCGAACAAATTTATCTCAAACCGGGGTCACAGAGGTACTTTTTAAAAGTTTGATGGAGGTCTAGGATGGAGGCTAATAAATATATAAATTAATATGTAGATAAACACATAAATAAGAATCTCCCCTTTATTTTAAAACTATATATTTGTGTATAGTTTCCCAATAAGCACGTTCACAGAGGCCATATGGCCGACGTTGTGTGTCATATTGGTTATATTATTGTCTAGATATGAACCATAGTTACTGTTCTATATTGGTTATATTACTGTCTAGATATGTACCATAGTTACTGTTCTATATTGGTTATATTACTGTCTAGATATGTACCATAGTACTGTCTAGATATGTAACATAGTACTGTTCTATATTGGTTATATTACTGTCTAGATATGTACCATAGTTACTGTTCTATATTGGTTATATTACTGTCTAGATATGTACTACCATAGTTACTGTTCTATATTGGTTATATACTGTCTAGATATGTACCATAGTTACTGTTCTATATTGGTTATATTACTGTCTAGATATGTACCATAGTTACTGTTCTATATTGGTTATATTACTGTCTAGATATGTACCATAGTTACTGTTATATTGGTTATATTACTGTCTAGATAGGAACCATAGTCATAGTTACTGTTCTATATTGGTTATATTACTGTCTAGATATGTACAATAGTTACTGTTCTATATTGGTTATATTACTGTCTAGATATGTACCATAGTTACTGTTCTATATTGGTTATATTACTGTCTAGATATGTAGTTACTGTTATATACTGTCTAGATATGAACCATAGTTACTGTTCTATATTGGTTATATTACTGTCTAGATATGTACCATAGTTACTGTTCTATATTGGTTATATTACTGTCTAGATATGAACCATAGTTACTGTTCTATATTGGTTATTACTGTCTAGATATGAACCATAGTACTGTTCTATATGGTTATTTACTGTCTAGATATGAACCATAGTTACTGTTCTATATTGGTTATATTACTGTCTAGATATGTACCATAGTTACTGTTCTATATTGGTTATATTACTGTCTAGATATGAACCATAGTTACTGTTCTATATTAAACCAAAAGTAATTATTGTGAATACGAATCATTACTCTTGCTATTAGTTGATCTTGGGTAGCCTTGCTGAGCTAATTCCAACTATTGAGTAACATAGATAAGAACCTGCACCTCTGTTCAAGCTAGTTATCACATGTTTGACGAGAAGACGACCAACATACAATATAGTTTTTTGTGTGCAATACAATTTTGTTTTTCTCTCACAAGTTGTATCTGTTCTTCGTCCTCTTCCTGTGTGAAACAGTATATATTCTACTGTTTTTACTATTACTATATGTCATACTTAGTACACATATATATACATAAATAGTGTTGTATCAAATTGTTATCTACAAGTTTTATTAACGTGCAGTATATTTGATTTGTTCAATCGCTTCGTTTCCTAACTATGGATCGGGTTTCCCCCTTCCTTTTAGCAAATATATGTAGAACATATAAATGGAATGTGTCCCATTTACATGCAATAGAACAGTTTCCCATTTACATTTTACATCCCCCATAGTCCATTTTTTTTTTCTCCACATATTGCCTCTTCCCATCTCATTTTGGAAAGAATGTTACTTACCGGCTGGCAAGCACGATTCAGTCCCCCCCCCCCCCCCCTCTCTCTCTCTCTCTCGTCAGTGTCCAAAACTCTTACATGTCCAGCAATTCTTTGTATTTGTCTTATTATCTTGTCTCCTCTCCATCTTTCCTCACATTCACATGGACTCCTAAAGCTATATACAATTTAACTACTTCAGCCTTCTTCTTCTATACTGTGCAGTTATCACCATATTCTGTTTCTATATCTACAATAGCCACAGGTTTCATCACTTCACTCACCTATCCTGTGCGATTTCGTCTTATTTTTTACCATTCTCTTTTGGCCTCTACTTACTGTCATTGCCTCCCCTTCTGCCCTTTTCTGCCATATCCTCTTCATGATATCAGCCTGTATTCCACCCCCTGCCTCACCTTCCCTTCATCTCCCTCCCAATGTTTATTTTTTAGCTCTTTTTTGTCTCTTCTTCCTTTCCCCTCTTGACTTTTCTGGACCTTCCTTCTTGTCTACTTCCCCACGTTCCTTTCCTCTCGCTCTTTCTCGTCTCCTTTCCCTCTTGCCTCTTCTCGACCTCCCCTCTTGTCCACTTCCCCCTGTTGCCCCCCCCCCCCCCCCCCAGTGAACCATACCGCACGACTACCCCCTCAGGCACCGTCCCTTTACCTCTGATGCCCACAAAAAGTCTTGAGTTAATGGCCTGGTCTTCCACACGCTTCTCCCATCCACTCCCCGATACCAACTCGTCCACTTTTTTTGCCATTTCTGATACTTATATTTCTTTCTTCTTCACTTTGCTTCAACTACCATTATTCCTTGTTCCTTCTCTATCCCTTGCTTCTTCATTATACATTTCTTCCAATTTTCGTCCTCATTGTCGCAAGCATACTTTTCTTTATTCATCCAATCATTGCCCTTTCATCTTTTCCTTCAAAGTTTCCATTCGTTCATATTTTGTAATCCATATCACACTTCTCTCTTTGATAGGTGGAAAACCATCCATTAATATACTCAGGCCCAATGCCCACTTTTCCTATTTTTTTATTATTATTTTTTTTTTGGGGGGGGGGGTGTCCGACTCAAGACAGAGCAAGAGTAAGAACAACACAAAACACAACAGAAAACAATAAACACACAAAAACTAAATACAAATTCACACACATCTAGGTCACCCAGGAGAAGACCAAGAGACCAGGGTCACCAAGGTCCCTCCAGCACTCCCCCGGCCCCCGACCACCCGAAGAGGTTCGGACCTCGGCAGGCAGACATGCAGCGGAGCCGAAGCCACAAGCCCGCCCACCACAATTCCAGGCGCATCCTTCATATAAATTGTGTCCCCGGGCCAGGCGCCTGATGGACTATTATCTAGTGACTAGTCCAACTTGCGCCCGACCCCTTCCCCCAAATGACCACATGTTCACTTATCTATTCACAAGCGTTCTCCATTCATTCATGTTTATTACCACTTCCCTTACTTGATCTATAGTCATTCCTCTATCATCCAAAGATTGTCTTACAGTCTCTCCATGCCAATGGGGGTCTTCCTGCCCTTCTATCTTCCCTTGTATCTGACTCACATATTGTCTTTGTAAGCCTTTCATCTTCCATTTGTTAAACATGACCATACCAGCTCAGCACCCTTCTGTCCACTCTGGCTAACAAATGTACCTGCTGCCCCACTCTCCTACGTATCTCTTCATTCCTTAATCTGTCTCTGCGAGTAACTCCACACATACTCCTCAAGCAGCTCATCTCCATCACATCCAGCTTTCTTCTCTCCTTTTCCTTCAGAGCCCATGTCTCAGTCCCATACATCACTGTTGGCACAACAATTCCTTGATACATTGCACTTTTTACTTTCTTTCCAAGATTTTTCGTCTTCCACATACTTATTGCTCCGAAAACCTTCCTTACATAATCGTTAATAGGGAGGAGCTGTTACTTTAATTTTAATTTACAATTTGCATGCTTTAGTTCATGCAGTGATTGTACTATTACTATATTTTCTTATATTAAATATGTACATAAATATTGCACATCCTAGTCATGCTCCGTCTGCATTACCTACTACCAATACAAACGGTTTACGCTAGACTGCACTGATACAGTGCTCAACATCGTGTATTGGCCCGTCGGAGCCTTCTAATCTGCATCATCGAGGTATTCATAATTGAACTTTATCACAATTGACATCAACTCAAGATGTAATGTCCTATACGATAAAAATACGCAGAGAAATTATGAAAGAAGAAAATGGGATTGAAACAAAACAGATAACTTAAAAATGTAATGAATCCGAAAAGCGTACAGGTGAAAGAGAGGTTGATTGGTGAAAGGGTTTTTGTATTTCAGTTTTTTGGAAATCCCATATATATTAAGAACCCATTAGGGAAGAGTGTTATTAATTTGTTTAACTTAACTAGTGTATGGATACGCACGTTGTTTTAATTAAATCAAGAAATATTTCTACTACTTAAACAATGTTTAAAAGAATATCAATATTTAAGTTTTGTACAAGATAATGGTCACCAACTTAATGCATTGCTCTTTCTCTAGTTTTGGAGTGACACTGTGGAACTATTAACAGGAGTTTATAAGCATCTTCATAGTTTTGGAGTGACACTGTGGAACTATTAACAGAGATACAGGAGTTTATGAGCATCTTCATAGTTTTACATATTCAATAAACGCATAAACTACATCATAAATTCCATATGCCAAGTGATCATTCATGATTTGTGTCCATCCCCTAGTTAAATATTACTTTGAGATTAATTAATGAACATTATTTTACTCTAGAATTGAACCTTGCTCAATAATTTCAATCCTATGCACCATATACGATTTTGTTTAGGTTCATATTCAATAAGCATGTTCGCATTATAGCATAATGTTAATAAGCTTACTACAAACTTCATTATCACGACACCAACTTTAACCTACAATAAGAGCTTTTTAACCATGGTAACAAAACTCCCAAACTTCAAAGACCGCTTCGATCAGGATTCACTTGGTAACCTTGTAAACCTTTTGGATACAAGGTCTGCTGACTCCTGTGGGACGAGGTTCTGTTTCTCTCACCTTGTTGATGCACGCTCCTAATTAAATATGTGTTTTTGGGTTTTTTTTTTTTTAGGTTCGTCTTCCAAAATGTGGCTGACCGGTATACAATGTTCCTCACTTTTGTTCTGGTCCAAATTAATCTTCCTTTCCGTTGTTCGCTCGGATACCACAGTCTATAGCCCATTCATATTAATGTGTGAGCTCGGATACCACAGTCTATAGCCCATTCATATTAATGTGTGAGCTCGGATACCACAGTCTATAGCCCATTCATATTACCACAGTCTATAGCCCATTCATATTAATGTGTGAGCTCGGATACCACAGTCTATAGCCCATTCATATTAATTTGGGAGCTTCGTTTTTTGCTAATTATTGAATTTTATTTCTGGAAACGAATTTAGGAATATAATTGTCTATACATCAACCACAAACACTATACTGGTATATATACATATACTATTTATTGACAAGCAAGTCCTATCTAAAAAATACATCCAAATAGTCATAATTGCATAACAGAAACATAATGGCCCACGAATTTGCATGTGTGGGCTAGAGACTATGTCATCCGAGTGTACCGTACATAAATGGGTGCATTTGAGAATAGGCAGAACAATTATCCATTGTATAGCTCTCTGGCTGCCGTGTACCAGATATCTATACTAATAGGACTCTATGCAAATATCCAATAAGTAAAATCTAACCCTCATGCCTCGTACTAATATATTTTTGCATTTGGAATTTACTTAAACTGTACAAAATTCGATAAAATAAAGACATATTTTATGGATGATTATGAATAGCGCCACGATCGTCGATATTAATCTGGTACCAACAATGCTAAAATGTATTAAGCAAAGTGGGAAATTTGACTATGCATTTTTACATCTCTGTTGATTTTGAATAGCACCACCACCATGTTAATTCAACTTGTACCAACAAACCACTAACATGGCTTTCTAGAGTATCAAGGTTAACAAACATTGCAAAGCACTGAAGGCCGCCGTCAAAAGGTCTTAACCCCTCCAATCCCAGCACCGTATTTATATACGTCAGTAGATAAGTAACTTCCCAGTCCCAGCGCCGTATATATACGTCAGTAATGTACTTTCCTTGTAACTGCCTGTACAACCCTGTACCAGTTACCACGACCTTTTGAGCACTGCTCCCGTGTTGGCAACACTTCTCAGCTTATATGAGACCCACTGAAGGGTGACAAGAGCCAGTGTTGCCTCATCTTTGGAGGTGGATAGGTGGCGTCTCCTGCCATTTTTGCCACATTGCATGGGACTGCTGGGGACTTTTATTACTGTATCCTACGGTACAGTACGGGTTAATCAGCAAGCCGCTCCAATCCCTTCCCCTGCCTCTCTCTTCCAACGGATAACTTTTGGCTGATCTGTTCTAACAAGCAGAGCAACAGTAAGACGAGCGGTAATAAATCTCTTGGTGGTCTCCGACGGAAGTAAATAGTAAAGTATATAAATAGATGAGATAGATATATACAGTAGATAGTAGAGAAAATAGCTGGGGAGTTAGTCTGAAAAGCATCAGAAGATCATCAAATTCATTGAATATATAGAGATACGAATGCAAGACGGACTACACTGACCATTTACTTAGTACTGATATATGATAACGTTAATTTAATTTCTCGCTTTATGAAATATGTATAGAACATATATAATTAATTCCGGCACTCGCCGCAAGGGAGGGGCCATGCATTGAGAGAGCTCTGAAGAACACTGATGGTTGTAATAGCGCTAGAATAGTGAAAGAGATGCAACATTGTGGCGTGTAGAAAGATACTGTAGGGAACTAGTAAGAAGAAGTGAGTTTATAATGCGAAATTATTTAGACTCTACTTTTTCGAGAAGTGCGATATGGGTGGAATCTCCCCTCACATGCGAACAATACTTGATACATGGGCGCACTGTGCCCCTATACAGAGAAAAAAGCTGTGTGGGGGTGAAGAATCCATGTAGATGGTTGAACACACCCAACTTCTGGGAAGCTGTTTTAGCAAGAGTGGTACCATGATCTTTCCAAAAGAGGTTGGATGCACAAGAAATACCAAGAATATTGAGAGAAGATTAAGGGTTGATTTGTGTATTGTTGAAGAATAATTGATTGAATAAAAAAATGCGGGGGATAGTCCTCGATTCTTCTAATGACAATCTTTTATCGCTAAAAATTACATTTATTTGTTCTTCTTAGTACTAAGCATCAAATCGTATGCTTATGTTTTTCTTAATACAAAGGTTGATGAATACAAAACATGGCGTTACAACAAGGTCATAATTGGCACCGTATATGCTATAATAAATGCACAAATAAAAGCTGAAGACTTTAACACCCGATATCTATACAAAAATAACAATACATCAAGGGAACCAGTACCAGTCTGAACACGGATATGAGCTGCCTCCCATCGTTTAGGACAACCATATCAACATCATCAACCAACGAGGCACGAACAGAACACAGAGCAACATCCTTTGCTTATGCATCCACTCTCTCATTACCTCTGACATCAATATATGCGGGAACCCAGCAAAAATCAACTTTATTTTTCCCCTCGTTGATGATTGAGGGGCAGCAACTCTAAACTATATAACACTTTAAAAAGTGCTGCTACAGAGTCCCTAACAATAGTAAAATGATCCTCCTGGTGATCAAACACCAACTGCAGAGTGATAATGATAGCAAGTATCTCTGAAGTAAATACAGAGGCAGCCATAGGTACAGTAGACTAATAGTAGGCAACACAATGACGACATTGACCTACAGGAGTGAAGCACGGACATTGCTGGAAAGACACAAACGAAGAGTGAGAGGGGTGGAAATGAGTTACTTGAGAAGTGGGTGCGGAGTTACATGGAGAGATAGACAAACGAATGAGGAAGTACTAAAGCAGTGTGGTGTGGATGTAGATGTGCTGGTAAGTGTGAAAAGGAACACCTTGTGATGGTTGGGCCATGTGGAACATATGGGAAACGAGATAATGACTAAAAAAGTGTGAAGAGGAATGACAAAGAGGGAGAGGTAAACTGGGAGAGAGGTAGAAGGATGGAGTTAAGAAGTATATGCGTGAAAAAGGTGCTGGATGAGAGGAGGGGTGTAAAATGACAGGGGACAGAGGTGCATGGGGACGATTTGTTTGTTGCCAGCCCTTCGTTGATCACGGCTTCCGGCAATAGGTAGATAGATAAATAGACAATCCCAACACCAAAGGAAGTTTTAGAACCGTCAGTATATACAGGCACAGAACCTTCATGAGTGGAAGCAAGCTCTAAAAATCAATAGAAAAGAGACTGCCGTAACTGAACGTTTCATCCCTGCAAACAACTTACAGGAAACTACTTCAGGCAAGACCCAGTGGGAAACCCTTGGAATCAGTACAGGACTGACAGGAACCACCAACACACAACATACCACTACTTCACGAACCCAATAACAAAATGCGCTTGAGCATAAGAAATGTTTACTATAATAATAAAAAAAGAAAGACTGTCACGACTTACATATATATACAAACAAGAGAGTCTGGAAAGCGCTGTATCTGAAGCCAGCGACATGTATCTACAGACTGACTTAGCAAATCCAAGGGAGGCACACCAGCCTCCACCAATATGCTGGGATTTGGGGACAATCGAAAAACCTCAACTGCAAGACGTAGATCAGCATGATGGACAGTAGCTAAAGCCTGGTATCAGTGGCAGAGGAGTAGATCTTGCAACCATAATACCGTTTGGAGGCAACAAAAGCTTGATACAAATGTAGTAGTTTCCTGCAATCAGCACCCCAAGAAGAATGAGAGAAGACCCTTAACAGATTCCATAAGCATGGAACTATAGTAAAATGATAAGTCAAAGGTTAGGCCAATAAATGTTGTGTCTGCCAGACACACAAGTCTACTGCAACAAGGCATTAGGTCAGGGACGGGGTTCACCCCCAGAAGTCTTTACATAGATTAGGGATGGGTGGGAAACTATTTGGAAATTAACCAAAGAAACACATATAGTAGAAATGGCATTCTGCGTGACTTACAAGTAAATAATGAACAGGTTATGATTGCAAAATAACGTCAAAGGTTCAAAAAACAAACATTAGTAAAAATAATAAAACTCATGAATGACGAGTCTGGAGACAATCATTTGGAAAACAAGGGACCACCTAATATGATAGATATTCTTGATTCACACTGTCCAATTGACAACTTGCAAATTTCACTCTATCAGGAAGTTAAAGCTATAGACATGGATATTGAGCAGAGTTAGCTGAAATACGGTTATATAAAATACATAAAACCCAATTCAACATACTGTTTATCCATCAAAAACCTACATTATTATTGCATTTTTGTTTGGTAGCGAGGCTTACGGCTCCAACTTCTATATAACCTGAAACTTGAAAGTGGTGAAGTGAGATGCGAACCCGTCGACCACCATTTGCCCAATAAAATTAATACTGATATTCCATGGTCATATGTTTGGTGGAAACAGAGGCGCAATTTTCGTAGGAGTGTGGTTAAGGTTTATAGTGAATAAATTTGTGAAGGATGTTTTGAGAATCGGAATATTCCTTTTTTCTACCACCTTAAAGATATCGTGTGTATGTATGTGTGTATGTTTATATAAAAAAGCATCCTGTATGCAAACGTGGTGTACATGTCATATATCGACCGCATTTGGTGGGTGACTGCTGGTACCATAGACTCCTTTAAAGGAGTCTATGGCTGGTAGGCCTACACATAGTCAGTGTTGACATTTGGCAGACATTTGCGTGGGAGTGTATGTTTGTGGATAACATTGTGAGTCTATGTGGATATGTCAGTGAGCTATATTCCTGACTGTACCTATGAATACAGGTTTGAAATTATGAGTGTATATGAATACTCCTTTAGGAATGAAGTAATATCAAAATATTAACTAGGAATCATACAGGCAATCAGTGACTAAAGTAAGACAAGATTGGAAAGATTTGAGCCAGCTCAATTTGATTCAAGGGCTTAATTAGGAATATGGAATCAGGAATCATCTTCAGCCGACTGGAAACTTAGGTAAACGGAGTAAACAAATGCACGCATGGGGAAAATATGGAAGGAAACTTAGATTACGAAGTTGTCTTAAGGTACTTTCACACATTCACAATGTTGGTCCCGATGTACCCGATTTGAATATCGGGACACAACGTGGTGCAATCCCCAACGTGTGTCGGGGTCATCGGGGAGCGGCGTCTTACCCACGGACGTGGCAAATTGGGCTTGGCCACCGAAGTTTTGGATTTGTTCAAAAATGTTGCACGATGGACTTTTTTGGCGTGGTATCATCGGGTACGGTACATCGTGTTGTTGACGTTTGGACAGCGTGTTGAGCACCGGGTTTCATCGGTATAAGTGTGTTCGCATCTGGGTGCATCGGGAACATTAAAGGGTTGTTTATAATCCCAAAAAAACAAAAACAAAGTATATAATGTTTTGGTCATGCTGCCTAAGCCAAACTGCAGCTGAATCCATGCAATAGTTTCGTAGATATCGGCGTTTGAATGCAAATTATTAGCGCCGCGGCGAAATTACCCCGCGGTGAAATTACCCCGTCTTACCCTATCTATTTTTTATCGGTAAAAATGGGGAGGAAAAGTACGGGCGGGCGGGCGGACTTAACAGTAACCTTCACCTACGGTGAAATTCCACATATTATTATTTTTTATTTTTGTTGTTGAAATCTTATATATTAACCTTTCCTCTTGCCGTTCATAAAAAAAATGAAATACAAAAAATACAAAAATATTATGGGTGAAAACCAACTGAGCGAATATTTTGGTGCGACTGGGATTCTAAAAAAAGCGAAAAACTATTGTTATAGATTTATTTCCATAAAGTCCAATATTGATGATAGCATATTCTAAACCCCCTGGGGGTTAGGGAATAGAATATGCCCCACATGCCTTCTGCGTGTCGTAAGAGGCGACTAAAGAGGTTGGGTCGGTGGGCTTGCGACCCCCACCCGGAAAAAATATCTAAGCAAAGAAAAACAAACGAACAGCCTCGGATGCGGACGGAACCAACGTTGACGAACCACGACCGACTAAGGACATGCCTTCGGACATTCTGAGAATGGCTACGTGGAATGTTAGTGGCATGAATGATGGCACAAAAGAGAGAGAGGTTCTGGAAGTGTTAGTGAATGCCAGGCTGGATGTATGTGGAATGACAGAGACCAAATGGAAAGGTTCAGATGTGAGAGAATGGGAATGTGGAATGGGTGTGTGTGCTGGAGTGAGTGAAGGAACAGCGAGAGAAGGTGCATGTTTGTTTGTAAGTAGCAAATGGAAGGAATGTGTAAGAGAGTATGGGTCTGTGGGTTCAAGGATTGTGTGGGTGAGAATGAAAGTAGGAATACAAACGTGGGCGATTGTATGCGTGTATGCCCCGACAGAGGATATACTTGAAAGAAAGAAAGAGGAGTTCTGGATGAATGTGGAGGCGTGCCTGGAGAAGTTTGACAAGAATGAAAGAATATTTCTGATTGGGGATATGAATGGTAAGGTGGGTGATAGGAAAGTTGAGGGAGTGGTGGGAGGGTGGGGGGTACCATCAGAGGTGAATGGGAATGGTAGTGCACTTGTGGACGTATGTGTGGGGAGGAGGCTGTGGATAGCCAACACCTTCTTCCGACACAGAATGATCCACAGGTACACGTGGAAACGGATGTTGACGATGAAGGATAAGACAGTGGTGGAACGAAAGTCATTGATTGATTATGTATGTGTGGATGAACGAATGAAGAAATCTGTGATGGATGCTAGGGTGTATAGGGGTATTGGAGGGGGTCTGTCTGATCATTATGTAGTGGTAGCTAAGGTTAGGATACAAAAGAAGTGGGTGAGGAGAGCGGGAGGGAGGCGAGAGGAGGGTGGAATGGTGAGGAGGGTGGAGAGGTTGCAGGAGGAGGAAGTCAGGGAGGAGTACAGGAGAGCAGTGGAAAGACGACTAGGTGGGTTCGACCTGGAAGTTATGGAGGAAGTGGAGGAGATGAGCAAGGTGTTAAGGATGAGATCTGTGCAGCATGTGAGGAGGTGTGTGGAGTGAGGAGAAGAGGGAGGGGAGTGAAAGGTACAGCATGGTGGACAGAAGAGGTAAGAATAGCTGTGGAAGAAAAGAAGAAAGCATATAGAGAGTGGTTGGGTAGTAGAGGGAATGAAGATTCCGAGAGACAGAAACGAGCGAGGTACGTGGAGAGTAAGAGGGTGGTGAAGAGAGTAGTGAAGGAAAGTAAGAGAAGAGTAGATGAGGAATTTGGAAGGAATCTGAGTGTAAAATGGAGGGAGAGTAAGAAACTGTTCTGGAAAGAAGTCAAGAAAGTTAGGGAAGGTAGCAAGGGAAACAGTAAGGGTGTGAAAGATAAGAATGGGAGAATGCTAGCCGAGAAGCAAGAGAGAGTCGAAAGATGGAGGGAGTACTTCAGTGAGTTGCTAAATGAAAGGAATGAAGAGCCAGCAAACATAGCTGGATATGGTATGGGAGGGAGAAGGAGAGAAGTAGTGGAGGAGGAGGTGGGGATCAGGAGGTCAGAAGTGTGGGAAGCCATGAAAAGAGTGAAGTTGGGGAAAGCACCAGGAACAGATGGAGTGTGTGGGGAAATGTTGAGGTATGGTGGTGAGATAGTGATAGAATGGGTATGGAAAATGTGCAAACTAGCATGGGAGAAGGGGAGTGCACCCGATGACTGGAAGACTGGCATAATAGTCCCCCAATATAAGGGCAAAGGGGAAAGAGGAGTGTGTGGTAACCACCGAGGAATATGTCTTCTAAGCGTAGTAGGGAAGGTATACAGTAGGGTAGTGATTGAGAGAGTGAGAGTGAGAACGGAGAAATGGATAGGCGACGAGCAGGGAGGTTTTAGGAAGGGAAGAGGATGTGTAGATCAGATTTTTACCCTGAATTGTGTTGTGGAGAAGTATCTGGAGAAGAAACAAAAGGTGTATGTTGCCTTTATGGACTTGGAGAAGGCCTATGACAGAGTGGATAGAGAAGGTTTGTGGAAAGTACTTAGAATATACGGAGTAGAGGGCAAGTTGCTGAAAGCAGTGAAGAGCATGTATGAGGGTGCAAAGGCGGCAGTACGTGTGGAGAGTGAGCAGAGCGAGTTCTTTGACCTGAATGTTGGTTTGAAACAGGGGTGTGTGATGTCCCCGTGGTTGTTTACTGTATATATGGATGGAGTTATGAAAGAAATACTATCAAGAGCAGTGGATGTTGGTGTATCGCTGAAAAGGGAGGGAATTGAGTGGAAGCTACCTATACTGCTGTTTGCGGATGATACAGTTCTGATGAGTGATAATGAATGGGAGTTGCAGGGTCTGGTAAATGAGTTTGGAACAGTGTGCGAAAAACGGAATTTGAAGGTAAATACGGGGAAGAGCAAGGTTATGGTCTTCGAAAGGGGTGAAGTCACAGAGAGTGAGGTGAAGCTGAACGGTCAGGCTATGGAGATCGTCAACTCTTTTAAGTATCTGGGCAGTGTGTTGAGTAAAGATGGGACTATGGATGAAGAGGTGCGGGAGAGGGTACAACAGGGGAAGAGGGTTGTAGGAACGCTAAAAGCAGTAGTAACAAGAAATAGGGTGGTCAGTATGGAAGTGAAGAAGTCCTTGCATGACAGTGTGGTAATCCCGACACTGACTTACGGAAGCGAAGCATGGACGTTGGTTGAGAGACTCAGACCAAGAGTGAGAGCAGTGGAAATGAATTACTTAAGGAGTGCGTGCGGAGTTACATGGAGGGATAGACAGACTAATGAGGAAGTAAGAAGGAGGTGTGGTGTGGAGGTAGATGTGCTGGAAAGTGTGAAAAGGAACAACTTGAGATGGTTCGGCCATATGGAACGTATGGAAAGCGAGAGAATGACTAAGAGGGTGTACGAGAGCGAGGTGGAGGGACAGAGGGGGAGAGGTAGACCGAATATGAGGTGGAAGGATGGAGTGAGGAACTACATGAACGAAGGCGGTGCTGGTTGGGGGGAGGGGCGTCGACTGACTGGGGACAGAGGTGCATGGGGGCGGTTCGTTCGTGGCCACCCCTTCGGGGATCACGGCGTCAGGCAATAGATAGATAGATAGATATTCTAAACACCGCCATCATGTTCAGCGGCGGAACAAATAGCTGTGATTTAGTATGAACATAAAAATAACGCTTAAATAACGATATACCGATACCGGTATATCTCATATAGTTTATAATATAACAGTGCGTTTAATCTCCACAGGCAAGGGTCTAAACATAGCTTCAATAAAATATAAAAGACGTCGCCGGTACAGAAGGGGTTAATGCGGCCCTACAATATTGTACGGTATCAAACATGGCCCGCCAGAGCAAATAAGTATGACACCCCTGGTGTAGAGTGACGCGCAGGTACCATATCCGCGCAAGATAGGTTTATATCAATACATTTTACCTTCCACAATTAGAGAAAATATGATTCATCACGAAGTGTAGCCTACCTGTGGGGATTAAATGCACAGTTATATTATAAACTATATGAGATATACCGGTACCGGTATATCGTTTTTTTTTTTTCGTTATTTTTATTTTCATACTAAATCACAGCTATTTTTTCCGCTGAACATGATGGCGGTGACTCCCCTGTAGCCAGGTAACGTAGGGGGATAGCCAGGCACATACCAGGTTGGACGGCTTTCCTCCAAAACGTGTCGTGCTTCTCCACCAGTGGGCCAACACGTTCAAGCAGCTCTCAGAACATGGCTTTATCCACCCGCAGGAAATATTCGTAGGAGGTGGTGTCTTCCACAGCCAACTCCTTCAGCAGGTTGTCATAGTGGCCGTACTGCCCTCGCCTCAACAGCCACTTCCGGGTCCAGACCTGCTTTTTCTGTATCCTGGGTGGCACCTGGGCATCCTGCAAGTCTCTGTACAGGGCAACATCTAATCTTGCCTGATGTGCTGCCAGATCTACCTGCAGCTGCAGTACCTCTAGTTCATCCATGGTGTAGGGTAGGGCGAGTGGTGCCGACGTGTGGCCGTGGCTTGGGAGGTGTGTAGAGTGAGGTACAGGTACCAGAACCAGCCCCTTTTATATCGAATTGTGTCTGTCACCCCGTCTGTTGTTGTGGCGTTGTGTTCGCCGTGTCACACGTAACACCATCGTAAGGACAAAGGAGTACAAAGGAAATCAAGCAACAACAGTTCTAGTGACCCTTCTAGGTTGCTTGTCCTCCAAAACACTGAGGATCAAGTGTCCAAACAGTGGTTTAGAGTGGGTAAGGGAACATTGGAAAGGGAATTACTGCCCTGGAACTAATGTCCGTGGCAGGATTAGGAAGTTAGTAGGGGACAGATGGGTTAGTAACTGAGGGGGGGATAAAATAAAGTTATTCATTTACAAGCGCAGTCAGTCGCGGGTTTGATGCGAGATATTTGTCTAGGCGGAGTTTAAATGAATCAACTGTGATGCAGTCTATAACGTTTCGGGGAAGCCCATTCCACAAGTTGACAACTCGATTGAAGAAGAAATTCTTAGATTCGTGCGAGTTAAAAGATTTACCAATAATTTTGCAACCGTTTCCCCCCCCCCCCCCCCCGTGTAATTAGATTGGTCGATAGTGAAGTACTTACTATAGTCCATATTGTCAATGCCTTTGATGATTTTGAACATTTGAATTAAGTCACCTCTTAATCTGCGCTGGGTTAAAGGAAATAGATTTAATTCTCTAAGACGCTCTTCGTATGGTTTGTTCTTTAGGCTAGGTATCATTTTGGTAACTCTACGTTGAACTCGTTCTAGCTTGTTTATATCTTTTTGGTAATAAGGGCACCAGGATTGAACGCAGTATTCCAGAAGAGGGCGGACTATGGAATTGTATAGGGTTAGGATAACTTCTTTGGATTTATGCTCAAATGACCTGCCTGTAAAGCCAATTATTTTGTTTGCCTTCTTAACAACTTCTGAACATTGTTGACTCGGTTTTAGGTTACTCGATATTGTTACTCCCAGATCGGTTTCTCGGTTTACATTCATAAGCTGAGTGCCATTCATCGAATAGTTTGCTTTCACATTTAGGTATCCGATATGTAGTACTTTACATTTATCCACATTGAAACTCATTTGCCAAATTTGGGCCCAACATACAATTTATCTAGATTGTGTTGCATATTGTCAACTTGTTATTTTGAGAGTACGCTATTTGCAATTTTTGTATCGTCAGCAAATTTTGAGATTGTACAGGTGAGACCATCATCTATGTCGTTGATGTAAATTAGAAAGAGAATTGGACCTAGTACCGATCCCTGGGGTACCCCGCTACTTGCATTGGTGCATTTAGATGCCTTACCGTTTATGACTACTTTTTGCTTTCTGTCGCTGAGCCAATTTTCTATCCATTTCAACACACCGTCTTGTATTCCATGCGCTTTTAGTTTTAGCAGTAAATGTTTGTGGGGAACTTTGTCAAAGGCCTTTTGAAAATCAAGGTATATAATATCTAAAGCTTTACTCTCATCGTAGAGGTTGAGGATATCGTGGAAGAAGTCTAAGAGGTTTGTTAAACAGGAACGTTTTTTACGAAAGCCGTGTTGAGTATCTTTAAGTATGTTATTTTCCTCTAAGTGAATTACGAGTCTGTCTCGTATGACCGTTTCTAGCATTTTACATACAACTGAGGTTAAGCTAATTGGACGATAGTTACTGGGTAGGGATTTGCTGCCTTTTTTTAATATCGGTGTTACTTTGGCTAGCTTCCACTGATCAGGCATAGTTCCAGACTGCAAGGATTTATTGAATAGTAATGTCAGTGGTTTGGAGAGCTCATTCTTAGCTTCCTTTAGAACTCTAGGCGAGATTGTATCAGGTCCAGGCGTTTTATTTACCTTGAGTTTATCTAAACAATTCAATACTTCTCTCTCTGTAACGGTGATATTGCTTAGAACATCTGAATTATCAATCTGAATCGGCGATGGTGTAGGGATATCACTGAGGTCTTCTGTTGTAAAAACTGATGCAAAGAAGGTATTGAG
Organism: Paralithodes platypus; assembly: GCA_032716605.1. Taxonomy (NCBI): domain Eukaryota; kingdom Metazoa; phylum Arthropoda; class Malacostraca; order Decapoda; family Lithodidae; genus Paralithodes; species Paralithodes platypus. Next base: position 62,049,880 of record CM064498.1, on the reverse strand, counting down.
GGTATTACTCATTTGTACTTCGTCTTTGGTGTATTCTCCATTTTCATCGACTAACGGTCCAACAGTTGAAGTAACTACTTTTTTCTTTCTGATATAATTATAGAATTCTTTCGGGTTTGTTTTACTTTGAATCGCAATATGTAACTCTAAGGTCTTTTTACATTGCTTAATTAACTTTTTGGCTTTGCGTCGTAGCTCTACAAATTTCACCCGTTCTTCGTCATTTTGTGAGGATTTTAATCTATCATTAGCAAATTTTTTAGCAAGCAGGCAGTTTGAAATAACTTTATTCCACCATTTGGGCTTATTATTATGGCCTGAACGCCGTATTTTCGATGGTATGCAGTCTTGCACTGCTTTTAGGTAAGTGGTTTCGAATAACTTCCAAGATGTATTTATGTCGTTATTGTTAATTAAAAAGCTCCAGTCAGTTTCTTTAAACATTTCTCTAAGTTTATGGAAGTTTGCTTTCTTGAAATTAGGGACTTTTTCGATGCTATTATTTGGTTCGTTATTAGCAAACTTTAAAGTGAAAGTTATCGTACGATGGTCGCTGTTACTGAATTCATCACCAACATTCAAATTCTCTATTAATTCTTCTTTTGTTGCAAGTACAATGTCAAGAACGTTATTACCACGGGTCGGCGTTCGAACAAATTGATAAAGCGAACTCTCTTGCAAGTTTGTATACAAGTCATGTCCGGAGTGTGAAGTAAGAGTATCGCCCCACTTGGTCACAGGTAAATTAAAGTCGCCAAAAATTACGGTATCTTGTGAGTTACTTACATCTGCAATTTGTTTGTAAATTTCTCGGTCAGTTTGCACTGATTGAGCTGGAGGTCTGTATATTAACGCAAGTATTATTTTTGTACCTTTATTATTCTTTATTAGCACAAAAGATGTGCCGACGTTCACAATTTGAGGTTTTGAAAAGAGGGTAGGGTTAAGACTTTCTTTGATATAAAGTAAAACGCCACCTCCATTTCGATTTATTCGGCTTTTCTCAAACATTACATAACCGGGAAGTGAATACTCTGCTAAAAAGTCTCTATCCTCTGTATTGAGCCAAGATTCTGTTATGCCAATCACATCATAATTTTCTGTAAACACTAGCTCCTCTAAATCTGAAAATTTATTGCGTATGCTACGAGAGTTTGCATAGAAAACCTTTAAATTTGTTATTTTAGAACTCACGGAACGCTCTTTAATAATATTTTTGGTTCTTGTCGGATCTACATTTATGTTCATGGTTGTCCTCGCTGTCTTCGGTCCTTATCGCTGGTGGTCCTCGGTTGCCTCTGTATTTTGCTTGGCGTTGGATGATTTATGTCACAAGTCCATCCCCCCTCGTCGTCTTCCCCTCGTGCCACGTCGGGTACAGTTTTGACCGGTCGGGGTACGGTTTTGACCGGAATTTGGACCATTAGGGCATTGACGTGCCGCCCTCGTGTTGGACCCGTGGCACCATCTGGCCCGTCGTGGCTACGACGTGTCACCGTCGAGACTTCGTCGTCAAACGGTCAAACGCGTACATCGTGTCACTGTCTCTGCCGATGTACCAATTTGTGTACCTTGGGGTACATCGGGACCAACATCGTGAATGTGTGAAAGTACCTTAAATACAAGTGAATATATTGTATCAATTAACACGAGCTAGATAGAAAGCGGTAGGCCTATACATTTTGTTTTTGTTTTTTTAAATAATGGAATGGTGAGAAAATAAGGATAAGAGAATAGGGCCCGTTCACACCAACGCCGGAACCAGACATATTCTGATGTAAAAAGTCCGACGACATACTATATGCGCCGCAAGGTTCTGATATGATTCGGACCACCAGTGTGAACGCTTCACCAGGTTCATGAATCATTTTAATGGTTTTTACCACGTCTGTTTGTTTTTTCCGACTGAGATGGTCGGACAATTTGGGCCGCAATATGTCTGGTTCCGGCGTTGGTGTGAACGGGCCCTAACATGGTACACCCGGATATCACAGAAAATAGCCCAGGTGTCTATGAGCCGGAGATTTGTAGTGGACACACACACACACACACACACACACACACACACACACACACACACACACACACACACACACACACACACACGTTTCGAACCAAAGAGGCTTTACTCTCAGCGTGTCATGCATGATGATTATCTTGTTTTTTTTAATGTTACGCAATAGTGAATAGTATTAATGACAGTATGTATTTGTTATTGAGTTGTATTTCCTCCAATATTTACATTCAACAGGGACCCAAATGAATATCCGCATACGATTTATGGAATTAAGAATCAAACGAGACACTTCCGAATCACCCAGTTATTGCATAGGTTTTCAGCTGTGTGTGTGTGTATCATCTTTCTAACATTTTTTACGGCGTGCATTAATAATATCTAACACTAGCATAGATATTCCACAAGCACGATTAACCTGGGTTCAAATCATAAAAGACATGACAGTCCTTGCGTATGTTCATATACTTATTCAAATGCTTAGACAGATTGTAATACTATAACAACGGCCTTTTGTGGCGTGGAGAAGCATCATTCTCGGCTACTATGCTTAGACGGACATGGCTGAATGGTATATCAATATTGTATTTAATCGTAATAATTACATAGGACTTCTAATGCGCGCGCGCGCGCACACAGACACACACACACACACACACACACACCGAAAACCAGTGTATGCATTGGGTGGTTTGGAAGTGTTTCGTCTGAATGTTAATTTCTTAAAACTTATGGGGCAATATGTTCATGTCCGTAGATATATGGAAGGATTAATATACAAATACAAAACTAAAAACAATGCAAGTATCTCATTTTTACAATCAATATTTGATTGCGTTGTATAATAAGAGCACGATAATTATCATACATGACACTGACAGTCATCACTTGTGGTTTGAAACGTATGTATGTGTGTGTGTGTATGTATGTGTGTGTGTGTGTGTGTGGCGCCGTGATAGCTAGAGTGGGCTGCCGTCCAGAAAGGATCCGCAGCTAATCTCCTGCTCATAACCACCTGGGCTAGTTTCTGTGGTATCCGGGTGTACAACATACAATTGGACGTCAGTGAAATATTCGCAAAATGAGAAAGAAAGACAAAGATGAAAACGCAGCAATATACTGAGAAAGGGTAAATAACTGAAGGCAGATAGGAAGGAAAATATTTAGCATCAAAACACGATTATACTGTACACAAAATGAAAGTAAACGAGGCTTCTGCAAATGTAAGAAACGGACACAGAATGTAGGAGACTTGTGAGAAGAAAAATAGGGAGTAAAAGGAGGAAAGACACCTGGACAGAGAGAGAGAGAGAGAGAGAGAGAGAGAGAGAGAGAGAGAGAGAGAGAGAGAGAGAGAGAGAGAGAGAGAGAGAGAGAGAGAGAGAGAGAGAGAGAGAGAGCACGATACATACACAAGAAAAGGGAAATACAGTAGATGGTGGAAAGAAGAGTCCAGCTCCAACACCAATATAGCCCAGCCTGTACAGTTATAGGCAGTCCCCCACACGATATATGGTAGTGGTGGCAGTAGTAGGGCAGTGGGGGAGAACAGTTGGGTTAGTTGGCTGACAGAAAGGATGCGTGTGTGTGAACAGAGAATCACAGACACATGGAATTGGTCCTCGTCTAGTTTATTGTGGCTACTTAATGTGGGAAAGAGAAAGGCCGCCAAAGTAGACTGGGAAGTAGGAAAGCGAATGTACAGATCTACTACCAGGGACATGGGAAGAGTATGAGGTGTTTCAGGTGGTCCAGTACAAATTTGTCTACAGTGTTTTAACATTTACAAGTGGGGCAATAATAGACGTGGGGTGAGTATGGTAGTTGGGGTAAGGGTGACTGTGGATGATGTGTAGTACTGGTAGTGAACCGTTACGTGGGTGAAGATAATGGACTGAGATTAACTACAATAAATTATATATTATATATATATATATATATATATATAAATAAATATATATACAGTATATATATATATATATATTTACATATAATTATAAATATATCATTTTATTTTTCCTTCTTTAACGAAGTTGGACGAAGGTTAGGTTTTGCCTCCGATTGTTTGCCTGTCTGTCTGTAAACTCGATATCTCACAAAGTTATGAAACGATTTTCGCGAAACTTGGTTGACAGATATGATATGAGCCATATAATAGGAAGAAGTGACTCAAATTTGGAAGCGATACAGAACAAGATTTGGGAGACAGAAAAAGAAGATAAAGATGGAGGGAAATATATACTAGTGTAAGTATATTTGTATCTTTCTGAGGTTCTGTGATCTAGACGTATTTAAAGTTGACCAATTTACATCCAAAATCCAAAAATTTCATTTATAATTCTTTCGTGATCGTTAATTTAAAAACATACACACACACTTTAATGCACAAACAACAATTCATAAAAACAGATCCCTTAGTTACCTACACAGTCGAACACCCAGGTGATCACATTAGGACTACTTTAACCTTTAACACCTTAACCCGTCCAGCACCAGCGATGCGTCTGGCGCGTCGGCGATGTATGTAACGCACAGCCCCAGCGACGCGTCTGACGAGTCACCCTAATTGCTCCGACCGTAACCTCAGGTGTAGCCACTCGAGAGGGCTCAGATTTGTATGGGAACTGTGTACGTATCCCACGCAACCGTGCCGATGGTTGAAAACTCTCAAAGTCCACGTACGTACGCGTGAGCGCGCAATAACCTTGTTTTTTGGGGTAATTGCCTTCAATTTTTTACTCTTGTAAAATACGTTTTCGGGGGCTCTGTAGGACCATTCTTTAAGCTTTTTGAGTGGTTTTTCGTGGTTTTTCCTTCATTCCTAACCCATTCGCTATTGTTTCTGGAATAAAAAAAAAAATTGAAAACCGGCCGGGTTCTGGTGAACAAACAATACAAAACTAGCCGGGGCTCCACGGGTTAAGAGCGGGTGGAGGAGTATATTTGATGTGCCGCCCAGCGGGGGGTTTTACCGTAAACTAGCGTGTTTCCATGCTCGTTTTCATGCATAAACAAGAGCCAGAGCGTAATAAAAGTATACATCCCTGAAAGGGCTTTAATTCAGCTTTCCAATGACACCAGAACCATCCTTCTACGATCACTGGTTGTCTTGCAACGATCGTGCAACCGAAGGGCAAAATTGGTAAAATATGGTCATTTTCTTACATTATTACGTGTGAAACGAGTGAGAGAGGGTGGAGTACAAAGGAATACAGCTCAGTAGCTCCACGGCCACTGTGGTGAGCGGTCATGAGGTAATCTACGCTCCTTCCACTGCTCCGCTCTCTCTCAGAGCACATTACGTGCTCAAAATTGCACTCGACAATAGCCGGGCCCCGCCACATAGGCCACATTTATTTAACTCGACAATAGCCGGGTGCCGCCAGTTAAGGGTTAAAGCGCGAAGCTATGGTATTTGAAACGTCCATTTAGGCGAAGGTATTTTGGTTCATTCCTGACGAAAATAGTCATATTTGCCATACATATCATAATTATTTATCCATATGTGACTATTTTACTTTCAATATGAACATATGAACATTAAAAAACAATAAAACAAGTGGTAACAGCAATTGGCTGGTAAAAATCATATAAATTAATCCCGCGGTCGTAATCTGACCCAGACAAGCGAGAGAGTCACACCCTCTCTCTCTTGTCTCTCGCATGGTACTGAGACTCAAGGGGAGGTCTGAGACTGGCTTAGAGGGTCTGAGATACTCTCCCCCATCCTCTCTCCCAGCTGTCTTCGCACAAAAATACTCTAATAATAAGGAAAATACCGGATAATTGAGGAGGGGTGAAAAGGGGGGGAGGGGGGGATACAAGTGAAGGAGTGATAAGAGGTATGGAGGGGAATTTTCTTACTTAATCCCATATTACTTTGTTTTGAGTGTCAGTGGGGTATTTTAAAAGAAATTTCTTATGCCTAAACTATTAACCTCGTAGCTGCGCAGGTGGGGTAGTGGCCACCCCTCCCTGTGCGGAGGTATTTAGACTGACTCCTTCACTCAAATCGTCATCGTACCATAAACATCATTAATACTTATCCATATGCGCCTATTTTACGTTGATTATGAAGATATTAACCAGTTACAACAATAAAACAAGTGGAAACAGTGTTTGGCTGGTCAAAATCGGGAAATGAATGCAGGAGTTACATAACTAAAGGGTGAGCCAGCTTCACCAACATCCACCCCTCACGACGTCTAGAGAGACACTGTTGTGTAGTTCTCTTTCTCTCTTTCATTCGCTGTGTAGCACATACAAGCACAGCTTGCTTATGAATCGCTATTGATAGCACGAAAATATACCGACGAAATAAGGGAATAAGAGAGAGAATAGGTGATAATAAGGAGGGGATGTGGAGGAGTGATATTTGGCATGGCCAAGAAGCAATAATAATAAAAATCAATTGATACTGGGCTGGTTTAAAAAAAAAAAAATTTTAGGCCTTGGATTATATAAGGAGTTCCGCAGCGCACCGGTACACCTTATATAAGTAGATCCGCAGTCCAGAGGTTAAGAGTCCCGGCGCCTTCGCTCAGTAAAACCTCTTAAGAGTCCTGGCGTCTTTCCCGAGTTAACACTTAAAGAGCGGGGCCCGACTTAAGTCCGTATCTAAAAAGCAGCAAGTTAGGAGCATTATTAAGGCTTTTAAAGGGTTAAAATCGAGTGCAAATGGCCAGGAACGCAGCAGGCCACACGGCCGACACCCAGGGCTTACCGCCGCCCACTGAATCACGCTCCCTCTGTTCTCGAGAGGCCGGCAGTGTAGCCAGTAGTGAGCGTAGCTGGAAAAAATATGCCCCTATAGGCTAAACTCCCATGTTTAGTGGTAGCACTGCATGAAAACGACGAGTGCTACGTAGCTCGTTCTGGTCTCATTTTGAAGCTTGTAGCGCCTAGTTTTTTTGCTGAATACATTTCTTACAATATTTTGTAATATTGTAATATTTTGTATTTGTATTATGACAATACAACTTGATTGATCATTCAGGAGGGCCTGAATATGACCAAAATAGCCCAAAACCCCCCGCTAGACGAGGGTTTACACTGCCATATACTTGATTTTGAGGGATAGGCATTATATATACCATTTTGTATAAAAACTAAGGAACTCATTGTACTTTAACTCAATTTCTAAAAAAATTAGTGTATATCTACTTGTTGTGTTACTTATTATGTAGCTCTTCAGTATGGTACTGTTTAGCCTATAAATGGCGAGCTGTGTGTATTGAACACCACTGTTCTGGGCGACGATATTAGGCTCCATTCATGCCTATAATCGTAATTTTACAATAAATATTGTTATTACTTATTCATATGAGTCTATTTTACCTTCACTATGAAGATAGTAACCTGTAACAACAATAAAACAACTGGGAATAAGGTTTTTATGGTCAAAATCACGAATAAACAGGGAGCAGCCCATTCATGAATTGTGGAGCAAATTGAGGCAACCCCTCCCTTCGCGAGGCCTCAAGCCCGACTCACTCACTCACTCACACTCTCCCTTACGCAAACACACTCGCTAGTCCCATGACCAAACCATAGAACCGGCTTGGAGATGCTTACACGAAAATGTACCAACGATTTAGGGAATAATAGGGAAAATAGGTGATAATTGAAGGGGGGAGGGGAAATGGGGGAAGGAGAGGATGTGGAGGAGTGATATGAAGTATATATAGAGGGAAAAAAATAAAAAAATAATAAGTGCTACTGGGACCTTTTAAAATGTTTTTTTTTAGGCGTTCCCTCTCAACCCACAGAACCCCAGCGACGACACGTTTGCAATGTATGTAATGCTAAACCCAAGGGACGCATTAGGTGCGTCCTGGTTAATTACTCCGGTCCTATGGCACCTAGAGGGCTCAGATTTGTATGGGAACTGTGTAAGTATCCCACACAACAATGCCGATGATTGAAAACTCTCAAAGTCCAACCGCGTGCACGTGAGCGCACAAAAACCTGTTTTTGCCTGTTTTTGCCTACCCATTTCCCCATGTTAATTCTGACATTCGGGCACACCGTAGGACCCCTTAATGACCTAGGAGATCGTTTTTGTGTGAGTTTTCCTTCATTTCTAACCCATTTCTGGTGTTTTCTGGAAAAACATTGTTTTTACAACCCCCTGGTCCTGGGTGGTAAATTTATTATTAAATAGCTGGGGTTCAGTGGGTTAAGAGCTTTGTCGCCGTTGCCCAGTAAAACTTCTTAAGAGCATTCTCAGCATGATGACGGCTTTTTCACCTTTGATTATGGCGAAAATTTGACCAATATTATAGTTTAGGAAGGACCTATGTTATTCAGATGGTTTATTGAGATTCCATTTACCTCTTTGAGTCATTGATGTAGAATATAAAGTACAGAATGGTCTAATGGTAACCAGAATATGGTGAAAATTGCGTCAGTGTGCTGTGTTAAGAATATACAGTATACGTAGGTCGCATATTTTTATCAACATATTCTATCTCTCACTTGGAGTTACATCGCCCCAAGCTTTTAGATCTAGTAAAGCTGCAGAGTAATATGGAGAAATGGAAGATGTGAGGGAAACTTTGGTCTCTCTCTCTCTCTCATCTATGGCTTCGAACTTCTTAGCACCTTCTCCATAATAATAATATTTTCTCCCATTAGTCACTCTTCATTATCGCGTTCGTCTAACATCGCATATCTTGTTTCTGAACACTACTTATTTTGTACGAAATCAATATCAGAGATTCAAAATTTTCTTCAAAATTATACCTACAGTATAGGCCTATCTAAAAATCTGAAAAAAAAATCTTGCAATATCCTTTAACAAGTTCCCTCTTGCATCGTGCTAGGTCGCCACTCATCTCTTCCACCATTATCCACAGCCTATCAGAGAAAGGCACGATATTCCATGTCGAACTTAATCTTAATTATTGATTACTGCAGAACTTCTCTATAAGGATTCCTATTTTCCTGTTTAGTGCTTCACAAATATGGAAAGACAAGTAAATTGACAAGCTGTGAAGAGGGGGAATAGAGTGAGAGCAAACTCGTCAGTCTATTGGTCTGAGTAGTCAAGAGCCACCCAATCAGCATGTAGGGTGACTTTTCTTCCCTTTGTTAGGAACATAAGAACATAAGAAAATGGGAGTCTGCAGAAACCCGATTGGCCCACGCAAGGCAGATCCCTGTCACACCCAACCCCAATTACAAGGCCCAACTATAAGCCTAGCTCACCAACACCACTAGGACCGACCTCACCAAAACGGTCAAAGGTCAGAAAACGGGGTCTGCAGAGCGCCGATTGGCCCACACCTGACAGATCCCCCTTCACACCCAACCCATCTCGTCCATATGCCTATCTAATTTTATCTTAAAGCTCCCTATCGTTCTTGATCCCACTATAGCACTCGGTAGCCTATTCCACCTATCTACAACTGTTACCAAACCAATATTTGCCTATATCTTTTCTGAAACGAAATTGATCTAATTTGAAACCAATTGTTCTAGTTTTTTCGCTATCACTGAGTTTTAGTACATTTTTCATGTCCCCTTTATTAATTCCACTAACCCACTTGAACACCTCTTATCATATCTCCTCTAACTCTGCGTCTTTCTAACGAATGTAAGCCTAATTTCTTCAACCTTTCTTCATACGGAAGATTTCTAATATTATGGATAATTTGTTTTCATTCTACGTTGTACTCTCTCCAATCTATGTCCATTCTGTAATAAGGACACACAAATTGAACAGCATAATCCATATGGAGTCTCGCTAATGATAAGTAAAGTTTTTAAGATAACATCAGCAGTTCTGTTACTCACACTCCTAGAGATGAACCTGAGAATCCTGTTTGCCTTTTTACGAACGCTTATACACTGTTTTCTAGGCTTCAAATAATTGCAAACAAACACCTAGATCTTTCTCACAGTCTGAGTTTTCTGTTTCCATATTAGCTAGTTTATATTTAACATTTGTATGCATCTTCCCTATCTTTAATACCTTGCATTTGTCAATGTTAAACTTCATCTGCCAATTACTGACCATCCGCGTAAGGTATCTAGATCTCTTTGGAGGCACTCTATATCGCTATCTGAATCAATTTTTCTCCCCATTTTGGTATCATCTGCAAATTTACTCATCATACTAGTTATACCTAAATCAAGGTCATTTATGTATATAACTGTTATGCCTCATTGTAAGCCAACTTGCAATAGTATTTGTTTTCATAAGCTCCTTGTTTAGGATAACTTAGAACATAATCCTGCTGGACAGGAACATAACTAGCATTACTAATAAGGTTTCTAATTTACTAATAAGGTTTCTAATTTACTAATAAGGTTTCTAATTTACTAATAAGGTTTCTAATTTACTCAATCGCGCCCCAAACACAATAAACACAAGGTGTAAGTACAAATATTTGTTTATTTCTTAAACACTAGATACATAAATTGGGCGCATCCGGATCTTAACTAAAAAGTATAAGTCCAATGGCAAATCAAAGGTGACTGGGAAAAAGTTAAATATGCTTTACTCTTTCATGCAAATATGGTATCAGTTACAAAGCATCAAACATGAGACATACGGTAGCTAATATTATACAAAACAAAACATAAAAATATGATGACAATATACAGTATACTGTATGTGTGTGTGTTCGTGTACGCAGAGAGGAATAAAGATGAACAAATATATACAACCGATGTAGTCTACTAGGGTGTATAGGGGTAAGCATGGCTGGGGAAAGAAAAGGTCGCCTGACCAGGTCAGCTGCCAAAGGATGCCGCGCGGGAGGCAAGGTCATGGTTACTGCGGTCACCTTAAATCAATATTTGATTTAGTGCAACGTTAAATCAAGCAGATAAGATAGGTTATTATTTATACTGGTGGTAGGACAATTTAATTTGAAATTTAACTATAATATAATACTGGGGAATAATCACTCGCACGATATACAAGAAAAATTATAGTCGTAAATGAGCTATGATCACAGTTAATGAGGTATTCAGATTCACTGAACGCGTAGTGAATAAATATAGCTGGAATATTAGCTAGACTTACAGTGGAATTAACACACCACTGGAAATAAAATAATTGCACTGAACGAAGTAGTGACTGTTAATAGCCAAAAGGAAGGCTGATGAATTATAACTTAAAATAACATACGCAGAATAGCGTAGCGAATTATAATAGCCCAAAATAGAGGCAGATGAAATATATATTAACTCAAAGACACAGAAGACGTAGTGACTTATAACAGCTGGAATTAACTCAATGGCTGCGGGCTGTTATATAAAAAATACGGTCATCACTGCGGCACATGTCTTATGACAATTGCCGAATTTCTGCCTTGAACAAGGACTGGGTGGCAAGTGAGAGAGTCTAAGCGGTGCGGGACCATCCCATCCACCGCCACCCGTCTCTGAGCCATCACTAGTGGCAGTGGGAGACACTCGGGAATAGCGAAAACCGCTTAAACTCGCTAGGTTTTACCAATTTAACGTCACATGTCCAATATCGTTGCACAGCAACCAGTGGTCGTACAAACATGGTTCAGGTGTCATTGGAAAGGTCTATTACTCTGCTTTCAAGGATGTATCATTGAAATACGTTCTAACTCTTGTTTATACATACAAATGTGCAGGGAATGAAGGTTACTTTTAGTCCAAAACCCCCGTATGGAACAGTGCAGACCAAGCAATTGTCATATGACAAGTGCCACACCCAAGGTGTTAAAGGCTGATGATACACAGAGGTACGATATGAATTCCCCAACTGGCAATAGAATAGCATCTTGATCGTATACCGTGGTGGATCAAATTATTCGCAGGAACTATTATAGATAATAAATAATGAATACAACACTATTTAAACTCGACGGAATGGGTTTTCACTTTGAACACAGAAGAAATTATGCTAATAATGAATAACTATGAAAATTAGATAGAACACTGTTAGAGTATTGAATTTACTGTAAAAAAATAATGTATTCTCTCTTCGTACACTTCACTACGAACTTGGACACTCAATAAATAATAATACAAATGAATAAGATTTGCGAGTGTTCACAAATTAGTAAGTGTCGTGTAGGGTATATATCTTGGTTATAAAATATATATAACGTTTAGTATGGAGTTTAAATCAGTTAAACCCAGGACACTATAATATATAATTAACCGGCACAGGTTTGGTTTGGTTCTCACAATGCGAGAGAGAAATTGGGGCAAGGAGAGTCCAGAATAGGCCTCTAGGATAACGTTATATTGAACATATACCTTATACCTTTTATACCTTCACAATAATTCCCCAAACTCAATGAACACAGAGACACTTATGTTAGGGGGTGATGAGGAGAAGCAAGATCCATAAGAGGGGGGATCTGGTCGACGCAAGACTCTTAGTTCTTCCTTCTGTTTGGCACCAGAGGGAACTGCCGCTCTCACACACAACTAGAGAATATCACTTCTAGTTCCTCTAGCACACCGCCCTGCTCCCTGCAAACATAGGTCGCCCTGGGGCTAGGAGAAGATTATTGCCTCGTGCTTACCAACTGATCATATATTTCGGTCAGGTAATATTCAGAGGATAATTTACTTCTCGAGTAATTTATTTCGGAATAGTAGGGACATGGGTATTTTGATCTTTTAATTATTGTGAAGTTAATGCCTTAAACATATAGTTGACATAGGAATACATGGATATTGTTATTCTTTATTTCTTAATATTAAAATCATATTTTAGAAAGCTTGCATGGTTGCAGGATAATTGTTTTTCATTAGTTGTTCTTTTCCTCTATTATTCAGGTGGTATGCAAAGCTTTCCTTATTCTCTTTTGATCTGTTATTATTGATATATATAATTTTCTGCACTGTATATTGGGTTATTCTGATCACAACTGTTGAAGTAGAACATCGAATCGGCGAATCTTGATGAGGAATTAACATAAAATCTTCCTCATTGTAATTCAAATCCGGTTCTTTCGTTGTACACTCCTTTATCTCGTATCTCGGACTTTTCTATTGGCCCGGACGAGACCTCGGTGATTGGTCCGGAATGAGTCCAGGTGATTGGTCCAGAAGGGGTCCTGCAGTTCTCTTAGGACCCTGTAGATGGTGTTGATTTATGCTGGTAGACTGTTCTGTTTCTTTACACCATAGAGAGAATTGATTTTCGATGATAGACTGTACTGCTTCCTTTTCTGCTCTCTGTCTGTGCCCTTCGTTTTGCTATTATCCTCTCCTTGATGTTGGTGAGCCTGGCTTTGGTGTGTGATGTCTCTCCATAGTTTGTGAAAATATCTGATGGGGTTGCTAATTTGTTTTCTTGCAACCCTGTCATCTCAATAACAAACAAAAGAGGACCCAATACAGATCAATGGGGGACACCACTTTTGACTGCTCCCCATTCTGACTTAGTGCCATTTATGCTGACTCTCTGCTTCCTACCAATTAGCCATGACCTAATCCATCCCAACAACCACCCACCTATTCCATGCGCTTCAACCTTTCTCTTCAAGCTCTCATGAGGGACTCTGTCGAAAGCTTTACTGAAATCTAAATATATTATATCGTATGACTTGTCATTGTCTACTGCTTCATATAACTCTGAGAAAAAGCTAAGCAAATTAGTAAGGCAAGAACGTCCCTGAGTGAATCCAGGCTGAGAAGAATTGATTAAATTATATGTTTCTAAGTAGTTTCTAATGTTCCTAGCAATTATTGACTCTAGCTACTTTCCTATGATTGATGTGAGACTAATGGGACGGTAATTAGCTGCTATTGATTTATCACCTTTTTTGAAGATCGAAACTACATTTGCAAGCTTCCAAGCTTCTGGAACTAAGCCTGCTTCTAATGACTTGTTAAATAGAAATGTTAATGGGTAACTTAGCTCATCTCTGCATTCTTTTAATACTCTAGCATATACCTCATCAGGACCAGGCAATTTCTGAGGTTTCAGTCTGTCAATTTCCTTAAGCACATCATTTCTACTTATAGTAACCGTACTTAACTTTTTTTCTATACTAACGCTATATACCTTACGGACTCCTGGAATCTGTGCCAAATTGTCATTAGTGAAAACAGAAAGAAATTGACCATTTAATGTACTGCACATTTCTAAATCATTTTCTGTCATTTCTCCTATCGAAGTTTTAAGGGGGCCTATTACATCTCTAACTTTATACTTAGTTGGTAAAAAGCTTTAGGGTTATTATTTTGAGTCATTTGCTATCCTGATTTCATCCTTTCTTTTTGTTTTCCTAATTTCCTGTTTTACCTGTCTTGATAGAGTTTGATAGTAAATAAGTAGGTGATTTTCGCCTTTCTTAATTTGTCTATATATTCCTTTCTATTTTCTAGAAGATCTATTAGTTTATTATTCATCCATTTTGGATGGTTCTGTGTTGATCTAAATTTTCTTTTGGGGATATATTAATTTTGAGCATTGAATACTGAATTAATACAATTATCATATGTATCTACCAAGTTTGACGTATCTTCCTGACTTAAGCTGACATATACCCGAGAAGGGTTACACTCATTTGAACACCTGGATCGATTTGTTTGACCATAGGGTCCGCTAATAGAGCTCTTCTTAGCCCATCATAATCGGGTTTTCTAAAGTAAGGTATTTATGTTGTATTCTCTCTGGTATTACCTTTCCATTATATAATAAAATAAACAGAATTGTGGTCGCTATTTCCTAGATGGTCCCCAATTTCTACATTATTTACCATATGTTCATTGTTACTGAAAACTAAATAGAGTATATTATTACCTCTAGTTGGCATATCTATGAATTGAAATAACAACAAATATCTTGTACTACCTCAATAAACTCTTCTGAGTCAGAGTCGCCTATTTGATGCTACCAATCTATATTCGGAAAATGAAAATCCCCCATAATGCACACATTGCTAAACCTTGATGACATTTTAATTTCCTCCCATAATGATGTATCGTAATTTTGTACTCATATTTGGCGGTCTATACATAACTCCAATAACTATGGTGTCACTACCTTCGTTAACCTCTACCCAAACACTTTCATTATAATTGTTTAGTCTAATACTAATATTTTAATACAACTTTGTAATGTACTCCTGACAAACACTGCTATACCGTCGTCCCTCCTACTTGTTCGGTCATATTTAAACAAACTATATCCGGGTATATCAAATTCTGCTAAAATATGCCTAGATTCTGTATTAATAAACGTTTCAGTTAGTGCTATAATGTCTATATTGTCTTTGCTAACAAGTGTTCTAAGGTCGTTCATTTTGTTACAATTTGTATAATATACCCTAAACCTAGTAGGCTACTTTTATTTGCAACTAATGTTTTATTGTTTTTGACTAACTTATTATTTCCTGTTGAACTACTAGACCTAGACGGAAATTCTACTCTATCACTATTCTCATCTATACTATCAGTTACATGTGTTGTGTTATCGCTATTACTATTACACATCACTACTGTATATCCGCACTATCTTGACTGATTATATTTTCTATTTTACTCACTGGTTTCTTTAACAAAACCCCGCAACAATCCTATCTAGTGATCTAGCTAAAGTAGACATCCCTATACGAGAAAGGTGAACCCCATCTTGAGCATACAGCTTATCCTTACCGTAGAAAAGGGACCAGTTGTCCAGGAATGGAATTGCATTTTCTTAGCAATATTTCTCCAGACGGCTATTGATATCAATAGCTCTGGATGACCAATCCTTTCTTAACCCTCTTCTAGGTAGGATGCTGTGTACAACAGGAATCCCTCTTTTTTTCCTAACCTTATCTAACACTTCCCAGTACTGAGTGGGCAGCTCCTCAGTCCTACCTTTACATACATCATTGCTCCCTGTACCGAGACAGATAATGGGGCTATCTCCAATATATTTCATGATGTCATCCATTTTCGCTAACACCCTCCCAACCCCGGCACCAGGCAGACAGGTAAGCTTCCTAACATTAGTACAGGTAGACCTACCTAGGTGTCTGACCATGGAATCGCCAACAATAGATATAGACTTCCCTTTCCTTGTCGAAGATGTAGTGGCAGCAGAGGAAGAGGCGAGTCCCGTGGCAGTAGCAGTAGTAGCAGCAGCAGTGGTAGCAGAGGCCACTTTGGGTGCTGGTGGGGGAGCAGCCAAAGTAAGTCCTCTGTGGGGAGACGTACCTCTTTCCTCTTGCCCTTCCTACCTTGGGAAACACTCCTTTCTCCACTATTCTCCCTTCCTCCAGCACCCTCATCAGCCCAGGTATCGAACTTGTTCTTAAGTTCAAGCGTGCCTCTTCTTAGCTTACACTTAGGGCCACTCGTAGCCACTATCTTCCACGGAGCTCCACCATCTCCAACCGCACTAGCATAGCTCTTCTATTCCTCCAGGGCTATCTTCAGGTCAAGGTTCTCGTCCTTCAGGGTATGAACCTCCCTCTCAACAACTCCAGTTTTTCCTGTAGGGACACACAAAACTGGAGGATGTAAGAGGAGGTTGCATTCCCATCAATACCAGCCATTTCTTCTTCAATTAACAAAGTCTAGCTTGAGCACTAAAACACTGCACAGGTCACCACACTAGGGGAAAAGATCACTATGGTCACAAAGGCCAAGAGCAGGTAGACTACCTTCCTCTAGGGTGGCAGGTATGCGGTCACGCATACCTGCCGGTAAAGTGCTATAGTCGCGCAAAGATACGAAGGCCCCTGGGGTAAGCCAGGTAGTCTTGCTAAATATTTAAGCATTTAACAACACATTTTAGTTATATTAAAGTTATTAACAACTTTATCTTAGCTCCAATGATTAATTATATATTACATTATTTAACAAATAATGTGGTGTTATGAATCATATTATTTTTGAGGATATATAGGACTGTATACAACATTTGGCACGTTTTCTATGCCATCCTTCGGCTGTTTTGTTTAAGGTGCGGTTACAACGGGTTCGTGGTGCAGCCAGGTATGAATGAGTTGCGACGCTGCCAAGTAAGGCGAGTGCGAATACGTACGCACGCGCACACACACACACACACACACACACACACACACACACACACACACACACGCACAATCTCCCAGATTCAGTATACCACAATGGAAGCCGAGAGAGAGAGAGAGAGGTGCGATAGCTGGCAGCACTTTAAATGTCTGGGATTAATACCCTTAACCCTTCCAGAAACACAATCGCCTTTCCCTTGTATGTTCTGGTTATTATTACACTATGTTATTTACATTAGAAATTATATATAGACATCATAACAATTGTGCTACTCTGTATCCGTGGAATTCTCAGAGACCCTTCCTAATCTGTATAAAATCATCCATGATAGCCAGAATGAAGTGTATAAATCATCCATGATAGCCAGAATGAAGTGTATAAATCATCCATGATAGCCAGAATGAAGTGTATAAATCATCCATGATAGCCAGAATGAAGTGTATAAAATCATCCATGATAGCCAGAATGAAGTGTATAAAATCATCCATGATAGCCAGAATGAAGTGTATAAAATCATCCATGATAGCCAGAATGAAGTGTATAAAATCATCCATGATAGCCAGAATGAAGTGTATAAAATCATCCATGATAGCCAGAATGAAGTGTATAAAATCATCCATGATAGCCAGAATGAAGTGTATAAAATCATCCATGATAGCCAGAATGAAGTGTATAAAATCATCCATGATAGCCAGAATGAAGTGTATAAAATCATCCATGATAGCCAGAATGAAGTGTATAAAATCATCCATGATAGCCAAAATGAAGTGTATAAAATCATCCATGATAGCCAGAATGAAGTGTATAAAATCATCCATGATAGCCAGAATGAAGTGTATAAATGCGTCGATCAAGATTGTGAAAGGGTTTGAAAAGAGCGTGAACATAGGGAAAAAGGAAAGAAAACAAAAAGAGGAAAATTTGGGATTGGCCCTAGGGAACTGCCATGAGTATATTATGTACTGTACACGAAAAAAATATTATATTTATGACGAAAATGTGTACATTTTTCGCTACCCTGCCAAACTTCTATCACCCTGAAGAAATTTGTTTGTATGAATGATGTTGTGACTGATATAAATTTGTAGTAAAATTACCAGAGACAACATCCACCAAAGGAAATTTGTTACACTTGTATAACGCTCTAGCTGTAAAAAAAAATACATTTTGTGTTTTCCAAAAAAGAAAACACCAACACATACGTTATACCTATAAAAATGCTCAAATTCATATAAATGTATATGCAGTTATAGAGTATACATACCTATATATTATCACTAGGTCTAGTTAATTTTCGAGTTATTGATTTGACAGCATTGGTTATTTTTCCTGCTCAATATTTTCTAAGAGTGAGTTCAATGCCTAACGAGAACAGATCCAAAAAGAATATTTGTTAAACATCATAATATTATATCACCCCCTCCTATACTAATTATACAGGCCTAAAAGTATTGACTGTGCATTTTATAGTAAGACATCTGACAGGAATAAGCAGCAATAATAAAATGTCAGAAGTTACACGGTTTTACGGTAGATCGATAGATAGTGAAAATTTGATATACAAGTTTATTTTTGTTTCCCTTCTCAATGCGATTATAGAGAACGTTGGTCGGTTTCCCGTTTTCTTAAGAGTTTGTTTTGGTTTAAATGTGGCACCACCGCACGGGAAAACTGACCATACCCCAGGGTTCTTCAGACCTTTGAGCGACTATAGGAGAGTTTATAATTTTTATTCACACTGAATTCCGTTTCAACTACAAGCTATCTATGCATTATCAATGACGTCTAATATAAAAATAACTAGTTATATGATCAGACCATTCACTGGAGAAGGCGATGTTGTTGCTTCAATAAAAGAGGTGAAGTTGGTAGCCAAACTGCAGAAAATGTATGATGTAGCAAGTTTCCTCCCTGTTTATCTGGGGAGTGCTGCCCTGGCAATATACCTAGAAATGAATGAGAGTGACCAAGCAGACGCTGATAAGAACGAGGTTAGAATGAAAGAAGCTTTCACGGATGGGTCGTTTGTTGCTTATGGAAAACTAGTGCGTGTGAGGTGGACTGGAGAACAGGTGGATGTATACGTAAATGAGATAAGGAGATTAACTGGGTTAACTGGATTTACAGGGGAAAATCTTGTACGAATTGTGAAGCTGATGTTCGTGAATGGGTTCCCTGATCATATAAATGTGGAGCTTCAGCAAGTGGAAAATATTATGACTGTCAATGAGTGATGTGCTAACACAAGCTAGAATTCTCGCTGCAAACAAGTATGGTAGGGTGGCTGCAGTGGCTGTTACTAAGAAAATGGTGCACACAGAACACTCAAGTGCCAAAGTAGGCGATGCACGGAAGTTTAAGGGAAAATGCTACAGGGGGGCCACATATGGTACGATTTTGTAAAGAGCAGAAAATAATTGTATACTATAGATGTGGAAAGGAAGGCCACATAGCTCCACAGTGCTATCAGGGAAACGACCAGAGGGGGCTGTTGTGCCAGCAGCTACCCCCTCAATTGAGTAAAGGCGATTAGTAGTATGCTACCGACGGTCGATGTCTTGTTGGGTGGCAGATCAGTGCGTGCATTAGTGGATACTGGATATTCGACCGCTTTGGTGAGGGCGAGGATGGTCGACTGCTGTGAGGGAGAGTGTCATATGACTGCATTTGATGGTAGGGAGGTCAAACGTCAAGGTGTGTATTGGGTGGATTTAGTGGTGGCTGGGACATCTTTGAAAGTTCATGCAGTAATGCTTGACAAAATTGTCAATTATATAGATTTGGTGATCGGGATGGAGGTTATTTACCGGCTGGGAGGCGTCCTAGTTAGAGGGGACAAGGTGCAGTTTGGAGTGGGTCAGTGTTGTGCGGCCACTAAGAGAGTGTGAAAAGTTGAAAGGCAGAGATGATGAGATGGAAACTGGGCTATGTCAGATTGAGGATAGGGATTTCACAGCTAAATTTGACGGAAGACATTGGACTGTGGAATGGTTTCGGAAAGAAAATCGACCACGTAAGTTGGAAAATAGTACTAGTTGTTATGACAGACAGATGACTGGAAGGAAAACAGAAGAGTTTGAGAAGGAAATAGAGCGGTGGATTGACAAAGTTATTCTTCTGCCATGGAGAGAAGAAGTAGAAAGAGGAATCTTGCCACTGATGGCGGTGGAACACCCAACGAAGAACAAGGTCCGACCAGTTTTGGATTATCGCGAGTTGAATGCGCATGTAGAATGTCACACGGGAGACGATGTGACCGATGTGTGCAGTGAGATGCTTCGTTAATGGAGACAGGTAGAAGGAGAGACGACGCTTGTCGATCTGAAGGCAGCCTACCTGCAAATAAGAGTCGCGAAGGAGTTGTGGAAGTATCAGTTAGTAAAATATATGGGCAGAACATACTGCTTAACCCGATTGGGATTTGGGTTGAATGCCGCACCATGCATCATGACGAAGATCTTGAAAACGGTGTTGGCGAAATCAGAGAAGATTAAGGCGGCCACAAGCTCATATATTGACGACATTCTAGTGAATGAATCACAAATGACAGCTGCGGAATTGAACCATCACCTTAGCACATTTGGTCTAGCTGCAAAACCACCAGAGCCGTTGGATGGAGGGGATGCTTTAGGACTCAAAACTCGAAGAGATAGAACTGTTAATCTCATTTTCCATAGGGGGAATGAATTGCCAATTCTACAAGAATGCCTCATTAGAAGGGAATTATTTTCGGCATGTGGAAAGTTGGTGGGACATTACCCTATAGTTGGGTGGCTATGGGTGGCATGCAGCTATATCAAAAGAAGAGTTGAGGGAACCAGATAGGATGACTATGTTGGACACTGTACTGTG
This sequence comes from Paralithodes platypus, assembly GCA_032716605.1. NCBI lineage: Eukaryota > Metazoa > Arthropoda > Malacostraca > Decapoda > Lithodidae > Paralithodes > Paralithodes platypus. Next base: position 62,029,041 of record CM064498.1, on the reverse strand, counting down.
ACGATGATGATGGAAGTGATGGAACGAGTCGAGAAGGAAGACCTGGTGAAGGGCAGATGGACGGTTCAAAAGAAAGGCTGTGTTTTCGTATGGTGTGACGCAAGCAGTATTGCCTTAGGGGTGCTTCTGGAGATGGAAAATCAAGGGATTGAGGATGCTGCATGGCTAAGGAAGACATGTGATTATAATCACATTAATGTGACAGAGCTTGAGGCCAATTTGAACGGGGTTAATCTGGCACTAAAGTGGGGTCTGAAAGATATCGACTTGATGACGGATTCTGCAACAGTGCACGGATGGGTGAACATGACATTGAAAGAAGAGAAAAGGATCCGAACAAAAGGTGCCACTGAAATGATTGTCAAGCGACAGATGGGCATCCTAAGAAACTTAATTGGAGAGTTTGACTTCAGGATAAAGATCGTCGATCACTCACGTCCCCACATAAAAAGAAAAAGCTGGCACATTAACTAGAGTGAAAAGACATTGGCCGACAACTGAGGAGGATGATCCCAGTGCGGAAGAGGTGTTTGGCAGATTGAAGTGAAGGATAATTGAAAGAGACATGCCATTGATGTTACCCATTTTAGACAAAGGTTGTACCTATCCATGGTGGATTGTGGACCAGGACGTTTTGCCATATGGAAAGAAGTCAGGCAGGAGTCTGCTGAATGAAGTGTTTTTGGAGAGGGGCCCTGTGGAAGAAATATTGATGGATAATTCAACGGTTTTCCGATCAGAGGTAATGGAAAGGTTTCTCGAGAGGTGGAAAGTTCAGCGGTTCTTCAGAGCGTCATATAGACCGAGTGGTAATGGAATAGTGGAGAGCCACCACAGGACAATAAAAGTTATGGCAGAGAGAGGAAACATAAACCCATTAGAGGCAGTTTTTTTGGTATAACATGTCACCAAGATCTGGGCAGAGTGAAGACTCGGTTCCACAATGAGCAGTGTTTCATTACGATTGGAGACACCCGGCAGCACAACCGCTACCAAAGCAAGAAGTAGAGGTTGCAACTATCAAGCTGGGAGAAGAGGTTTGGGTGAAACCGCCACACGCTCGGTGTATCTCGCATTGGCAAAAAGGAATTGTGACGGGAATAAATTTAAAAAATAATGTGTCGGTAGATGACATGCCTAGATATGTTCTTGATATTCGAAGAGTTGTCAGAGCACCTGAAGATTCCAATGAAGATGAGGAAGAACAACAAGAGAAGGATAATGTAGGGTGAAGTGAAGTGAGCATTGCAGAAGCTGAAGCTGAGCGGTGGTACCCTCAGAGAATGAGGCGACCCCCTCCCTGGATGGAAGATTATGTCACAGGAGACATCTAGTAGTGATCTTTGAGATCAGGGAGGCATGTGGTGTGTAAGACTAAGAATATTCGTTGCATTAACGGTTCTTTTACTTGTCCAATATGTGTTGACGTATGATGGGGAGTTGGCAACCCTGGGATTCGGTGCTGACGTGGCAAGTATGTGGATGAGGGGTGGGAGTCTGGTTGGACGAGTGGTGGTGTGTGGTTGTGGTTCTTTGCCGAGTAGTTATAGTGGAGGTGTCCGCTAGGAATAATTATAGTATAGTTATAGTGGAGGTGCCAACTAGGTGTAATTATAGTGGAGGTGTCCACTAGGTTTCCAAGAGGACTAGCAGTGAGGTCGTAAGGTTACTGCTGAGGTTGGTAGTGGGTCTTGGTTAGTAATAGGTAGTGGTGGTCAAGTCAGCTTGTTTCACGCATCTGAACCGACTGTCCTGTTACGTAAGGTGGGGTTTATTTACTTGTGTTTTGTTATTGACTGAATTCCGTTTCAACTACATACGCAAATCAGGAAGTGGGTACAAATATGTGTTCCCAACTGTACATCCAGATATAAACACCCACCTTCATAGACCTGTACATTGTACAAGGGGCAGTTCTTGAAAAGAGGCCCCAGTCTTGAATTTATCCCTGATTTATGCTGGCTTAATAATCCTGAAGGGTTAGTAGCCTATACTGTCATATATTAATAATACAAAAGAAGACTTATACAGACATACTTACAATATCCACTAACATAAGTGAAGTTCCTCCCACTCAATCCGAGTCTGGAATAACTTGTTCACAACTGGTGTGTTAACTTCACCCACACCCACACCCATCACCCACTAGGGAGAGGGAGAAAAGGTAAAAATAATCTTTGCAATCCAGCACAACATTATTATTTTTTTTTTAAATCTTGGTTGATGTACGAAGAAAAGGCATACATATTTTATCAATATTTGATAGATGGGAGTTGCAAAACTAATCCCACATATTGAACATATTTTTCTTTTCAAAGACACGACAGTTTTCAATAAGTGTTTTTAGTTTTCCAGTTCTGTGTTCATGGTATTATACATTATCCCTTGAATATACATGATTGGTGATATCCATACTTCTGCCTTGGTACTAAAACTGAGTACAGAGGGATATACCTACAGGCAATTTGTGCACAGTAGATTTGCAAAGAGATTTCTATGCAACACCGATATATTTTGTCTGATCGTATGTATCCTTTCCCTCTTCGAATAATGTACATGTTTTTTCTTACCAAGCTTTTCATATTGGTATATATATTTCGTCTCCCGCTTCCCTTCTTGCTATTCATATCATACATACTTTTTACCCTCTCTCACATTGCACTCCTCCTCTTCTTCCTCCTTTACTCTGACTTTGTTACCATTACCCCATATCACCAGTTATCTACAAATTACCACACTATGAAGCAAAGCTCAGAGCAAATGAGTTGTACAGTAGTTTCCCGTTGTAGTTTACCCAAAGAAGCATTGTTGGAAGGGGGGAACATAACAAAAGAAATGAAAGAGAGAGAGGGGGGTAATCTTTTGGCTATCACAAGTACTACTTTCTTTCTCTACAACTATGTACACGGTCTGATGCTGATTACATATCCTGCATACTTAATTGTCACACTGTAGAAGTGCCAATTACTCTCCTTGTCTATTATCTCTTACTTCCTCTCTGCTTGTATTGTTTTATATGTTTATTTATTTTGCCTCTACGAGAGAATGTAAGGCCCAGCGCATGTGGAAAGTCAGGAAAAAGCAGGCCATAAACTTGCAGTTGAATATATCAAATGATACAATACAATACATAGACTTACACTGCTTTGAGTCAAAATGTGCACAATCAAATGAAAAGTGACTATCTTCAGATTTTAGCGTTATTCTGTGTTGCTCTCTTTTTTTTTTTTTTTTTTTTTTTTTTTTTTTTTTTTTTTTTTTCTATATTCCAACTTACTTTCTCTCGGGCATAGGCTGAGAGCCTTAACATTCACCGCTTTACAATGAACAGTGAAGCCCGTGAGGTCTTGTTCCAGTCTAGGGAGTGAGACATGTGAAGCACGTAGAGTACAACGAGCACCTGCCATCTTGCCTTCACATGAGGCACGGTGCTCACTCATTGCCCGAAACGACCCCATCTCTGAAGCCACCTCGTTCCCGTGCTTCACTGTCTCACCCCCTACACTCGGACTCGGACTCTCACACTTACACACACACAACGCCACCTGTTGAGCAGATAACTCACCAGGCATTGCACCCCTATAGCATATTTTGAATATGGGAATATTCATACAGTGCTATTTAATCAGGGAACAATGAGGGTATTTTATTGACGTTTCGGTGGGCTTGTGGTAATGCACTGATACCAGGTACAGCACAAATTCCATCCCAATAATATCTTCCCATTGATACATCGGGATTTGAACCCGGGACCTTTGGATTACCAGGCCAGTGGCAAGACCACTCCACCACACCTCCCCTAACATGCTTGCATGTTAATGTTCCCAGTCTCTACATTGGGTGTGTTACTAGCCAAGGGTAGGGGCAAGTTAGCCAAGTAATGTTTCACTAACGTTATGTAAATGCGTATAATAGTCAATTGGACAGATATAGAAATAACAAGATTTGGTACACTCACTCATAAAAGAGAGGTACCCCCATGAGCGTGTCATCCGACGTAAGAGACAATTCCTCACAGACCCTGACCATACACCCTTCACCAGACAAAGCATATCATCAACAATCTCAAGCACTCACCCGCCTGTGGCCTAGACAACATAAGCAACATACACCTCAGACACCTGGGACCACAAGGCATACAAGCACTCACTAACATATCAAACTACAGCTATTCACACAACACAATACCAGACATTTGGAAGCATGGTATCATCATCACATTCCCCAAACCCAACAAAGACCCCACGCTACCCTCCTCGCACCGCCCGATCACACTCCTTTGCTCCCCCTCCAAAGTCATGGAACGCCTAGTATTACAACTAATTACACCTGACCTACCCCTAGCTCCAACACATGGCTTTAGGCCACTGCACTCCACAAACACTCTTCTCACAGACCTTACACAAAGAGCTTTCGACGGCATCAACTCAGCTAGACCACCACACAGATCACTATTAGCCACACTCGACATTAGTAAAGCCTTCGATGCCATCCCCCGCCACAACCTAACAAACAAAATCTACAACACAAACATGCACAACAACACAAAAAGGTGGCTGGCCAACTTCCTAGCAGGCAGATGTGCACACGTATCTTTTGCCGGTCAGTCATCTAAAATCAGAAACTTTCCAAACTGAATCCCACAAGGATCCGTCCTATCGCCCACTCTCTTTAATATGTACATGCACGATATAACTACACCCAATACGCCCCAAATAAACTTAGCCTCCTATGCAGATGACATAACACTCACATGCACACACCATGACCCAAAAAGAGCAACAGATCTCCTTCAACCCTATCTCAACACACTACATGGCTGGTGCACTACAAACAGACTTAATCTAGCCCCAGCCAAATCCACCGCAACCTTGCTCACAAGTTGGACAGGAGAACACGAATACATCCCTCAACTCACCATAAACAACACACCCCTAACACATACACACACACCCAAAATCCTAGGAGTAACATATGATACTCATATGACCTTCAAACAGCACACCACAAACATTAAAAAGAAACTGACACCCAGACTTAACGCCCTCAGGAGTCTTGCTCACACAAAATTTGGACACAACAAAGAAACTACCACCACAGTATATAAACAATACATAAGATCAGTGATGGAATACGCAAACCCAGCCTGGGCTTCTAACCTAGCTGAAACGCATCATAAGACTTTACAGACTATTCAAAACAAAGCCCTGAAGATCATTACAGGCTGCACAGCTACTGCACCCACAGATCACCTACATCAAGAAACCAAAATCCTCAAAGTAAAAGACCATCTGGACATGAGAGGCACTCAATTCCTGGCAGCAGCCTCCATGAACCAAGACCACCCACTAAACTACATGGCAACACACCCACAGACACCAAGAAATGTCAAAACAACACCCAGCACACAGTATCACACACAATTATTGTCCTCTCTCCCTCCCTGCCCACCCCGAACCAACTTCCAGAAGCACATCCATACTCATATCTCTCACCGATCCATCCACTCACTCACAGACAACACGCAGCTGCATGCACGACCTCACGAAATCCATCCTTCCGAATCCTCCCTTCCTCGCGAGGACAGAGTCTACCTGGCCAGGCTGAGATGCGGACACCATCCAGCTCTCCTGAGCTATCAGAAGAGACTGGATGACTCCGTTGTCGACTCCTGCCCGGGATGTAACACAGCACCCCATACCATTAAACACATCATAGAAGACTGCATTTCACACAACCACTTACGCCAACAACACAATCTACACTCAATGAGAGCTATGTGGGAAAGCCCAATCGTGGCCATGGCCTTCCTCAGGGACTCGGGGATGTTCGGCCGGGCAGCTTAGGGAACAACAACAACAACAACAACCCCCCTGAGCGAGAGATCTAAGGCCTCACGCTATTTGGGGATGGTAACACTGGTTCTGAACCATCGACGTCACGAAAAGGAGTAAATTAGCAAAATGACTCAAAATTAAGTGAACAATTGCTTCGTTCACATCAGCTCCCTACTCTCTCGCACAATTCACAGTCGCTACTCCTTTTCGTGACGTTGATGGTTCAGGGCCAGTATTACCACAACTAAATAGCGTGAGGCATTACATCTCTCGCTCAGGGGGATACCTTTCTTTTATGAGTGAGTACCATCGAAGGGAGTCTCAGCATAAGTAAAACAAAATATATATATATATATATATATCATAAAAAAAAAAACTATTTTGTTATATGGTAACTTAATATCCAAGGTTGTCATATCAAATTAAAATCCCCACAGGAATAATTAGATTAGATTGAGAGACACAAATGGAATGTATGCCTCCATGCCCGACAAGATTATCTTGGTAATGCATTCAGCACACTCTGAGGGTCCCCGGCCACAGAATAAGCATAATTCCATGGGAAATAAAAAGAGGTACTGCCTGAGAGCTTCCCAGTCGGCAGCATCAATGTGTCACACACTCAGCATCCAGAGGATCAGATTGCTGCACTGGAGTAATAGGACAGATAACAGAGATAAGGATATGATTGGAGAAGCCCCTCAGATTAGAAGCTAGAAATGAGACAACGATGTTGGGCCGATCTCCAAGGTAGTTAGCTATTCGAGTTGGATGCTGAACTAACTGTTTCAGGTAATTTAGGATAACAAATAAATAGGCCTAGGCTTGTTCAACAGGTTGGTCAGTGAAATGAGAGGAAAGCAATTAGCGGTTGTGAAGATGGAAATCCCCTAAGATGGTGATTTCTGAGAAAGGAGACATTGATAGGATGTGTTCCATTTTAGAATTCAGATAGTTCAAGAATTTGGGAAAGTCAACAGAGTTAGGAGATAGATAGAGAAATAATTAGTTTGAGTGCGACAGGAAAATTTGAGCCAAAGAGCTAGGAGTTCAGAGAAGGAAGTCAGGAACACAAAAGCAAATTAGTTTTGCTGTGCAAATACACACAACATCCACCTTTAGCTCGGAAACAAGGATAGGGAAAGTAGGAGGAGATAGAGAAGGGATTGCTGTCAGTTGCTTTAGACATACGAGATTCGGTGAGGAAGAGAAGTTCAGGTTTGTTCAACAGTGGGGCAGTTAAATGAAACTTGCAGGATGCTTTGAGAAGTACAAAGGAGTACAAAGTACAAAAGAGTACAAAGGAAATCAAGCAACAACAGATCTAGTGACCCTTCTAGGTTGCTTGTCCTCCAAAACACTGAGGATCAAGTGTCCAAACAGTGGTTTAGAGTGGGTAAGGGAACATTGGAAAGGGTATTACTGCCCTGGAACTAATGTCCGTGACAGGATTAGGAAGTTAGTAGGGGACAGATGGGTTAGTAACTGAGGGGGGGATAAAATAAAGTTATTCATTTACAAACGCAGTCAGTCGCGGGTTTGAAGCGAGATATTTGTCTACGCGGAGTTTAAATGAATCAACGGTGATGCAGTCTATAACGTTTCGGGGAAGCCCATTCCACAAGTTGACAACTCGATTGAAGAAGAAATTCTTAGATTCGTGTGAGTTAAAAGATTTACCAATAATTTTGCAACCGTTTCCCCGCGTGTAATTAGATTGGTCGATAGTGAAGTACTTACTACAGTTCATATTGTCGATGCCTTTGTTGATTTTGAACACTTGAATTAAGTCACCTCTTAATCTGCGCTGGGTTAAAGGAAATGGATTTAATTCTCTAAGACGCTCTTCGTATAGTTTGTTCTTTAGGCTAGGTATCATTTTGGTAACTCTACGTTGAACTCGTTCTAGCTTGTTTATATCTTTTTGGTAATAAGGGCACCAGGATTGAACGCAGTATTCAAGAAGAGGGCGGACTAAGGAATTGTAAAGGGTTAGGATAACTTCTTTGGATTTATGCTCAAATGACCTGCCTATAAAGCCAATTATTTTGTTTGCCTTCTTAACAACTTCTGAACATTGTTGACTCGGTTCTAGGTTACTCGATATTGTTACTCCCAGATCGGTTTCTCAGTTTACATTCTTAAGCTGAGTGCCATTCATCGAATAGTTTGCTTTCTCATTTAGGTATCCGATATGTAGTACTTTACATTTATCCGCATTGAAACTCATTTGCCAAATTTGGGCCCAACATGACAATTTATCTAGATTGTGTTGCATATCGTCAACTTGTTCTTTTGAGAGTACGCTATTTGCAATTTTTGTATCGTCAGCAAATTTTGAGATTGTACATGTGAGGCCCTCATCTATGTCGTTGATGTAAATTAGAAAGAGAATTGGTCCTAGTACCGATCCCTGGGGTACCCCGCTACTTACATTGGTCCATTTAGATGCCTTACCGTTTATGACTACTCTTTGCTTTCTGTCGCTGAGCCAATTTTCTATCCATTTCAACACACCGTCTTGTATTCCATGCGCTTTTAGTTTTAGCATTAAACGTTTGTGGGGGAACTTTGTCAAAGGCCTTTTGAATTTCCAGGTATATAATATCTACAGCTTTACTCTCATCGTAGAGGTTGAGGATATCGTGGAAGAAGTCTAAGAGGTTTGTTAAACAGGAACGTTTTTTACGAAAGCCGTGTTGAGTATCTCCCTAGTCTAGCGGGTCCTCTGTGGCCGTTTTGGGCCTTTTCAGGCCATTCTGACTGCTATATCAACCATCAGTATGAAAGGAACTGTATTGCGCCAAAAACTAGGTGGAAATCGCTACACAATGACGCCACATACAGCTACGTAGCACTCGTGGAGCACTGACAGTGTTACCTCGAAGATGGAAGTTTAGCTGATTTTGCTACCTTGCTCACTTTTAGCGAACTATTGGTTACACTGTCATCCTCCCGCGCGGTGGGGGAACTGGAGTTAGTGTGGGCCGGGAGGCCACAGATGTCGGACGTATGGATCATTACTATCCAACCCATTTTCACTCGATTTCCACCCTTTTTTCACCCGTTTTTTGCCAGTTTTTTCAACTCGACTTATGTGGTGAGCCGCTTTTTAAGGGTTAAGTATGTTATTTTCCTCCAAGTGATTTACGAGTCTGTCTCGTATGACCATTTCTATCATTTTACATACAACTGAGGTTAAGCTAATTGGACGATAGTTACTGGGTAGGGATTTGCTGCCTTTTTTTAATATCGGTGTTACTTTGGCTAGCTTCCACTGATCAGGCATAGTTCCAGACTGCAAGGATTTATTGAATAGTAATGTCAGTGGTTTGGAGAGCTCATCCTTAGCTTCCTTCAGAACTCTAGGCGAGATTGTAGCAGGTCCAGGCGTTTTATTTACCTTGAGTTTATGTAAACAATTCAATACTTCTCTCTCTGTAACGGTGATATTGCTTAGAACATCTGAATTATCAATCTGAATCGGCGATGGTGTAGGGATATCACTGAGGTCTTCTGTTGTAAAAACTGATGCAAAGAAGGTATTGAGGGCATTACTCATTTGTACTTCGTCTTTGGTGTATTCTCCATTTTCATCGGCTAACGGTCCAACAGTAGAAGTAACTACCTTTTTCTTTCTGATATAACTATAGAATTCTTTCGGGTTTGTTTTACTTTGATTCGCAATATGTATCTCTAAGGTCTTTTTACTTTGCTTAATTAACTTTTTGGCTTTGCGTCGTAGCTCTACAAATTTCACCCGTTCTTCGTCATTTTGTGAGGATTTTAATCTATCATTAGCACATTTTTTAGCAAGCAGGCAGTTTGAAATATCTTTATTCCACCATTTGGGCTTATTATTATGGCCTGGATGCCGTATTTTCGATGGTATGCAGTCTTGCACTGCTTTTAGGTAAGTCTATCTATCTATCTATTTATCTATCTATATGCTCAGGCCCAATCCCCATTTTGGGGGTAGCCGACTCAAGACAGAGCAAGAACAGGGAAAACACAAAAACAACATAAAACAAAAAATAAACACAGATAAAAAACACAAACTCACACACATCCAGGTCACCCAGGAGAAGATCCAGAGACCAGGGTTTCAAAGGTCGCTCCAGCACTCCCCCGGCCCCTGACCACCCGGAGAGGTTCCGATCTCGGCAGGCAGACATGCAGCGGAGCCAAAGCCACAAGCCCTCCCACCACACTTCCAGGCACACCCTTCATATTAATCGTCCCCCCGGGCCAGGCGCCTGATGGACTATTATCTAGTCGAACTTGCGCCCGACCCCTTACTCCAAATGACCACGTGTTCACTCAACTATTCACAAGCATTCTCCATTCACTCCTGTCCACCACCACTTCCCCTGCCTGATCTATAGTCATTCCTCTATCATCCAAAGCCTTTCTTCCACAGTCTCTCCATCTCAATGGGGGTCTTCCTGCCCTTCTATCTCCCCTTGTACCTGACTCACATATTCTCTAAGTAAGCCTTTCATCTCCCATTCGTTCAACATGACCATACCAGCTCAGCACCCTTCTGTCCACTCTGGCTGACAAATGTTCCTGCTGCCCCACTCTCCTACGTATTTAGGTAAGTGGTTTCGAATAACTTCCAAGATGTATTTATGTCGTTATTGTTAATTAAAAAGTTCCAGTCAGTTTCTTTAAACATAGCTCTAAGTTTATGGAAGTTTGCTTTCTTGAAATTAGGGACTTTTTCGATGCTACTATTTGGTTCGTTACTAGTAAACTTTAAAGTGAAAGTTATCGTACGATGGTCGCTGTTACTGAATTAATCACCAACATTCAAATTCTCTATTAATTCTTCTTTTGTTGCAAGTACAATGTCAAGAACGTTATTACCACGGGTCCGAAGTAGTTTACCGAAGTCTGATGGGCCAATTATGCATCATCCACCCCCACACACACACACACACAAATTGTTCTACTGCTGTCCGCAACAAGGAGGAAGCATCCAACCGGTACGGACGCCTCAACACTCGGCAATCTCATTCTTCCTATGTTTCTGCCCGGAATCAAGCCAAATCTGTTCTTTGACTTGCTAAACACTTTAATCAATGATAAATGCACTGAACTATCCAACTCTAGCTCTTCCCAAGCTTTCTGGCATCTAGCCAAAAACCTCTCCAATAATTTTTCTTCCTCGTCTTTCCCTCCCTTTTTCCACTCTGATGGCACAACCATCACTTCTTCCTCTGACAAAGCTGAAATATTCACTCACATTTTTGCTAGAAACTCCACCTTGGATGATTCCGGTGCTATGCCTCCCTCTCCACCCCCTCTCTCCTACTTATGCCTAATATCCTAATCTCTTCTAAGGATGTATTTTCTACCCTCTCTGGGCTTATAACTAAGAAAGTGTACGGTCCGGACGATGTTCCTCCTGTTGTACTCAAAACCTGTGCTACCGTGCTGACTCCCTGCCTAGGCAAACTCTTTCGTCTCTGTCTCTCCTCCAACATCTTCCCTTTTTGCTGGAAGTTTGCTCTGATTCAACCTGTCCCAAAGAAGGGTGACCACACTTAACCCTTCAACTATCGTCCAATTGCTCTCATCTCTTGTATCTCTAAAGTTTTCGAAACTATTCGTGCTACCAAGTTTCTTAAGCATTTCTCTTCTCATAACTTACTCTCAGATCGGCAGTATGGCTTCCTTGAGGGTCGGTCTACTGGTAATCTTATTTCATATCTTACTAAATCTTGGTCATCCTCCTTTCGGGACTTCGGTGAGACTTTTTCTATTGCACTAGACATATCAAAGGCCTTCGATAGAGTCTGGCACAAATCTTTAACAGTTTCTAAACTACCCTCCTTCGGTTTCTATCCCTCCATCTGCGTCTTTGTCTCCAATTTCCTTTTCGGCCATTCCATAGCTGCGGTTGTGAACGGCCATCGCTCACTTCCTCATCCTATCAACTCCAGTGTTCCTCAGGGCTCTGTCCTATCTCCCATTCTCTTTCTATTTTTTATATATTATCTTCTCAACTGTACCTCCAGTCCCATCCATTCATACGTAGATGACTCTACCTTACACTACTCAATTAGTTTCCTGAATGCCCCAGCCACCAATCCCTCAAAGACAAATGTAATGAAGCCATGCAACACTTATCTTCTGATCTAAGTACTATTTCCAATTGGGGCAGAGAAAACCTGGTTACCTTTAATGCTTCCAAAACCCAATTTCTTCATCTTACTACCCATTCAGAACTCCCAGAGGACTATCCCTTACACTTAAACAATACAAAAATAAATCCTTCATCATCTCTCAATATTCTTGGTGTCTCTTTATCTTCTGCTTTCACTTGGAAGGACCATATTACCAGTCTTGCTAAGGCAGCCTCCCAGAAGCTGGATGTGCTCAACCGCCTCAAGGTGTTCTTGACCCCTGCACAGCCTCTTGCTCTGTACAGGGGAACAGTGCGTCCTTGTATTGAGTATTGTTCACATGTTTGGGGGGGATCCTCTCACACTGCACTCCTAGACAAAGTAGAAAGGAAATCCTTTCGTATCATTACCTCCCGTCCACTCACCAACTCTCGGCAATTTCTCTCACTTCGCTGCAATGTTGCATCTCTCTCACTATTCTATCGCTACTATAATAATCAATGTTCCTCAGAGCTTTCCCAGTGTATACCATCTCTACGTAGGGTACGTAGTACCCGTTTGGAACACAATCCCACCACTACTCTGTGCTACTCTCCAACCCCAGAGTGAAACTTTATTCTCAGCCTTTCTTCCATTCAACTTCTGAGCTCTGGAACTCTCTTCCAGAATCAGTCTTTCACTCCTCCTATGACTTAAATTGCTTCAAACTCCGTGTGTCCAGGCATTTTAGCTCGAACGTCCCTTGATTTTGGCCCTGTCACTCTTTCAACTCTGGGAGAAACACTCGCTACAGGCAGTTCTGCCTTATGTGTCCCTCACTCACAGAGAAAAAATAAATAAATAAAAAACACACAGGCGACTCTGAAGCTGAGTTCTGAGTAATTATATTGTCTTGTATCTATTCTGTTTATTTATTATTTATTTTAAGGTGTATTGGAAAGAAGAATAGTAGTAGTAGTAGTAGAAGTAGTCGTTCCCTAAGCTGCCTGGCCAAACAGCCCCGAGCTCCTAAGGATGGCGACGGCCGAGACCGGGTTTTCCCACAAAGTTCTCAAAGAATATGTGCTGTGGTGTTGGCGTAAGTACTGGTTGTGTGTTATGTAGTCTTCCATAATGTGTTTGATAGTGTGCGGTGTTGTGCTACAACCCGGACAGGTGTCCTGGACAGAATCATCTAGCCTCTTCGGAGAACTCAGGAGGGCTGGATGGTGCCCACATCGCAGCCTAGCCAGGTGGAATCTGTCCTCACAGGAAAGGAGTGTTTCTGAGGTATGGACTTCAGGGAGCCGTGCATGTAGTTGAGTGTTGTCTTTGAGGGACTGGATGGATCGGTGGGTTATTTGAGTATGGATACGCTTCTGGAGGCTGGCTTGGGGTGGTCAAGGTGGTAGTTAAGACAGTATTTGTGTATGATAACTAGTCCTTGGTGTTATGTTGTTGTTTTGGCGATCCTTGATTTTGAGAACTTTGGTTTCCTGGTGTAGGTGGTCTGTAGGTGTGGTAGCTGTGCAACCAGCGATTATTTTGAGAGCTTTGTTTTGTATAGTCTGTTGGGTGTTGTGATGCGTTTCAGAAAGGTTGGAGGCCCAAGCAGGGCTAGCATATTCCATCACTGAACGTATATATTATTTGTATACTGTGATGATAGTTTCTTTGTTATGTCCAAATGTTGTGTGGGCAAGTGTGTGGGCAAGTGTGTGTGGGCAAGTTAGTCTTGGTGTCAGTTTTGTTTTATGCTGGTAATATGTTGTTTAAATGACATTGATCTATCGTATGTTACACCAAGGATGTTGTGTGAGTGTGAGTGTGTGTGTGTGTGTGTGTGTTATAGGGATGTTGTTTAAGGTGAGGTGAGGGATATGTCTATGTTCTATTTTCCAGTTTGTGAGAAGTGTCGTTGTAGATATGGCTGGGGCTAATTTGAGTTTGTTTGCATTGAACCTGTTATGTAGTGTGTTGAGGTACGGTTGGAGGAGTTGTGCAGCTGTGTTTGCGTCTCGATGTGTACATGTGCGTGTTATGTCGTCTGCATAAGAGGCTGTGTGTATCTGGGGTGTGTGGGGTATGGGTGCATGTATAGATTGAAAAGTGTTGGTGACGAGACGGATCCCTGAGGGACTCCTTTTTTCTATTTCTGATGTTCGATGACTGGCCAGCAAATTGTACATGGGCACATCTGCCTGCTGTTAGTTGGCCGGCCATCTTTTTATGTTATTGTGCATGTTTATGCTAAGAATTTTGTTTGTAAGGTTGTGGCGGGGAATGGCATCAAAAGCTTTACTAATGTCAATTGTAACGAGAAGTCTTCTGTGGCTGTGTAGCTGAATTGATGCTATAATTTTTGTTGTTGTGAGGACTGTAAGAAGGGTGTTTGTGGAGTGTAGTGGCCTAAAGCCGTGTTGTGATGTAGGTAGGAAAATGTGAGGTGTGGTTAGTTGTAATATGAAGCGTTCAGTAGCTTTTGAGGGTGTGCAAAGGGGAGTGATGTGGCAGTGTGAAGAGGTTAGCGTGGGGATTTTGTTTGGTTTGGTGATAGTAATGATGACACCATTCTTCCAGATGTTGGGTATTATGTTGTTTGAATAGCTGTAGTTTGATATGTTGGTGAGTGCTTGAATTCCTTGTGGTCCGAGGTGTCTAAGGTGTATGTTACATATTTTGTCTGGGCCACAGGTGGATGAGTGTTTGAGGTTGTCGATGATGTGCTTTGTCTGACTGTTAAGAAGCACAGTGTGCTTTTGTGGTGTAGTGTGTGGATTTTTTAGTGAGAGCTAGCTGAATTATGCTTTATATTGTCGAGGCCAAAAGAAAATCAGTAAGAGAGGCCAGGCAAATGAGACAGGAATTCCAACAACTCAAAAATCACATGCCTATAAAGCCTCCCCGGGGTACTGACCTCTTCGATTGGTGCCGATTTTCTCCTGCATTGTATTATGACTTTTAATAATTTAAATACATCATGTATAACTGACTTGTTATATACAATGAAACCCAGTATGCGTGTGTGTCGTGGAACATTAGTAAACATTAGTCTACCTGATAACTGTGGAATATTAACTTGTTGTTTCTGCTGACACAGTGCCATCCAAAATATGGTAAACTAGGTAATCTATCTATCTATCTAATGCCAGACGCCTTACTCCCCTTAATGAGAGTGGCCATACACAGAAGGCCCCCAAGTGGACCTATCCCCTGTAAGAGGGACAACCCATGCCAGTTTACTGAAGGACCTACAGGATTGACCACTCAATTTAGGGACGTCCGACCCTGAGGCCATCTATGTATCTTTTCAGCACTATTTTTCTACAGTTTTGTTCGGCTAGTCCATCAACTAACCTGCCTCATCCTTAGGTAAGCAGTACGGATTTGTATCAGGTTTACTCCCCTAGACAGGTTGCCGACCAAGGCTGTTACGTCCCATCCACCAGGATTTTTATAAGGTTGTCTCCCCTAGATGGGTTGCCGACCAAGCCTAACGAGTCCCATCCACTAGGTAATAAGCCTCACTTATCATAGGCATTGTCCATATTTATGGTAGTAATATATTGGCTGTGTGAAACATGCAATATTGATGGGTGTGTCGTAGTTAATGAAGGAATAATTGGACATGGGCTGCTATATGACATGGGCTGCTATTTGACATGACCTGCTATTTGACATGACCTGCTATTTGACATGACCTGCTATTTGACATGACCTGCTATTTGACATGACCTGCTATTTGACATGACCTGCTATTTGACATGACCTGCTATTTGACATGACCTGCTATTTGACATGACCTGCTATTTGACATGACCTGCTATTTGACATGACCTGCTATTTGACATGACCTGCTATTTGACATGACCTGCTATTTGACATGGGCTGCTATTTGTTGGATTCAATATTTGTGTTTGTTGTTAAAACAGAAATAAATACTTTTGTTTCAGATATTTGCTTGCGGAGTATAACATAATAAAAGATAATATGGAATAAATATAGAATTAATCACGTGGATCGAGGAAAGCCAAAGATACAACAATGAACAGATGTTTTACAATGCAAAGTTTAAGCTATGAAGTGATATGGGTCCAATGGTTAAATATGAAGTGAACATAATACCGAATGATAAAGAAAAAACACCAACGAAGAAGATAAAGCGACCGAGAAACTGGTATTATGTTTGTTTGATGTCTCTCCTTTGATTAATTTAGCCTATTTGCCTTAAATAGTAAAAACATCTATACTTCCTCTTATGATAAATAGTTATCGACTAATAATGTAAATAAGTCTTTCACACATAACACTCTTCAATCAATTAAGTTGGGAATAATTGCGACGAACGTTAAGGGGAGATCTCCACTTAAGGGATTTTTTTCTTGACCCCTTTCTCCCTCATGTTTAGCCCCATTGCTTTTTGATATTATAAAACGTTTGCCCCATTAGTTTAGCGATTTTAAGAACTTTCACCCCATATTAAGACCTTTCGTGCCATTCAGGTGTCAATTTTATCCTGGCGAGCGATAGCGAGCCTGTAATTTAAGGGGAACCGGCCTTCGGCCGGGACATTTTTCTACCGAAAAATGTACAAATATATCTTGAAAGGGACTCAAGGGGGTGTAATTATAAGCTTGATGGAGGTCTAGGTAACAAACTAAATACCTCTCCTTAAGGTCAACGTGAACCACTCTACAGTATTATTTCGAATGCATTGCGGCATTAAATAATGATTTAGTTTTTCTGTGCATAAAGGAATGAAATACAAAACTAGACAATACACTTAGACAATACACGTCCTGTAATTTATAACAAAAAGTTTTGAACGGTTGTTAATTGAATAACGATGGTAAACTACTCTGATAAGGTGAATTCCATAGAGAGGTCCTTCGAGGAATGATGGAATTTTGAAAAGTCGTATTAATACTGAATGTCCACAAGGACAAAATATACTTAGTTACATGTGATGAGCAACACAATAATAACTCTCATTCACTCACTCTCATTTTCTCACTACCCCCTCCTCTCTCTCTCTCTCTCTCTCTCTCTCTCTCTCTCTCTCTCTCTCTCTCTCTCTCTCTCTCTCTCTCTCTCTCTCTCACACTCACACACTCAGAGTTGGACCGTGTTTCAGAACAAGTCTCTTGGGTTTTGTTTTGTGAAGGGTTGGAGTCAAGGAATAGTAGAATATAGAGGTTTGGGAATTGGCAAAGTAAACTCCAAATATATTTTAATGTGCAAGACAGTACTTATTTCGCATTGACTCAGAAATAATTATAGTAAATATTATAAATATTAATAAATACATCTATACCGAAAACAAGTGTTGGAATGTATTGGTAGTGTATTAATACGGTATGCCATGGTTTCAACTAGTTATTTCTCGCGTGAGGCTCGTTTTGATCATTTACATTAATTTAATTTTCACCAGATCTTGCATCCTCTTCCTTAAGGGGAGGTATTTAGTTTGTTCACTAGACCTCCATCAACCTTAAAATTACACCCCCTTGACCCCCTTTCAAGATAAATTTGTACATTTTTCGGTAGAAAAATTTCCCGGCCAAAGGCCGGTTCCTCTTAAATTACAGGCTCGCTATCGCTCGCCAGGATTAAATTAACACCTAAATGGCACGAAAGGTCTTAATATGGGGTGAAAGTTCTTAAAATCGCTAAACTAATGGGGCAAACATTTTATTATATCAAAAGCAATGGGGCTAAACATGAGGGAGAAAGGGGTCAAGAAAAAAATCCCTCAAGTGGATATCTCCCCTTAAACACCAGTACATTATACGTTCTCTGTCCCTTTCTTACTTCCCCATCGTTCCGCGGACCACTGACACTATGGGTACCACCGAGTTTATCAATTAAAAATAAATAAATTAAACAGAAATAAATAAATAAATCAAATATTGACCAGTCTGAAATACATTTTCGATGCTAATTTATAAAATCCAGAGAGCTGATAGACGCTACACATTTGGTTTTCTTACCAATTCTACTCATTTGAATTTGGCATACACGAATAGTAATTGTCTATTAGTAAATGTCAATATTAAATGCTTCGAATTATCTGAAGAATCAATATCAACGTCTTTCAGCTCTCTGGAATGTCTAAATTATTTGCAAAAACATCGATTAGGACTGACAGAAGGTATATTAGAACGCACAGTTAATTGGAGACGGTAGTACGATAAAGGAAGAATATGGAACATGTAAAGTAGGAAGAAGGAAGAGAAGTGATATTGTTCATGGTGTTTTGAACTAGGAGAGGTTAGGAATAAACTGTAAGGGAGATATAACGGTCTGAGAGGAGCTAACCAACAATGATCTCTTATTGTAGATGCCAAGATCAAAACTGGGTGAACATGCAAGTCTGTGAACGTGGAGAGAGCTGCATCGATGGGTAGATCCAGAAAGACACGAGATCACGTCATGCGATCTAGCCCAAACAGAGTGAATTTACTCTCAAATATATTAAACCTTGTCTGCATAGCAACTTGACCAACCATTTTACTTTCGGGGCAGTCAGAGTTTATGAGACTTTCACTTATACCTTCAATGAACCTTATGGTCACGGTCAGCCATGTTAAGGGGAGGTTTTTAGTGGGTTTCCTAAACTTCCATCAAGCTTGAAATTACACCCCCTTGAGTCCCTTTCAAGATAAATTTGTACATTTTTCGGTAGAAAAATGTCCCGGCCGAAGGCCAGTTCCTCTTAAATTACAGGCTCGCTATCGCTCGCCAGGATAAAATCGACACCTGAATGGCACGAAAGGTCTTAATATGGGGTGAAAGTTCTTAAAATCGCTAAACTAATGGGGCGAACGTTTTATAATATCAAAAGCAATGGGGCTAAACATGAGGGTGAAAGCGGTCAAGAAAAAAATCCCTCAAGTGGAGATCTCCCCTTAAGGGTGGAGTCGGTGTGGGCTGTATGGAAAAGGAGAAAACGTAAAGGGAGTCGAAGTCATCACCAAATCTTAGATTAAATCACTGGCCACTGGACATAAACAAACAAACAAACAAACGTATGATATACACTCACGTGCAGAATTATCATCTTCAACGTCATACATACACTCAATCTTTACTCAACATCAACTAAATGAACATAACATATACCACATATACCACATACATTATTATATACATAGAGCACTGTGCCTCAGTAGCAGCAATATAGAAAGACAACTATAGAAAACTACAAATAGGTTACATAAATGTTACATTGAATGTTCACTCTTTTCACCTTCCCCTTATCCAATGGACTAGATCCGGATATCTCACGAATGGGTCCCAGCCAAAGGGGTCAACAGTCCAGCATAATATCCAAGAAACGTTAATTATTGTCTATGGGAACTTGGCCATAGTCACATTATCAAGGGAAGATGGTTTGTTTTTCTGGACCCCATTCTCCCTCGTCTTTAGCCCCATTAATTTTACAATTTTAAGATGTTCTGCTCATTGGTTTTGTGACTTTAATACCTTTTGGTACTGAGTGGGTTAAAACGCATCATAATCCTCAAGTGGTTACCGATAGGGACAAACTGGTTGGTTGTTATGCGGTAGCAGAAAACTATGAACACAAAATGATAATGGTGTTATGCAATATTAGTCTTTAACCCCTTCAGCACCGTAAGGTATTGTTCATCATATTCTGGTTATCGTTAGACTATTTTCTTCAGCATATAATCTACCTCCAGGATTCAAAGGGCTAAATACGATTTCAATATACGCCCTGAGTAGCCTACCGTAGGTCTTTCTAGTGCTGCATAAAATCGTCTAATATTAGCCAGAATCAAAGGTAAAAGGTATCATCGTGCTGAAGGGATGAGCTATCTGACATTCACACGGCACAATCTCTAGTGCCCTCGTTCTTACAGTCGACAAGCGATCAGATCATCCTTTGATCAGAATGGTCATATCAAGCAAGTGCATACGTCGTGTACTACGAGAGAGAGAGAGAGAGAGAGAGAGAGAGAGAGAGAGAGAGAGAGAGAGAGAGAGAGAGAGAGATATGAGGGGTGTGGCCATGAAAGCCAACATTGTAAGATTCTCATCACGGTGCAATTTCGTTATGTATTACTTATGTACAGTCGCACTAATAAGTGATGTCTCGGCACCAAGTATGTTTTGATCAATAATTGGTATCAGCAATGTTTTAGCTTAATTTCTTCATATCGAGTGAAATATTCAAACACGTCCCTACACTTACCCAGCTATTCAACATCTGACAGATATTAATACAGCCCAGAGCAAGCCAAACGTAATGACAGATGGGAAATGACTTATTAGCGCGACTGTACGTGGTGGTGTTCGGTATATACAGTAGGTTTGGATAGAGAAAGAGTAGAATTATTTTCCTTTTTCATGTACATTATGATCTCTCTCTCTCTCTCTCTCTCTCTCTCTCTCTCTCTCTCTCTCTCTCTCTCTCACCAAACAAACCAGTAATCAATGACGAAATTGCGACGTGATGAGAATAGGAAAGTGTTGGCTGTCAAAGTTATCACGACGGTTGTGAAAGAAAAAGTGAAATTATAAGTACAACACACGGTACCTACAAGGTCTAGGAAAGTGACTGTACAGCTACCCACTCGTCCAGCTGGTCCAAAGCTACATTTAACCCCTTTGGGGATCATGACGCGTTGTGACCGTTTATTTTGGCTATCACTAGAGGATTATATACAGCTTAGGAAGGATCTGTGGGAATTTGATGCGTAAAGGCTGTCTTAATTAACCTTCTGACTTCCTTATACCTTTCCTAATCATTATATAATCGTCTAAAGAGAACCAGAATAAACGGTCAACAGGTCATGATCCTGAGAAATTTAATTATGCTGCTTTATCTATGTATCTGTATAGCATTATACACTATCTATGTATCTGTATAGCATTATAAACTATCTATATATCTGTATAGCATTATAAACTATTTATGTATCTGTATAGCATTATAAACTATAAACTATATATGTATCTGTATAACATTATAAACTATCTATGTATCTGTATAGCATTATAAACTATATGTATCTGTATGAGTGAGGAAGTACATGAACGAAGGTGGTGCTGGTTGGGGGGAGGGGCATCGACTGACTGGGGACAGAGGTGCATGGGGGCGGTTCGTTCGTGTCCACCCCTTCGGGGATCACGGCGTCAGGCAATAGATAGATAGATAGATCTGTATAGCATTATAAACTATCTATGTATCTGTATAACATTATAAACTATCTATGTATCTGTATAGCATTATCAACTATCTATGTATCTGTATAGCATTATAAACTATATGTATCTGTATAGCATTATAAACTATCTATGTATCTGTATAGCATTATAAACTATCTATGTATCTGTATAGCATTATAAACTATTTGTATCTGTATAGCATTATAAACTATTTGTATCTGTATAGCATTATAAACTATTTGTATCTGTATAGCATTATAAACTATCTATGTATCTGTATAGCATTATAAACTATATGTATCTGTATAAAATTATAAACTATCTATGTATCTGTATAGCATTATAAACTATCTATGTATCTGTATAGCATTATAAACTATCTATGTATCTGTATAGCATTATAAACTATCTATGTATCTGTATAGCATTATAAACTATCTATGTATCTGTATAGCATTATAAACTATCTATGTATCTGTATAGCATTATAAACTATCTATGTATCTGTATAGCATTATAAACTATGTATCTGTATAGCATTATAAACTATCTATGTATCTGTATAGCATTATAAACTATATGTATCTGTATAAAATTATAAACTATCTATGTATCTGTATAGCATTATAAACTATCTATGTATCTGTATAGCATTATAAACTATCTATGTATCTGTATAGCATTATAAACTATCTATGTATCTGTATAGCATTATAAACTATCTATGTATCTGTATAGCATTATAAACTATCTATGTATCTGTATAGCATTATAAACTATCTATGTATCTGTATAGCATTATAAACTATCTATGTATCTGTATAGCATTATAAACTATCTATGTATCTGTATAGCATTATAAACTATCTATGTATCTGTATAGCATTATAAACTATCTATGTATCTGTATAGCATTATAAACTATCTATGTATCTGCATAACATTATAAACTAAACGAACAGACTTTACAAATTAATGAGGTAGTTTTGGTATATTGTGTTTGCCAATATATGCTCATACACTAAAATAATCACATAAACAATAATAGCTCTGTTCGGTCGGATGCCTGAGAAACTGTACACTTGTGTACCATAGTCTCTATCAAGAATGTTTGTGGACTTCACCTGTTGGAGATTATGAAAGTATATATCTGGAAACGAATTGATTAATATAATTGTTATATATATACGTCAACCACAACACTATAGTATATACTATTTCATAAAGAGCAAGTTATATCGAAACATCAATCCAGATTCCTATAATTGCATAAACATATACACATGAGGTCAACGAATTTTTATGAGTGGGCTAGAGACTACTGCACCAGAGTGTACTAAGTTGTGGGTAGTTTATATGTGTATGTTTATTGTGGTATATTATATAACACAAACACACCTGCGGGTACAATGTGCCTGCAAACATGAGTATAATCACACGTATATGACGCTATTAACCCTTTGAGGATCATGATAAGTTTCCATTTGACAGTATATTCCGGGGAGTATTAGACGATTATAATCATATTAGGAATTGGAAGTCAGAAGATAAATTGAGATAGTCTTCGCCCTTTCAGATTCCACACATTCTTCCTAAGCTGCAAGCTAAATTTGTATTTGTTTTCGATAGATATATGCTCTGGCCGAAGGCTGATTTCTTCTAAGTTACATGCTCGCTATAGTTTGCCAAGACACGCATCGACACCTGAAAGGGATAAGCGTCATATTATCGTCAAATCAATGGGGTGAAACTCCTTAAAATCTCCAAACTCTTGGATCGAAACAGGGAAGTCCAGATAAACCCTCCCCCCGGAACATATAGGGTTAAGTAAACAATATGAGTATGAATGTATACACTTGTTTACGTGAGTTAGACACTCTTCTTGACGAGTAGCAACACATAAATTGCAATAGATATTTATCGTGAGTGTCATATATATATTATACAAAAAGCATGTAATATTACAATAATTTAAACATATCAAATTAAAGCAATACTTAAACTGGATTGAATAAATATATATCAATCTTCCATTTACTTAGTCATTGCAACACTCAGTCACTATACTAATCATCTGTCTTAAGATTAATGTTTTCTTCGCTATAAAAGCATATTTATTAAACATACGGATATTAAAGGATATGGGAACTTAATACCCAAGGCATAGACTACAGTAGATATGGACTAGACACGAAAATGGAACTTTGCAGTAAGGGACCCAACATCGGAGAACGACCCCCCAAGTTCGAACCTTGAAACCGCGTAAATGTGATATTTTCGCGGTTTCACGGTTCGATTTGGGGGTTTCGTTCTCCGATTTTGGGTCCCTTACTGCAACGTTCCATTGTCGTGTCCAGTCCAGATCTACTGTAGTCTATGCCCAAATGTTATCTTATCTTAATAATAGTACTAAGAATATATCATATTACGAAATATATCAAGTTTATACATGCACTAATATGCAACTCGAACAACAAGGTGTTATCTTTACTCCCTGTCATTCTTCTGCCACTTCCACCCTGAGTCCCCTTGCTTCCACCCACCACCGTGTTATCCACCAACTCTCTCTCCTTCCCTCCCTCACAACCAGCTTGCCTAAGTGCTTGGGTTTTATGGTTGCTTTAATGTTTACGGCTAATGAGAACTTCCTGGCCGCGTTTAATGATTTTATCACCGGAATGTGTTGGTCCCTCGATAGTCTGGCTCTATTTTCAACAAGGATTTGACTGATTGTAATTATAGTTGTCGAGTTGTTAAGGGAGGATAGACAGGTTGGGGAGGTGAGAGGTCGCTTATGAATTCGAGAAAAGTAAAGGTAGAAATAATGAGAACAAGTAGAAGAGTAGAAGGTGGAGGGCTGCCCTCTTTGCTATAATATAAAGTTTTCAAGAATCAAGGATATTAATTATATACCATTTAGTACTGAGGAGATCTGATGTTTCTGTCGTACTTGGTATAATTATGACTAAACGGCCAATGTTGATTTGGTTGAGTCGTAAATTAGAATGCGTTTCACATACACACAAAAGCAAGGATAATCTCAGCATTAATGGATATACAAACAAATATATATATTACAGTGTGTCATATTATATTACAGTGTGTCATATTATAGTTTAGTTGAAGAGCTATTCTACTTATTCAATATATTATTTGAATATTTTGTACATACTATTCCTTGCTACTATTTGGACATAAAACAGCAAGGTGATCAATAATCCCCTACATATAACCATGCATGCATACTTTCTAAATTGACCAGCAGGAGAGCTCAACCCATC
Organism: Paralithodes platypus; assembly: GCA_032716605.1. NCBI lineage: Eukaryota > Metazoa > Arthropoda > Malacostraca > Decapoda > Lithodidae > Paralithodes > Paralithodes platypus. The sequence goes on along the minus strand of CM064498.1, from coordinate 62,004,621 downwards.
TGCAATGCTAGGAGAAGGCGCGCATTCAGTCGCCAGGAGGAAATCGACTCCAAGAAATCGAGAAATAGGTCAAAAGTTCTTAAAATTGCCGAACTAATGGGGCATAGCTGTGTGAAATAGGATGTATAATAGGGTTAATGGAGTATATTACACACGCACATACATACACGTGCACACACATGGACGTATGTGTACATTCCTGCATATAAAGCCGGTGTCACATGAGCGCATTTCCGGCAATTGTTTCAGGGAATTGTGATATGGCATCTTCTTAAGTAAAGTTATACAAAAAACATTCAGTCTCTTAAAATTATATACATTCAATGAAGTGTGTTACTTGAATGAGAACACATCCAAATCCATAGTATTTTATTTGCGGCTGATGGTAACAGGATGCCTTAGCATCTGATTTAGCGATTATTAAGGGAGTAATATGATGCTGTTATTTATCTGCGTCTTATTATTGTCAAGTTGTCATTATCAACACATCTCGCAACACAATCTTAATATAGCCGAGTAATCAGGATGGCGAGATAACAATAGCCGAGTAATCAGGATGGCGAGATAACAATTGACCATCACCTGGATAAGAACGGCTATAGCATGAAAAAAAAAAAAAAAAAAAAAAAAAAAATGCTCATCGATAATTGACTGAAACAAACACTTGTGGGACATCGCCTGAACCCATTCAGTAACAGTACATTTTCCTTAGTTCATTTCAGCTACATTTATACGATTTACTGAAGCTTAGGAAAGATATATGGTAGCTAAACAAATTAATGGAGATATTCTGAAGCCTTTTCATAGGTAGACGTTCTTCCTAAGCTCAGTATAATCGCTAAGTTTCTGACATAATATAATAAAAAGGATGACATCAGTACTGAAAGGGTTAGGTGAAGCTGTGTGGAGTCCGGTAAACATGTGTCATAGGTAAATCCTGAGGGTCCAGATAGGGGTAATGTATTTGAACTCACCACATGGTCTAAGGTAACGAAGATGAGCACTGAGACAACTTGCAGTTAAAAGGAATGTTATTGACTTTACCTTATTCTTTACATAACTTTTACATCTCGCCTCTTATTTTGCCCCCATTGTTAATTCACTCGCTCTCTCTCTCGCTCTCTCTGTCTTTCTATCTATCTCTCTCTCTAGTGGTGGATGGGGGGGGAGAGCCTTCGGATTTGCTAACTTTACCTTGCACTTAGTAACAAATTACGTTAGAATTAATTGTGGATTACCTAGTAGGAGCCGCAAGGTCTGTGCACTCTGTGTATCTATGTAACCCCATGTAACTATCTCTCTCTCTCCCTCTACTCCCCCAATGAACCATAATACACGACTCACCCCCTAAGGCATCATCCCTTCACCCTCGCTTACACAAATTAGTCCACGGGTAAGGTTTATTAGCTTGATCTTCTGCGAGCCTTCTCCCCCACCTAACCATTTATTATCTTTCTATTTCACATACATCCCTTACGCCTTACGGCTCTCGCTCTCGCTCTCGCTCTCGCTCTCGCTCTCGCTCGATCATACAACACGACTCCGCCCTCAGGCATGGTCCCTTCACCCTGCCTCTCAAAATTGATGCCCTCAATTAGCAGGGTTACCTGCCTGGACCGTCCATCACCAGGTACAGTTACCCACACAAGTTACGTTCCTCGTAGTGATCTTATATATGAAAGTATAATAGTATGCGAGTGTAGTTTCTTATTATTATCAGTTGATTAGTTAGATGAGTTAACCTTAACCACGGCATTAGAAACTACTCATAATTCCTACCATGCGCATTATATTTCTCTGTATAAGATCATTTATGTGGGCAACTGTACCTACCACCACCACACAGACACACCTCACCAACCTCTCCTCCTCCACATTCCTAATTACATAGTACGAATTCCTCACTCGACATGCATTTATTTAAATTGACAACTTCAATTTACTTTGAGACATCATCCTCATTACAATTCACCGTATTTTGTATCCTTATCCTTCACATGTCTGTATATACTCAGGCACATGCCCCTTAGCGGGAGCTGGCCGACTCGAGACAGATCTCGAACAGAAACAACTTTTAAAGTTCCAATTCCTAGGGTCCGGGACCACTTTTTCTTTCCCTCACTCCATACTCGGTCTCGTGTAGTAGGTAACTTTACAAGGGGAGGAGGATAACTAGCTCCCTGACCCCAAAAAGGAAAATTAGGACAGTATATATATATATATATCTATACTGTATATGCGAAGTAAAAACAAAATGTAAGTTATGGGCATTTTGGCAATGTTGCATCTCTCTCACTATTCTATCGCTACTACAATCATCAGTGTTCCTCGGAGCTTCCCCAGTGTATACCACCTCCTCTACGTAGGGTACGTAGTACCCGCCTTGCAACAAAATGCCACCCCTACTCTGTGGAACTCTCCAACCCAAGAGTGAAACGCTATTCTCAGACTTTCTTCTATTCAACTGATGAGCTCTGAAACTCTCTCTCAGAATCAGTCTTTCCCTCTTCCTATGACTTAAATTGCTTCAAACTCCGTGTATCCAGGCATATTAGCTCGAACGTCCCTTGATTTCGGCCTTGTCACTCTTTGAAATCTGGGAGAGGCACTATATATATATATATATATATATAACATAAGAACATAAGAAAATGGGAGTCTGCAAAAAGCCGATCAGCCCATACAAGGCAGATCCCTGTCACACCCAATCCCAATTACAAGGCCCAATTATAGGCCCAACTCACTAATACCTTGAGTACTGACCCCACCAAAACGGTCAGAGATTAACACAAGATAACGGGGGTCTGCTGAGCGCCGATTGGCCCACACCTGGTAGATCGCCCTCACACCCAACCCATCTCGTCCATATGCCTATCTAATTTTATCTTAAAGCTCCCTATCGTTCTTGATCACACTATATCACTTGGTAGCCTATTCCACCCATCTACAACTCTGTTACCAAACCAATATTTGCCTATATCCTTTCTGAAACGAAATTTATCTAATTTATAACCATTTGTTCGAGTGCTTTCGCTATCACTGAGCTTCAGTACATTTGTTATGTCTCCTTTATTTACCCCACTGAACCACTTGAACACTTCTATCATATCCCCTCTAACTCTGCGTCTTTCTAACGAATGTAAGCCTAATTTGTTCAACCTTTTTTCATATGGTAGATTTCTAATATTATGAATCATTTTTGTCATTCTTCGCTGTACGCTCTCCAAGGAATCTATATCCATTCTGTAATAAGGACACCAAAAGTGGATAGCATAATCCATAGGAGGTCTTACTAATGACTAGTAAAGTTTCAAGATAACATCAGCAGTTCTGTTACTCCCACTCCTTGAGATGAACCCCAGAATCCTGTTTGCCTTGTTTCGTACGCTTATGCAATGTTTTCTAAGTTTCAATTCGTTGCTAACAAACACACCCAAATCTTTCGCGCAGCCTTAGCTTTCTAATTCAGCATTAGCTAGTTTATATTTTGCATTAGTATTCGTCTTCCCTATCTTTAATACCTTGCATTTGTCATTGTTAAAATTCATCTGACACTTTACTGACCATTCGTGTAAGGTATCTAGAGCCCTTTGGAGGCACTCTATATCGCTATCTGAATCTATTGGTCTCCCTATTTTGGTTTCTTCTGCGAATTTACTTCTCCTACTAGTTATACCTAAATCAAGGTAATTTATGTATATGATAAATAACAGAGGACCCAATACAGATCCCTGGGGGACACTACTCTTGACTGATCCCCACTCTGACTTAGTACCATTTATGCTGACTCTCTGCTTCCTACCAATTAGCCATGACCTAATCCATCCTAACAACGCCCCACCTATTCCATGCGCCTCAACGTATGCCTCATGCGCATATATATATATATATACAGTATATAGATACTGTACATAAAAAAATAATATATATATACCGGGTATATATATATACGGTAGATATATTATATTATTTTGTTTAATTATTATAGGGTATTATGTTTGGTTTGGCCATTTCCGAACAATGTATTTCCATGCGTACCCTATGATAATAACGAAAGTAGCTTCCCAGATTTCCTTCACAACAATATTTCCCCACCCAGACTCCTGTCAAGCTAAATGTTTACATCTTCTTGAGAGAGAGAGAGAGAGAGAGAGAGAGAGAGAGAGAGAGAGAGAGAGAGAGAGAGAGAGAGAGAGAGAGAGAGAGAGAGAGAGAGAAAGATGAAATTATGATAATGATTATGATAACAAGAGGCAATACATGCGAAGTAAAAACAAAATCTTGTGTAAGCAATGAGCTGCTTGTAAATTATATCATAACTAAAACAACTGAGTGGAGAGAGTTACGCAAGTAGACAATGTAACTTAATTATTGAAGGTGATACTGAAAAACATTAAACTGTACTGGGGTGTTTGTCAGAATACTAGTGAACAAATATACCAATTAGAACAAATACTAGATTAACGCAAATTACAGGTACAGGTACTTGGTAGTGTAATGGGTAACATGTTGAGGTTCTATTATGTAGTCCCGATATCGAATTCTGGGACGATCGTATATTTTCATTAATTTCATTTGTGGGAGATTGATAAGAATTAAATACTAATTAAGAATATTATAATGAGAGTATGTACGAGGTATAGGGTCAGTGTGAGAATCCAAGTGAGTCAGTCTCCCACGGAAATACCCAAGTCACCCAAGACCATATTAGCTGGAGGTTAAGGGTAAGAATAAGGCACGGTGTTGAGGGAGGGGTGGAGTACTACCTTGGGTATGGTGGTGGTATTGTACAAGTGTGGTGATGGTAATGTGGTGTGGTGTTAGTGATGGTCGTAATGATACAGTGCCAGTGATATAGGCAGTGGTGTGGTGTCAGTGCTGTTGTGTGGTAATGGTAGTTGTGGTGGTGGTGGAAGTCATATAAGGTGATATAGTGATAGTGATGTAGTTTGGTAATGGTGGTGGTGGTGATAGTACCGGTGATATAAAGACAGTGATATAGTGACAGTGATGTAGTGTGATGATATAGTTTACCTCCCATAGCCAGGGAGCGTCAGCTGATTCGTTTGTATAGACTATTCATGCGAAGGTTTCTTTTCTGTCTACATTAAAGTAAACACACACACATTCGTTCACATACTTTAAGCTGTAATATTTAATTTATGCACGGGATTTGAGGTGAGCCATACGCCAAAATTATGGGAAAATCAATAATCTAAGTGTAAGTATTTTAAATAGTTTGTTGTCTCTGATCGTATGGGTGTGGTGGTGGTTCTGGGAAGGCACCACTATACCCTGTTTCAAACAAAGTAGGCCAAACTCTTGACCACTAACCTCTATACCTCACAAATGACCAGCATATTCAAGCAAATATTTCTACTATTTGGGAAGGGTCAGCCAAGGAATAGGTGTGGAAATGTACAACCCATTAACTCTAGCTCTGTTTGAGGTACAGAGGTTAAGGGTCACGATTTCTGGCATACTTATTTGGAACATGGTATAGAAATCATGTAGTAAAAGAGACCGGTTATCTATATCTGTGGCCGCCATTTTGGTGCCGTATTTATCAAACGAAAGCGTTTATTATATTTATTATCCTGCAGACATTATGCCCAAATCCCAAACTATACGCTGTGCACTATAGTTTATTCATTAAACGTAGGCCAGAAATCGTGACCTCAGTCCTCTGTAACTGACAAAGGGCTAGAGCAAATGGGCTGTATATGTCAACACCTACTCCCTGGCTGACCCTTCCTAAATGGTAGAAATATTTGCTATATTATTCTATTCGTTTATGAGTTACAGAGGATCGTGGTCAAGTTTCTTGGCCTCCCTATAATTAATGGACTATAGTACAATAAGTATAGTTTGAGATTTGGATAAACGTTCTACAGGATAATTATTATAATATCACGTTCTTTTTTACTAATATTTAAGTTCCCTTGATAGAATATAAATTATCACCTTGTTGTTTCATAAATATGACCCTAAAATGGCGGCCAAAGACATAGATAGCCGCTTTCATATACTATGTGACCCCTAACCTGTGTAACTAAAAAAGGGCTAGAATAAATGGGTTGTACATTTCCACATCTATTCCCTGGCTGACCCTTCCCAAATGACAGAAATATTAGCTCTGATACTCTAGCCGTTTATGAGTTACAGAGGTTAGTGGACAATTTGTGTGGCCTAACTATAATGAATGGTCTATAGTATTGAGGAAGGAGTACTATGGGTATGAAATTAGGCTACTTGACTGTAAGGAGAGGTTAATGATACCAGTGGCACTGATCATAATTGTGAAGGTTGGCTTAGGTTTGTTATTATAGCGTCTTTCAGGAACACGCGAGACACTTATCCCCTCCACATAATTAAGAAGAACAAACATGGGCACTTGACACCATAACTTAATGTATATTGTATCCCAGGAAGGGATACACATTGTCGTATTAAACATTCACACTACCATTAACCCCTTCAGTATCGGTGCCATCCTTTTAATGTTATTATGGCTACTATTACATGATTGTATTAAACTAAAGAGGGCCTCAAGCAATTAACAGGCTTCGAACTATCTCACTTAACCCTTTTTACTAACTCAGATCCTTCTTAAACTGCACACAATCGTCTAAATTTAGTAAGAATAAATATTAAAACTACGTTACCGGTACAGAAGGGGTTAATACCTGGCGGAAAATGTGTACATGTTGAGGAGGCCACTGTTTCCACTCTCACTGCAATATGAAGTGGTGTCCAATGAGAGCTGAAACTGTTGTAGCTTCATAATGCTCACATTTCAATACTGTGGTTATTATTTGTAAACATTATTTGGTTATAAGGGCAGCCAGAAGACGAAGTTATTCATTGCGTGAATTATTTATATGTTTTGTATTATTAGAGACATACATTTATCTTAATTAACTCCACGTCATAATTTCTGTTTCCATAGTGTTCAGTCCATGCTACAGAGGCTTATATATTGTGCAACGTTTTTATTGCATAAGCATGAACACGACACATACTTCATACACACACACACACACACATGCATGTAAACGACAATGTGTTTATCGATGCGTGCTTGCGAGTACTTTTTGCGGTTTTTTAGATAATCTAATTTATTTATCTCGCTCCCAAAACAAAGCACCTCCCAATGAAATATATGAAAGCCTATGATCCCCACCGGGATTCAAACCTGGGTTACCACATACAGAACTTAAAATACTCAAACCATTACACCATCAAGACAGTTAAAGGTTAAGTACATGACTGATTATATATCCATTTATCGAATACTGGATATCAATCTTATCATGTACTCAAACCCAACTACACACTGCATAGCCTAATGTTTTAAGTGAAAGGAAAGCACATTTTATGGGGCACAGATCTCTAAGGACCGACCTCACTATCAAATGTACCTGAACCTTTTAGGAATAATCTAATGTATTTATCTCACTCCCATCATCAAAAAAATCCCAATGCAATTAAGGAAAGCATAATTATGATCCACCCGGGATTCGAACCTGGGTGACCACATACAGATCTTAAGCAATCAAACCACTACATCATAAGACAGTTACAGGTTAAGTTCATGACTTCGAGTAAATATCCATTTATCGAATACTGGATATCAATCTAATCATGTATTCAAACCCAACTGCACACTGAATAGCCTCGTGAAAGGAAAGCACATGTTATGGGGCACAGACCTCTAAGGCCTAGTTCACACATGCCAGAGTCCAAGCCAGAGTGTCCACGAGTCCACAGTCCTGAACACTCGAGAAAAAATTAGCCCGAGTGTGCAAAATTCCACGAGTGTCCATGATTCACGACGAGTAGCTACGAGTGCACGGCTAGTGCGCTCGTGGACAATAGCGGTCCTTCACATGTCACTACGAGTGTGCTGTGAGTGTACGGAGAGTGGGGGAAAATTAGAATTTTAACGGGAATTTTCTGATCACGAGTAGCTACGAGTCTATCTATCTATCTATATGCTCAGGCCAAATCCCCACTTTTCCAATTTTGTATTCATATATACAGTATATATATATTTAGTTTTAGTTTACTTTTTTTTTTTGGGGGGGGGGGATGGCCGACTCAAGACAGAGCAAGAATAGGACAACACAAAACACGACAGAAAACAATGAATACACCAAAACAAGCTACGAGTAGTTACGAATTACCACGAGTGTGACATGAGTAGTTACGAGTTACGACGAGATGTCATTTCCAGAACGATCGCGCTACACTCAGTGACTAGCAGTCACTCTCAGTGACTAGCAGTCACTCTCAGTGACTAGCAGTCACTCTCAGTGACTCGCGGTACACTCGTGTTCCACTCTAGGTAACTCGTGACAACGTGTCGCAACTCGTAGTGACTCATGACAACTCGTGGTCCAAAATTTGAAATAAAGTTTGTTATCGCCGATACTCGCAGCAGCTCTTGGCACACTCGTGATTACTCGTGTCACACTTGCAGCGACTCGTGTAACACTCATGGTAACTCGCAACTACTCGCGGCTACAGTACCTGTACATTGCAATGGGAGCCCGAATGTCCCCCGAGTCACTGCCGGACACTCGTGGCGACTCGTAGTGACTCGTGGACAGTCGTGATGACCCTGCCAGTTTTTGACCACATGTTTTTTTCCGTGAGTTGCCGCAAATGTTCACAAGTATTTCACGAGTAGTTAAGAGTAGCTACAAGTAGTTACGAGTCACTACGAGTATTCACGAGTCACTACGAGTCACTGAGAGTAACCACAAGTGTCCTAATGTTGAGATGACTCTGGCTAATATTTTCATGCTGGAATGAAAATATGGCTCCCCGAGCTGAGTTTCCATGAGTCTCCAATAGTCTCCCACGGCGTTGCCCGAGCTCCTACGAGTTCCCACAACACTGCCCAAGTCATTACGCGAGTCACCGCGACTGTGGACTCGTGGACACTCGGGCTAGGACTCAGGCATGTGTGAACCATGCTTTAGGATCTTTATTACTGTATATGCATATACATACCGGCTTGGTGGTGTAATGGTTAAGGTGTCTAAAAATCTGTGTGTGATAACCCAGGTTCGAATCCCGGTGAATCACATATAATTATGCTATCATTAATTTCATTGTAGGTGTTTGGTGGTGTGGTGAAATTAATAAAAAATAGATTAGCCTATGTTTTATTGTTCATATTGTAGCTTTGGAAGTGATAAAATGGTCAAAACTATGTTATGTCATGTTAATTTTCTTATATCTCATACCATAAAAATTCAAATCTTCAAAGAAAATTGCTCAGGTTTGATACTGATACATACTGATAGATAGTTACTGATCAACTGAGCTCGTGTCACTCCAACCTTAAGGGGGAGGTACTCGCTTTTTCTGGACCCCCTTCTCCCTCATGTTTAGCATATTAGTTTTGAAGTTTAATTTGTTAAGACGTTCGTTCCATTTGTTTGGCAATGACTGACCTCGCTATCCAGATCTTATCTTGTTTAATCTTATTTACTTAACCTAACATTACCTAGCCTACGTAACCTATCCCAACTTCAAACATGCAATGTTACAAATGTGTTTACACTGTCTTTGCTTGCTCAATCTAATATTATACATAAACCTGCACATATTTTGACAATTGCAGCAATTAACCCACCAATGCTTGCGCGCATACACACACATACATACACCGGAAGTAGACCCGGAACAAACTTGACGTCTTTGTATCTGGCCTTTCAACATCATGAATATAGAAGTGTCGCTCCTCATCCAATAAGGCCATGTTGGGAGAAGGTAGTGACAACCGTCATTGACCACTTGTAAGCTCTAAGCAACAGAATACTTCAAACTTTAGACGAGGTTACTGAACAAATTACAGTAATAACATATCAAATTAGTGCAAATATATTTGTACTACATACATACACATTTTACAGTATCCATCCATTAGAAATGCTAGAGAGATAGAGAGAGAGAGATATATAGATAGATAGATAGAGAGAAAGTGAGTGAGTGAGAATGAGAGTGAGTGTGTTGTGTACATATACTGTATATCAGCACTAGAAGGAAAATATACAAAACAAAATAAATAAAATATTGTTTAAAGAAAGAAAGAAAGCAGGAGAGTCTTAGCAGAAGCTGACCTCTGTGTGGGCGAGATATTGTCCTCGTAAGTTTTGAGACGGCTTTATTGTGCGAGCGAAAACATGTGTGTGTGTGTGTGTGTGTGTGTGTGTGTGTGTGTGTGTGTGTATATGTGTGTGTATATGTGTGTATATGTGTGTATATGTGTGTATATGTGTGTGTGTGTGTGTGTGTGTGTGTGTGTGTGTGTGTGTGTGTGTGTGTGTGTGTGTGTGTGTCAGAAGCAAAACCAGCTAAGTGATGAGGCCAAACTAGACGGGGAATATGTTCCTCCAGACCCGGATATATATAAGAATATAACTGGAGACCTCATATGGAGAAAGGCACTGAAAACACAGGGAGGAGCAGGTCCATCAGGTGTAGATGCTAAGACCTGGAGGATCTTCCTAAGTTAAAACAAGTTTGGTTCAGCCGCTGGTGACCTTTGTGAAGCAATAGCAATGCTTGCAAAGAAACTTGCATCATCACCATGCGTGAACATAGAAGCTTTGACAGCATGTCGCCTGATACCTTTAAATAAAAATCCAGGAGTTAGACCAGTAGGTGTTGGGGAAGTTCTTACATAAGAACATAAGAACATAAGAAAATGGGAGTCTGCAGAAAGCCGATTGGCCTAAGCAAGGCAGATCCCTGTCCCACACAACCCCAAATCAATTACAAAGCCCAATTATAGGCTCAACACTCTAATACCCTGAGGATCATCTTACCAAAACGGTTAGAGATTAACGCAGGATTATGGGGGTCTGCAGAGCGCTGATTGGCCCAACCCGGCTGATCCCCCTTCACACCCAACCCTTCTCGTCCATATGCTTATCCAATTTTATCTTAAAGCTCCCTACAGTTTTAGATCCCACTATAGCACTTGGTAGTCCATTCCACCCATCTACAACTCTGTTACCAAACCAATATTTGCCTATATCTTTTCTGAAACGAAATTTATCTAATTTGAAACCATTGGTACGAGTTCTTTCGCTATCACTGAGCTTTAGTACATTTGTCATGTCCCCTTTGTTAATCCCACTAACCCACTTGAACACCTCTATCATATCCCCTCTAACTCTGCGTCTCTTCAACGAATGTAAACCTAATTTCTTCAACCTTTCTTCATACGGAAGATTTCTAATATTATGGATCATTTTTGTCATTCTACGCTGTACTCTCTCCAATGAATCTATGTCCATTCTGTAATAAGGACACCAAAATTGGACAGCATAATCCATATGGGGTCTCACTAATGACAAGTAAAGTTTTAAGATAACATCAGCAGTTCTGTTACTCACACTCCTAGAGATGAACCCGAGAATCCTGTTGGCCTTATTACGAACGCCTATACACTGTTTTCTAGGCTTCAAATCATTGCTAACAAACACACCTAGATCTTTCTCGCAGTCTGAATTTTCTAATTCTAAATTAGCTAGTTTATATTTAACATTTGTTTGCATCTTCCCTATCTTTAATACCTTGCATTTGTCAATGTAAAACTTCATCTGCCAATTTACTGACCATTCATGTAAGGTATCTAGGTCCCTTTGGAGGCACTCTATATCGCTATCTGAATCAATTGATCTCCCCATTTTATTATCGTCTGCGAATTTACTTATCCTACTAGTTATACCTAAATCTAGGTCATTTATGTATATAAGAAACAACAGGGGACCTAATACCGATCCCTGTGAGACACCACTTTTGACTGCTCCCCACTCTGACTTGGTACCATTTATGCTGACTCTGTTTCCTACCAATTAGCCATGACCTAATCCATCCCAACAACGCCCCACCTATTCCATGTGCCTCAACCTTTCTCATCAATCTCTCATGAGGGACTCTGTCAAAAGCTTTACTGAAATCTAAATATATAATATCGTATGCCTTGTCATTATCTACTGCTTCATATACCTCTGAGAAAAAACTAAGCAAATTAGTAAGGCAAGAACGTCCCTGAGTGAATCCATGCTGTGAAGAATTGATTAAGTTAAACGTTTCTAAGTGGTTTCTCATTTTTCTAGCAATAATTGACTCTAGTAGCTTTCCTATGATTGAAGTGAGACTAATGGGACGGTAATTGGATGCTATTGATTTATCACCTTTTTTGAAAATCGGAACTACATTTGCATGTTTCCAAGCTTCTGGAACTATACCTGTTTCTAATGAATTGTTAAAAATAAATGTTAATGGGTAACTTATTAGAACTATTCTTAGAAGGATAATAGGAAAAACAATCATGTCAGTATTTGGAAAAGATGTACAAAGAGCAGTGGGCAACTTACAAGTATGTGCAGGACAGCAAGCCGGAGGAGAAGCAGCAAGACATGCAATGGGGAAGGTGTATCATGAGGAAGATTGTGAAGCAGTTCTGCTAGTGGATGCAACAAATGCCTTTAACACCATTAATAGGGAGGCAGCTATTCACAACAAATCAAATTAAAGAACAACGCAAGGAGATCCAGTGGCAATGGCAATGTATGCACTGGCACTATCTATTCTGCAGCAGAAAATAAAACATGAGGAAACCCGAGTGAAACAAGTGGCGTATGCTGATGACCTCACAGGTGCAGAAAGAATAAGGGATCTCAAAGAATGGTGGCGGAGAGTATAATCGGTTGGCTCAGTCATTGGGTACCATCCTAATGCTAGTAAATCTGTACTAATTGTGAAAGAAGACCAGTAAGAAGAAGCGGTGTGGACTTTTGAAGGGCCATTGTGAATATTACAAAGGAGGGGCAACGCCATTTGGGAGCAGTAATAGGCACAGAGGAATGCAGGAGTCTATGTACGAAAAAAGGTAGGAGAATGGGTAAAGGAAGTGAGAACCCTGGCAGACATTGCGAAATCTGAACCACATGCTGCATATACTGCCTTCACATATGGCGTTAAGCACAGATGGACCTTTCTTATGAGAACAGTGCCTGACATTGGACCGATGCTCCAACCGCTGGAAAAAGAAATCAGGGAAGCATTCATACCTGCTTTAACAGAGAGGCAAGGCATCATGCAAGAGCTAAGAGATCTGTTAGCTCTTCTGCAAAGGTTCGGAGGTATGAGGATCACAAACCCAGTGGAGCCTGTGCCTTATGAGTACCAAAATTCCCTTAAATATGAACAACGAAATGCAAGACCTGAAATAACAAAGAGCAGAGAAGAGAGACAGAAACATAGCCTAGAACAAATTAAGACCGAATGTAGTGAAGAACTGAAAATGAGAGTTGAAATGGCAAAAGACACGGGGGCTTCGAATTGGCTGACTTCATTACCAAACAAGGAAAAAGGCTTCAGCTTAAATAAACAAGAATTCAATGATGCCGTAGCCTTCAGGTATGGGTGACCAGTTTCGAATCTGCCGCTGAAATGTGCATGTGATGAAATAAACAACTCGGACCACTGTATGACCTGTAAGAGAGGAGGATTCATCTGTATCCGGCATGATGAAGTACGAGACATCACTGCACAAATGCTGGACGAGGTGTGCCATTATGTCAGAATCGAACCGGACCTTCTGCCAATGGACGGACAGCGCTTGGCCCACAATTCTGCAAATACCTTCATATGAAGCAAGAGTGGACGTAAGTGCTCGAGGTTTTTGGACGTAGGGACAACAGTCTTTTTTTGACATCAGAATCTTCAACCCAAGAGCTCCAACATATCGTGAGCGAGGACTCATGGCGGCATACTTGAGAAACGAAAGTAGGAAGAAACACGCGTATGAAAAAAAAAAATTGTGAACAGGGATCAAGGAAGCTTTACTCCTCTTGTCTTCTCATCGTCGAGGGGAATGGGACCTTCTGCAACTGTCTTCTATGCCAGATTAGCTGAATAAATATCGGAGAAAAAGCACCAGCATAGAAGCCAAGTCATAACTTGGATGAGATGCCGGCTCTCGGTCTCTCTTCACAGGTCTGCACTCCTGTGTCTCAGGGGTACAAGGTCCTCCCCGCTACAGACGACAAGAGTGAGATACTTGGACTTTGAAATGGCCGTGGCGGAGGTCCGAAATGGGGAACATCTAGGTTGAATGTAGGGAGGTACTGGTACAATAAGATAAACTATAAGGGAACTAGAACCAATTTGCAGCAAGTTACAAGCATTATTAAGGCTTTTATAGGGTTAAAATAGAGTGCAAATGGCCGGGAGCGCAGCGGGCCACACGTCCGACTCCCAGGGCCTACCGCTGCCCACTGACTCACCCTCCCTGTGTTCTTGAGAGGCCGGCAGTGTAGCCAGTAGTGAGCGTAGCTGGAAAAAATATGCCGCTATACGGTAAACTCTCATGTTGGTGGTACCACTGCCTGAGAACGACGAGTGCTACGTAGCTCGTTCTGGTCTCATTTTGAAGCTTGTAGCGCCTGTTTTTTGCTGAATACATTTCTTTTCATGCAGATACTTTATTTATCATTCAGGAGGGCCTGGATATTCCCAAAATAGCCCAAAACCCCCCTGCTCGTGAGGTGTTAAAGTGTGGGTGTGTGTCTTTATGTGCGTGTATGTGTATGGGTGTGTATTTGTGTGGACGTGTGTGGGTGTGTAGGTGTGTGTGAGGGTATTCAGTATTTGTGTGTATATTTTGTCGAAAATATCTCAAGGTATTCCAGAAACCGACCTACCCCAATTCCTGGCCTTCGAATCTTACCCGTCACCACAATTTTTCTAGGTCTATTGAATTTATTACGAAGGACCACACAGATAAATACCGTTCTGTGAAACGGATAATCAGTCTAATCTGCGCATAAAGAGCTCAGCTGGAGGAAACCACAATATGAACAATTAGACTGACAAAGGAAAGATCTTACTTGTTTATCGGGAATCGTGGACTTATCTTTAGCGAGGCGAAGGTGGCAAATGGTCAAGTAACCGTTTGGTTTTTGGAGGTCACGCTTCATAACGAATACGTATTTATGTTGACTTAATACGACCCGAAATTAAACAGCAAATCGTCCTAACTCAACATATTGGCCAATAATGTATTGTCGAACAGCCTAACTAGTTTGTCCATAAAGATCATATAATAATTTAAAGACAAAAATAGAAGGACTTAGCTGTATACACACGATGTAAGAATTAGTCGTGTGCGATGTTTAACCCTCCAGTATAATCCATGAACTATTAAGGAGATCTGTTCACGGTAACTGCTAGGTTGATACTGCCGTCCATAAATATTTGAGAGCTTTGTTTCATTTATTTGCTATATTTATCGCTCACCAAACGAAAAACTAAAGCTAAAGGTACAGCACCAATAATACGTTTGTGAACCAAGAGTCGAATTTCTCGTTTGTGAAACAAGATTCGAATCTCTTGTTTTAATATTTATCACTAAGTTTAGAACCATTAGCAAAATTTGAGGATTCGAAGCATTTATAATATTTAAATGCTTATATTTATCAAAATTACAAAACAGATATAATTATTCTGAATCTATGAATCCGTAGAGATTAATTGCTTTGTTTGTAGAATAACCCATAATTAGCTTTCGCTATGGGTATTCAAATATATTTCTGTTCATTAATGATTAACGGATTAAATTAATATCATATATCGATAAACTATCCTTCCCTAAGGAATCCTCTCCTCTAACGAGTAGGAGTAGCATTTTTTCACTTCGGATAATTTTATCGTTTATGTCAGATACTGTTTGTAAATTCGGACATCCTCCGCCGAGAGGAAACAAAATAGAAATATGGAAGGCATAGAATATGAAATCTATGCTATAATCTGAAAGTTGAACTTACTTATGTACCCATCACCAATTACGATGTACACTATTTACAATATCTTTATACAAGCTGTGAGTCTATCAAGGTTTTTATAGCTCCTCTTGCTCGCTGTTGAGCTTGCCTTAGAGGTTGCTTCCTTGTTTGGATTTCCTTTCTCTTCTCAGTTTCTCCAGTGCAGTGTAGTTCCAATGGTATTAGCTTATTTAAAGTCCGAAGGTATTTTGCTCCCTTCGAGAACATATTTGTCAGTAGGGGGGATGTTGTTGTGTGTATGTGTGCGTGTGTGTGCATATATGTATGTTTATTCCATATGTATATTAGTATTTCATATATTAACCCTTAACCCTATTTGGTTCGAGGGAGGTCTTTTTGGAACTCCCTTTTTTATCCATTAGTTTCGAGAATTTAAGACGTATCACCCGTTTAGTTTGGCGATAATAAAACGCTTCACGCCATTCAGGTGTGCGATAGTGACCCTGTAACTTTAAAGAAACAGCCTTCAACTGCGAAATTTATTTAAAATTTATTTATTTATGTACAAATTTAGCTTGAAGGAAGTCTGTGAAGACGTTTTTGTTAGCCTAATTATAGTACATTGTTCGAAAAAAAATAGAAAAATCCTCAAACATGATTAAACAAAACATCATATTAACGTACAACACGTCCGACTAAATATGGCTAATGCATTGCACTGCTCTTCAATGGCAGTGGCAATTAAAATGGCATCAAGGTTTAGCAATGTGTGCATTATGGGGGATTTTAATTTTCCTACCTATAGCATGAAGGTAGTTTAATAGCAAATATAATTCTTGCTGTACTTCATACAATGCTCTCTCTCTCTCTCTCTCTCTCTCTCTCTCTCTCTCTCTCTCTCTCTCTCTCTCACCAACACTGTGCCAGACCAATAGTTGTGTCATATTTTCCATGTATTGGGGTACAATTTTCCCTATGGACCAATAAAGAAGAGGCAGGCGAGGGGCGAGGTACATACCATATTTTATACACAGACAAAACTTTACAAGAGTAGTAGTTGTGTCTTGCCAAATTGTACATATTTATATCGCCATAGTTACTGATATATATATGCCATTGTGTTAATATATCCGTTGAAATAGCTTTTGTGTCATATTTTGTACTTACATTGTTAGTGTTGATACATATAATTATATTCGATGATGTTTTGGATTGAATTGAAGCACAATATTAATTATGTATCCGATATTTGTATTATGGAGGTTCTTTTAATCAGTTCCAGGCTTCAAAATGTCTGGCTATCTATCTATTGCCGGACGCCGTAATCCTCGAAGGGGTGACCACGAAAGAAACGCCCCCATGCACCTCTGTCCCAAGTCAGTCAACGCCGCTCCTCCCATCCAGCACCGCTTTCACGCATATACTTCTTAACTCCATCCTTCCACCTCACTCTCAGTCTACTCTCCCTCTCTGTCCTTCCACCTCACTCTCGTAAACTCTCTTAGTCATTCTCTAGATTCCCATATGTTCCACATGGCTGAACCATCTCAAGATGTTCCTTTTCACACTTTCCAGCAAATTTACATCCACACCACACCGCTCTTGTACTTCCTCATGCATCTGTCTATCCCTCCATATAACTCCACAAACACTTCTCAAGTAACTAATTTCAACCCCTCTCTCTCTTGGTTTGTGTCTTTCCAACAAAGTCCATGCTTCACTCCCGTAAGTAAATGTCAGGATTACCACACTGTCATGTAAGGACTTCTTTACTCCCATGCTGACCACCCTATTTCTTGTTACTGCTTTCAGCATTCCGACAACCCTCCTTTCCTGTTGCACCCTCTCCCGCACTTCTTCATCCATACTCCCATCTTTACTCAACACAATGCCCAAATACATAAATGAACTGATATTCTTCATAGCCTTATGCCCCTTTCCCACTAATGGGATTTCATACAATTTTAATCGCCGACACCAAGAAATGGGCACATTCGTGACATGTCGCAACAAAATCTTGAACCCTCGCACGATAATCGTTTGACTCGCAAGGCCTCGCAAGGGCCCTCGCGGGTCATTGCAAATGTTCGGATCGTTCAAAATTTGGGATGAGGACTTGCGAGGGGTCCGAACCCTCGCAAGCATCGTCGAACATTGCTGAGGCATCGGCAAGGCCCTCGGAGATCTCGGCGAGACATTGAGGAGGGTATCGCACGAAAAAAAAGCGTCGCCGAGAGTATACCCGCCACGGGTATACTTCGCAGAGGCGTGCGAAGGGCTGTGCGACGTAGATGAATGCTCGGAAACACCTCGCCGAGGCCAAAGAGTACCTACAACCAGGTGGGTAAAAAAATAGAATTAGGCCTATAGTGATCCTGTCAACCCTTTTTTCTATGCACCTCTCATAAGGGGGTTCACCTGTTTTTTTTTCTCTTTCTCTCCTTTTCTCTCTTTCTCTGGCTTGTATCCATTCGGCCCCATTCAGCCAACTGTTTTAAGACGTTTATCCACATCCAAGTATCAATATCTTCCTGGCTAGCGATAGCGAGCCAGCATTGTATGGAGAAATCCGGCTTCGCCTGAGACATTTTTCTATCGAAAAATGTACAAATTTAGCTTGCTGTCAAAACAAAAATAAATATATGTTGGCTTGCTACCGCTCACCAGAAAGATATTGAAACCTGGAAGGGGTAAACATCTTAAAACAGTAGGCTCAATGGGGCCAAATGGATACAAGGCAAAGAGAGAGGGAGAGAAAGAGAAAACAAAAAAAGCGAGGTGGGCTCAATTAAGCCGTAATTCGTAAACATACGGCAAGGACATTGCCAATCTCCGAATTAAGGGGAGATGAGTCGTTTTTCTGGTCCCCTTTCTTCCTCATGGTTAACCCCATTAGTTTCATATTTTATGACGTTCGGCCCATTATTTTGGCTATTTTAAGACATTTCACCCCATCTCGTTGTCAATATTAAGACTTTTCGTGTCATTTAGGCGTAGAGTTTTTCCTGGCTAGCGATAGCGAGCCTGTACTTTTTGAGGAACCGGCCTTCGGCAAGGATATTTTTCTATCGAAAAATGTACAAATTGATCTTGAAGGAGGGTGTTGGGGGGTGCTTTATATGCTTGATGGAGGTCTAGGGATGAAACTAAATAAATCATAAACAAATATATAAATGAGCAAATATTACGCCCATCCCTCCTTAAGGGGAAACGGACCGTTTGTTTGGTCATTCATTCCTTTATTTCTTAGTTTCCTCACAAGACCTCCATCAAACTTAAAACAAAAAACTCTAGACACCCCTTCATGATAAATTTGTACATTTTCGACGAGTTGGGTTGGGTATGAGGGGGGATCTGCTTGGTGTGGGCCAATCGGTGCTCCGCTGACCCCGTAATCTTGTGTCGATCTCTGACCGTTTTGGTGAGGTCAGTCCTCAAGGCATTAGTGAGTTGGGTCTATAATTAGGCCTTGTAATTGGGGTTGGGTGTGACAGGGATCTGCCTTGTGTGGGCTGATCATCTTTCTGCAAACTCCCTTTTTCTTATGTTCTTATGTTTGTGCCATGAAATATATGCAAAAAGTTTTCGGATAATCTCGGCGAGGTATTCGCCGAACCATCGCTTAATTCGCCAAAGACGTCGCAGAACATACGCCGAGGATTCGTTCATCCTTCGCATTATTTCGCAATATTTGATTCAAATGTGACAGTTCTCGCCGAGGTCATCGGCGAACCATCACTCAATTTGCTGAAGACGTCGCATAATGTCGCTGATTACGTCGTATCCATCGGCGACATTGTCGCCGAGTGTAAACTTGTCCACGGTTTTTAACGGTCAAAATCGTTGACGTCGCACAAATTCGTTGCGAATTGACACGACTACGTCCTCGGCGACGAAAATCGTATGAAATCGCATCAGTGGGAAAGGGGCATAAGCTTCATAAAATCGTCTATATGTAGCTGAAATCTAATACAAAAGACGACGCCGGTAGAGAAGGGGTTAACTAGGCGTTCATTATTAGTGGCATTACAAAATATGTTATCTATAGGGTTAGATGAATGATCGGATATTATAGTTGGCTAAGCCTACCTCGCTTTTTTTTTTATCTTTCTCTCCCTCTCTCTTTGGCTTGTATCCATGCGGCCCCATTCAGCCTACTGTTTTAAGACGTTCACCCCTATCCAGGTGTCAATAATTTCCTGGCGAGCGGTAGCGAACCCGTATATATATGTATTTGTTTCGACAGCAAGCTAAATTTGTACATTTTCGATAGAAAAATTTCTCTGGCGATGCTGGATTTCTCGATGCAATCGCGCGCCAGCAAGAAATCGACACCTGGATGGGGATAAACGTCTTAAAACAGTTGGCTAAATGCGACCGAAAGGAGACAAGCCAGGGAAAGAGAGAAAAGGAAAGAAAGATAAAAATCGAACTGGTGACCCCCCCTTAATAAGAGAAATGTAATTATGAGAAAACATTATTTCTATAAAATCGCTAGTGGGAAGCATAATTACCATCCATCCACACCTGTGTGTGTGTGTGTGTGTACATGTGTATGTGTGTGTGTGTGTGCACAAGTAGTCAGTGTGGCACATGTTTACATTTTATTACCGCCCTTCCACCGGTTTGTGTGTGTGTGTGTGTGTGTGTGTGGGTGTGTGTGTGGGTGGGTTTGTGTGTGTGTGTGGGTATGTGTGCACAAGTGGTCAATGGCACATACTGTATATACATTTTATTACCGCTCTTCCCCCGGTGTGTGTATGTGTGTGTGTGTGTGTGTACATGTGTCTGTGTGTGTGGGTGTGTGTGTGTGTGTACATGTGTGTGTGTGTGTGTGTGTTGTGACGTTAACCACTCCGTTAGAACCGCATGGCTTGTCCTACAGTGACTCGCTAGGATCGCCAGGGCTGTGGATGGGGCTACAGTTTATGTATTAGAGTGTGCTTTATTTCATATGAAAGCTTGTGTCATGGGCAGTCCAGAAAGGCTCTTTGTTTTCACCCATGTCAAGGCTTTATATATTTAATTGTAAAGTATATGTTTTATCATTAACTAGTAATGATGGGATCTGAGAGAGAGAGAGAGAGTAGACCAGAGTGAGAGGGAGCGCGTAGTGTTTTTGTCCCGCTCGATGACGTCACGGCTGGCTGCCTCGTTCGTGGGGGTTGGTTGAGAGAGGTCCTTTCCATGCTGTTAGCTACCTTGCTAGTGGCTAGAGGACTTGTAACCGCCTTTTTCCCACGCGGCTCGAGCTGGTGCGAGTATATATACAGTTCCTCGCCACTCTCTCCCTCAGACAGTGTTGCCACTTCATGGGATTTTCCCACAAATCTGTGGGAGAAATGAGGCTACGTGGGAGGCGTCATGGGGGGAAGACATTTGTGGGATTTTGTTGTGGGAATGTTCAGAGAAAATATTCGATCTTTTAAAATAACGCCATATAGCTCCTGTGAATATAATTGTATTAACGTTACTTGGCAAATTAAGCCTTTTTATTTGCCTGCCAACAATATCTTGATGTATGTGTGTGTGTGTGTGCAAACCATAGGTAACATGATTCAATCGCGAAAGCAAGCTGGTGGCTGGCTCATACCGTACGGTTGTGGAGCTAGGGAGAGTTACCATCCTTCGCCAGTCTAGCTCCATTATACATATGGGGATTCTGATCTACGGTGCCAGATGTCACCAGTCAAAACCTGTGAAAAAGTCTCTGGCAGGAGCTTAGTGACTAATGAATTTAGTGAGTAATTGACCTTCAAAAGAATAACAGTGCCACAATGAGTGAAAAGAAATCAACATATTGCCAGAGATATCGCCCTGTCTGGGAGAATGACAGAAGATTTAAAGGTATGACTTGAATTATGCTAGATAATCAAAGAGACCATGCAACTACTGTACGTATATACTGTACTCTACTTAAATGAATTTAACATTTTTAGCAAGACTTAATTTACATTGTAAGCTGGTGAGATGTACTCACTTCTACTGGCTGAACGCCTCCTCAAGTGTAGAAGCACTTTTGGTAATAAGATATGGACTAAAACGTCAGTCACAAACATGCGTGAATTTTGAGCCAACTGTTGATATGCTAAGGAATTACAACGCCAAGGATACCGGTACTGATGATGATGTGGAGGACCAGGAGGACGAACCAGTAACCCTGGAAGATTAATGCATGCCTGAAGCTTCCACATATGCTTTAGTAAGTATATATAAAAACATTATGTATAAATAATTTTGTGGGAAAAGTTGTGGGACACTGAATTTTTTTTATGGGAATTTGTGGGAAAAAAATGGTAAAAACGTGGGAAGTCCTATCTTGGAAAGTGGCAACACTGCCCTCAGATCTGGTTTCTAGAACGCACCCATCTTTTTCCCTTGCTACCTGTCACCTGCTCTGTACCTGAGAATCTTTTCCTCTGCCTATCTCTCTCATTTTCCATATCTTTCACCACGTTTTATTAAAATTAAGGGTTAATATTATACCCCCTCTGGTTAACTCTGCAAAATCAGCTTCATGCTGGCCAGTTGTATTGTGCGTTAAGGTCTGATATAACCCATGTATGTTAGTTGTTAAGATAAGTTGATCACGAAGCATTGGTTAGCATCCATATTTCATAGTACCGCTTCCTTTAATTATTAGTGTTCTGCTGGATTAGATAATGCTAGACTAGGAGTCTGATATTATAAGGTATTGTTTCCTATGAGTGCTGGCTTTAGTTAAAAGCTGCACGACATACCTGAGAACTGGAGTTGATTGAGTAAATTCTAGTCTGTGTGCCATTGAGAGTAGAGCATGCACGAATGAGGGCTTTTTGCCTATACCATTCTGCACTGTTCTAGTCTCGATTGTTTGTCTTTGAGGTACGCCAGGAGAACGCTTAATACTTCGGTATTAAGGTTTCTCAAGAGAGCTACCCTTCCCTATAACGTAATATTTGACGCACAGACTTGAGATTTGCACTAGGCTATGCGGCATGCCATGCGCACCAGTATCTCGTATCATTGACTCTAGCTAGACTTTATCAATCATAGTAGACATTAAGTATATTAAACCAATTACTCTTTTTATGCATACCCATTTATGATTACACAAGCATTTCGCAGCCTAGTTTGATGTATTGAGACACAAACGACTTAGGCTCTTTTTGTTGATAGGAATACTGCATTGTCGTGGCGATTATTATTGTTGTAGTGTTTAGGATATTCTTGGCTCTGACGGCATTATATATTCTGCCTTTTTGTGTGCATAGCCTGCACGAGCATTGTTCCGCTGCCTGCCTTTTTGGGTTCCATTTCCGATACGAGCATCTTTATAGCATCTAACATTTAATATTAAGAGTCAGAGAAAATAAAAATCAACTTTTGACATCGAAAAAAAAATATTTTTTTATATTTTTTTTTTTTTATTTTTTTATTTTTTTTGGCCCCTGGGCCATGCAAAATCTCAGTCCTCTACCTCCCCTCCTTCCCACTTTCCTCCTCTCCTTCAGTTATCACCTATTTTCCCTGTTATTCCCTTATTCTGAGGTATATTTTCGTGCTAACATTAGAAATCCGATTGGAGGGTGTGGTCATCACTGATAGCAAGCGAGTGCAAGAGAGAGAGAGAGAGTATCGATCGACTGTGTCTCAGTGGCCTTGGGGGAAATTGGCGGGAAAGCAGATTGCCTCACCCATACATTATACAACTCGCGGGCTATATCTCCGATTTTGACCATCCAAACGCTGTTTTCACTCGTTTTATTGTTGTTTCAGGTTAATACCTTTATAATCAACCCATAATAGGCGCATATGGATAAATATTAATGCTATTAATGGCACAATGAATATTTTAGTGACGGAAACACCTCAAATACGTCAGCACAGGGGGACGTTTCCAATTACCCCCATGCGCACTTCAGAGGTTAAAGAAGATTCCTTGTTAGTGTTGAAGGACTTTAGTGCACTTTCTTTCATGCAGGAGTGCCTGACATTTATTGATTAAAGTAACGTAAGCTGTAACTTCTCTTACCACCTTACTTTGCATACCATAACCAAGCACCTTCGGTTATAGGTAGTAATAGGCTGTTTTCACATAACATTAAGCCTAGAGTACATGCACATTTATTGAGAGTTTGATAGCCTATTATTGCATATAGAACTCTGTAGAGTATTTGTGTTCTTTGTTCACTGGGAATATACATCAGAGGTTGGAGCTAGCGCTTTCCGTTGTAACATTTATGCCATTACTAGTCCAATGAATAAGAGCCCTGATATATTTGAACCCCAGTCGTAACAGTGTGTGTGTGTGTGTGTGTGTGTGTGTACATGTGTGGGTGTGTGTGGGTGTGTGTGCACAAGTGGTCAATGACACATACTGTGTATACAATTTATTACCGCTCTTCCACCGGTGTGTGAGTGTGAGTGTGTGTGTGTGTGTGTGTGTGTGTGTGTGTGTGTTTTATTTAAAATTATAATAAAGTAGAAGTGCCATTTTCGCATTTAGGAAAGAAAACTGCAAACTTAATTTTGCGAATTTTATTTGTCTCTTCATAATTGACCATTAACCCTTACAGTACCGGCGACGTCTCTTGCATTTTATTTCAGCTACATTTAGACGATTGTATGAAGCTTAACCCTTGTCTAGCGGGTGCTCTGTGGCCGTTTTGGGCCTTTTCAGGCCATTCTGACTGCTATATCAACCATCAGTATGAAAGGAACTGTATTGCGCCGAAAACTAGGTGGAAATCGCTACACAATGACGCCACATACAGCTACGTAGCACTCGTGGAGCACTGACAGTGTTACCTCGAAGATGGAAGTTTAGCTGATTTTGCTACATTGCTCACTTTTAGCGAACTATTGGTTACACTGTCATCCTCCCGTGCGGTGGGGGAACTGGAGTTAGTGGGGGCCGGGAGGCCACAGATGTCGGACGTATGGATCATTACTATCCCACCCATTTTCACTTGATTTCCACCCTTTTTTCACCCGTTTTTTGCCAGTTTTTTCAACTCGACTTATGTTGCGCGCCGCTCTTTAATATTCTTGCACTGCAGAGGGCAGTACTTTCACTAAATGCACTAGAATGTGCTGTTCTTGCATATTCCGATTCAACATAGGGAATGCGGCACTGACTTGTTGGTTTATATTTGTGATGGTTGCATCAAGGTCACCGTCATATTTAATGTCCTTGATTTTATTGTGGGCTACGAACACACCCAGAGAATGCTTGATTGCCTCAATCACCATGGATTAAAATTCATCCCAGGTGAGTGCAGGGTTTACCTGTGGGGCTACAAGGGAAACGGCTTTCCCCAAGTGCGTAAGGAGGACGGCTATTTTCTCGCAGTCCGTAGTATAAGCTAAGTCTAGCACTGGTTTCACTATGTCCATATACACTTCTATTTCATAGGACTCTCCATCGTATTTGGGGATGGGGATGTGGGAGCGTGGAGCGGCCATATTTATATTAGTATCTTTATCTCTGTTTCTATCCAAATATGTTCAATATATTGAATTCTTCCGTCCGAATAGAGAACCACCGCTAGCCACCAATGTTATGCCCTGATTTTATGCAGGATTAACAATTGATACAGGTAAGTTCTATTCCACTGGGACTTCCAAGTTCATATAAGTACATATAAATAAAAGCAAACAGACGATAAGTATATCGCAAAATATGGAATACAATACAGCTTTATTACCCCTTCACTATATATGGGAAATAATCTGGAAACATGGAACACGAGTCACTACCAGTGAATAGTACTTAAGCTTATCACTAATTCCTAGCACAGTCGCGGAGCTAGATGAGGAGCAGGTATTCTGTCCAACTTCACTTGTAATCGAGAAAGCTTTAACACTGGGAAATTATTGAGAGCGAAGTATTTCTAAGGAGTGGTGGCGTACACTCTCACTTTCCTCAGAAATATCAGTGCGGGTCAAGTTCAAGGTCAACTACCCCTAGTAGGTAGGTAGCCGTATCGCATAGAAAACGTAGAGTCGATGAGGGACTCTGGTCGGATTTTTGGTAGTCGCTGACCTCTCAAAATAGGTAAAAAAAATAATTAATTCGGAAATGAATCACTGTTTGATGGCTAATTGTTCTGCGGGATCACTCGCACTGTAGGTATATATCACTCGTAGCTTCGTAACCCGATTATTAGTGCTTGTATGGATTTTAATGTTTAAGGAACTTTTGGAAAAACTCTGTTTATTTCTGGAGAACCTTTGGGGTTTTAGTCAGAGTCGCTGAACCCTTCAAAATCAGCTTAAGTGTCGCTAATTCGAATTTTCACTTTTATAGGGGTAGATGTTCATGATATTTTCTACGCTACTCGGGAAACTAATTATTTTCGCTCTACTCCGATTATTTGGAATTAGAGGAATTTATTAACTTGTTAGGGTACTTTTGAGGGACTCTATTTATTTCTCGCTCACACGGCACTTTTCTACTTCTGGTCACTTGTTCTTCTTCTCTTGATATCTCGGCGTGGTAACTTCTCTGGTGATTCCTCCTGGTAGCACTTAAGGAGGTGGTTGGTTCTCGTCTTCTGCTTCCCCGTGGGCCGTCTAGGTGGGCCGGCTGTGTGGAGTAGTTACAGATGGGTTGATTGGGCTTGAGATCTTAAGTATGGCTCCGTAACTTATAGTAACCGTCGGGCGAATTACTGTTGGGCACCATACCGAACTAACGCAAGTATTTCAGAGGTAGGAGAAACTACTCGACTGTCTTGATCAGTATATCAACCGTTGATGAAGTCCTGTTAAGGTACTCTCGGGCTAGGATCTTAAATATCGAGTCTTAGGTGGTCGATGTCGGACGAACGCAGTAAGTTTAATTCAAGTGTCCTTACTGTCTGTCCTGATCTTTATGAGAGGTTCGGAGGACCCGTGGCGGTGTTTAAACCTTTGAGTTACACGGTCGTGTGGGATGCCACAGACTCAGTGCACCAAGGACTTGTATCTGCAGAGTGCCCGTGAGGGTATCTCGCCAAGCCCTGTCTCTAACACAGCGGTCTCAGAGGCTCGAGACTACCTATGCAGAGTGGTAGTGTCCACTTCCAATAGTAAAGAATAGAGAGATCGGCAGGCCGGAGTCTCTCAACTCTTCACTAGAGAAAATGTAACCTCGCTATGGAGCCAATGTCACGTCGGCATGCCGAACGACGACAAAGTTCCTCGACAAAGACACTTTCGTACAAGTGTTCACTTGGACTCAGTAAAAACAGAGAGGTCGGCAGGCCGGAGTCTCTCCACTTTTACTAAGAAAAGTGAAGCCTGATAACAGAGATCTATGTACACGCTGGCATGCCAGACATCAACAGAGTTCCTCTATCAGGACACTTGTTCCTTCCCACTCTAGAGAATGTTGAGGACGGCAGGCCGTTCACCTCAACTTCTTTTAGAGATGGTGCTGGTGTGGGCTTTCCTTAGTGAGATTGACAAGCAGGAGCGGCAGGCCGGTATCCTTCTTCCCAACCTCAGAATCAAGAAGAGAGAGCGGCAGGCTGGTAACTCTCTCCTAACCCTTTAGGAAAGTTGTTCCTATCTCAGTAGCTATGTATCTCACTGGCATGCCAGATGAGGACAGAGTTCCTGGGACAGGCCACAGTTATCAGTAACTTGTAGTCTAAGAAAAAAGTTTCCGGCAGGCCGTACGCTTTCCCACTAGGCTAGCTAGGAACCGCCTAAGTAGGGTCTCTATGTTAGCTGGGCAGCCCTCTGGCTAACAACGATCCCTAGTGTAGGGTTTTTACTCACAGACAGTATGTTTGAGCTTTAGGCAGGCCGTCAGTCCAACTGAATGGAGGGTAATCTTAAGACTTCATAAGGTGGCATGCCAGAACTTTTGAAGCCTCAAAATTGCTTGACTTTCCTCAGAAATCCTGAACTGGTATTGCGGATTACTGAGTGCACTCCCCCGGTACCTCTAGGATGGTAAGGGCATTTGGAGGTATCCTAGATGGGGTCCTTGAACCCTTCTTGTTCGGTTGGTCAAGGTCTCCTTCAATACAATGATATTACTCGGTGATGGGGTGATGAGTAAGGTTAATTTTAGCTCCTAGAGTAGGGTACTTTATCAAAGGTTGATTATAAATTCATAGGGGGTCTATATAAACTCAATAAAACTCTGGAAAACAATAATAGTGAGAAATGGGAATGAATTCTGGAATTCGGACTCTCGGGGATAATTGGTGGTGTCGGGTGCATTGAAGGTGTTTCGTGCGCACCGGACAAGTGAGGGCTATGATGCGCGTGAGACAGCGTTTATCCTTCTCTCTCCTTTTCGTCGTGGTGGCTGGTGGATTTTACTACGGATCTTTGTTGGTAGTAATTTTGGGTATAAGAATATATAAATCTCCCTCGGCATTGTGTTGTCTAAAGGAGTGTGTACGTATATAACCTTCCTGGTTCGGGTTGGCAGGCCTGGGTGTACACATGGGTATTTAAACGTATGGAGCGCCCTCTCTTGGGGGGCGGAAGCGGAAGACCTCCTGCGTTGTTTGTCCGTGGAGACAATTAGGTACAGCGTATTCTTATTTAGAAAGAAGCATATGTGGGTTGTATAACTAGCAAAACTAGTTGAAGAGTGTCAAAAAAAGGCATGTGTATATATGTGTGGGAAAACAGTGTCCCAAGATCTATTGAGGTATAGGTTCACATCTTATTGCATAACATAGGGTTTCATTCATTCATATAATTGTTTCATCTGGCAGTGCTTTCTTCGGTAGCGAAGATACGCGTTTTTCTTAACTTCTACTTCTCTATTCTCCCCGAGCTATATGGTGAGGTGGGGAGAAAATGAAAACACAGGAATATAATATGGATTATGGATTTCTTCGATGGTGAAGACAAGTTTTTTTTTCTTATTTTGCATAATAATATATGGTATAATAATGCACAGGGGTCAGGATAGGAACATTGGTTAATACATATAGAACAAACAGGTACATATAGTGAACAGGGGAGGAGTACAGGTAGCTCAGAAGGGCTGACTGAAGAGTATTCTCCTCTTCACGGGGGTAATGTGAGCGATCCTCCTGCCTGGTGTGCTGGGGCGTTGGCTGACCGGCGAGACCTTTCGCTCTCTGTCCGGCGTGACTTGGTACAGTGCCGTGACTCGTCTGCTGGGGGTTTCCGTCCTCGCCTTCTTGTGGTTCTGGTGACTTCTCATATTGTGTTTGCTGGCCTCCTGACGTCTTCCCTTTTCGTTTTCGTGTTATTTTAATATATATATATATATAAATATGTATATATATATATATATATATATATATATATATATATATACAGTATATATATATATATATATATATATATATACCAGTAATAATATAAACTATATAGATAGATAAAGTAACGTCTCCTTAAAATACTACTACTACTACTAAGAAACTGTAGATGTGTAAAAAGTCGGAGATACTCCTACGTAGTATATCCCACACTCACTCAATGCCTACCAATCATACTAGTTAACTTCATGAGTGTGTGTGTTAATGTTGTGTGTTTGTGTTTTTGTTATTGTTTTTGTGTGTGTAGGTGTATGTGTGTTAAATCAATGTCTTACGTGTGTGTGTGTGAATTGCTGTGTGATATGCGGCCTAGGAAACCTTTACCAACCCCGGAGTTCCATAAACCACACGTACAGATAGCCTCTATCCAACATCATCAAATCCAGGATAGTGACCCCTACAGGCTCCGTCCACCATCTTCTTTGGCCGCTTCGACCTCAAAAGAACACGGAGATAGATCAAGGGAAACTCAATCATTTCGGGAAAGTCGACGGTTCACTACCTCTTCGAATCTTCCGAAACCCTCCAATTCCGCCTAACATGTCCAGTGCCCCCAAACAGGTCGTCCATATTGCCTGCACCGATCAAGACCATCGGAAGCCACCTCAGCCTCCAAATAAGGGCTAAACTACACTGAAGAGAGGGACGCCGCAACACATGAACACATCAGCCGCACCAACCACCACAATTATCCCTTCTAAACCTCACTTACCCTGTAGCCTGCCCAAAGCCCCAACCACAGACCTGCAGAAATAGTAAAAAACAAGGAGGAACCAGATGTACCCCACGTAACAATTCAGACAACCCGACCAGACGAATCGCCAACCATAGATGTGCACTTTCTGCCCGGAGATGCCCCCGCCCAGACATCCCTTCCAGAAGAGAAACTACCTCAGCCAGCCCAACCATCGACAAGCATTCAACCTGCTGGCTTTAAATAAATTTTTGGTTTAGATACAGACTTTCCTAGGGTTGGAAAGGACAAAACCAAAACTAAATTGAGCAGATCTATTCGTTCTACAGACTAGGGATCAAAGCACGTAACCTATAATGCTTGCTGCTCAGATCGGGATCCAGTATACCCCCGCGTAAACTATAATGCTTGCCGGGAATACGAGGTAGATGAACAGGACGACTCCAAGTCTAAGGTGGGAAAGGTTTGTTGTAGTACAAGCTTGGGATCAGGACATGTAACCTATAATGCTTGCTGTCTGGATTTTAACTCAGTGAAACCCCGAGTAACCTATAACGCTTGGCGGGAGAGCGATGTACTCGACTTACACTCAGGCACCAGCTGGGGATCAGGGCATATGACCTATAACGCTTGCTGTCAGGATCTTAACTCAGTGCAACCCCGCGTAACCTATAACGCTTGCCGGTAGAGTGCGGTATTCGACTTAGACTCAGGCACCAGCTGGGGATCGAGGCACGTAACCTATAACGCTTGCTATCTTGGTCTTAACTCAGTGCAACCCCGCGTAACCTATAACGCTTGCCGGTAGAGCGCGGTACTCAACTTAGACTCAGGTACCAGCTGGGGATCGAGGCACGTAACCTATAACGCTTGCTATCTTGGTCTTAACTCAGTGCAACCCCGCGTAACCTATAACGCTTGCACAGAGAGCACGGTTACTGAGTCTGGCCCAGAAACACCCTGTGTTCCTAGTGTAGCTCAGCTACCCTTGTCTGGCACCGAGATCGCTAGTAACACACCGTCCGTGTCAGAGATCACCACCGACTCCTAGAGCAGTCACTCTCCGGCCCCTCTCTTGGCACCCCTAGAAATGGAGTGACCAGGGCGTAACGGCTTACCAGTCACCCCTCAGATGAGCTTATACCTCAATACCAAGAAGGACTCTGGTTGTTGCGGATGAGCTGCCTTCTCTCCCCAGATTGTGTGTGAAGGAGAACTAGACGAGATGGGAAACTAGCCACCACCAGAGGAGAGAGGACGCCTGTCGCCAACAGTCAGGACGAGGATCCCGGACGAGCCGCCCGATACCCCCGCGTCCTGTGAGAAAGGTCTCCAACTCTTGGCGCCTATACGAGCTCTTTGGTCCCGACCCGAGCCCGGACTGAGTGTGAAACAGCCCGGAATGTGAGTCTCTCAGCCCTGACTCAAGTCTGTGACCAGCCCGGACTGTAAGTTAGCAGCCGGGATCAGAGTCAAACCACGACGACGCAGCACGGGAGCGTGGGTGAGGGGGGGGGGGGGGGGAGTGGATAGTGGCAGTGAGTCAGACTTAGGTGAAGAAAATTAAGAAGGGCGTCCTTCTATTGGTGAGGAGGGTGATGATGAAGCGTTGTATCGCGATCATGACAGTGATTTGTCTGATGGTGGCGCATACCCAGACGAGATTCCAATCCACGACGCCAACATTCATACGTTTGTGTGGTCTGACGGGGCTGATTTTGTGCCTGACATGCCCCAGTTTGATGCTGGTTGGTCAGGTACAACTGCTGACTGGCCCTGTGACGACGACGCAAACGAGATGGATTTCTTCCTCGCTTTTTTCGACATGGAGATAATGACGTACATAGTTGCCCAAACAAACGCCTACTACAGGTGGGTGTTTGGCAGACTGGACGTCCTTTCTCCAAAAGCGAGAATACGAGGCTGGATTGATACGACTGTGAATGAGTTCATGACGTTCTTTGCCTTGGTGTTCCTCATGCCTCTTTGCAAGAAGCATGTGCTACAACATTATTGGAAGCACGACCCTCTCATAGCCAACCCAACTTTCAATAAGTACATGACTCGTGACAGATTTTTGTTGCTGCTAAGATTTATGCACTTTGCAGACAACGAAAATCCTAACAGGATTGACAGGATATGGAAAGTTCGGGAGGTGTTCACCATGTTGTAGGCGAGGTACAAGAAATACTTTTACCCCTTCCTCAATTTGGTGATTGATGAGTCGCTCGTGCTCTTCAAAGGATGTCTTGTTTTCAAGCAGTATATCCCCTTGAAGAGACATAGGTTTGGAATCAAGCTCTTCGTGTTGTGCGACTGTCAGACAGGTATAGTACTGGACATGATCGTGTATACAGGAACTGACATTGACATACCAAAAGTCGCTGCCAATGACCCCATGGGCATGTCAGGTGCCATCGTCAGGAAAATGTTGGCACCTTACCTGGGCAATGGCCACGTCTTGTACACTGACAATTGGTATACTTCTCCTGCTCTCTGCCAGTTTCTTCATGACAACCAAACGGGGTCATGTGGGACTGTCAGAAAGACAAGAAAGTTTATGCCCAAGTTCGCAGATAATGTCATTCCTCTTTCAGATCCCTCCTCCAGCGACACACCTTCTGACGACGAACTGGTCCAGGAACACCGCGAGAGGCATATCCGAAGAAAGCGACGAAGGGGGCAGAAATACAAACAACTGGAAAAGTCCGGGAAAGTGGTAGCCCTGAAGTGGAAAGACAAAAGAGACGTTCACCTGCTTTCGACAGTCCACACAGGTGCCCAGGTGGACTCTGGTAAAGTCCACTACTGAACAAAGATCATCCATAAGCCCGACTTGGTAGTGGACTACACCAATAACATGCGCCTGGTGGACAAGTCTGCTTGTCAACTGGCAGGCGTTGAGTGTCTGAGGAAGACTGTGAAGTGGTATCACAAGCTCTTCCTCCACCTAGCTGACATCACGATGCTCAACGCCTACAACTTGTGGTTGGTCAAGAGAGATATGGCACCAAATCAAAAACTCAAATTCAGGGAATTTGTCTACAACGTGTTATATCAACTCCTGACGAAGTATGGCACCCCCACTCACAGGCGTACGTCATGGCGTGGGGATCACGTCCTTGACCGCATCCAGTTGGGGGTGGAAAGATACTTCCCAATCCACACGGAACTGGTTGGCACTCGTCACAGGCAGCTGAAGTGTCACGTCTGCATAAACACCACCAGGAGAGCCCCAACAACAACAAAAAGTCACCACAATGTGCCACGAGTGCAAGGTTGCACTCTGCTTGGGGGACTGCTTCAGGGACTACCATATGTATAAGAACTACTGAGTGCCGCCCCCTTCCCTGGACTCGTGCCCTACCTTACCTGACCTAACTTAGACCTAACTGAACTGATCACGCTACCTCATAATTTTAGATACAAAGATGTCCCTGTGATATGCCTTTTTCATTATATAAATATGTCTCTTATTATTTAGTTTATAAGTTTCAAAGATGTCCATGTGATATGCCTTTTTGTTCACTATATCAATATATATGTTTGTTATAGCCAATATTTATATATCTTATTGTAAAAATATCATTATGTTTCAATAATTCCTGTCCAACCTACTTATAAGATGATAATAAAATTTAAAAAAATACAAGGTCATGTCATTGTATTCTTGCAATATGATATATTCTATGAATATTTCATATTGCTTGAATACAATGACATGATCTTGTAAAAACTAAAATTATCATTTTTTTTTAACAGTAGAAAACCTTCCCCATAACCCCCTCCTGGATTCGATCCCACTGCCCTGCCATACTTTGAGATTTCCAATCCGTCACCTTACCCGACTAGGCCAATGCAGCTCATACAATATGTCACTCAAATCTTTGTGTCTACAATCGAGATGACAATATACAAATCAAAATTATTTATCCCAACAATTTACTTTTGTAAATTGATGGGATTATCAATCATATCATGCAAAAGTATATAAAACTTTCTCTCTGTCAAAAAAAGTAATTATAGAACTTTATTTGTTCAAAAATTGCCCCAACACTCACCAAAATTGCCCTTCTCAGTGTGACTCCAATCAATTATCACACAGTCAGTGGGTCCCTCCATCCACAACACCTCTCTCTGTCTGAGTTTGGCTACCAACTAAATTCGTATAAATACAGCATGCATAAAATAATCTTCACAAATACATTTGTATTGTGTAATCTTGTAAATAATGAATAACAACTGTGTGGGTGTCGAAAAATTTTCAACCATCTTTCTTATATCTCGCCTACGCCCTTACGCGCGCATATAGGATTATACATAGTCATGACTATCATACAAATACTTCAAGTAGGTCTCGAATATACATTTAGATTGCATATTACTTGCAAATATATATATCTAAGTGTTTCTGATGGCAATCTGCCCTTCCCTTTCACAAGCGTCATTCGACACCAGTCCACTGGACACCAGTCTAAATTTAGCTCAGTCCCCAGAAAGGTTATCTCCCTTCCCTCCTCTGTTTACTGACCTCCCTCGTTCCATCTACCCCTCCTCAAAACTACTCTAATAGTATCGTACTTTATTTACAGTCAATGGCCTAGCTATTTCTGTGCATACTTCACATGTGTCTAAAATGCACTGTCTGCTTGCATAAAAATGCAATTCTGAAAGCCATCTATATGAACGACATACGCATGTTTCACTTTCTCTCTCTCTCTCTCTCTCTCTCTCTCTCTCCATTCATTCATGACTCATGTTACTAAGTAAATACTCTCACACTCTCTCTCCACCCTGTGGGCTCCCAGTGGCAATGAACATCAGACACATGCTAGACTAGAAGGTTGAAAATCCCACGACATCCATATGCCTCGGGCGCCTCCAGATTGTACACACAGCTGTCTTTCTTCCTTCCTTTCTTCCTTCCTTCCCTCCATCACTCCCTCCCTCCCTCCCAACCACCCACCTTTTGTCTCCCGTCTCCATAAACACATTCATAATTTGCGTAAATATCGCATCAATTGGTCTATATGCGGTATATTCCTTGTTATATGGGACGCCTACATACGTACAAGTCTATATTATAGCATGACAGTGCTCTAAATACGAGATATACGTGATATTATGGCACAACACACCCTCAATCCCCTTCATTCCCGCCAAACCTCAACCACATCTTCGTTTCCGCCTAGAAACTCGTTGATAATTCGCTTATATATTGCAATATTTGGTCTATATGTGGCATATTACTTGTTATTAGGGTGGCCTACATACGTACACATACGTGTACATATGTACACGTAGTCTAAATAGCATAAAAGAGCTAAAAATAGGAGAGATACGCGATATTAAGCGCTATCCCACCCCCTCCTCCCTGTGGTTCCACCCCCTGGGTGCGGGAATATTCGCCCGGGAAATCTCGCCGCTCGATGACAATCTAGCCGCGCGGTGCCATTCGCTCCACATTTTCCAACTACGCACCGCTCCCTCACCCCCCCCAGACATTTTTGGGGGGGTCAAATATATATGGGCCGATGCAGGCTAACATTCCCTACACGCTGATGTAGTTTTTATCGATATTGGCAATGGGCCCCAAAATCATCATGCGTGCGCACAGGGGTGTGGTGTCTCATACCCCCTGTGTGCACGTCTTAGGTTAAACACACACTCACACACACACACACACTCTCTCTCTCTCTTTCCCCTGCCTAACTTAAACAGGTTGGAGATTTGTTTGTATTGTAATATAGTGCTCTCTCTCTTTCTCTCTCTCTCTCTCTAACCTGCTAAGAGTGGACTAAGTTAAGGGGAGACAGACCGTTTTTCTGGACCCCTTCTCCCTAATGTTTAGCCCCACCAATTTTGAGATTTTAAGACGTAGGTTCCATTAGTTTGGGGATTTGAGACCTTTCACCCCATTTCTTTGTCAATATTAGGACCCTTCATGCCATTTACAGTAGGTATCGAGTTTTTCCTGGCGAGCGAAAGCGAGCCTGTAATTTTAGGAGGAATCGGCCTTTGGCCGGGACAAATCTATCTTGACGGGGGGTGGGGGGGAGTCTCTAGGTTTTTTTTTTCTAAGCTAGATGGAGGTCTAGGGAGGAAACTAAGAACATTTATGAATAAATTAATTAATAAACCAAACAAACAGCCCCTGTCCCCTTAAATATACCAAATACCCTTCAGTTTCTTTAGTAATATGGAGGCAATAACAAACCTTATCTCATTTTGGTGTTGCGAAACGACAAATGCTTCTCAGATAAAACGGCTTTCCACATTTCAGAGGAAGTCGAGGAAGTATTATCACTTTCCATTTAAAATATATTGGCAACAAACTCAATACCAGCAAAGAGAAGGTCCCTAATTTCAAGAGAGCAAACTTCCGTAAACTTAGAGCAATACTTAAAGAAACCGATTGGAGTTTTCTGATTAACAATGATGATATAAACCAATCATGGAATTTTTCCACCACAACTTACTCTAACGCAGTGCATAAGTGCATACCATGAAACACGAAGACCAGTGCATAATAATAAGCCTATGTGGTGGAAAAAAGAAATAGCGGAGTGTCTGCTTGCCAAAAAAGAATGCTCATATGATAGATTAAAAATCTCCGATAACCAGGAAAATAAAGCGATATTCATAGATCTACGACGCAAAGCCAAAAAGTAGATTAAGCAATGTAAACACACCTAGAGATACATGTTGCAAATCAAAGTAAGACAAACCCGAAAGAATATTACAGTTACATTAGGAAGAAGAAGGTAGTGACTTCAACGATAATTGATGAAAATGGAGACTACACTAAAGATGAAGCAAAAATTATTATTGCCTTCAACACCTTCTTTGCATCAGTTTTTACAACAATCAATTAAAAGGCTAAATACTATCTCAATTAATCCTTTTAGCAACCATACATCGTTCTTAAGCTTCATTCAATCGTCTAAATGTAGCTGAAATCAAATGCAAGAGACGTCGCCGGTACTGTAAGGGTTAATGGTCAATTATGATGAGAAAAATAAAATTCTCAAAATTAAGTTTGCAGTTTTCTTTCCTAAATGCGAAAACGGCACTTCTACTTTATTGTAATTTTAAATAACACACACACACACACACACACACACACACACACACACACACACCGGTGGAAGAGCGGTAATAAATTGTATATACAGTATGTGTCATTGACCACTTGTGCACACACACACACACCCACACACACCAGGAGTTTGTAACACTCAACGTTGGAGTGCCACAAACTTCAATTGTCACCGCAACTCCAGCAGCCACCAACGCCCCAACGTCAACTGCCAACAATTCAACGCCTACAGTAGCCATTTCAGCTGATGTTTCCGATACTCAAGATACAAATAGCGACTCTCTTCCCCCTCAAGACAACTTCCGTGTCGTGAGGAACAACGTTTGCCCCAAGACCAGGAAACACATACCGATTACCGAGTGTCAAAACCGTTTCCAGATACTCGCAGACTCAGATGACGAAGAGGAAATAGAAGAAGTCCGGCTCGTGGGAGACTCGATGATACGTGGTCAGCTCACAGAGTTTTGCGCCAGGGCACCTAAGACCAGGAAGCGTTTTTGTATCCCTGGTGGTGGTGTGGATGACATAGTTGCTGCAGTTGACGAAGTATCTAAGCTGGCCCCTGCTAATACAATGTACGTCATCCACGTTGGATCCAACGATGTACAGCGAACCCGGTCGGAAGATTTGCTTTTAAAGTACCAGCAGCTGATCAAGTCGTTTAAGGAGAAGTCATCAAGGATCATCGTCTCAGGAATCGTCCCCCGGCTCGGTGTACAGAGCCGATTTTACAACATAGCCACCAGCACAAATCGTTGTCTAGCAAACCTCTGCAGGAAGGAGAACGTGGGATTCGTCGACACCTGGGACAATTTCTACTACGATGACTATTTGTTTTCGGACGATGGAGTTCATCTGAACCAGGTGGGAGCAGCGCGTTTTGGGCGTCTTCTAAACGATGCGGTGAAGGATTTTCGGAGAAGAAATCGACTCAGCACAGGACAACCAGGAAGGAGGACCGAAGACAGCGAGGACGGCAATCTACAAAGGAATTAAATACTAATCCGTCAAGAACCGCGAATTTGGATAAAGCTCCACCAACACGACCCAAATTCAAAACCGTCAGGGATAACGACCGAGGACCGAGGACAGCCATGAATGTAAATGTAGATCCGACCAGAACCAAAAATTTGATGAAAGAACGATCTGCGAGTTCTAAAACCGCAACTTTAAAGGTTTTCTATGCAAACGCTCGTAGCATACGCAATAAATTTTCAGATTTAGAGGAACTAGTGTTTACAGAAAATTATGATGTGATTGGCATAACAGAATCTTGGCTCAATACACAAGATAGAGACTTTTTAGCAGAGTATTCACTTCCCGGTTATGTAATGTTTGAGAACAGCCGAATAAATAAAAATGGAGGTGGCGTTTTATTTTATATCAAAGAAAGTCTTAACCCGACCCTCGTGTCAAAACCTCAAATTGTGAACGTCGACACATCTTTTGTGCTAATAAAGAATAATAAAAGTACAAAAATAATACTTGCGTTAATATACAGACCTCCAGCTCAATCAGTGCAAACTGACCGAGAAATTTACGAACAAATTGCAGATGTAAGTAACTCACAAGATACCGTAATTTTTGGCGACTTTAATTTACCTGTGACCAAGTGGGGCGATACTCTTACTTCACACTCCGGACATGACTTGTATACGAACTTGCAAGAGAGTTCGCTTTATCAATTTGTTCGAATGCCGACCCGTGGTAATAACGTTCTTGACATTGTACTTGCAACAAAAGAAGAATTGATAGAGAATTTGAATGTTGGTGATGAATTCAGTAACAGCGACCATCGTACGATAACTTTCACTTTAAAGTTTACTAGTAACGAACCAAATAGTAGCATCGAAAAAGTCCCTAATTTCAAGAAAGCAAACTTCCATAAACTTAGAGCTATGTTTAAAGAAACTGACTGGAGCTTTTTAATTAACAATAACGACATAAATACATCTTGGAAGTTATTCGAAACCACTTACCTAAAAGCAGTGCAAGACTGCATACCATCGAAAATACGGCGTCCAGGCCATAATAATAAGCCCAAATGGTGGAATAAAGATATTTCAAACTGCCTGCTTGCTAAAAAATTTGCTAATGATAGATTAAAATCCTCACAAAATGACGAAGAACGGGTGAAATTTGTAGAGCTACGACGCAAAGCCAAAAAGTTAATTAAGCAAAGTAAAAAGACCTTAGAGTTACATATTGCGAATCAAAGTAAAACAAACCCGAAAGAATTCTATAGTTATATCAGAAAGAAAAAAGTAGTTACTTCAACTGTTGGACCGTTAGTCGATGAAAAAGGAGAATACACCAAAGACGAAGTACAAATGAGTAATGCCCTCAATACCTTCTTTGCATCAGTTTTTACAACAGAAGACCTCAGTGATATCCCTACACCATCGCCGATTCAGATTGATAATTCAGATGTTCTAAGCAATATCACCGTTACAGAGAGAGAAGTATTGAATTGTTTAGATAAACTCAAGGTAAATAAAACGCCAGGACCTGATACAATCTCGCCTAGAGTTCTAAAGGAAGCTAAGAATGAGCTCTCCAAACCACTGACATTACTATTCAATAAATCCTTGCAGTCTGGAATTATGCCTGATCAGTGGAAGCTAGCCAACGTAACACCGATATTCAAAAAAGGCAGCAAATCCCTACCCAGTAACTATCGTCCAATTAGCTTAACCTCAGTTGTATGTAAAATGCTAGAAACGGTCATACGAGACAGACTCGTAAATCACTTAGAGGAAAATAACATACTTAAAGATACTCAACACGGCTTTCGTAAAAAACGTTCCTGTTTAACAAACCTCTTAGACTTCTTCCACGATATCCTCAACCTCTACGATGAGAGTAAAGCTGTAGATATTATATACCTTGATTTTCAAAAGGCCTTTGACAAAGTTCCCCACAAACGTTTACTGCTAAAACTAAAAGCGCATGGAATACAAGACGGTGTGTTGAAATGGAT
Source organism: Paralithodes platypus (assembly GCA_032716605.1). Lineage (NCBI taxonomy): Eukaryota > Metazoa > Arthropoda > Malacostraca > Decapoda > Lithodidae > Paralithodes > Paralithodes platypus. The sequence goes on along the minus strand of CM064498.1, from coordinate 61,964,756 downwards.
AGAAAATTGGCTCAGCAACAGAAAGCAAATGGTAGTCATAAACGGTAAGGCATCTAAATTGGACCAATGTAAGTAGCGGGGTACCCCAGGGATCGGTACTAGGACCAATTCTCTTTCTAATTTACATCAACGACATAGATGAGGGTCTCACCTGCACAATCTCAAAATTTGCTGACGATACAAAAATTGCAAATAGCGTACTCTCAAAAGAACAAGTTGACGATATGCAACACAATCTAGATAAATTGTCATGTTGGGCCCAAATTTGGCAAATGAGTTTCAATGCGGATAAATGTAAAGTACTACATGTCGGATACCTAAATGAGAAAGCAAACTATTCGATGAATGGCACTCAGCTTAAGAATGTAAACAGAGAAACTGATCTGGGAGTAACAATATCGAGTAACCTAAAACCGAGTCAACAATGTTCAGAAGTTGTTAAGAAGGCAAACAAAATAATTGGCTTTATAGGCAGGTCATTTGAGCATAAATCCAAAGAAGTTATCCTAACCCTTTACAATTCCTTAGTCCGCCCTCTTCTGGAATACTGCGTTCAATCCTGGTGCCCTTATTACCAAAAAGATATAAACAAGCTAGAACGAGTTCAACGTAGAGTTACCAAAATGATACCTAGCCTAAAGAACAAACCATACGAAGAGCTTCTTAGAGAATTAAATCTATTTCCTTTAACCCAGCGCAGATTAAGAGGCGACTTAATTCAAGTGTTCAAAATCATCAAAGGCATCGACAATATGAACTGTAGTAAGTACTTCACTATCGACCAATCTAATTACACGCGGGGAAACGGTTGCAAAATTATTGGTAAATCTTTTAACTCGCACGAATCTAAGAATTTCTTCTTCAATCGAGTTGTCAACTTGTGGAATGGGCTTCCCCGAGACGTTATAGACTGCAGCACTGTTGATTCATTTAAATTCCGCCTAGACAAATATCTCGCATCAAACCCGCGACTGACTGCGTTTGTAAATGAATAACTTTATCCTCCACTCAGTTACTAACCCATATGTCCCCTACTAACTTCCTAGTCCTGCCACGTTAGTGGCAGGGCAATAGTTCCCTTTCCAATGTTCCCTTACCCACTCTAACTGTCCACTGTTTGGACACTTGATCCTCAGTGTTTTGGAGGACAAGCAACCTAGAAGGGTCACTAGACCTGTTGTTGCTTGATTTCCTTTGTACTCCTTTGTACTCCTTTGTACACACACACACACACACCGGTGGAAGGGCGGTAATAAAATGCAAACATGTGCCACTCTGACTACTTGTGCACACACACACACACATACCCATGTACACACAAACACACACACACACACACACACACAGGTGTGGACGGATGGTAATTATGCTTCCCACTAGCGATTTTATAGAAATAATGTTTTCTCATAATTACATTTCTCTTATTAAGGGGGGGGTCACCAGTTTGTTTTTTATATTTCTTTCCTTTTCTCTCCTTCCCTGGGTTGTCTCCATTCGGCCCCATTTAGCCAACTGTTTTAAGACGTTTATCCCCATCCATGTGTCGATTTCTTCCTGGCGCGCGATTGCATGGAGAAATCCGGCTTCGCCGGAGAAATTTTTCTATCGAAAATGTACAAATTTAGCTTGCTGTCAAAACAAATACATATATATACTGGTTCGCTACCGCTCGCCAGGAAATTATTGACACCTGGATAGGGGTGAACGTCTTAAAACAGTAGGCTGAATGGGGCCGAATGGATACAAGCCAAAGAGAGAGGGAGAGAAAAAAAAAAAAAAAAGCGAGGTAGGCTTAGCCAACTATAATATCCGATCATTCATCTAACCCTATAGATAACATATTTTGTAATGCCACTAATAATGAACGCCTAGTTAACCCCTTCTCTACCGGCGACGTCTTTTGTATTAGATTTCAGCTACAAATAGACGATTTTATGAAGCTTATGCCCCTTTCCCACTGATGCGATTTCATACGATTTTCGTCGCCGAGGACGTAGTCGTGTCAATTCGCAACGAATTTGTGCGACGTCAACGATTTTGAACGTTAAAAACCGTGGACAAGTTTACACTCGGCGACAATGCCGCCGATGGATACGTCGGCGACATTATGCGACCGTCTTCGGCAAATTGAGCGATGGTTCGCCGATGACCTCGGCGAGAACTGTCACATTTGAATAAAATATTGCGAAATAATGCGAAGGATGAACGAATTCTTGGCGTATGTTCTGCGACGTCTTCGTCGAATTATGGTTCGGCGAATACCTCGCCGAGATTATCCGAAAACTTTTTGCATATATTTCATGGCACAAACATAAGAACATAAGAAAACGGGAGTCTGCAGAAAGCCGATCAGCCCACACAAGGCAGATCCCTGTCACACCCAACCCCAATTACAAGGCCTAATTATAGACCCAACTCACTAATGCCTTGAGGACTGACCTCACCAAAACGGTCAGAGATCGACACAAGATTACGGGGTCAGCAGAGCACCGATTGGCCCACACCAAGCAGATCCCCCCTCATACCCAACCCAACTCGTCGAAAATGTACAAATTTATCTTGAAGGGGGGTCTAGAGTTTTTTGTTTTAAGTTTGATGGAGGTCTTGTGAGGAAACTAAGAAATAAAGGAATGAATGACCAAACAAACGGTCCGTCCGTTTCCCCTTAAGGGGGGATGGCCGTAATATTTGGTCATTTATATATTTGTTTATGATTTATTTAGTTTCATCCCTAGACCTCCATCAAGCATATAAAGAACCCCCCAACACCCTCCTTCAAGATCAATTTGTATATTTTTTGATAGAAAAATATCCTGGCCGAAGGCCGGTTCCTCAAAAAGTACAGGCTCGCTATCGCTAGCCAGGAAAAACTCGACGCCTAAATGACACGAAAAGTCTTAATATTGACAACGAAAAGGGGTGAAATGTCTTAAAATCGCCAATCTAATGGGCCGAACGTCATAAAATATGAAAACTAATGTGGTTAACCATGAGGAAGAAAGGGGACCAGAAAAACGACCCATCTTCCCTTAATTCGGAGATTGGCAATGTCCGGCTTCGCTGGAGACATTTTTCTATCAAATAATGTACAAATTTAGCTTGCTCTCAAAACAAAAAATATATATGTTGGCTCGCTACCGCTCACCAGGAAAATATTGAAACCTGGATGGGGGTAAACGTCTTAAAACAGTAGGCTGAACGGGGCTGAACGGATACAAGGCAAAGAGAGAGGGAGGGAAATAGAAACACAAAAAAACGAAGAGAGAGGGAGAGAAAGAGAAAACAAAAAACAGCGAGGTGGGCTCACTGTTTGCGTTACGGCTTAAACATTGAGCCCACCTCGCCTTTTTTTGTTTTCTCTTTCTCTCCCTCTCTCCTCGTTTTTTGTTTGTTTTCTATTTCTCTCCCTCTCTCTTTGCCTTGTTTCCGTTCGGCCTCGTTCAGCCTACTGTTTTAAGACATTTACCCCCATCCAGGTTTCAATATTTTCTTGGTGAGCGGTAGCGAGCCAATATATATATATTTTTGTTTTGAGAGTAAGCTAAATTTGTACATTTTTCGATAGAAAAATTTCTCCGGCGAAGCCTGATTTCTCCATATAATGGTGCTTCGCTATCGCTTGCCAGGAAGATATCGATACTTGGATGGGGATAAACGTCTTAAAACAGTTGGCTGAATGGGGCTGAATGGATACAAACCAGAGAAAGAGAGAAAAGGAGAGAAAGAGAAACACAAAAACAGGTAAAACCCCCACGAGAGGTGCATAGAAAAAAGGGTTGCCAGGTTCACTATAGGCCTAATCATTTTTTTTTACCCACCTCGCCGAAGGTGCTCTTTGGCCTCGGCAGGTGTGTCTTGAGCATTCTGCGAAGCCGCAAGGCCCTTCGCATGCCTCGTGCGGAGCATACCCCTGGCGGGTATACTCTCAGCGAGTACTTGTGCGCACGTCGACGACTAATCGACGAGGAAATCGCCGATGGCTCTTGTGCATCGTTGATGTTCTCAGAACATCTGAGAGCATCGGCGAGCCGCCGTGAAGCGTTGCAGCGTTGCAAAGTTTTCTTTTGTGCGAAGTGTCTCGCCGATGTCGCCGATGATCTCCGAGGGCCTCGCAGATCCCTCTGCGATGTTCGACGATGCTTGCGAGGGCTATGAACCCTCGTGAGTTCTCGTCCAAAATTTTGAACAATCCGAAAATTTGCGAGGGCCCTTGCGAGGCCTTGCGAGTCAAACGATTATCATGCGAGATTTTAAGTTTTGTTGCGACATGTCACGAATGTTTAATGGTATCAGCGATGAAAATCGTGAGAAGTCGCATCTGTGGGAAAGGGGCATTAAGCTGATTTTGAAGAGTTCAGCGACTCTTGACTAAAAACCCAAGATTACTCCAGAAATAGACAGAGTTTTTCCAAAAGTGCCTTAAACAGTTAAAATCCATACAAGCACTAATAATCGGGTTACGAAGCTACAAGTGATATATACCTACAGTGCGAGTGATCCCGCAGAACAATTAGCCATCAAACAGTGGTTAATTTCTGGATTAATTCATTTTTTTACCTATTTTGAGAGGTCAGCGACTCTACCAAAAATCCGCAAGATTATTTGAAAATATTTCAGAGTCCCTCATCGACTCTACGTTTTCTATGCGATACGGCTACCTACCTACTAGGGGTAGTTGACCTTGAACTTGACCCGCACTGACATTTCTGAGGAAAGTGATAGTGTACGCCACCACTCCTTAGAAATACTTCGCTCTCAATAATTTCCCAGTGTTAAAGCTTTCTCGATTACAAGTAAAGTTGGACAGAATACCTGCTCCTCATCTAGCTCCGCGACTGTGCTAGGAATTAGTGATAAGCTTAAGTACTATTCACTGGTAGTGACTCGTGTTCCATGTTTCCAGATTATTTCCCATATATAGTGAAGGGGTAATAAAGCTGTATTGTTAATCCATATTTTGCGATATACTTATCCTCTGTTTGCTTTTATTTATATGTACTTATATGAACTTGGAAGTCCCAGTGGAATAGAACTTACCTGTATCAATTGTTCATCCTGCATAGAATCAGGGCATAATATATATATATATATATATATATATATATATATATATATATATATATATATATACTGTATATATAATTATATATACTGTATATATATATATATATTGCTGAATATCTACAGGGAAGAAAGGAAAATAAAAACGGAGACCCAAGCGCTTTCGAGTATTACATCGTCAGGGGACAGAGGACAGGCAGAGAATTCTCTGCCTGTCCTCTTTCCCCTGAAGATGTAATACACGAAAGCGCTTGGGACTCCGTGTTTATTTTCCTTTCTTCCCTGTGGATATTCAGCATTTTATAAGTTCACGTGTTGCTGTGACTGTCTTGCTGCATATATATATATATATATACAGTATATATATATATATATATATTATATATAATAATAATAATAAAGCGGGGTGTGACTGTAAGGGAGGAGGTATACACTGAGAAAGCTCTGAAGTACACCGATTATTGAAATAGCGGTTGAAGAGTGAGAGAAATGCAACAGTGCAGAATGAAGAGAGAGACTTTAGGGAATTGGTAAGAGGAAGGGAGTTGATGAGACAAAATGCTTTTGACTTTACCCTTTTGAGAAGTGCGGTATGATTCGAACCTCCCCACACATGCGAACAATACCCGACACATGCGCCTGTAGAGAAAGAAGCTGTGCAGGGGTAAAGAACACATGGAGACGGTTAAGCACACCTAAATTCTGGGAAGCTGTTTTTAGCAAGAGTGGTAATATGGTCTTTTCCAAGAAAGGTCAGAGGAAAACAAGAGACCACGAATATTAAGGGGGGTCACCGTTTTTTTTTTATCTTTCTCTCCTTTTCTCTCTTTCTCTGGCTTGTATCCATTCGGCCCCATCCAGGTGTCGATTTCTTCCTGGCGAGCGATAGCGAGCCTGCATTGAATCGAGAAATCCGGCTTCGCCGGAGACATTTTTCTATCGAAAAATGTAAAAATTTAGCTTGCTGTCAAAACAAATATATATATATGCTGGCTTACTACCGCTCGCCAGGAAAATATTGAAACCTGGATGAGGGCAAACGTCTTAAAACAGTAGGCTGAATGGGACCGAATAGATACAAGCCTAAGAGAGAGGGAGAGAAAGAGAAAAAAAGCGAGGTGGACACCCATAAGAGAGGACGAAGGATTGATCTGAGTGTTGTTGAAGAGTAAGGGATAGTTGTGTGGACGATTGAGACTAAACACGCATAACAAAGCCACTCCAACAGCTTAATCCTCTCTCTCCAACACACTCCCCTCTCTACACTCGTCAGAAATAATAGGAAAAGTAGAATGTAGATGCGAGGTGCCGTTGTAAAGGCTTATCCCTCAATACCTTCATCTGATCTGATCTGATTGTGACGGGTAGATGGATGGAGAAATTAACCACTTGTGAGTTTCAGGCTATAAGGAAGTTGGAGCCGTGAACACCGAAATTAAACAGCAACGCAATACTAATGTACTTTTCTGATGGATAAAATGGTATGTTGGATTGGGTTTTATGTATTAATATTATGTACTACGACCGTATCTTACCTGTAAATTATGTTAAATGTCGTTGTCTACAGCTCTAACTTCCTTATAGAACGAAACTTGCAAGTCAGCAATTGGGCTTTGGAAGCATTGAAAGCAACAAGGTTTTCTCTGCCCCAACTGTAAATAGTTGATAGATCTGAATTCGGTGTGGATAGCTTATTGAATAGTGTAAAGGCGGTATCACACGAGCACTTTAACACTCAACATGTATGCTCAACACTGGTCTGGCAGCTTATGAGGTCAACATTTAGAATATTTGTGGTCAACTAAATTCATCTAGCAACAGTCTAATTTCCGTTACCAGTGCAAAATATTCCAGAAATGTTGATCATCGAATGTTGACTATAAAAGCTCTCGTGTGATACCGGCTTAAGGTTGAGTGATCAGCATATGGGTGGATAGAACTAGAACTAAAGTTGAAAATATCATTAATGAATATTATAAATGGAATTAATACAGGAAATAACCCTGACTGATAATTAATTATTTTAGGTGAAGGAATCAATTTTAAAAGTTGATCCAATAAGGTACCAAACCAGTGTTGATGATAAATATTGCGAGCGCTGGTGTGATACCGATTTAAGGGGATAGAGTTTATATTTTTGTCGGTTGATTTATATATATATATATATTTTTTTTTTTTTTTTTTTTAGTGTCCTCGCTAGACCTCCATCAAGTTTATAAAAACGTCTCCTAGACCCCCTTTCAAGATAAATTTGTAAATTTTTCGATAGAAAATGTCCCGGCCGAAGGCCGATTCCTCATAATTTACAGGCTCGCTATCGCTCGCCAGGAAAAAAATCGACACCTAAATGGCACGAAAGGTCTTAAAATTAACAGAAATGGTATGAAAGTTCTTAAAATTGCCAAACTAATGGGGTTAAACACGAGGGTTAAGGGAGTCTATAAAAACGACCCCCTCCCCTACAGATTACCCTACCACCATCCGGGTATAAGTATACGGCCAGTCATGATACTAATGGCTGTATTCAATATCACAATTGTGGATTAACCCTCCCGCATCCAGCAACTTATTTATCTAACTTACGGTCAGACATTCTCTAATTTGCCATGAAATATCAGGCTGGGTGAGTTTTCGAAGCCTTGTGTTTTTCTGTATTTTCATCCACCAGAATGCTGTTTATTGTGATGTATCATATGTCAATGGAAAGAGGAATATTTATAGTACATGATAAAACAAAACAAAATGTAAATAAATCGAAATATGAAAGTGTAAATGAGTCCGGAATACAATTATTTCCCATGCAATTGTCTTCACACCGTCCTAGCTCTAAATTGTGAGTGATGACCATATATTTTTTTTTGCTCAAATAATAGTATTTTTTCTCCTCTTTCCAAATCTGAAAACAGAAATTGTTTATCTTCAATAGTTCTCAAGCAGTGACCGAAAAAAAAAAAATTGATTGATATGGTTTATAACATTTTTGATTTATTTCGTTGCTACGAAGTGTATGGTTTTAAATTTAGGATGTATGAATACGGCAAATAATGCTCATGAGTATAAAACAAACTAGAAGTTCCTAGGACAAATACTTTTTGCGCTATGAATATTTGATATGAAGAGCCAAAATGCGAATATTTATGCTTCACCCATCTCTGTTCCGGCGATGCTAGCCAGGTTCCGAGCTGTTCCCCACCTCGTGGTTGCGTTATTTGCTCGGATACGTATATAACTGTATATATCACCAGAATCGAAAAATTGTGCTCTTTCCAATGGTGAAAACAAAAATAATATAGCGTAATTGGTTCGCGAGCTATGCGCAATTGTTTCCATGCAGTGACCGAAAAAAAAAAATAGATATGGTTTATAACATTTTCGATTTATTTCGTTGCTACGAAGTGTATGGTTTTAAATTTAAGCTGCATGAATACGGCAAATAATGCTGATGAGTATAAAACAAACTAGAAGTTCCTAGGACAAATACTTTTTGCGCTATGAATATTTGAAATGAAGAGCCAAAATGCGAATATTTATGCTTCACCCGTCTCTTTTCCGCCAATGCTAGCCGGGTTCCGAGCTGTTCCCCACCTCGGCATTGGTTTATTTGCTCGGATACGTATATAACTGTTTATATCACCGTCATCGGAAAATTATGCTCTTTCTAATGGTGAAAACAAAAATAATATAGCGTTATTGGTTCGCTAGCTATGCGCAATTGTTTCCATGCATTGTTATTGTTATGTAAATATATGAATGTTTATACAGTTGTATATCTTTGCCACAATGTACAACATATAAATATATAAATATAATATATATATATATTATATATATATATATATAATTATATATATATATATATATATATATCCGTATATACAGTATATATACTGTATATATAAAGAAATAAATATAATAAATAAAATACAAATATAATATAATATAAATACTCTATTATGGGCCTTGGGCTTGCTCGGGACCTTGGGGCTGTTATATACTGTATATAGGCTATATATAATATATATATATATATAATAATATACTGTAATATAACTAAAATTCCATAGAGTACTACCATACTTCCTGTAGCATTCCTGTGACATCTTCGTGATTATAATGTATTTATTCGTAGGCAGTATTTATTGATTAATATATTTGTCTTTCAAGCAAAAAATAGTGTAAAGTCATCAATGATACCTAGACAAAACTGCATCAATACGCAAGGGGTTAACCAAGATTCACTCCCCTCAGTCACCAAAAGTCACAAGTAACATCTTATATACATATATAATTCAAATTATTCACTAAACACTTTCACTGGGTAGATGAAATAATCCATAATTGCCTGCCTATAGCTAGGCATGGTGGGCCAGAGGGAGGGAGCCCAGAATTTAAAGGGCCGGGACCCTGCCTCACAGTCTGGGGGCCAGGAAACTACTGACTTTACAGAGGCCCGCGCTCATCAGAGAGGGATGCTATGGGGTTGCTAGATACTTCCTTTTGTAACTTACTGATGCCTAACTTACCAGTCCAAATTGAGTCAAAATCGAGTCATAAACTTATTTTTGGCGAATATTTCTAACTTACAGGTGGCATTATGACGCGATTGCGTCATACGAGCACTCTTGGAGGGGTGGCGTTATGACTCGATCGCGTCCTATAGATGCGAGAGGGTTAATACTATCTGCTGCAGGTGGTGGTGGGGGGGCGGGGGGGGGGGGCTTTCTGGACCATCCCTGTTTCACTCCATTAGTTTGGAGATGTTAAACCCCCTTCCGTACAAGCGACGTCTGTTATGTTTAATTTTAGCTATATTTTGACGATTTTATGCAGCGTAGGAAAGAGCTGTGGTAGTTGAGAGGGTTGATTGAGATAGTTCGAATCTTGATAATTGATAAAGAGCCTTCCTAAGCTGACTAAAATCGATTAGTAGTAGCCAGAATCAAATACAAATAATGTCGACGGTACAGAAGGGGTTAAGAAGCTCCACGTTACTTGTTTGTCAATATAAGACGATTCACCCACTCAAGGTGTCGACTTTATCTGGGTGAGCGATAGCATGCATGCAATTTAGGAGAAATCGGACTTCGGCCGGGACACTTGTCTACTGAAAATAGTACATATTTAGCTTCACAGGGGACTGGGGAATTATTTGTATTATTCTTTTTTTTTCTTTTTTTAGTTTGAAACAAGTTGGGGGAATATATATATATATATATATATATATATATATATATATATATATATATATATATATATATATATATATATATATATATTTGGAGGTAAAATCACAAATACGTGTGATCAAATTATGTAGTAAAACTAGCTAGGAAAATTGAAACAATGGACCACCAAGCTTTCGTCTATTCTCTCAAGACATCTTCAGGGTAATACAAGAAAACAGGGGGAGAGTGAGGCTTAAATACCCGTCCTAAATCATCTGTGAGTTGCTAACTAGCATATAAATACAAAAAGTGTTGCCATCCTATTGCCTGTTGCCATATGTTTAGGAACATACTTCTTTTACATACAAAATAAATGTTTTACACATTATATATACTTATACAAATATGCATAAACATTGAAATATGCCTAACAATACAATCTAATCATATATACAATTTAATACAAATCAATGGACTTGCAGATCTCTTTCAAACTTTGATCTAACTTATGTAAATATGAAGAAATATATATAGATATACATATAATTACATATACATACACATATACATACATATACACGCATACATTACATACATACAAATATATCTAGATATACATATAATTACATATACATACATATACACGCATGTATTACATACATACAAATATATATAGATATACATATAATTACATATATATACACGCATACATTACATACATACAAATAAAAAATACATATATATTATGAACAAAAGCAAAATGGGAGTCTGCAGAAAGCCGATTGGTCCACACAAGGCAGATCCTTCCCACACCCAACCCTAATTATAAGGCCGAATTATAGGCCCAACTCACTAATACTATGGACCCTGGGGACTGACCTTCCCATAATGGTCAGATCAACATAAGGAAAAAGGAGTCTGTAGAAAGCCGAATGGCCCACACCTGGCATATCCCCCTCACAACTAAACAGTATATATACATAACCACACATATACATACACATACCTACACACACACACACATATATACATACATAAACATACATATATACAATAATTATTATAAAAAAAGGAAAATACATAGTGATCATACCTCATGTGTATAGTATTAATTAGATACCTTACTAACTAATACTATGAGGATAGACCTCACATAAAGGGTCAGATGTCAAACTACAAGCTGTTTCAATCTATGATCTGACGGTCTGGACATCTATTTTTTGCTCTTTTTATTTTATCATTTTCATTGAGGAGATTTAGCAGGATGTTATCTATTTTGTAAAGGCCATCATTTAGATTCATAGTGTTTATACAATCAAGGCGGACTCGGCAAATAGTCTTTCATAATAGCAGCTTGACCAGTAGATCATCTTAGCCTCATCCCAATTTGCATGATGGTTTTGTCTTTGTTTATGTTTAAAAATACCATTCGATCCTTGAGCTGACCTTACTGATTGTTTGTGTTGTTTAACTCTCACCTCTAATCTTTTTCCAGTTTGTCCTATGTATATGTCATTACATCCTTTACACGGAATGAAATATACACCACCTGCATCATTTTTAGGGCTGTTTTTTTTATCAAAGTAGACTTGACGGAGTTTTCATAATTGAACACTACATTTATATTCAAATTCTTGAGAGATGTTGCAAGAGGTGTTAATTCATCGTGATATGGCAAAGCTAAGATATTTTTCATTGAAAGGGAGCTTTATTATTTAAGAGTTTTTTTTCGGCTTTGGCTATACTTTGATCAACAAGACTTTCAGGATAGCAGAGTGTCTTGGCTAGATTATAGATTTGTTTGTATTCGTTATCTATGAATTCTGGGTTACATATCCTTAATGCTCTTAGAAACATACCTGAACAAATTGACAGTTTTACTTTAATATGATGGTTGGAGAAAAAATTAATATAGGAATTTACAAGAGTTGGCTTTCTATATACTTAAAATTTTAAGTGATAGTTATTATTTTGTTACGTCCTGGGATATATAAACACTGGGCTCTTTCTATTGGACTAGGTATGCGGCAACAAGCAACAACAGAAAACGCTAGATCCAACCCTTATCTATAAACCCAGGCAACAAACCACCCTAAACCGTCAAGAGTCCTGCCTGGACAACAAGGTATCCTATGACTCGGTTACAGGGTGCACGCACTATAGACTGCTGATAGTCAAGCAGGCTATATAAAAGATCACACAATTAAGTTTACTTAAAGCTTCAAGGAAAAGATAGATAACGGAATTAAATTGCAGAAACAATTTAATAACAAACTAGAAGAAAGTACATTTAACGTTACGTTAATTAATACAACTAATCACCCCTGCGTGAAAGAAGGTGAAAGCAAACAGTCCTCAAAACATCGTACCGGTAGACAAGATGCGGGTTTCTAAACTGCATGCGGCTACTGTAGGATCTGATGCTTAGCAAAGAAAGTACGTTACGGATTTAGAGAACTCTTAACTCATAAGCAGGAATAAATACTAGTGATAGGACCTACAGTGTATAATGGCATAGGTATAATTAAATAAAGGCAGCAACTCGCAACATAACCACATACAGGTGTGCTTCTCACTCTTAGTCAGGCAAGCCTGCTCGGACAGAGTCTCTAAGCCACACCCTGACTCACAATGCTCACAAAAACGGTAAACTGTGGCACAATAACAAGCATACAGAAATAATAAACCCCTAGCTGTTAATCTGCCAGGTGGCAGAGGTCTAGCCGGAAGGATATAGGCTTCGGATACCCGGGCTGAGCCACCTGCTCTAGCCTAGGGACGTTCCCAAGTCTGTGCGCCAAATTACTCTAATTGAAAGGGTGCTCTCTTGAGAGACTCAGATCGCAAGTATCTGACTCTCTCCTGGCGACCCTAAGACAAAAGCAAGACGTGCTAGCGCAGTGCAGAGTGGACTAGGCAAGGGCCCTCACACAACACAACGCTAGACACACAGGGACACAGACAAGAAAATGCCCCCAGACTCCCACGGGTATCCTAGTAAAGTCGTGCGGGTCCACAGGACTCGCACCAGCAGGCTTTACTTGAAGGATCGCAAAAAGCCTCCCTTCCGGTCTAGCCCCTGCTAACCTGACACAAGAACACACTAGCAAGCATGAAACCACCAAATATGAGACAACAAAAAAGCTTCCTAGGTCTCATTAACAATTACATCTCCGCATAAGGCCCAAAATCCTATCTAGTTATCTGAGAGCTCGTCGTTAATACAATACTAGATATAAGGTCTATCAAGGGGATGGGATAATTAAATAGATTGGTGAAGTAGTGGAAGGAAGGTATACAAAGTAAGAGAGAAAGTTTCTAAGTGGGGTTGAGAGGGATAGATATCAAGGGGGTCTGAAGGGTACGACAGTGAGGTTAGCTCCAAGTCTTGAATCTGTCTGGACCCCACCCTAGGCATGCAGAATACATCCCATGCTTGGCAACACTCAACACAGTTGCTGGGTCAAAATCCTCTACCCCGTGCGTGAGTCGAAACTAAGCCTAACGTTGCAATCAAATGCATATGGCAACGCTTCAGGCTCGTCCCAAGCTGGCAAGCGAAGCAACGTCCCAAGCCGGTCTCTCTCTCCCGCTCGTCTCCTCCCGCCCTCACTAGACTTACATCTTATATATTATAATGAAACAATCAACTATCGAGAATAAAATATACTAAGATGCGTTGGTTAAGAATAAGGGCAGCTAAAAGCTGTGAAACAACATAAGAATATCCCAGACATTGGTTACGTTGTCGTAGGATATAATACTAAGGAAAAGCCTGCCGGCCGGCTGCCGCCAGCCGGTTTCTAAACGGCTGGGCAGCCGACGCGCGCGCATGCCCGCACGTGGCTACTATGCAGAAGCGTCACACCTCCCCCAAGATATAAGACCCTTGACTAAGTTCTTCATATCTAACAGGAAGCTTCTCATATTACCACACACTGTTGTGACACAAGGCACTATATATAAAACAAATAAAGACTGTTGCGCTCCACCGAGCAAGTTCAACTAACTTAGCGACAATAAGCGAAAACATTCAACTTAGATACTGCTACAACATCTTATACAAAACGTTACACGTTATAAAAAATAAAGAGTTTTTATAAGGTTTTTGCTTTTTAACCCATAACTGTCGGGGCGCAACATAAGTCGAGTATAATAAATCTGGACTATCTGGCGGCGCTCGACATAGGTCGTGTGGCAATTTCAGCACGTGATGTTGCTGAGAGAGAGAGACAAGTGGTGGCAGGAGAGTAGCGAGCGTATGACTGCTCCAGACCACCGCGGCGAACCTACTGACGCGAATCCCACCTCCTCCCTCCCTCTCTCACTCGCTATATACGGAATTGTATGGGGAAAGTGCCGAATTACATGCTTTTTGCACTCGCGTTGCACGGTTGTTGCAAGAAAACTAGCCATCATAAAAGGATCGTTATGGTGTCATTGGAAAGCTCTGTTTATGCCCTTTCAGGGATAGATACTTGTTTTAGGCTCTGGGTCTTATTTAGGCATGAAAATGATCACGTAAACAGCCCTATTTTGGGTAAAAACACCCCGCTGGGCGGTACATATAAATAAACCGCCTAGGCCGCTCGTAAGGTGTTAATTTTTTTTTTTCGGCTGAACTACAGTGACAGCCTATTTTCCTCCACACTCAACCCTCAATCCTGTGGCAGTCTAACCAACATCATCCACCCTTGATAGACAATCCGCTATCACGTTATCAGAACCGGCAATATGGCGTATGTCCAGATTATACTCCTGAAGCATGAGTGACCACCTGGTCAGCCTCATATTCTGGTTATGAAACTGATTCAAGAATTTCAGAGGGTGATGATCGGTATAAACCTCTACGACTGGTCCGAAAGCAGGAACATATACATCGAAGTGCCTGAGCGCCAGCACTATCGCCAGGAGTTCTTTTTCAATTACAGAGTAATTCCTTTGTGCACTATTGAATTTTTTACTGTAAAAACTCACTGGATGTTCGATACCATCATCATCTGTCTGTAACAAGACAGCCCCAGCCCCTACGCCACTGGCATCAGTCGCCAGCTGAAAAGGTCTGCTGAAGTCCGGGGCCCTGAGTATGGGGTGGGTACATAACAGGTGTTTCACCAAGGAAAACGCCTCTGCACACTCAGGAGACCACCGGAACTTCTTGTCCTTAGATAATGAGTCAGTTAAAGGTGCAAGTACAGTCGAATAGCCTTTGATGAAGCGACGATAATAGCCTATCATACCTAGAAACCGCATGATTTGTTTCTTAGTCGTAGGCTGGGGAAACTGATCGATGGCTTTGATCTTTGTCTGTGGAGGGCACACCTGACCCATCCCCACCTCGAACCCCAGGTACAAAACTGTGGCTTTGACAAAATCGCACTTACCCCGGTTTACCACCAAACCTGCTTCATTCAGTTTATTAAAAAGCTGTCCGATGTGAGCACAGTGACTGTTAAAATCATCGTCGTATATTATGACATCATCTAGGTACACCGTACAGTTGGGAATGTCGGCTACAATGTCGTTCATTAATTTCTGAAACGTTGCAGGGGCATTTTTCAGCCCGTATGGCATAACACGGCAACGATATGTGGCACCGTCCACCACAAACCAACACACATCTCGTGCTCGCTCAGACAAGGGCACTTGCCAATAACCCTTAACAAGGTCTATCTTAGTGAGGAACTTGGCTTTTCCTATCTTATCCACACAGTCGTCCACGCGAGGGAGAGGGTAGGCATTTGTGGGGGTTAAACCATTCAACCTGCGGAAATCTATACAAAACCGCACCTTGCCATCTGGTTTGGGCTGCAGTATGACGGGGGAAGTCCACCTTACTGCACCCTCAGAAATCAGCCCACGTTTCAGCATATAATCCAGCTCTTCCCTAAGTGCTGGTAATTTAATAGGGGGAACACGGTATGGCACTGATTTAAAGGGCGGGTGGTCCCAACATCGACATCGTGCACCGCTTGAGTAGTGAGGCCAGGATGCTCCGCGAAAACAGCTGGGTTTGAATCAAACAAGTGCTGCACAGCTACACGCTGTTGCTCAGGCAGGTGCAATATCAACTCGTGAGCCACTTGTCTAGAATTCCCCGCCCACTGATCCGCGGAAACATGACAATCCCAATTATCCTCCCCCGCAGCTTGACTGTCCCTTCCTCTTTCTCCACCACGATCGCTGCAGATCAACACCGGGACAGTGAGAGGCTCGGAGGGGCGTCTCACATACTCTTTCATCAGATTTACATGGCAAAGTTGGTTCTTTTTCTTACGATCAGGAGTAGCTACTAAATAGTCGAGATCAGAAACCTTCCTTACAACCCGATACGGACCAGAATACTTGGCAGACAAAGGGGTGTCCCACCAGAGGCAGTAGTATCAGTACCTCCTGATCTACTGCAAACTCCCTCAGCTTCACCTTCTGGTCGTATCTGTCCTTCATCTGAGCTTGTGAACTCTTAAGGTTCCGACCTGCTACCTCCAAGCTCTTTAGCATTCTCTCACGGCTTTCAACTACATACTTTAGAAGCGAGCATGGCTTTGTGACTCCCTCCCAGATCTCCTTGACTATGTGGAGGGGCCCCCTGACCCTGTGTCCAAAAACCAACTCGTTCGGGCTAAATCCCAAGCTCTCCCCAGGTACTTCTCTCGCAGCAAATAAAACGTATGGGAGACCTAGATCCCAGTCCTTCCCATTTTCCATGCAATAACACCGCAACATACTCTTGAGAGTCGAGTGCCACCTTTCCAAAACTCCCTGACTCTCGGGATGGTACGCAGATGACACCACAGACACTATCCCATGTTGCTGCATGGTCTGCTTAAACAGAGCAGAAGTAAAATTGGATCCCTGATCAGACTGGATCTCCTGAGGGTAGCCATAACGAGAGAAATAGACAAGTAGGTTTTTGACAACAGTCTTAGCCATCCTGTTGCGCATGGGGTAAGCATCTGGATACCGTGTTGCTACATCCATTACAGTTAGTAAAAATGTATTGCCGGCAATAGTGGGGGGCAATGGGCCAACCATATCGATAACTACTTTGCTGAAGGGCGGCCCAATGACAGGGATGGGTTGTAACGGGGCTCTCGGGATGACCTGATTGGGTTTCCCAACAACTTGACAAGTGTGACACTGTGACACCCATGACACGACACTCGCCTTTAACCCAGGCCACCAGAAAAGCTTGCTCAGAGGTGCCTCAGTCTTACGTGCACCCAGGTGCCCTGCCAAAAGCACATCATGAGCTAATCTCAATAAGCTCTCACGGCACACCCTCGGCACTACTAACTGGTCCACTAATCCTGACCCGCCCTCCGACTTTTTCTAGGGATCCTGATGTCTCCGATACAAGATCCCCTCGGACAAGAAAAAATCACCCGGCTGCGCATCCCCATCGCTCTCCAGTTCGACAGCACCATTACCACACGCCCTGACTTCAGGATCTTCCAGCTGCAAGGAACATATATCAGCAGGTGCGAGATTATCCAAGTTCATCTTAAATAATTTATTTCCATCTCCAATGTCCCGCTGAGCCATCCTTTCCTCACGCTGCGCATAACGATGCTGTCGCAGAGTCTCTTCCTGCCCTGCACCTGCACTAGCGGTGACAGGCCCCGGGGCCTCTCCAGACTCTAACATAGGTGCCAATAATGAGTCACCAAGAAACGCTGCCGGCTCAAAACTCTCCAATTGACCAACACTTCACGTTTTCTTGTGACCTTTCCTCCGCGGTATGATAGACTGAGGTGGTGGCTGCAAGGCTCCGGATGTCTGAGAACGCGTCACAACACACGCCATGGTTTGTACGCTACACTTCTCAACCCACTCCTGTTCCTCGGCCGCCTTCTCGGCAACGACCAAGAGTGAAACCTTAGAAGCAGGCACCGCAAAGTCGTTGCCGAGGAGGAGGTCGACGCCCCCAACAGGCAAGTTCTCTACAATTCCCACATCCAGCTCCTTTGCCACACCACCCACCTCCAGCTCCGTCCGCACCAGCGGGTAGGACTTCATAGCATTGATCCCCTGAACTACCACCACCCGAGCAGCGTTAATCGGTCTACCAGTAAAGTTCTTTAACAAGGTCTGAGAAGCCCCCGTATCACGCAATAGCTTAACTCCTCGCCTTTCGCCAGCCCACCTCACAAAACCATGCCCTCTATGACCCCCAAAGACGTCGCGGACAGGGTTTGAGCCTTCCGGACTCTTGAACACAGGCTGTGTCCCAATCTCTGACGAACTACCCTTGGCAAACTCAGAAGATATAGGCGACACCCCTATGCTGCGGGTCAATGACACAACCTTGTTTGGTGGCTTGTTCGGACAAGCATTTGCAAAGTGACCCTCCTTGTGACATGCAAAGCACTCTTTACTCTTTGGTTTCCCTTGGGAGTGGGAGGTACCATTAGACTTCTTATACGGGACGGTACTTGGTTTATGTTCACTTTTATTGTCAGTGCTAGATGGTTTTGTGTATTTATGTGTATCAAAATTCTTGGAAGGGGGAAGGGTACGATCCTTTGCACCCGACTCACTCCTAGCTGCTGCTTCGCACCCTCGAATTAATGACAGTCGGCGGTCAGCCATTTCTGCTGCCTCCTGGAGAGTTCTAGGATTTTTTCCTTTATATTTAATGTTAAGTCCCTGCCTGTGCACTTAAAGAACTGCTCCAAGAGAACCAGCTCACTCAACTCCTCAAAAGTAGCTGCCCTCTCAGAACGCAGCCAATGTCGTAGTGCATCAGACAAGTCCCGGGCGTGTTCTAGGAAGGTACTATCCTTGCCCTTAGTAACACCCCGAAACTTCAAGCGGTAAGTTTCTGGTTGTAACTTATAGGCCCGTAGCACAACCTTCTTTAGCTCATCATAAACTATACAGGACTCTAAAGGTAGTGCATCATACGCTTTTAGCCCCTTTCCTAGGAGTCTTGATGAAACTAATGCTGCCCACTTTTCCTGAGGCCACTGGTGTTCCTGACACTTCTTCTCACATCGCATAAAAAACTCAGCCACAATTCATCGAACACAGGAACTAGTTTAAGCAGGTGCGACAATGATTGGTCCCGATGTCTGTTACCTCCCCCAATATTTCGCCCTGTTACCTCCACTCGAGATCTCTCCAGCTCCCTGTCAGCCCGATACCTAGTAGACTCTGCCTGCAGTTCAGCCTTTCGTATAGCAACCTCAGCCTGAGCTCTAGCAACCTCAGCCTGCACACTAACCTGTCTTTCGGCGGCCTCAACCTAGGCCATCTCAAGCCGAAACAACAAATCTGGAGTCAACCCTTGAGGAGGGGAAGGTGCATTTAATGGGGAGGGTCCCTGTGATTGAATTCCACGCTGCCATTGACCATCAACTTGGGGGTATGTACTAAATTCAGGCACCCTGACGTTTGATACGGGGGTAGAGTGGAGGGGGGCTGGGGACCGGGGCCCCCAGTCGCCTCTCCACCCAGGTCTCTCCCTTCTAAACCCAATATCAAAGTCCTCAGCTGATCTTTCCTCATGCCACTTAAACCCTGGTGACCCTGAAGACCTGCCACACACTTTAAGCCATACTTATTCAGTTTCAACACCCTGGCAGCGGTAAGGGGCACCTCTAAAAATCTTCTAGCACCCTCCTCGCTATCGACTAGCCACTCCACAGGTCTTTCTCCCTCCGAGCCCGTATCGTGACCTGACCCATCACTGTGTTCTGATGTATTAGACATGTTTGTGTACTGTAGTAATTATCACGGTTATAGAATGTGCCTTATCTCCTATGCAAGTATGTATATACTAATGTTATTTCTTTAATGTGTTATATTGGTTGCTCAAAAAAAATACTCTATGTCCACTGTATCCTTTAATCATAAGGAATCTCAAACAAATGACCACTATATCTGTTCAGTAAATCCTATGCAAGGTCGCCATTTGTTACGTCCTGGGATATATAAACACTGGGCTCTTTCTATTGGACTAGGTATGCGGCAACAAGCAAAACGGAAAGATCCAACCCTTATCTATAAACCCAGGCAACAAACCACCCTAAACCGTCAAGAGTCCTGCCTGGACACCAAGGTATCCTATGACTCGGTTACAGGATGCACGCACTATAGACTGCTGATAGTCAAGCAGGCTATATAAAAGATCACACAATTAAGTTTACTTAACCCTTCTTTAGCGGCTCACCACATAAGTCGAGTTAAAAAAAGCTGGACTAACTAGCGGCGCTCGACATAACTCGAGTGGCAATTTCAGCACGTAATGTTGCTGAGAGAGAGAGACAAGTGGTGGCAGGAGACTAGCGAGCGTATGACTGCTCCAGACCACCGCGGCGAACCTACTGACACGAATCTCAGCAACCTCCTCCCTCTCTCACTCGCTACATACTCAATTATATGGGGAAAGTACCGAATTACCTGCTTTTTGCACTCGCGTTGCACGGTTATTGCAAGAAAACTATCCATCATACAAGGATCGTTATGGTGTCATTCGAAAGCTCTGTTCATGTCCTTTCAGGGATAGATACTTGTTTTACTGGGTTATTAGGCATGAAAATGATCACGTAAACAGCCCTATTTTGGCTAAAAACACCCCGCTGGGCGGTACATATAAATAAACCGCAGAGGCCGCTCGTTATGTGTTAATGCTTCAAGGAAAAGATAGATAACGGAATTAAATTGCAGAAACAATTTAATAACAAACTAGAAGAAAGTACATTTAACGTTACGTTAATTAATACAACTAATCACCCCTGCGTGAAAGAAGGTGAAAGCAAACAGTCCTCAAAACATCGTACCGGTAGACAAGATGCGGGTTTCTAAACTGCATGCGGCTACTGTAGGATCTGATGCTTAGCAAAGAAAGTACGTTACGGATTTAGAGAACTCTTAACTCATAAGCAGGAATAAATACTAGTGATAGGACCTACAGTGTATAATGGCATAGGTATAATTAAATAAAGGCAGCAACTCGCAACATAACCACATACAGGTGTGCTTCTCACTCTTAGTCAGGCAAGCCTGCTCGGACAGAGTCTCTAAGCCACACCCTGACTCACAATGCTCACAAAAACGGTAAACTGTGGCACAATAACAAGCATACAGAAATAATAAACCCCTAGCTGTTAATCTGCCAGGTGGCAGAGGTCTAGCCGGAAGGATATAGGCTTCGGATACCCGGGCTGAGCCACCTGCTCTAGCCTAGGGACGTTCCCAAGTCTGTGCGCCAAATTACTCTAATTGAAAGGGTGCTCTCTTGAGAGACTCAGATCGCAAGTATCTGACTCTCTCCTGGCGACCCTAAGACAAAAGCAAGACGTGCTAGCGCAGTGCAGAGTGGACTAGGCAAGGGCCCTCACACAGCACAACGCTAGACACACAGGGACACAGACAAGAAAATGCCCCCAGACTCCCACGGGTATCCTAGTAAAGTCGTGCTGGTCCACAGGACTCGCACCAGCAGACTTTACTTGAAGGATCGCAAAAAGCCTCCCCTCCGGTCTAGCCCCTGCTAACCTGACACAAGAACACACTAGCAAGCATGAAACCACCAAATATGAGACAACAAAAAAGCTTCCTAGGTCTCATTAACAATTACATCTCCGCATAAGGCCCAAAATCCTATCTAGTTATCTGAGAGCTCGTCGTTAATACAATAATAGATATAAGGTCTATCAAGGGGATGGGATAATTAAATAGATTGGTGAAGTAGTGGAAGGAAGGTATACAAAGTAAGAGAGAAAGTTTCTAAGTGGGATTGAGAGGGATAGATATCAAGGGGGTCCGAAGGGTACGACAGTGAGGTGAGCTCTAAGTCTTGAATCTGTCTGGACCCCGCCCTAGGCATGCAGAATACATCCCATGCTTGGCAACACTCAACACAGTTGCCGGGTAAAAATCCTCTACCCCGTGCGTGAGTCGAAACTAAGCCTAACGTTGCAATCAAATGCATATGGCAACGCTTCAGGCTCGTCCCAAGCTGGCAAGCGAAGCAACGTCCCAAGCCGGTCTCTCTCTCCCGCTCGTCTCCTCCCGCCCTCACTAGACTTACATTTTATATATTATAATGAAACAATCAACTATCGAGAATAAAATATACTAAGATGCGTTGGTTAAGAATAAGGGCAGCTACAAGCTGTGAAACAACATAAGAATATCCCAGACATTAGTTACGTTGTCGTAGGATATATACTAAGGAAAAGCCTGCCGGCCGGCTGCCGCCAGCCGGTTTCTAACGGCTGGGCAGCCGACGCGCGCGCATGCCCGCACGTGGCTACTATGCAGAAGCGTCACAATTTATAATCATGGTATCAAGGAAAGGTAGTTTATTGTTTATTTCTTCTTCAATTTTGAATGAAATCGAGGGGACAAGACGTTAAGTTTATTATGGAATGAACTCTGTGTCCCGTGAGTGGTGGAAAACACTCTGTGATTACATCTACAGTTTGCTTAGGAAGCAGAATGAGCGACAAAAGGCAAACCTTAAAAATAAATTGAATAGACTATTTGAAAAAAGTCCGTGGACACAGAAAAGTAATCCTGTTTTATTTGAAAACCTTTCGTCTTACAACTTGTCCAAACATGAACAATTAGTCCTTGGTTTTGGTATTAACTTCTCGTAAACTGGTGATAATATTAATGTGATGTCGATAAGCAAAGCGTTCACAAATTTGGAAAAATATTGTACGAACCTGTTTTACGAAAGATAGCATTCAAATTGCGAGAGGATTGACATACAGTAAGTGTTTTAATCGTCCAAAATCAAACATCCCTAAGTGTTTTAAAGTTGCCCTTAAAAATCTGAAATTAAATAAAGATATTCACATAGATAAATCTAATGCTATCGTTATCCTAGACATTTCCATGTACAATGATAAACTTAATGAGTTATTGAATGACAGAAATACGTATGAACCCCTTGTGAAAGACCCTACTAAAAATACCAATACAAACTTTAGTGCGAAAGTAAACAGTTTGCTTAAGGATAAACCCGATTTACTTAAAATGTTCAAAATTATAAATCCCACCTTACCTTAGATGTATGGCCTTCTCAAAACCCATAAACCTGATAAACCTCTTCGTCCTATCATCAGTTCAGTAGGGTCTGCCACTTATAAATTATCTAAATGGCTTAGTAAGTTGTTATCCCCTTTAGTTAGCACGATCTCTGATTCACATGTAAAAAAACTCCAGTGATTTAATCAGTAAAATTAGAAACAACAATTCACCTTGCAATCTAATACGTTTTGATGCTAATTCCTTATTTACAAAAGTGCCAGTTCATGACTTACTAGGTTTTTTGAAAGATGATTTGCCGAATTTATTTTTGCCAATAAGAAATAATGTTTTCATTAAGCGAATTGCATTGTGCGTCCTCAACACGAAGTTTACTGTGAATGGAAGGTTTTTCGGCAAACATTTGGCTGCGCAATGGGAAATCCACTCTCCGATCACGTCTAACCTGTTTATGGAATATTTTGAGACTCGGTTTTTACCTAAAATATGTAACTTTAGACTTCCTTGGTTTAGATAATTATGTTGACGACATTTTATGTCTTAGGCCTACCAATCAAAATCACCATTTATCGTATAAATACGATAGGATATGACTCTTTTGTGATCCCGTACGTCTCTGTGATGTCACGGTCGTTCCCGCTGCACGGCGTAGGATGAGTAGATCGTATATTATAAGATTGTAAGTAAGTTAAGATTATAAAAGGCCTAATATGCTATTAAGTAATATTGACATGGTCTTATGTAGTATATATGAATTTATCGTATATATTAATATAATTTATCGTATAGAGCAACCTAGATGCGGTACGATAATTTAGGCTCCTGGCGTTTGCCAAGGCAGCAAGGTGTGCCTCTGAGGAAGACAGAGCAGAGTCTTAACGAACACCGACCAGTTAACATCTAATTTCCGCTCTCAGTTGATCAAGCTTTTGTGCCTCTAATCACAATACACTGACAGCAATACATACAGCTACACCATCACGACGCTCTCATCGACCATCGACGCCATGACTGATTGACAGATAAGCATAGTATTCATGTCCATTCCCATATAATCATTTATTCTTTCTTTCACTTGACTCGAGCCTCAGGGCCGAAGTCTTGTTTCCCCATTGTCTGCCATATTGGGTAAACGTTCTCCTTTGCCTCATTGCCACGTGGAACTATTGGTGAGTTAATTCCTGGCTAATATTAACCCTTATAACCTTACCCTATATATAATTTATTATGCGAGACCTTTGGATAAAAATTAGCTTGTTTCAGATCCAATTCAATTTAAAAATGGAGTAATTCGATTTAGATTGATTTTATTTGGATTATAGCTTATAGATATTTAACTTCCATTGATAGTTTACCAGACCATTCATTCCTTAATAAACTTAACGTCTTGTCCCCTCGATTTCATTCAAAATTGAAGAAGTAAACAATAAACTGCCTTTCCTTGATACCATGATTATAAATAATAATGGTCACTTAAAATTTAAAGTATATAGAAAGCCGACTCTTGTAAATTCCTATATTAATTTTTTCTCCAACCATCATATTAAAGTAAAACGGTCCATTTGTTCAGGTATGTTTCTAAGAGCATTAAGGATATGTAACCCAGAATTCATAGATAACGAATACAAACAAATCTATAATCTAGCCAAGACACTCTGCTATCCTGAAAGTCTTGTTGATCAAAGTATAGCCAAAGCCGAAAAAAACCTCTTAACACCTTACGAGCGGCCTATGCGGTTTATTTATGTGTACCGCCCAGCGGGGTGTTTTTAGCCAAAATAGGGCTGTTTACGTGATCATTTTCATGCCTAAATAAGACCCAGAACGTAAAACAAGTACCTATCCCTGAAAGGGCATAAACAGAGCTTTCGAATGACACCATAACGATCCTTGCATGATGGATAGTTTTCTTGCAATAACCGTGCAACGCGAGTGCAAAAAGCAGGTAATTCGGTACTTTCGGTACATAATTGAGTATGTAGCGAGTGAGAGAGGGAGGAGGGAGCTGAGATTTGTGTCAGTAGGTTCGCCGCGGTGGTCTGGAGCAGTCATACGCTCGCTAGTCTCCTGCCACCACTTGTCTCTCTCTCTCAGCCACATTACGTGCTGAAATTGCCACTCGAGTTATGTCGAGCGCCGCCACATAGTCCAGCTTTATTTAACTCGACTTATGTTGCTCGCCGCTAATTAAGGGTTAAATAATAAAGCTCCCTTTCAATGAAAAATATCTTAGCTTTGCCATATCACGATGAATTAACACCTCTTGCAACATCTCTCAAGAATTTGAATATAATGTAGTGTTCAATTATGAAAACTCCGTCAAGTCTACTTTGATAAAAAAACAGCCCTAAAAATGATGCAGGTGGTGTATATTTCATTCCGTGTAAAGGATGTAATGACATATACATAGGACAAATTGGAAAAAGATTAGAGGTGAGAGTTAAACAACACCAACAATCAGGAAGGTCAGCTCAAGAATCGAATGGTATTTTTAAACATAAACAAAGACAAACCCATCATGTAAAATGGGATGAGGCTAAGATGATCTACTGGTCAACCTGCTATTATGAAAGACTATTTGCCGAGTCCGCCTTGATTAGAGAATTTAGAAACACTATGAATCTAAATGATGGCCTTTACAAAATAGATAACATCCTGCTAAATCTCCTCCATGAAAATGATAAGATAAAAAGAGCTAGAAATAGATGTCCAGACCGTCAGATTATAGACTGAAACAGCTTGTATTATGACATCCGACCCTTTTGGTGAGGTCAATCCTCATAGTATTAGTTAGTAAGGTATCTAATTAATACTATACACATGAGGTATGATCACTATGTATTTTCCTTTTTTTATAATAATTATTGTATATATGTATGTTTATGTATGTATATATGTGTGTGTGTATGTAGGTGTGTGTATATGTATATGTGTGTTTCTGTCCAGAAACTGGACAGAAACACCCAACCTGACAGACCCCAGCATAGAACAGCCCTAGTTGCAGCAGAGCTTCAACGGTATAAGATTGATATTGCTGCTCTCAGTGAAACCCGTTTCCTGGGAGAAGGATCGCTGTGTGAAACGGGATGTGGGTACACCTTTTACTGGAGAGGCTACCCTCAAGGAGGCCAACACATGCATGGTGTGGGTTTTGCCATCAACAATGACATCTTAAGAAAAATCCCAGAAGCGCCAGTTGGAATCAGTGAAAGACTGATGACACTCAGAATACCCCTTGTTAAAAACAGATATGCCACCATCATCAGTGCATATGCCCCTACCCTAGCTGCTACAGAGGACGACAAAGATCAATTCTATCAGGCACTAGACGAGGCCCTCAGCAGAATCCATAGGCATGAAGCAATACTACTTTTAGGTGACTTCAATGCAAGAGTTGGAAGAAAATATGAGATATGGGAAGGTATAATTGGTAAACATGGAATAGGACACATGAACTCCAATGGCCTTCGGCTCCTCACATTGTGTGCTCAACATAACCTTACTATTACCAACACCCTTTTCCAACAGAAAGATAAGTAAAAAACATCTTGGATGCACCCACGCTCAAAACATTGGCACCTGTTAGACTATATAATTGTAAGAAGAAGTGATGTAAGTGGTGTCCTTCACACACGAGCAATGAGAGGAGCGGAGTGCTGGACAGATCACAGATTAGTAAGATCTATCCTTAAACTGACAATACAACCATCTGTACGATGTTTAAATACAAATAAGAAAAGAATAAACGTTGCTAAACTTAAAAACCATGAATTTTGTAACAGCTTCTGCAGAGTTTTATCTGAGAAGCTAAGTGATGAAGATCCAATTAGCAACTTGACAATTCCACTAGATGAAATTTGGGCTTCACGTAGTGAATTAATTTATGAAGCAGCAAAGGATTCAATTGGTATAAAATCAAAAAATCATCAAGACTGGTTTGATGAACATTTGGGCAACATCTCCATTCTTTTAGACAGGATGCACAGAGCTCATAGAGCAACTCTTAGCAACCCAACCTCTGAAACCTTAAAAATGAACTGGCAAGAATTACGATCCGATGTACAAAGAACCTTACGAAAAATGCAAAATGATTGGTGGACAAATAAGGGACAAGAAATACAAGGGTATGCTGATGCACATGACATGCACAACTTTTATAATCCTGTAAAACAAGTGTATGGACCTACAAGCTGTCCACTTACACCATTAAGGAGTGCAGACGGAACTACTCTTATAAAAGATCAAAAGGCAATTGTTGAGAGATGGGGAAGCACTTCAAGGACTTGCTGAACCAAGACAATCATGTAGATCCAACTTGCCAACAAGAGTTTGAAGAGCAACCCATTATTCAAGATCTTGATATACCACCAACCTGTAATGAAGTGACTAGAGCAGTTAAGACCCTGAAAGATAACAAATCTCCTGGTCCAGATGGAATACCAGCAGAGCTAATTAAATATGGAGGTTACCTACTGCTTCGAGATATTCACTCATTCATTTTGGAGGTTTGGGACAAGGAGTACATACCTCAGACATGGAAAGATGCAAATATTATCACAATTTACAAAAACAAGGGTGATAAATCTAATTGTGGCAACAGCAGAGGCATTTCTCTTTTAGCTGTGGCAGGGAAGGTGCTGTCAAAAATCATGCTTCAAAGACTGTTGACCAAAATTACTGAGGAAATACTGCCAGAGTCACAATGTGGTTTCCGTAAAGATCGAGGAACTATTGACATGATTTTTACTATACGTCAATTGCAAGAAAAATGCAGGGAACAAAATAAAGACATTTTTATAGCCTTCATTGATCTGTCAAAAGCCTTTGATACCGTAAATCGAGAAACATTGTGGAATATTCTCCGTATCTATGGCTGTCCACCAATATTTGTGGCACTTGTAAGGCAGTTTCATTATGGCATGACGGCGAGAGTCACTGCAGGAGGCCATGCATCAGAACCATTTGCTGTTAATGCCGGAGTCAGACAAGGGTGTGTACTGGCACCAGTCCTTTTCAAAAAAAATTTAATATGCGTTATAATACTTCTTCATAGGATTATAGCAAACATAAGTGGAATCAACATAGACTATAGACTAGATGGCAACCTCTTCAACATTCGTAGATTTCAAGCAAGAACAAAAGTCTCTATGGAAAATATCCTGGAACTTCAGTATGCAGATGATTGTGCTCTTGTAGCTCACTCGCCAGAGGAACTAGAAGTCGCGCTTGAAACTGCAGCAAGTGCTTACTCCAGAATGGGCCTGTATGTTAACATCCAGAAAACACATATAATTTCTCAGTGGTCAGCTCAGATACCACCTGTGCAGCCAGTGTTCAGATTAGCAGGAGAGGAGATAGCACAAGTTCCTTCCTTCAAGTATCTGGGAAGCTTCCTGTCTGAAACGGCCAGTATTGACGATGAGGTACAACACCGACTGAGACAAGCTGCAGCATCTTTTGGCCGCCTACAAGAGAGAGTTTTCCAAAATAATCACCTGACTCTTTGTACCAAAGTGGCTGTATATAATGCTGTGTGTTTAACCACTTTGCTCTATGGTTGTGAGACATGGACGACATATAGACGCCATATACGACCCCTGGAGGCTTTCCAAATCAGATGCCTCAGAAAGATTATGGGTATAACCTTACAGGACCGTGTTCCTCATACTTGAAAGAGCCAACAACACCAGTATTGAGACCCTTATCATCAAACAACAACTCAGATGGGTTGGGCATGTCATCCGTATGCCAGAGGAGAGACTACCTCATAAAATACTATATGGACAGCTGCATGAAGGCCGCAGAGCAGCTGGAGGACCAAAATTAAGATACAAAGACAGTATAAAGAAAATACTAAAAAGGTGCAATATACAACCAACTGCACTTGAAAACTTAGCATCAGATAGACCACTATGGCGCTCACACTGCCAGCAAGGAGCGAAGGAACTGGAACGTCAGAGGAAACACCACCAGCAGGAGAAGAGGGCCCGGAGACATGCACGCCGGGAACAACCAGCACCTAACCCGGACTACCAGTGCCCAGACTGTGGCAGGATATGTGCATCACGGATAGGACTCTACAGTCATCGTAGAACTATCAACAGATGAATGCAGGAAGGGAACGTCATCATCGGACTATGATGGACTACCATAAGCATGTGTGTTTATGTATATATACTATTTAGTTGTGAGGGGGATATGCCAGGTGTGGGCCATTCGGCTTTCTACAGACTCCTTTTTCCTTATGTTGATCTGACCATTATGGGAAGGTCAGTCCCCAGGGCCCATAGTATTAGTGAGTTGGGCCTATAATTCGGCCTTATAATTAGGGTTGGGTGTGGAAAGGATCTGCCTTGTGTGGACCAATCGGCTTTCTGCAGACTCCCATTTTGCTTCTGTTCTTATATATATGTATTTTTTATTTGTATGTATGTAATGTATGGGTGTATATATATGTATATGTGTATGTATATGTAATTATATGTATATCTATATATATTTGTATGTATGTAATATATGCGTGTATATGTATGTATATGTGTATGTATATGTAATTATATGTATATCTAGATATATTTGTATGTATGTAATGTATGCGTGTATATGTATGTATATGTGTATGTATATGTAATTATATGTATATCTATATATATTTCTTCATATTTACATAAGTTAGATAAAAGTTTGAAAGAGATCTGCAAGTCCATTGATTTGTATTAAATTGTATATATGACTAGATTGTATTGTTAGGCATATTTCAATGTTTATGCATATCTGTATAAGTATATATAATGTGTAAAACATTTATTTTGTATGTAAAAGAAGTATGTTCCTAAACATATGGCAACAGGCAATAGGATGGCAATACTTTTTGTATTTATATGCTAGTTAGCAACTCACAGATGATTTAGGACGGGTATTTAAGCCTCACTCTCCCCCTGTTTTCTTGTATTACCCTGAAGATGTCTTGAGAGAATAGACGAAAGCTTGGTGGTCCATTGTTTCAATTTTCCTAGCTAGTTTTAATATATATATATTCCCCCAACTTCTTTCAAACTGAAAAAGGGAAAACACAAAATAATAATACAAATAATAATAACACTTAGATGGCACGAAAGGTCTTGAAATTGACAAAGAAATGTTGCAAAAGGTCTTTAATCACCAAACTTATGATGTGAACGTGTTGGTATCTCACAATTAATGGGGCTAAACATGAAGGAGATAAACGCCCCCTTAACCATTTCAAAATAC
This sequence comes from Paralithodes platypus, assembly GCA_032716605.1. Taxonomy (NCBI): domain Eukaryota; kingdom Metazoa; phylum Arthropoda; class Malacostraca; order Decapoda; family Lithodidae; genus Paralithodes; species Paralithodes platypus. The sequence continues at coordinate 61,934,277 of CM064498.1, read as the reverse complement.
GAGGATGTCTTTCTCCCTTTTATGTTCACTATCAGTAGACGATATTATTCAGCTTAGGAGAGATCTGTGTGAGTCGGCGGGTTAAGGGGGTGTTCCTTGTGGATCCCCCTCTCCCCCTGAACACTGAGATGGATAACCCTTTCAGAACCAGTGACATCTTTATATTATATTCTAGCCAATATTAGACGATTGTATGCAGGTTAGTAAGGGGCTCCAACAATTAACAGGCTTCGAACTATCTCCCTTAACCCTTTTTGCCATCACAGAGCCTTCTTAAACTGCACAAAATCGTCCTAAATTTTTTAAAACGTTGTCGGTATGGAAGGGATTAACCCCTTCAGTACCGGTGACATCTTTATATTATACTCCTGCAACTATTAGATGACACCTAAATGGCACCAAAGTCAAAATTGTCAAAGAAGTGGGGCGAAAGGTCTTTTAATCGCCAAACTAAAGGCGCCAACGTCTTAAAATCTGAAAAATAGTGAGGCGAAACATGAAGGAGAAGGCGGTCCAGACAAAGCAACCATCCCCCCATTAATCTTGCTTTTTTGAGTAGAAGCAAGACTGGGGAAAAGAAATCAATCTTGGGTTTGAGAGTTGGACCGAATAGGGGTGGGAGTATGTTGAAAGGTGGATGCCCCTCACTCTCCGTAAGGGAGAGGGTATACACAGAGAGTTCTGAAGAACTTTGATTATTGTAATAACAATAGAAGAGTGAAAGAGATGCCACATTGCGGCGTGTAGAGAGAGATTGTAGGGAGTTAGTGAGAGGCGCCGAGTTCATGAGACGAAATACTTTTGAGTGTACCCTTTGGAGAAGTACTAAGAATTATAAACAGAGTATATCGAAGGGGCCCGTGGACTGGTTAAGGGGGGTCAACTGCTATTTGTCTCTCCTTTTCTCTCTTTCTTTGGTTTGTATCCATTCGGCCCCATTCAGCCTACTGTTTTAAGACTTTTATCCCCATCCAGGTGTGGATTTTTTTCTGGCGAGCGATAGCAAGCCAGCATTGTATGGAGAAATCCGGCTTCACCGGAGACATTTTTCTATCGAAAAATGTACAAATTTAGCTTGCTGTCAAAAACATTTAAAACAAATATGTTGGCTCGCTACCACTCGCCAGGAAAAAAAATATACCTGGATGGGAATAAACCTCTTAAAACAGTAGGCTGAATAGGGCCGAATGAATACAACCCAGAGAAAGAGGTGTGGGCCCGGTTAATATAGTTATGCAGGAGCACACACTACCTGAGTGGCTGAGTGGCTAAGGTGTTGTCTCAGCCATCATCATCATCATCACCACCACTAGTATACTGTATATAATAGTGCGTTACGGAAGGTACGAACGTTACGTTACGTACTGGTGTCAACCACAACCACCAGTGTTAACCTTAGCTAGTGCCATGCGGGCCTTTTTTAGACCCTACCTGTTTCACTGCTGTAGTTTGGAGATGTTAGGACGTTACACCCCATTAGTTTGGCAATTATAAAAAAATAACTCATTTGGAGGTCAATGTGTTCTGGGCTATTCATAGCGAACCTGCAACTTAAGAGAAACCGGCCTTCGGCCAGGAAATTGTTTAAACAATTTACATATTTAGCTCGAAGGGGTCTGGGGGCGTTGTTTAGCGTGAAGAGGGTCTAGGGAGCCCTGTTTCTTAGTTTAGAGGGCAAACTAAGAATGCATGCTAAAAAATGGCAAAGAAATTCAAAACCCTCAGTATTAATCAATAAGATGTTTTATTAATTCCACTCTCAAGAGCTGTGGTGGTCGAGTGGTGAGCACGCTCACGTGTGAATCTGCAAGACCCGGGATCGAATCCCTGCCACGGCGGACATTTAGTGGGTGTGGTAGTACGTCCTAGCATGTTTCCCATGCTCGCACCCAGTCAGGGAACATCCTGACTACGTATACATACTAAACACACATAACAAAGCCACTCCAACAGCTTCCTCTCTCTCCAACACCCTTCTCCCCTCTCTACACGCTTCAGAAAAATAGGAAAAGTAGAATGTAAATAAGAGGTGCCGTTGCCAAGGCTTATCCCTCAATACTTCATCTGATCTGATCTGAACACCAAACACCTCCCAATGAAATAAATGAAAACATGTGGTGGTCCCAGGTGGTGGTGGGTGGCCGGCGCCAAGGTCTTCCAACAACCACCACCACAGTGTTAGGGAAGGTGAGCTTGCGTCACCATCAACACTCACACTGGTATGTCTATCTATCTATCTATATGTTCAGGCCCAATCCCCATTTTGGGGGGTTGCCGACTCAAGACAGAGCAAGAACAGGGAAAACACAAAAACAACATAAAACAACAAATAAACACAGATAAAAAGCACAAACTCACACACATCCAGGTCACACAGGAGAAGACCCAGAGACCAGGGTCACCAAGGTAGCTCCAGCACTCCCCCGGCCCCCGACCACCCGGAGAGGTTCCGATCTCAGCAGGCAGACATGCAGCGGAGCCAAAGCCACAAGCCCTCCCACCACACTTCCAGGCGCACCCTTCATATTAATTTTCTCCCCGGGCCAAGCGCCTGATGGACTATTATCTAGTCCAACTTGCGCCCGACCCCTTACTCCAAATTACTGGTATGTATTTGTTCATTTACTTATTTAATTATATACATATACCGTACATGCATATATATATATATATATATATATAGGACGTATTTTGATCCAGTGACGTGTTTTGATCCAGAATGTGTTTTGATCCAATACGTGTGATGATCCAAGACGTGTTTTGATCCAGAATGTGTTTTGATTCAATACGTGTGATGATCCAAGACGTGTTTTGATCCAGAATGTGTTTTGATCCAATATATGTTTTGATCCAGTACGTGTGCTGATCCAGGACGTGTTTTGATCCAGGCCTCGATCCTTACAGCAACCCTTATCTACAATGTTCCGCTCATCAACAGAGACCATACCTCTCGTCTCAGGGAGGAGCAAATACAGGTTGGAAAAAAAATAAATAAGAATGTCACCATAAATAGATAAATAAAGAAATATATAAATACATATAATTATATATATATATATATATATATATATATATATATAATATATATATACCGGTATATATAATTATATACAGTATATATAAATATAAAATTAAATGAATATACAAATAAACAAATATAAATATATATATATAGGTATATATTGTGACGTTAACCACTCCGTTAGAACCGCATGGCTTGTCCTACAATGACTCGCTAGGATCGCCAGGGCAGTGGATGGGGCTACAGTTTATGTATTAGAGTGTGCTTTATTTCATATGAAAGCTCGTGTCATGGGCAGTCCAGAAAGGCTCTTTGTTTTCACCCATGTCAAGGCTTTATATATTTAATTGTAAAGTATATGTTTTATCATTAACTAGTAATGATGGGATCTGGGAGAGAGAGAGAGAGTAGAACAGAGTGAGAGGGAGCGCGTAGTGTTTTTGTCCCGCTCGATGACGTCACGGCTGGCTGCCTCGTTCGTGGGGGTTGGTTGAGAGAGGTCCTTTCCATGCTGTTAGCTCCCTTGCTAGTGGCTAGAGGACTTGTAACCGCTTTTTTCCCACGCGGCTCGAGCTGGTGCGAGTATATATACAGTTCCTCGCCACTCTCTCCCTCAGATCTGGTTTCTAGAACGCATTCATCTTTTTTCCCTTGCTATCTGTCCCCGCTTCGCACCTGAGAATCTTTTCCTCTGCCTAACTCTCTCATTTTCCATATCTTTCACCACCTTTTTATTAACATTATAACCCCTCTGGTTAACTCTGCAAAATCAGCTTCATGCTGGCCAGTTGTATTGTGCGTTAAGGTCTGATATAACCCATGTATGTTAGTTGTTAAGATAAGTGGATCACGAAGCATTGGTTGGCTTTCATATTGCCGCTTCCTTTAACACCTTAAGAGCGGCCTATGCGGTTTATTTATATGTACCGCCCAGCGGGGTGTTTTTAGCCAAAATAGGGCTGTTTACGTGATCATTTTCATGCCTAAATAAGACCCAGAACGTAAAACAAGTACCTATCCCTAAAAGGGCATAAACAGAGCTTTCGAATGACACCATAACGATCCTTTTATGATGGCTAGTTTTCTTGCAATAACCGTGCAACGCGAGTGCAAAAAGCATGTAATTCGGTACTTTCTCCATATAATTTATGTTAGAGAGAGAGAGGGAGCTGAGATTCGTGTCAGTAGGTTCGCCGCGGTGGTCTGGAGCAGTCATACGCTCGCTAGTCTCCTGCCACCACTTGTCTCTCTCTCTCAGCAACATTACGTGCTGAAATTGCCACTCGACCTATGTCGAGCGCCGCCACATAGTCCAGCTTTATTAAATACGACTTATGTGGTGAGCCGCTTTTTAAGGGTTAATTATTAGTGTTCTGCTGGATTAGATAATGCTAGACTAGGAGTCTGATATTATAAGGTATTGTTTCCTATGAGTGCTGGCTTTAGTTAAAAGCTGCACGACATACCTGAGAACTGGAGTTGATTGGGTAAATTCTAGTCTGTGTGCCATTGAGAATAGAGCATGCACGAATAAGGGCTTTTTGCTTATACCATTCTGCACTGTTCTAGTCTCGATTGTTTGTCTTTGAGGTACGCCAGGAGAACGCTTAATACTTCGGTATTAAGGTTTCTCAAGAGAGCTACCCTTCATTATAACGTAATATTTGACGCACAGACTTGAGATTTGCACTAGGCTATGCAGCATGCCATGCGCACCAGTATCTCGTATCATTGACTCTAGCTAGACTTTATCAGTCACAGTAGACATTAAGTATATTAACCTAATTACTCTTTTTATGCATACCCATTTATGATTACACAAGCATTTCGCAGCCTAGTTTGATGTATTGAGACACAAACGACTTAGGCTCTTTTTGTTGATAGGAATACTGCATTGTCGTGGCGATTATTATTATTGTTGTAGTGTTTAGGATATTCTTGGCTCCGACGGCATTATATATTCTGCCTTTTTGTGTGCATAGCCTGCACGAGCATTGTTCCGCTGCCTGCCTTTTTGGGTTCCATTTCCGATACGAGCATCTTTATAGCATCTAACATTTAAAGAAGATTCCTTGTTAGTGTTGAAGGACTTTAGTGCACTTTCTTTCATGCAGGAGTGCCTGACATTTATTGATTAAAGTAACGTAAGCTGTAACTTCTCTTACCACCTTCCCTTCAACACCAACACCACCACCTGCCCTTCAACAACACCACCACCACCACCACCTTCTTTTACACCTCTGAGTGATCGCCTGCAACAACACCATCACCTTATCAACACCACCAACCCTCACCTGGACCACCTCCCCTTCAACGCCTACACCACCACCACCAACCTCTCCACCACCTTCTTTTACCCCTCTGAGTGATCGCCTACATTAACACCATCACCTTATCAACAACACCAACACCATCAACACCACCACCAACCTCTCCACCACCATAGTGGAAGCTAGCCAACGTAACACCGATATTAAAAAAAGGCAGCAAATCCCTACCCCGTAACTATCGTCCAATTAGCTTAACCTCAGTTGTATGTAAAATGCTAGAAACGGTCATACGAGACAGACTCGTAAATTACTTAGAGGAAAATAACATACTTAAAGATACTCAACACGGCTTTCGTAAAAAACGTTCCTGTTTAACAAACCTCTTAGACTTCTTCCACGATATCCTCAACCTCTACGATGAGAGTAAAACTGTAGATATTATATACCTTGATTTTCAAAAGGCCTTTGACAAAGTTCCCCACAAACGTTTACTGCTAAAACTAAAAGCGCATGGAATACAAGACGGTGTGTTGAAATGGATAGAAAATTGGCTCAGCAACAGAAAGCAAAGAGTAGTCATAAACGGTAAGGCATCTAAATGGACCAATGTAAGTAGCGGGGTACCCCAGGGATCGGTACTAGGACCAATTATCTTTCTAATTTACATCAACGACATAGATTATGGTCTCACCTGTACAATCTCAAAATTTGCTGACTATACAAAAATTGCAAATAGCGTACTCTCAAAAGATCAAGTTGACGATATGCAACACAATCTAGATAAATTGTCATGTTGGGCCCAAATTTGACAAATGAGTTTCAATGCGGATAAATTAAAAGTACTACATATCGGATACCTAAATGAGAAAGCAAACTATTCGATGAATGGCACACAGCATAAGAATGTAAAAGAAACCGATCTGGGAGTAACAATATCGAGTAACCTAAAACCGAGTCAACAATGTTCAGAAGTTGTTAAGAAGGCAAACAAAATAATTGGCTTTATAGGCAGGTCATTTGAGCATAAATCCAAAGAAGTTATCCTAACCCTTTACAATTCCTTAGTCCGCCCTCTTCTGGAATACTGCATTCAATCCTGGTGACCTTATTACCAAAAAGATATAAACAAGCTAGAACGAGTTCAACGTAGAGTTACCAAAATGATATCTAGCCTAAAGAACAAACCATACGAAGAGCGTCTTAGAGAATTAAATCTATTTCCTTTAACCCAGCGCAGATTAAGAGGTGACTTAATTCAAGTGTTCAAAATCATCAAAGGCATCGACAATATGAACTGTAGTAAGTACTTCACTATCGACCAATCTAATTACACGCGGGGAAACGGTTGCAAAATTATTGGTAAATCTTTTAACTCGCACGAATCTAAGAATTTCTTCGTCAATCGAGTTGTCAACTTGTGGAATGGGCTTCCCCGAAACGTTATAGACTGCATCACCGTTGATTCATTTAAACTCCGCCTAGACAAATATCTCGCATCAAACCCGCGACTGACTGCGTTTGTAAATGAATAACTTTATTTTATCCCCCCCTCAGTTACTAACCCATCTGTCCTCTACTAACTTCCTAATCCTGCCACGGACATTAGTTCCAGGGCAGTAATTCCCTTTCCAATGTTCCCTTACCCACTCTAAACCACTATTTGGACACTTGATCCTCAGTGTTTTGGAGAACAAGCAACCTAGAAGGGTCACTAGATCTGTTGTTGCTTGATTTCCTTTGTACTCCTTTGTACCACCTTACTTTGCGTACCATAACCAAGCACCTTCGGTTATAGGTAGTAATAGGCTGTTTTCACATAACATTAAGCCTAGAGTAGACGCACATTTATTGAGAGTTTGATAGCCTATTATTGCATATAGAACTCTGTAGAGTATTTGTGTTCTTTGTTCACTGGGAATATACATCAGAGGTTGGAGCTAGCGCTTTCCGTTGTAGCATTTATGCCATTACTAGTCCAATGAATAAGAGCCCTGATATATTTGAACCCCAGTCATAACAATATATATATATATATATATATATATATATATATATATATATATATATATATACCGGTATATATATATATATTAAACTATCCAACTCTAGCTCTTCCCAAGCTTTCTGGCATGTAGCCATAAACCTCTCCAACAACTTTTCTTCCTCGTCTTTCCCTCCCCTTTTCCACTCTGATGGCACAACCATCACTTCTTCCTCTGACAAAGCTGAACTCTATGCTCAAACTTTTGCCAGAAACTCTACCTTGGATGATTACGATGCTATTCCTCCCTCTCCACCCCCCTCTCTCCAACTTATGCCTAATCTCTTATAAAGATGTTCTTTCTACCCTATCTGGGCTTAATACTAAGAAGGCGTAAGGTCCGGACGGTGTTCCTCCTGTTGTACATAAAAACTGTGCTTCCGTGCTGACCCCCTGTCTAGGCAAACTCTTTTGTCTCTGTCTCTCCTCTAACGTCTTTCCTTCTTGCTGGAAGTTTGCTCTCATTCAACCTGTCCCAAAGAAGGGTGACCGCTCTCAACCCTCCAACTATCATCCAATTAGACGCACCACGCTCAAGCTTCTTGTGGTGACCACCGTCGGAAAATTGTCGTATTGTCGCAGGACCCAAGGACAAGTGGTAATTTACTTGGTAACTCAACAATATAATAAGCTTCGTTTAAAAGACACTCCATTCACAAATGGTATTTTTTGGTAGTAACATATCTATTTGTGCACACACAATTAATATATGTATCAACTATAACCCTATAATCATTACACATGGCGAAAAATATAAATATATGAGAATCTACAAATTGCTTGCAAAGTATAAATGTTAACTTGCTAAGCACCAATTCCTTATAGAAATAGTTTATATAATAAACACATGTTATAGTAGAATTGTTTACAGTGGAATAAGCTACTGTCAGTAAGTTAAACTATCGTTAAAACTCATTAAACGTATGGAGGCGTATTTATACGAGGATATGGCAGGAGGGAAGCCATGGAGGCCTGTCCTTGGCCCCGCCCCTCAAATGTACAGTCACGAGTATAAATGCTGCGACAACCAGATAACGTCAACTCCTTCATCACGAGAGGTTTATACTGAGCTGAATAAAGTCGTCTGACGGTAACTAGAATGAAATAAAGAAATCATTGTGAGTATGAATAAAAAGTTTAGCAATACCTTTGGAGACGAAAGGGCGAACATAATCTGGTTGGTGTCGCAGTATTTATGCTCGTGACTGTACAACTATTATATTATATTAGATTAGATTTGATTAACCTAACCTAACCTAACCCTAAAATGTAACAAAATCAACCAAAATAAAAATTATAACAAAATCAAAAATATAAAATACTGTACACTGAATTCGAGTGGGATCGAACACTGGTTTACCGAGTGGAAAGCGGGAGCTATACCAATTGGGCTATGGGGAGATCTGGCAGTAACGGTTTGAAGGCTTTATTTAAACGCGGGGCGAGCCAAGGGCGAAGGGAGGTGAGGGACGGGGCCAAGGGGCCTAAGATTCTCACGCAGTCTTATTTTACGGACTATTATAATATTCTACTCTACGTGAGGATGAAGCGCTATATATATAATGTCAAACACTTCTAAGAAACTTACATTGGATGAAGTATTTACTTCATAAACCTCTGAATAGAGGAACTGAAGCGATAATATATTTTGTACAAAGGTTTGAGACATTCAGAGATATATAGTTTTATATTTACAAAGAGCGAATATGCTACAAATTAAATACACGAAAACTGCTTCAAAAATCATACTAATAGCTGCTATAGTATATAACGCATAATCTTGGTATATTTCTTTTTTACCTAAAAAATATTATGGTTCTTCCCCAAAGCGACCATTCTCCATCTGGTGGCCACCCCAAGAAGCTCCTCCGTGGCGCGTCTAATTGCTCTCATCTCTTGTATCTCTAAACATTTTGAAACTATTCTTGCTTCCAAATTTCTTAAACATTTCTCTTCTTTCTCTTCTCATAATCTGCTCTCAGATCGCCAGTATGGCTTCCTTAAGGGTCGCTCTACTGGTGATCTCCTTTCATATCTTACTAACTCTTGGTCATCCAACTTTCGGGACTTCGGTGAGACTTTTTCTGTTGCACTAGACATATCGAAGGCCTTCGATAGAGTCTGGCGTAAATCTTTAATTTTCAAACTGCCCTCCTTCGGTTTCTGTCCCTCCATCTGTGCCTTTGTCTCTAATTTCCTTTCCGGCTGTTCCATAGCTGTGGTTGTGGACGGCCATCGCTCATTCCCTCATCCTATCAACTCCGGTGTTCCTCAGGGTTCTGTCCTATCTCCTATTTTCTTTCTAATTTTCATAAATGATCTTCTCAACTGTACATCCAGTCCCATTCATTCATATGCAGACGACTCTACTTTACACCACTCAATTAGTTTTCCAGAACGCCCCAGCCAGCAGTCCCTCAAAAGTAAACGTAATGAAGTCATAAAATGCTTATCTTCTGATCTAGCTACTATTTCCAATTGGGGTAGAGAAAACCTTGTTGCATTTAATGCTTCCAAAACTCATTTTATTCATCTCACTACCTGTCAGGAACCTCCAGAAGACTATCTCTTATTCTTCAACATTACAAAAATCAACCCTTCATCTTCCCTCAATGTTCTCAGTGTCCCTTTTTCTTCTGCTCTCACTTGGAAAGACCATATTACTAGTCTCGCTAAGGCAGCCTCCCAGAAGCTGGGTGTGCTCAACTGCCTCCAGGGGTTCTTTACCCCTATGCAACTTCTTGCTCTGTACAGGGGCACAGTGCGTCCTTGTATTGAGTATTGTTCACATGTGTGGGGAGGATCCTCTCATACCGCACTCCTGGATAAAGTAGAAAGGAAAGCCTTTTGTATCATTAACTCCTGTCCACTCACCAACTCTCTCCAATCTTTCTCTCTTCGCCGCAATGTTGCATCTCTCTCACTATTCTATCGCTACTACAATAATCAGTGTTCCTCGGAGCTTTCCCTGTGTATACCACCTCCTCTACGTAGGGTACGTAGTACCCACCTTGCAACACAATCCCACTCCTACTCTGTGCAACTCTCCAACCCAAGAGTGAAACGTTATTCTCAGACTTTCTTCTATTCAACTGCTGAGCTCTGGAACTCTCTCCCAGAATCAGTCTTTCCCTCTTCATATGACTTAAATTGCTTCAAACTCTGTGTGTCAGGCATTTTAGCTCGAACGTCCCTTGATTTCGGCCCTGTCACTCTTTGAAATCTGGGGGAGGCACTCGTTGCAGGCAGTTTGCCTCTTGCCTCCCTCATTCACATATAAAAAAAAATATATATATATATATATATAATAATAATAAAAATAATAATAATAATGAAGTAGGTGTGCAGTTTTCGCATTATAAAAAAAAACTAGAAAAAAAAACTGCATACGCAACTCTGCGACCTATAATTCTGCAAGTAGTATTGAATCTCTTAGGTAAAATAGGTTTATATACAGTATATATATATATATATCACAATATGTAAAATATACTGGTATACTGTATATATAATATATATAAGAAAGAAATAGTGACCATAATCTGTGACCTTTACCATTCACCTTGACCTTTGAATAACAAAAACTAAAAATTTGGACAATCGTTGCATTGACCAACCAAATTTGCAAGCAAAATTTGGTGACGATACATAACCCGTTCAGTACAGTTCTGTTGGTTTCATTTCATACTGGATACTAAGACGATTTTATTTAGTTTATGAAGGGCCTCCACAAAATTAGCAGGTTGTCAACTATCTTAACTCTTTCTACTACCACAGATCCTTCATAAGCTCCACAAAATCGTCTATGTATAGCTAGAGTACAATAAAAAAGACGTCATCGGTACACAAAGGGTTAAACAGTCTAGGAAGAGTTTAAAGACAATTATTAACACTCTTCATTTGTTCTTTGTCCTTGACCTTTAACCTTAAGTATTATATATACATATATATATATATATATATATATATATATATATATATACATATACAGTATATATATATATATATATATATATATATATATATATATATATATCTATATATATATATATTATATATATGATTGAAATATATGTTATTTAAGTAAAATGCAACTAACAGTCGTCAGCTTATCGAAAATTGAGTTTGTTTATGATGAAGGTTAACTTATGACCTTGGCCTGTGACCTAGACCTTTCTGTAGGATTATATTTTTGTTTGCTTTGATGTAACTCTAGAAAATCAAATAAGTGTGTTAAATTTCATTAAAGATCATCAGTTAGTTTCAGAGGTATTAAAGGAATAGTTTGCCTTGACCTTTGACCTTCATCTTGACCTTCGTGATGTCTGAAAATTTAACATTTTAATTTTCCCTTAAACCACAACTGTCTCAACGAATTTTGTGAAGTTTACATGAACAGTAAAGAAATTAGCATATTGACCTTATATTTAACGTTGACCTGTGAACTTGACCTATCAAATGGAACTATGTTTATTCTTGTATGACCTTGCTCTAGACATTCCGAATATGCATGATATGCCTAATGAGAATCTTACATTAAATATGAAATACTAGTAAAAATCATATATCGACCTTTAATCTTGACTTTTGACTTTTCGGCCTTAGAATTTCTTATCAATTATTTGGTTAGCTTAACAGCAATGTTCGATTTAATTAGCATTATGAATATGGTGCAGCCTAATTTGTATAAAAACTTATTGATTACAAATAGTGATCATATACTGTGTCCTTGACCTTTGACCTTTGACTAAAAGTAAAATACATATATTTGGATGGTCGTCGCATTGACCAACTGAATTTGCCTGTATAATTTTATGACAATACATTAAACAGTCAAGGAGGAGTTTAGGGAAAATTACAATACTCTTATTTTGACCTTGACCTCTGACCTTAACTATTACAATATTTATGTGAAATTTGATATATCTTTGGCTATATTTAAATAATAAGCCATAACACAGCCAGTTTTCTAAAATTTGAGTAATTTGTTTTAATAAATAATAAAATTTGACCTTTGACCTTGACCTGTGACCTTTATGTACGAGTAACTTTTTTTTTGCATTGGCATTGCCCATGAACATCAAATATGCATGCCTAATTTCATTAAAACACATCGGTTAGTTTCATATGTATTAATAGAATAGTTGACCTTGAGCTTTGACCTTTATTTTAACCTTTATATGTCTTAACATGTATTATTTTCCTTTTCACTTAAGTGCAGCTATCTCACAAAAAAATTTGAAGTTTGCATGAAAAGTAAAAATAAAATAGCATATTGATCTTTTATTTGACCTTGACCTGTGACCTTGACCTTTCATATTGAATATAATAGTTGATTGTATGACCTTGGCCTAGGTTTTCCGAATAAACATGGTAAGCCTAGTGATAACGTAACAGTTAGTATGAGAAATACTAGTAAAAATACTATTTTGACCTTTGACCTCGAACTTTGATATTACTCTTTAGAATATTCATCTAAAATTTGTGCAATACGATATCAATGTTACCAGTAACTTGTAAAGTGAAAATTAAGACATTTGAATAAAAACTAAAACTAAATAGTATAAGTTGACCTTTTACCATGACCTGTGACCTTGACCTTTATGTAAGAGTAAACAATTGTGTTCATTGACTTTGCCCAGGAAAATCAAATAAGCATGCCTAATTTTATTAAAACCCATCAGTTAGTTTCATATATTAATAGAGTAGTTGACCTTGACCTTTGACCTTTATCTTGACCTTTATATGTCTCAACATTTATTATTTTCCTTTTCACTTAAAGTGCAACTATCTCGCCAAATTCTGTGAAGTTTGCATGAAAAGTAAAGAAAATAGCATATTGACCATTTATTTGTCCTTGACCTGTGACCTTGACCTTTCATATGGAATTGAATAGTTTCTTGTATGACCTTGGCCTAGGTATTCCGAATATACATGGTAATTAGCCTAGTGATGATGTAACAGTTAGTATAAGAAATACTAGCAAAAAACTATTTTGACCTTGACCTTTGACCTTACCCTTTAAAATATTCATCTAAAATTTGGGAAATACGATATCAAGGTTACCAGTAACTTGTATAGTGAAAATGAAGACATTGGAGTAAAAAGTAAAATAAATAGTAAAAGTTGACCTTTGACCTTGACCTGTGACCTGGACCTTTATGTAAGAGTACTTTTTTTTTTGTCATTGACATTGCCCTGTAAAATCAAATAAGCATGCCTAATTTCATTAAAACCCATCAGTTAGTTCCATATATATTAATAGAATAGTTGACCTTGACCTTTGACCTTTATGATATTTGTGTCCAATTTTATTTTTTTCCTTTTCACTTAACGTGCAACAATCTCACCAAATTTTGTGAAGTTTGCATGAAAAGTAAAGAAAATAGCATATTGACCTTTTATTTGACCTTGACCTGTGACCTTGACCTTTCGTATGGAATTGTATATTTCTTGTAAGACCTTAGCCTAGGTATTCCGAATATACATGGTAAGCCTAGTGAGAATCTAACAGTTAGTATAAGAAATACAGGTGAAAAACTTATTTTGACCTTTGACCTTGACCTTTGACCTTACCCTTTGGAATATTTACCTATAATTTGGTCAATACGATATTAAGATTACCAGTAACTTGTATAGTGAAAATGAAGACATTTGAGTACAAACTAAAATATATGATATATTTACCTTATTTTTACCCTTTACCTTTGACCTTAACCTTCAAGTTAAATGGAAAATTTCTTTTTGACTGACCATCGCATTGACCAAATGGATATACCTGTAAATTTTGGTGAAAATCCATCAAACGGTCTAGGAGGAGTTTCCGGACAGACAGACGGACGACGACGACGGACGACGACGACGGACGACGACAGACAGGCTGGCTGGTGGTGCACAGTATACGGGCGGGATCTGCTTGCGCGATACCACTCTGCTTCGCAGAGTTGATAATAACAATAATAACAATAATAATTGGCATTTCTTTCATAATACTATATCTACGTGTTTCAGTACTTCCATTTGACTATCATAGTGTGGTTGGGTTTAGTGTAACACTCGGTGCATGTTCCTATATATCGACAAGGTATATGTACGAAGAGTGTACTCGAAGAGTGTGTTTCAGTACTTCCATTTGACTATCATAGTGTGGTTGGGTTTAGTGTAACACTCGGTGCATGTTCCTATATATCGACAAGGTATATGTATTAAGAGTGTGTGCTAATTTAACATTATTGATGGTACAGTGGTAGAGCACTGTCGTCCTCTTTGTGGGTCCCGAGTTCGATTCCCGGTAGTTGCAATCATTCATTATTTATTAACCCTACACATTATATTGTGTAAGTGGTTAGATGTTAAGGACAGTGCCACTTCAACCAATGTCGATAGTGTGAATTGGTCTACTGAATGAGTCGTTTGAAAACATAAATATTACCACTTTTCAGACTCCGAACTTAACTCTTCCATGATTGTATTTTCACGTTATTTAGCTTTCTATTTTGACTACCACTATACTTTATGTTGATTATGACAAGCCTATATACAGTATATATAGTCCATTCGTTTTAGGTAGGTGTAAGAGCTTGACCACTAACCTCTATAACTCACAAACCATTAGAGTATTCCAGCTAATGTTTATACCGTTTGGGAAGGGTCAGTCAGGGAATATGTATGGAAATTTACAGCCTATTTGCTCTTGCCCATTTTGAGTTACAGAGGATTAGAGGTGAGGATTTCTGGCCTACGTATAATGAACGGACTATAGTAGCTTTAACCTCCAACCCCTTGTAACTAGGGCAGGACTGGAGCAAACAGGCTGTAAATGTCTACACTTGACTCATAAAAGGAGAGGGATGTTTTTCTGGTCTCCCTTTGTAATGCCACGTTATAATAAAACGTGATATAATCTGATTGCGGTTTTCACCTTAGGAAATAGTGTCAACCAACAACTTGGATTCCTCTCCGCTGGGAAGTTACTAGCCTTAGCTTGACAATCACACTCAATAATAATTATATCAATGGAGACAACATATACAGTAAAGGTTTACAAGTGTTATTCCTTAATAGCTAGGGTACATACTCAAGATGATATTGGAAGATAAATTTTCAGTAACACATAATTATATTTATGGTTACTGATGAAACACATAAGATATAACAATGTTTCTAAATGAACATAAATAATAACTATGTTACTAAAAGAACATAAGTAAATATAATGTTATCATAATGAACATATAAATAATAAGTATGCTACTGAATGAACATACACATAATAATACACAGAGATGTTAAGTCTCAATCACAATAAAACTCGGTTCACACATACACAAATTAACGTCCCGTCTGGCCCCGACCTCTTACTTCGCCTGCAAACGGGCAAGGACGCCGGCAAAATCGCCTATGGACGGTACAGGGATGTGTGGTGTCGCCAGCACGCGGGAGGGGGGGGGGGGCGAGAGGCGGCGACCATCTTGTGCATGCATAAAATGGTCGGTGTGGGCCGGGGCAACTGCCACAAAACGTGTCAGGCCGGGACACAGATGGGCGCATTCGGCGTCTAGGCGCCAACTGGGGGGTCTAGACGCCAACTGGGGGGGTCTAGACGCCGACAAAGTGGGATGAGAACGGCAGCAAATAACCATTGGAAAGAGAGTCGGCGATGTGTCACCGTCGTGTCACGTGAGCTGGTGACACCTCACCACCGTGTACTGACCATAGTCGATTTTGCCGGCGTCCCTGCTCATTTGCAGGCAAATTAAGGGGTCGGGGACGGATGGAACGTTAATTCGTGCATGTGTGAACCGAGCAAAAGGGGTCTGAGACGGACGGGATGTTAATTCGTGCATGTGTACCATGGGGCCTCCAGATTGATGCCGTCCTGCCTATTTTTTTGGTCGTGGCCGGACGGGACGTTAGGTCGTGCATGTGTGAACCGAGCTTAAGTAGTGTCCTGTAAGAATGAATGAAAAGCTCTAAATATGGCTTCACTCAAAGTAAATAATAGTTACTGCGCTTAGCATACACGCGGTACTGAAGGTATGTAAATTAAGGCACTACTTGACTTCTAAACGAACAATAAGTTATGAAAACTTGAACAGGAGATAAATCTCTAATAACTCAAAGAGTAATAATTATGAATAATTATACATTCCTGAATAGATTATATTTGGATAATAGTCATGTATGCGTGACTGAGTTTCAGAACGAACAATAAGTTAATGCAACTTGAATAAACAGAGGGTTGGGACAACTCGAATAATACACAAATGAATTAAGCTTCATATAGCGTGATAATTAATAGTAGTCATAAATGAACAACTGATTTAGAAATACACTGTGAATAAACTTATTTATGATTTATGTACCCAGATGATGAATTAGGTCTGAGTAAGTATTCACAGAATTTGACGTGTAAGTGTATGTTTTTATTCCCGGATGAACATAATATTATGTATATTTCCCATGAAGAATACAGGCGACTGTATTCGAGAAGTATATATATATTAATCCCACGATAGATGTGTAATTGTTCTCCCTTAGCAGAGCAATGGATAAAGAATAAAAGGGAAGAATGGTCAAGCTTCAATATTTACGTTAATTATGAATCTCAACATACCAAGTTAACTCTAGTTAAAATCATCGTTACCATTACAAAACAAGAGAACACTTAAAAGTTTTTAGGAAGAACAGAAGCACTGGTAGAGAGTCTGGCAAGCACGTTGTCACTGGTTTAGTTGTCCCGCGCTTGACTATAGGGACTTGGAGAGCTCACACCCTCTTGGTAGGTCCGGGTCCAAATAGTTCTAAGTGCCTAGCTCGTTGTTCTTTCTTCTTTCTCCTCTCTCGTCGCACATGGTCACACTCTGCACTCGGTCATTTCACTTTAGCAGGACAATTGGGCTGAGGTAAAGAATACTGAATGGAAATCTAAATCACTATCAAGGTTACTCCCGGTGGTATTGGTTTTTTCCTGGTCTGGTCGTGAACCTTCGAATTAACGGACTGTATTGGTTCATCACAGGAAGTTCCTCACTAGCGGATGTATTGCCCTGATCCTTTTCCAACCTAGGGATCCCAATGTTGCTTAACTTTTCTCTGGGTCGTGCAGGTAGTAACCCTTTTTTGTGTCGGCATCAAGGGGCTTAGCTCCCGGGGTAGTAGGGGCATGGGGGAAAGCTTTATTTTGATTTTAGAGGGGTGGGAAGTTGCACTAAAATTATTTAGAGTGGTTATTAGAGGAGGAAGATATTTGGGATTTGTTGGTCAGTGGGCTATATCTAGGCATGATCTGGTAAGGAATTAGAAGACAATTATGAGGTTGGGGGCTTTGTAGAGAATTCGGGCTTACTTGATTAGTAAGACTGAGGGAAGAACTGGAGGTTGAAATTGCTTGTTGTATAGCAAAGCTAATCTGGCTGGGAGAATTGGTTTGATACACGATGGGAGGGTATTGGGGGTTTTGGTGGGGAACTTGCATAAATGGGTCTTCATCGAAATCTAGCACTGGGGTTTTAGGGCTTTACCTGAGTTGGCCCTGGAGTCCTGGGGTTCCAGATTTCTGTGAGAGTTGAAAGCGCGTTTTCTGGCTTGCTCATTTCCCATACTCTAGTTAATAGTGCGTTTTCTGGCTTGCTCATATCCCATTTTCTACTCTATTGTTGATGTTGGTCCTGGATCCCGGAGGGTCCGGGTTGCAGTGGTTGAGTCCTTATGGTGGCAATTCGGCAGGTGTTGTTGGAGTTGCTGCTTGAAGATGGGAGCAGGTTGCTGGATGGTTTTGGCATTTCTTGGCCAGACTCCGTCATTTCACCCTTCATGCTCATGTTTAGCCCCATTAGTTTTCAGATTTTATAACTTTCGGCTCATTATTTTGGAGATTATAAGACTTTTCGCCCAATTTCTTTATCAATATGAAGACTTTTCGTGTCATTTAGGTGTCGACCTATTCCTGGTGAATGATAGCGAGCCTGTAGTTGAAAGAGCATAGCTCGTCACATATTTTGACTCAGGTATCCCCAGAATCGTCATTGTCAATGTACACCATGCATAATCCTATGTAAAATGTTAGGTGGCTGGGTTCTATATATATATAAATATATGCAATTTTGTGTTGGGGGGGGGGGGGGAAATTTCGTGACGTCACTGGAGTTATAGTGACGTCAGCATGGTACCGTGAGTACCTATATTTTCACAATACCACCCTCAGTCAAACTCTAATTCCCTTCGTCATGTTGTGGAGGTGCCAGTTTCTCTAATATGTTTTCCAATAATAGCCCCATGGAAAACGAAGATATACAGTATATTACCTATCACATAAAGATTCATATATTAGTAAATGCAAGTAGAGAACATTGGAAATAACCTAAATAATCCATTTAGCTGGAAAAAATATAAGTGTATTTGGGAATCGGCTAATCTGTCTTCTTTTTCTTATGGGGGTCGGTCGAGTATTCCTATCCCAGCCATATGCCTTTGTTTCGGCTTCCTTTCTTTTAGGGAAATATGTTTCTCAATAATATCCCCATGGAAAACGAAGGGTTGTCTTACTTGTCGCATAATGATTCATATATTACTAAATTAAAATAGAGAACATTGGAAATAACCTAAATTTTCCATATAGCCGGAAATAATACAATTGAATTGGGGTTTCGATTATCGCAGATATCTAGTTTAAATTATCCTATGTATGGTACCATTCACAGATCGAGTTGCCAACGGCCACCAGACTTTTGCCGTGCTCGAATTATTTTGTGACATATTCCATTAAGACTTCGTTCACAGATGTATTCTGATGTTGTGTAAGCGCCAATTACTATTATGTGTGATATAGCAGTAAATTAGGGAGAATAATTCGTATTATTATTCATTTATTTTCAATATTTATATACGAGTCTCTCATAAATGCTATTAAAGAAAATGTTGCTGTTTGCGCTATTATAGAAAATGTTAAAACAGGCCATATGCTTATCATTTGAACCAAAATCAGTTAAATCACGACTGTATTTCGATACATCGTTAGCGAGCCTAACCTACCATTACTTATATTAATACAAATGCATAAAAAACTATAAATAACAATAAGTTGGTGGGATAAAGAATAGAATCTACTTCTAGATGGCGAAGGGGTATAATCCTGTGTAGCTGGAGGAACTGTTCTTATATCTCATTAATTTGGTAATGTTACAATAATGTAATCAAGTAAGGAAGTATACTGTGAAGATACTTTACATGCATAGGTTTGCATACCTTATGTGTGTGTGTGTGTATATATATAATAGTAATTCGATCACCACGAATTGAGTAGGTTGAATGAGAAGTTATAATTCATTTATTACCATGACCGGTACAGTAGGCCTATACTGTATTTAGGGCTCATTAACCCGGCAAGTGCTGAAAGACTAATAAGAGTTTTACCGCTGCGCTGCGGAAAGCCTAATATAATCCAGGTTTTTGAGCGTGTATCAAAACCGCGGGCTTACAGCCAGGCGGCTACAAATTGGTGTGGCTGTAGTACAACTTGACAACTCTCGATACCACCCCGCCACTCGCTCGGCCCGCACTCACTCAAGCGGTACACAAGCACTTGTCATGGAGCCTAGACGTCCCTCACGCTCTCGCCCTGATGACACAACCAGCCCTCCTTCTGGTGGTGTCAGCGGCCATGGAAGGCAGAGAGTGGCTGCTAAAGACCCGAGCTACCATTACTACGGCTCGAGTAGCTCCGAGGACGAGCAACCTGCACGTAAAGCACGTAAAACACGTGCAAGCAGGGGCAGTGCACAGAGGTCATTGTCTTCCAGGGACACTGCCACGCCCACCCAGGCAACTGCTACCACCACTACCACCACCACTGCCACCACTACCACTGACGTAGGAGGCCGCCCTGGGGCTGCAGGACCTGCGGGGGCCACTGGTTAGACAGGGACGGGCATGGGTAAAAAAACTTTTACCTCTGCCACTACCACCGTGCCACCACCACCACCACCAGCCGCCCCTGCTGCCTCTGCCCCTGGCCCTGCCCCTGCCCCTGCCAAAGGGAAGAAAGGGACGAAGGGCTAGGCGACAAAGGCGACAGGGACCACCATAATATTGCCATCCAGGATCTCTGCTGGCCCTGCCGACGCCGCCCCTGCTGGCCCTTCTGCCCCTGCCCCTGCCAAAGGGAAGAAAGGGACGAAGGGCAAGGCGACAAAGGTGACAGGGACAACCATAATATTGCCATCCAGGACCTCTGCTGGCCCTGCCGCCGCCGCCCTAACATACAGCTGACTGCCGTGGCTGGCCTTGGACAGCGACACACAGACTTCCCTCCCTCCCACCCACTCACTCACTCCAACTCTCCCCTAAATACATTCATAAGGGTTATATATCGCATAATTGGTCTATATGCGGTATAGCATGACAGTGCTGAAAATACGATATATATATATACGTGATATTACAGCCAACAGTCCCTGTACAACTTGGCAACTCTCGATGCCACCCCACCACACGCTCGGCCCGCACTCACTCAAGCGGTAAACAAGCACTTGTCTCCCGCGTAAACTCTCTCACCTCAGTTCCCGTCTCTAAACTCTCTCATAATTCGCTTATATGTCGTATATTTGGTCTATATGCGGCATATTCCTTGGTATATGGGTGGCCTACATACGTACACATACTCTACATAGCATAAAAGTGCTCAAAATAGGATACATATGCGACATTACGCCCTAACCCGCCCTCCCCTCCCTCCCCTCCCTCTACTCCTACCCCTGGGCCCGGGTAATCTTGCCGCGCAATGACAATCTGGCCGCACGATGCCATTCGCTCCACATTTTTCAACTACGGACCCCCCCACCCCCCCTAGAAATGTTTTGGGGGGTCAAATATATATGGCTCGATGCGCGCGAACATTCCCTACACGTGATGTACTTTTCATCGATATTTGCAAGGGGCGCCCAAATCGTCATACCTCCGCACAGGGGTGCCTGCCTGTATACTACAAGGGGAGTGCAGCGGAGAGGTTAAAAGCTAAATTCGCTTTGACCTAACTTTGCTGGGAACCTATCTCGGTCTTATTGGGGGTTGACTGTATAACCTTGTGTGAAAAGCAGAAACAACAAAGTATTATGTTATAACATACTAGTACTGCGTAGTCAAGATGGCGTCTAGATGCTAACACCTGGCGGTAACCATACAATATAAAGTTACCCATAGCGGTCATTTCAAAGGGCTAATCTCTTGAACAAACAGTAGTGCCAATGTAGCATATGTATAGCTACATCTGTAGGAATTTACTTCGATCTAATAGCATTTTCTTGCATCCAGTGACATGAATTCTAGTTATATTTTAGGAATATTAGCGATATTGAACAATATTAGAGAGATCATGGTATTATTTAATATATTGTTGCCAGTATTTCGCTATCTAGCGACATTCTAGAAACTTTTGAGAATGGATCTAGCGCTATTTTGTTTTTAGTTTTGGTAACCTGGGACCGAACTGGTTATTTATTTATCTCTTGGATATATATTATCAACTGTCCAAGGCTGTAGGTGGGTACAATTGACAAAGGTGAAGATAAATCTGGAGTCATACATAGAATATAAGCTAATTAGCAAGAATTGGAGCTGAAATGAGTGTAGCATTGGTAAGGCTGTAAAACAAATCCAGGCTAACTTGTGAACCACTGTGAACTGGTCTTAATTTCGGCTGTGTTTTCAAAGGTGGCACTTCACCCCTCAAAATAGAAATATCTAATGTGAATTTGTTTTCTATTTTAGGGTAAAAACTATAAAAAAGCAAAGCACATGTGCATCATATGTCAAATTAACATGCTTTAAATAGTGACAAAAACAGGATGAGATTTTTGGCGAGCTATGCCCTTTTAAGAGAAACCGTCATTCGGCCGGGACGCTTTTCTATCAAAAAATGTATATATTTATCTTGAAATCGAAAAAATTAACAAAAAAAGTGAACCATTCCCCCTTAATAGGTAGGCTATATGAGTGAAAGTGGTGTGGGGTGGGATTACAGATGACAGCTGACAGATGACAGAGGAACATGGAGGTGATTTTTTCGTGTCCACCTCCTCGGTAATTGACCCTACCAAGAATTCTTGGAGTTGCCGCCTGAGACACGTTTTGTACTGTAAGCGACCTGCAGGAAAAGCTAAAGAGAAGTACAAAGTGAGGCTAGAGGGGATGGAGGAAAATAGGTGGCCAAAGAAGGTATACAGATGGGCGAGCGAGGGAAGTAAATGGAACAGGGAGTGCAAAAGAAGGCTGGAAAGGATAAATATAATACAGGACCATGTGGGAGGGGAATTTAGAAAACGAAATGGGAGGGATGATTGGGTAATATTGGAAAATGGGAGAGGATGTATCAGAGGGATAGAGAAAGGGATAAAAGAGGAGGGAAGAAGGAAGTGGAGGGAAGGGGTTGAAAACAAAGCCACATTGTCGTATTACAGAGAGAAGGAAAAACCAGCTAGGGAACTTTTCTATGATGGGGGATGGGGATCTAAATTGCTGTTTAAAGCAAGGACAGGATCCCTAGAGACAAATGAAAGAACAAGGAGATGGAACGGGATAGGACTGCACTGTAACCAATGCGAACTAGGAGGAGACCCAATAGTCGAGGACATAGAACACATACCTTTAGATGTGTTCGCCGCTCTTCTAGCGGCACCAAGGAGCGCGACGCCCCTCGTTATGGGTGGTGATTTGGTGCAGTAGACTGTTTGAAGCGACAGCTCGCTCCCTTGCGAGGATGGGCTCGTCTGGCACTTTTTGCAGTTCGACATCTAGGGCTCTCTTGAAGTTGTCTAACGAGATGTCCCTCATGGCTTTTACTCGCCGTGGGAGTTTGTTGAAGAGACGTGGGCCTCTGTGTGATAACCAGCCCTCTCGCAGAGAGCCCATAGCACCTTTGTTATTCATCCGGGGGATTTCGCATTCCCAGCCTCTCCTATCACTGAATTTCATGACTATCGGAGTATGTAGGTTTGGTACTAAACCCTCTGCGATTTTCCACGTGTATATTATTAGGTAACGTTCTCTTCTACGTTCCAGTGAGTACAGATTCAGTGCTCTTAAACGCTCCCAATAGTGTAGATGTTTTATCGAACTTATATGCGAAGTGAAATTTCTTTGTACACTCTCTACGTCATTTATTTCACCTGCTTTGTATGGGGATGTTAATACTCTACAGTATTCAAGCCGCGGTAGCACTAGAGATTTGAAGAGCGTTATCATAGGTACTTCACCGCGTGTTTTAAAAGTACGCAGAATCCAACCCGTTAGACGTTTCGCAGCCGCCACTTTGACCTGGTTATGTACTTTGAAACCCATATTTTCAGACATTAATACCCCAAGGTCTTTCACACTGTCTTTCCGTTCTATTATGTGGTTAGATTCTGTTAAGTAATTTGTAATTTCTTTAACACCATTATTATCTCCATATCGTATTAATTGGAATTTTTCCTCATTGAATTGCATGTTGTTTTCCCTGGTCCACTGGAACACTACATTCATGTCTTCCTGCAGTCGGCCCGTGTCTTCTTGTGTGTTTACTATCTTGCTTAATTTTGTGTCATCAGCAAAAGACGACACCGTACTGTGTCTGGTGTTGGTATCTATGTCGCAAATTAGTATGAGGAACAGAAGGGGTGCTAGCACTGTTCCTTGGGGCACTGAGTTTTTGACATCCGAAGGCTCAGATGTGACTTGGTTTACTGCTACTGATTGTTTTTGGTTTACGAGGAAATTGTATATCCACCGTCCGATTTTCCCAGTTATACCTTTTGCTTTCAGTTTGTGGGCTATTATACCATGGTCACATTGATCAAATGCCTTAGCAAAATCGGTGTAAATGACATCCACGTTTTTCTTTTCTTCTAGCGCTTTAAGAATTTTGTCATAGTGTTCCAAAAGTTGTGAGAGACATGATCTTCCCGCTCTGAACCCATGTTGACCGGTGTTGTGTAGTTCATTTGTCTCCATGAATGTTGAAATTTTTCTTCGCAGGACTCGTTCGAAAACTTTAATGATGTGAGAGGTTAGAGCTACCGGGCGGTAGTTTTTTGGTAGTGCTTTACTCCCTCCTTTATGCAGTGGGGCAATTATTGCGTTTTTCAAGCTATCTGGTATATCACCAGTGTCTAGACTCCTTCTCCACATTATAGCCAGGGGTTTTGAGAGGTTTTCCTTTCATTTCTTCATTAGGATCGAATTCCATGAGTCCGGGCCTGGTGCCGAGTGGGAAGGCATGTTGGAAATGGCCTCTTCTATGTCTTTTGGACCGAAATCAATATCCAGCATCCGAGGGGTTTCCGTGGGGGAGGTTTCCATGAAAAATATATTTTGGTCTCTGATGACTTTTGTTTCATCAGGCTCACTGAATGCCATTTCATACTGCCTGCTTAAGAGTTCGCTCATTTCCTTTTTGTCCCCTGTGAAAGAGCCGTCCCCTTTGCTCAGTGGGCCGATGTTTGATGTTGTTTTAGCCTTTTGTTTGGCGTATGAAAAGAAGTATTTGGAATTTTCCTTTATACCTGCAATAGCTTTCCTCTCCTCTTCCATATGTTGTAGTTCATATGATATTCTTAGCCTTTGTTCAATTTCCACAATTTCTCTATCTATTTCGGCCTTTTGCCTATCCTGTAGATTTTGATGGGTGCGTCTTTGTGCGAGTAATTTTCTTCTTCTGTACAGCCTCCTCCTTTCCCGATCTTGTTTGCTTCTTCGTTTTGTTTGTCTTGCAGGTATATGGTGGCTACAGATTTGGATCATGGTTTCTGTTATTAAGACTAGACATTCTGCTGGTGTCAGGTTATTCATTAAATCTTCCCAGTATATTTCCTCCATTTCTTGATTTACCTCTTCCCACCTAATGTTTTTGTTATTGAAGTTAAATTTACTGAAGGGGCCGGTTTTTGTTCTCGATTCTGAGGTTGTCTGTACACTTTCTAAGGTTGTTTTGATCTCAATTAATTTATGATCTGAGTATGTTGTGTCCGATATGTTAATGCTGTGTACTAGAGAGTCGTTGTTAGTGAAGACCAGGTCTAAGATATTGTTGTCCCGTGTGGGTTCAGCAATATGTTGGGTAAGACTAAAAAAATTGCAAAGTTCAAAAAGCTCTCTCGTATTTGCTTCTCCGGTGTTGTTTGCCGTTACATAGTAACGGAGTGTACAAAATATGAAGAGGAGAGAAACGAGTTAGAGAGATACATGAGGAATAGAGTTGGGGAACTAAGGTGGGAGGAATTAACACCTTACGAGCGGCCTAGGCGGTAATTTATAATTTATGTACCGCCCAGCGGGGTGTTTTTACCCTAAATAGGGTTGTTTACGTGAGCATTTTCATGCCTAAATAAGGCCCAGAGAGTAAAACAAGTATCTATCCCTGAAAGGGCATAAACAGAGCTTTCCAATGACACCCCAACCATCCTTGTACGACCGCTAGTTTTCTTGCAACGATCGCGCAACACGAGTGAAAAAACCATGTAATTAGGTAGTTTCCCTACATAATTCCCTGTGTAGCGAGTGCGTGAGGGTGGGGGAGGGTGGACTTCATGTCAGTAGGTCCACCGCGGTGGTCTGGAGCAGTCATACGCTTGCTACTCTCCTGCCACCACTTATCTCTCTCTCTCAGCAACATTACGTGGTGAAAATGGCACACGACATAAGTTGTGAACCGCCACTTAGTCCATTTTTATTTCACACGACATAAGTTGCGCGCCGCCAAAGAAGGGTTAAAGCAGAGAGACGATAGAAAGGTTGGGGCATTGCTGGGGCTAACACAAGATATGAAAACGCAAGACATGGAGATGATGAAGAGGACACTAGAAAAGATATGGAGAAAGATAAAATGGTAGGTGAAGGGGGGGGGGGGGGAGCGGTGGGAGGGAGGGGGGAGGACGTGATAGGTAGGTCTTAAAAACTATCCCTAGTACTATCCTTCTACTCTAAACTTTCCATCTTTCTAACGTTTCTGAGCCAGTACCGATACAAAGGTCAGCCCTGTGGACCTGCGTGGTCTGCGGGCGGGTTCAAGAGAAGAAGAAGAAGAAGGGTTCCACCTACTCTGGGGCTCTGATTGAAGAAGAAGGAAAGGAGGAAACACATAAACAAACCAACATTCCTGGGCCTAGGGTGGCTAAATGGACTCGCTCGTCGGCTGTTGGAGTGAGTGGACGTGCTTTTTCTTGTATGGTCTTCCATCTCGCCGGCTGAACTCGTGCCAGTAACGTCTCCAGACTGTCCCCGTCTGCCCTGTAGACGCGGGACTGATGTCTGGCCCTACCATAGCTACAGGTGGCATGGATGTGTTGGTGATGCAGACGCACATGGAGTACTCCCCTTCCAGCCTGAAACGACCGCATGGCTCGGAAGACGGCTTTTCTCCCGCGAACGCCAAGGCTACCAGGGCTTCCTCATCAACCTCTGTGGACAAAGGAGACACGTATGCTACTTTCCTTATCCAGGAGGCCTCAGGTAAGCATGTTTTCACTGTTCCCCCTAAGCTCACAGAGTACTTGGCTGGTGCCCCTTTTGGTAAGTATTGTAGTGCGGACAGAACCTTGATTAAAGGGAATGGTGTGTCTCTGGAGTTACAGCTCAGGGAGGCAGACCTGGGAAAAGTCGATCCCCCTATGGACGATCTTACCACCTTGGGCCCCTGGTCAGGGAAGTGTCGGAGATTGAGAGATTGGGAGGTAGGCTCAGGCACGTACTCCTTCAGTGTCATTGGCCCTGTGGATCTCAACATCGCGGTGGGTACCCTTGCCTCTGATTTACAAATACTACGTCCGAACTCGGACCGCCCCCTTGCCCCGTGCCATCTTGTTGAAGTGGTTAGACTCCCAGCCAGGTTCCCGTCCCCGGACCAGCCTAAATTGTCTATGACCCTTAGGCTACGCTTCACCGGTCCCCTGCCCAGCCGTGTGGACTACGGGGGCGTCTCGTACAGGGTCAGTCCTTTTACATTCCCTGTTTATAGATGTTTTTGGTGTCACGCCTTTGGTAACGGTTCTACCTCATGTAAGTCTGGGTATAGGTGTTCCATGTGCAGCGGTAATCACAAGTTTCGTTCTGAGAGTGGCCCCCCCTGTCCTCTTGACCCGCTCTGTTATCTATGTGGTGGTCCCCATCGTCCGGTGTCACATATGTGCCCGATTTACCGTCTAGCATTCAAATTAGACCGTGACGGCAGGGCTGAGGGTACCCCGACCGAGGAAATCAACAAAGATCTGCGGGCACTCCCTTTTACTTATCGTCGGGAGCGCCAGGTATCTCACGAGATACAGCGGCCACCACGTTCCTCTCCTGGTGCTCTTCAGTATGGTAAGTTTGGGGAGTCGCTGCGTGGCGCTCCTCATCCTAATACTCCTTCTCCTTCACAGGTGCCCCTTCATATCAGATTTGATGCCCTGTCGGCGCTGGGTGACGCGGTGGCCTTGGGGTGCAGTAATGCTCCTTCCCGGTTGGCGACTGCAGGTGGGGGTCCCACCTCCGGCTCTGCGCCCAGTAGGTCTTATGCTTCTATTGTACATTCTCCTAGGTCTCCCAGGCGCTCCATGGTACCAGCTCCTCCCCACTCCCCCCAATGTCCCCCATCTGACTGGGGTTCCTCGGAGGGGGCCGCGCAGATCCCCCCCCTTTCTCAGGCCCTGCCCCAGGACAGAGACACCCGTGCCCCCCCTTCAGACCCCCTGTTGGCACCTGCCGTCTCATGGTACCAGTACTCATCAGTCGGGACCCTGCCCCTCCCTGGATCCGACCGCCCTCCTTCATATTATTATTAATGCTATTCAGTTTTTTCTCCAAGGTATGGCTCCGAAGGATATCTGTGAGCAGCTCATGCCCCGGTTTGTATTCCCTGTCGCCGCTTTCATAGACCCCGTCCACGCCAATTCTCTCTCTTTGTTAGTGTGGAATGCTCGTTCCATTCTCAGGAAGACACATGAATTTAAAATGTTAGTCAATGTGCTTCGTCCTACAGCCATTGGGGTCAGTGAAACCTGGTTGCACTCACATTTTAATTTCAGCTTACGAGGTTATACAGTGGTACGGCAGGATCGGCAGGGTGGTGGGCTGGCCTTGCTGTTTAATGATATTGTGCATTTCCGTTCTTTTACCTCTTAGGGCTTTTCAGGGTGGGATTTTGGAGATAATAGGCGCACAGGTGGAGCTACAGGGGCGTCTGGTTTCCCTTCTTCTTGTGTATAATCCGTGTCGGGACCTCACTGTCAACAAGGTCACGCATTATTTTGACCACCTCCCTCCCCCAGCCCTAGTTTTTGGTGATCTAAATGCCTATCACTCCCTCTGGGAACCCGGTCTCCCAAGTAGCTCCGTTAATACTTCAGGTAGGTCCCTCTTTTCCTCCTTATTACAGTCAGATAGGTTCTCCCTCCTCTCCCCGGCTGGTCTTTTAACCCGATTTGATCTGCACATGGGGGTCGGTTACGCTTTGGACCTGTGTATCGGAGACGCGCAGCTTTGTGGGGCGGAATTCGCAGTGGGCCCTTTTCTGGGTAGTGACCATCTCCCGTTGATTATCCGCTTTCTGAACCTGTCGGTCTCGGGTGCCGTTCCTACCCGTCTGCACTGGCGGTTACGTGATGATGGTTGGCCAATTTTCTCGGCGGCTCTGTCGAATTCCGTGCCTGCGCTCGCCCAACCTTTATATGATGCCGCGGGTTCGTTTTCGACCTGGTTGAAGGATGCTGAGGCCTTTATATTGGTGACCTCCCGCCGGGCACCGCGGTGTGGGGACCCATGGTGGTCTGTGAAGTGCCATCTGGCGGTGATGGCGAAGCGCAGGGCTTGGAGGGCGTGGCAGGCGTGCTTATCCGAGGAGTCCAAGGTTAATTATTGCTGGTTAAATGCAGTGTGTAATGTGTATCCGCATCGTGGTAACGGCGAAGCGTGACGCTTGAGCCTCGTTTGTAGCGTCGCTGTCTTTCTCCACTTCTTCGTCTCGGGCGTGGCGTTTCTTGAAGGCAATGAAAGGTAAGCTGTCATCTTACTCTTACCCGCTTACCCGAGATGGAGTGGATTTATTAACCAATGTAACTAAAGCCGATGCACTTGCACGCCACTACAGCACCTTACTTAGTGTCCCTACACCCCTCCCTGATGTTGCCAGAGTAATGCACATTGTCGATGATGCCCTTCCGATGCCCTCCCCTGCAGGTTTAGCGTCCCCCTTCACGTCCCATGACCTGTCAGATGCGATTCGTGCCTTGCCTCCCTGTAAGGCCGCGGGGCTAGACAACATCCCCTACGAGTTTCTCACGCACCTCCCCCTCACGGCACATGACCACTTACTAACCTTAATTAATGATAGTTGGCTGGGCGGTGATTTTCCTGAGGCTTGGAAGCATGCATCCATCCTCCCTATCTTGAAGCCTGGTAAAGACCCCACCCAGCTTGGTAGCTACAGGCCAATTGCTCTTCTGCCGTGTTTGGGGAAACTCGTGGAGCATATGGTGGGTAATAGATTGCAATGGTGGGCGGAGTGTAAGGGTGCGGGTTTAGGCCGGGTCGTAGCACCTTAGACGTTCTTCATCAGTTGGAGCACCATGTACAGGTATCTTATAGGGAGAAGGAGGTCTTACTAACCCTTTTTTTAGACCTGGCTGGGGCCTTTGACTCTGCTTCACATGAGGGTATTATTCACAGGCTAACAACTGTTGGTATTATAGGTGCACCTTTATCTTGGCTCCGTAGCTTTCTGACTGGTAGATCTTTCTCTGTTTTAATAGGGTGTGTGTCATCAGGATCGTTCCTGGTCCGGAGAGGGGTTCCCCAGGGGTCGGCTTTGAGCCCCCTCCTTTTTAATATCCTACTCTCCACTCTTCCCCGCCCCCCTGGTACTTCCGTCCTTGCATATGCTGACGACCAAACACTTCTCTGTTCTGCACCCACGCTCCTAGAGGCTCAGGCATGTCTACAGTCGGGGGTAGATGCACTACTACCATGGCTAGGTGATTGGGGTTTCAAGGTAAATGTTGAGAAGTGTGCCCTGATGTTTTTTACCCTAAAGCGTGCTTTGCCCTCTCTGCCCACCGTCAGTATTAAACGAATAATGGCGCCAGGGTGCCCCTCCGTCGTCAACACACATTCCTAGGACTCGGACTTGATGGTCCTGTATTGACTTGGAAGGCACATGTAGAGTATTTCAGGGTGGCTTGCACGAAACAGCTGAATTTCCTTAAGTGTCTGACTGGGTTTCGTTGGGGGGTCTCCCGGAAGGTGTTACTAAAGTTTTATAAGGCCTACATCAGAAGCAAGTTGGATTATGGTAGCACACTTTATGGCTCAGCCTCCCCTTCAGTTTTACGTAAATTAGCTACGATTCAGAACTCGGCCCTCCGTATCGCACTTGGAGCTCCTTGCTCCTCACCTGTGGATGCAATGCATGTGGAAGCAGATGTCTTGCCTCTTGAGAGGTGGCGGGTGCTCCAAAATTGCTCCTATTTTTACCGTAGCCGTTCATTTCCCCCTTCCCATCCTTTGTCTGTACTGTACTCCCACCCCAGTATCTCCTATGAAGACCCCTCCTGGCCTTTACGTTCCCGTACTCCTTTCCTCATCCATGCCCTGACTTCCCTCTCTCAGTTCTCCATACCTGTACCTAGTCCTTTCCCCATGCCCACTGTTTCACCTGCTCCCCCCTGGTTCCCCCTTCCCACCCTTTTTTCTTTGAACCTTCCTGTCCCCTATACTAAGTCTGTTAACGGTCCCCTTGCCCTTCCCCTGTTTGGTGAAATGGTGTCCCTTCATTATGCTCATTATTTCCAGATTTATATGGATGGTTCTCATGTCCCCTCCCCTCCCTCCTCCACGGCGGCTTGCTTCATCCCATCCCTCTCCCTTTGTAGAACCTGGAGGCTTGACAGGCATCATCCTATACTAGCTGCAGATCTATATGCCATCTTGGGTGCCTTGGAATATATCAGAGATTCAGTTCACCCCCGTTTAATTGTTATTTTTAGTGACTCCCAATCCTCCCTTGCCTTATTGAGCTCCAGGCACCCGTCCTCTCATCGTAAGCTAATCTTTGACTCGCACTCCATCTTCCTCCTTCTCCACTCTCGTGGGTACAGAATACACTTTCAGTGGGTCCCTTCCCACACAGGCATACCAGGAAACACCGTAGTGGATGCTGCGGCCACATTAGCTCATAACACGTCCACTGTTGAATCCTATCCCCCCGATTTCTCCACTTTCTCTTCACAAGTCTTTCAATCTCTCTAAGTCTCTTGGAATGCAGCCGTCCCTGCTCTGCTCCGCTCCACTACCCTTTCTGCCTATCGCTCTTCCTCCTCTCCCCTCCCTTGGGCGCGGTCTCCATGCCGTGCCCTAGATACTTCATTAACACGACTCCGCCTGGGTCACTCCACCCTCAACGGCCATCTCTTCCGGATCAACCTGGCCCTTAGACCCTCCTGCCCCTGGTACCACTCTGTGGACGAAACCATCCTCCACTTTTTCCTCAGCTGTCCCCGTTACTACTCAGCCAGGGCCTCTCTCACTTCTGCTCTGACAGCTCTTGGCGTCAGCGACTTCTCCCTCTCCGTGCTGCTAGCTGGTGTTGGGGTACCGGAGACTACTAAATCCAAGGTCCTCCTGCTTACAAAGAGGTTTCTGAGGTTGGCGGGGCGTCTACGTCAACTGTGGGGCATGGGTGCCTTCCCCTGACGTCTATGGTGTCCACATCCTCCCTGTGAACCCTATCCACCCTGAGGTCTATTT
Organism: Paralithodes platypus; assembly: GCA_032716605.1. Lineage (NCBI taxonomy): Eukaryota > Metazoa > Arthropoda > Malacostraca > Decapoda > Lithodidae > Paralithodes > Paralithodes platypus. The sequence continues at coordinate 61,902,194 of CM064498.1, read as the reverse complement.
CACCCGGGTAGGGTGACATAAGCTTCACAGCTTTACTACCCTACATCCTCAAGAAGAAGAAGAAGAAGAAGGGCGGCTAAATTGTTTGATAATTAACCAAGAATGATGAATCTCGGTTCAAATTTTTGCCAAGTGGTTGTTAAAAAAGTGTGGTAGCATTCAAGGAGACTACTGCAGGACTCGGTAATTTTTTTGAAAAGACTCGCAGCCTTATTTGCGAGGTTTTTTTTCAATTTTGTTTTTGGAAATGGTAGTTTTGATGCTATTAGTTATAATTCCACTGTGGGAGACTAGTTTTGATAGTTAACTATAGTTTTGATGTAAATACTACCGTAACTACGAATCTTGTTTCCGAGACCTAGTATATTAACCTAACCAAACAACCCAACCTAACCTAACCTAGACCCAGTACATGGGATACAACACTAGCCCTTGCATGCCAGCTACTGTGGGTTCATATATTAGACATACAGTAACATCTTTGTAGAACATAACACTTTACCGTAGCGAGTGTACTCCATTCCGAACACTTTTTGTAAACATTGAACACGTCCGTAGCAGAGCTCTCAAGATTGCAGGACTTAAGAAGAAGAGTTTGTTTACGCGCAGGACTATTGTTATCGACAAAATCGGGTGTTACAAAACTTATCAAAACTGTTCTCCCACAACGGAATCTATGCGAGTATATTATAAGGATTCCATGGAGCTTCACTTTCCCTAATAAATTATGTATAATAAGGCTATGAGTCTATTCCCTATAATTATCCAGGACTCTTCTTCTTCTTCTTCTTACCTCTGACCTATGTGACGTTAACCACTCCGTTAGAACCGCATAGCTTGTCCTACAGTGACTCGCTGACTGTTACAAAGAAGGCAGAGGATGGGCTTAAAAAGACGAAGAGACAGCAACGATACACAGAGAGAGAGCAACGGGAGGCTAAATTCAATGTAGGAGGGGGGCATGAGTTGTTTCGCAAACACTTAGATAAGCTTGCTCCTTCGGACATTCGTATATTACAATTAAAAGACCCGGAGGTTCTTGAATGTGGTACCGGTGCTGTCGAGTTGGAGGAGGACAGTGATGCACAGTCGGGAGATGTAGCAACAAGGTACCCTGACGCGTACCCTATGAGAAATGGGTCAGCGAAGACGGTGGTCCAAAGCTTGCTAGTGTATTTTTCCCGGTATGGTTACCCGCAGGGGATTCAGTCAGACCGAGGATCCAACTTCACTTCTGGCTTCTTTGTTCAAGCAATGCCGCAGCATGGGATTGTTACGGTTGTGTCATCTGCGTATCATCCGGAGAGCCAGGGTGTGTTAGAGCGATGGCACTCAGCCTTGGAATCTGTGCTTCGTTGTTGTTGCTTTGAGAGTGGGAATGGTTGGGATCTTGGCCTGCCATGTGTTGTATTTGCTGCACGGGAGGTACCTGGGGAAAGTTTGGGATTCAGCCCTAATGAGCTCGTCTTTGGACACCGTGTCAGAGGGCCTCTCCATATGGTTGAAGAAATATGGGAGGGCACAGAAAAACCTTGTTCTAGGCTCAAGTATGTCCTCGACAGTCGAGAACGGATGTTGCGCAGTCTGGAGATGGCTGGCCGTAATTTGACTAGCTCTCAGGCCCTCATGAAGGACAGGTACGACCTCAAGGTTAAACTCAGGGAGTTTCGCGTGGGTCAGGAGGTGTTGATTCTACTGCCCCTTGTAGGTCACCCCTTATCCGCGAAGTACACTGGTCCTTATAGGGTGGTGGAGAAGCTATCGTACCTGGATTACTTGGTAGCCACTCCAGACAGACGTATGCGCAATCAGTTATGTCACGTTAATCTCATGAAGGAGTATGTGAGGCACCCCCTGAGCCTCTCACTGTGCCTGTGATGACGTTTAGTAGTCAAGGTGGAGAAGGAGAACGGGACAGTCAAGCTCAGGTGGAGGATAACTGGAAGGATAAGAGAGTCAAATGGGCGCCTGAGTGTGAGAAGGTGTTTAGAGTAGTAAAACACCTGTTGTGCACTCACCCGATCCTCAGGGCCCCTGACTTTAGCCTACCTTTCCAACTAGCAACGGATGCTAGTGGTGTGGGGGCTGGTGCCGTCCTTATGAAAAAGGACGATGATGGGCTGGAACATCCTGTTAGTTTCTGCTCGGAGAAGTTCAATTCAGCCCAGGGAAGCTGCTCTGTTGTCGAGGAGGAGCTGCTGGCGGTTGTGCTTGCGCTGGGGCATTTCGGGGTCTATGTTCCAGCCTATGGTCCGGTCGTTGTAGTTTACCCAGATCATCACCCTCTCAAGTTCTTGGACCAGTTTCACAATCGGAATATGAGGCTGACCAGGTGGTCACTAAGGTTACTGGTATATATCCTGGACATACGCCATATTGCCGGTTGTGACAACGTGGTTGCAGATTGTCTTTCAAGGGTGTATGATCCTGGGTAGATTGACACACGGGTAGCCTCCTGCTTTAGTTTGAATAGTATTTTGCGCTTGGTGCTTGTTGGCTCGCGGTTGTAGCCCAGCGTATTGGGTTGTAAAGCAGGAGTTGAGAGTTTGGTATAGAAGAAAAAACTAGGCTTGCCCCTATAGTGCAGCCGAAATAAACAAATTAAAAACATAAAAAATCAAATAAAAAATCTTTCTTTGATAGTTGAATTTTTTTCAGTATGTTATAGCGGTAATTCTGAGTTTCACTCCTCTCAGAATGCTGGGTTAGAGAAGCTCGCTCTTGAGGAGCATAACTACATATGATTTAACCTATTGTGTTGGGGAGGGTTATAATTTTGTAAAATCTTTTGTTGAGGACTGTGCCAGATATTTTACTGCCGCTGGGTGATGGGAAGTAGAGATATAGCATGGGTTCTAACAATCAGATTTTTGTGAGCCTTGGGCCTCTGAGAAAAATCTTGGGGGGGTGTGACGTTAACCACTCCGTTAGAACCGCATGGCTTGTCCTACAGTGACTCGCTAGGATCGCCAGGGCAGTGGATGTGGCTACAGTTGGTGTATTGTTGTGTGCTTTATTTCATATGAAAGCTCATGTCATGGGCAGTCCAGAAAGGCTCTTTGTTTTCACCCATGTCAAGGCTTTATATATTTAATTGCAAAGTATATGTTTTATCATTAAGTAGTAATGATAGGATTTGAGAGAGAGAGAGAGAGAGAGAGAGAGAGAGAGAGTAGAACAGAGTGTGGGGAGGCGCACAGTGTTTTGCTATACTCGATGAAGTCATAGCTGGCTGGCCTCGGGGATTGGTTAGAGGAGTTTCTTACCATGCTTGATGATGTCATGTTTGGCTAGCTTCTTTAGCATTGGCTAGAAGACTTGTTACCGCTTTTCTACGCAGTTCGAGCTAGTGCTAGTATATATACAGCTTCCTTGCCACTCTCTCCCTCAGATCTGGTTTCTAGAATGCATCCCTCTTATCCCTTTGATATCTGTCCCCCTCTGTGCACCTGAGAATCTTTTCCTCTGCCTATCTCTCTCATTTCCCATATCTTTCACCACCTTTTATTAATAATATACCCCCTCTGGTTAACTCTGCATAATCAGCTTCATGCTGGCCAGTTGTATTGTGCGTTAAGGTCTGATATAACCCATGTATGTTAGTTGTTAAGATAAGCTGATCACGAAGCATTGGTTGGCATTCATATTATTCAGTACCGCTTCCTATAATTATTAGTGTTCTGCTGGATTAGATAATGCTAGACTAGGAGTCTGATACTATAAGGTATTGTTTCCGATGGGTGCTGGCTTTAGTTAAAAGCTGCACGACATACCTGAGAACTGGAGTTGATTGGGTAAATTCTAGTCTGTGTGCCATTGAGAATAGAGCATGCACGAAGGAGGGCTTTTTGCCTATACCATTCTGCACTGTTCTAGGCTCGGTTGTTTGTCTTTGAGGTACGCCAGGAGAACGCTTAATACTTCGGTATTAAGGTTTCTCAAGAGAGCTACCCTTCCCTATAACGTAATATTTGACGCACAGACTTGACATTTGCACTAGGCTATGCGGCATGCCATGCGCACCAGTATCTCGTATCATTGACTCTAGTTAGACTTTATCAGTCATAGTAGACATTAAGTATATTAAACCAATTACTCTTTTTATGCATACCCGTTTATGATTACACAAGCATTTCGCAGCCTAGTTTGATGTATTGAGACACAAACGACTTAGGCTCTTTTTGTTGATAGGAATACTGCATTGTCGTGGCGATTATTATTATTGTTGTAGCGTTTAGGATATTCTTGGCTCCGACTGCATTATATTATCCTGCCTTTTTGTGTGCATAGCCTGCACGAGCATTGTTCCGCTGCCTGCCTTTTTGGGTTCCATTTCCGATTCGAGCATCTTGATAGCATCTAACATTTAAAGAAGATTCCTTGTTGGTGTTGAAGGACTTTAGTGCACTTTCTTTCATGCAGGAGTGCCTGACATTTATTGATTAAAGTAACGTAAGCTGTAACTTCTCTTACCACCTTACTTTGCATACCATAACCAAGCACCTTCGGTTATAGGTAGTAATAGGCTGTTTTCACATAACATTAAGCCTAGAGTAGACGCACATTTATTGAGAGTTTGATAACCTATTATTGCCTATAGAACTCTGGAGAGTATTTGTGTTCTTTGTTCACTGGGAATATACATCAGAGGTTGGATCTAGCGCTTTCCGTTGTAGCATTTATGCCATTACTAGTCCAATGAATAAGAGCCCTGATATATTTAAACCTCAGTCGTAACATCTAGTATAGGCTATCCTAGTGTTTACTAGCCTATAGCCCTTTGAAAGGACATTAGCCTAACCTAACAACCTTACCTAACCTATCCTAGTATTATAGGTAGGGGCTGCTGCCCCTACACCCCCGCTTTGACTTAGATTTTTGGTGTATTTGTCTGTGAAGTCGGTATTTTTCAATTTGTTGATAACGAAAATCCTCCATGCGGACTAGGCCTATATGGAGAAAAATATAGCGAATCTATTGGTGCCTATTTTCCCTAATAATTTGTTTCTCATAACGCTGCACTAGTGTCGTTGAATATAACCAAAAGTGTATACAGTTTATAGGGAGCTGACATTTTGACTGAATCACAATCAGAGGTGAAGTAGAGTAGTAGACCTAGACAGCAGCTGCTGTTCCTGCCAAAGTATGATTCCTGGTGAACTGTCACTTGTGGCTTAGCTGTGATAACGTCAATCACCGTTCACGTCACCATGATGTTGCAACTTGCAAGAACACTTTGTAGTCAATATAAAGATCTTGTAATTAAATTGCTAATAAATTGTTTTGATTAGTTTTATCTAGGCCTAGTAGGCTAGTTTAGAGTTGTGTAAGGGTGGTTTGATGTGTGATAATAGGCGGAAATGGATATTTACCCATTAAACAACAATCTAAAAACACGCCCCTCCAATCGCGAAAAATGACTAGGCCTAGGCCTATTTGGCCATAGGCTAACAGTTTGCCGTGGAATACCAAATATGTTGAGGGGGAGGGGGGGGGGGGGGGAGGCCCCCCTTCACCCCCCCCCCCCCAGGAATTATTGAAATCTTCATATATTTAAACAGTAGGGGGCAAAAACCTAATTTTCCCAAACGCGAGTCGCCGAGGCTACACTCGCGGCGGATGTAAACAAACCCACCCGCCTCTTGCGAGGTAGGCGATATAGAGGATATTTAGATTTTTGCAGGATTAGTTATAAATTTGTACGCTCATTTAGACACATATAGCCTAGGAATGAAATACATGTTATAAGAAACCTATAGGCCACGATAAAATGATTAAAATCGATGTATGAATTTAATTACAGGATCTTTATATTGTCCCACTTTGTTAATAGCAGCAACCTGGGTAGAATTTTGGTATAATTTTACTGAAGGGGCGCGCATTTGACAGGTACCACCACATACTTATTAGGCTAGAGATTTTATGGACAATATAAAGATCTTGTAATTAAATTCATACATCGATAATCGTGGCCTATAGGTTTCTTATACTGTAACATGTATTTCATTCCCGAGCAGGGCAAGGCCATAGCCAAGCGCCCCCACAGAAGTGACAGAACCCTCCCAGCCTTACCACTAAGAAAGCCCAGATGACCGAAGCCGCTCCCAGGCAAGGGGCTGAGGAGGGTGCGGAAACGCCCGGGACACAAAAGCCTCACCCAGTGCCCTGTGCCCCTTAACAATTATGAAGGGAAAATTGAGGGGCAAAGGAAAAATGTGACGCTTTGGCTCTCAGTCTGCCAACCTCTACCGATACATAGCCTACATACAAACACAAATTTAAAGACCAAGTATTCCACACAAAGCGCGGTTCTGGTCTCACGTCCTAATGGCGGCATTCCAGGCAACCCTGTTAAGAGCTGCCTCACTTATCAGGTTCTTTGATTTAAGATCAGACCACAAAGTCCGATCCCACGTCTTTCTTGGTCTGCCTCTTGGTGCAGCTCCCTCCACATTCATGGACTTGCATCTTTTCACCCAACTTTGTTCATCCATCCTTTCCACATGTCCAAACCATCCAACCCTGCTAGTACGCATCACATCACTGATACTCTTGATACCTAACCTTCTCCTTAGCTTTCCATTTGATATCCTATCTTGCAGTTTGGCACCATGCATCCATCTCACCATTCTCATTTCATTGCATTCCATTCTGTTGATATCATCTGCTTTGACAGGCCACGTTTCTGAAGCATATGTCATTGCCCTTCTAACACATGAAGTGTAAACGTTTCCCTTCAAGGGGAGAGGGAGTCATTCTCATGGTGAGTAGTGGCAAAAGTTCTCTAAACTTTCCCCAGCTGCATCTTATACTGGCAATAGGGGCGGCCTCAGCCCCACCATCAGCATAGATGGTATCACCCAAGTAGCAAAACTTGTCCACCATCTCCAGTGCCTCATTGCCAAAGTTAACACTCTCGAGCCGGTCATTGAATACAAGCTCCCCTTTGCATACTATGCGTACAAATTTCTCAATTTCGGACTTCTTCTTTGGTAGAGGTTCCTTTATTCTAGTGCAATGCTTCTTCCCGTGATGTAGCTAAGGCAGACGCTACATTGTATTGAGTTCGCGCCCAGCCCTTTTCTGCATACTGCACATGGGTATGCACCACTTTTTTCTACCTTTCCTAGCCCTAATCTACTGTGTAAAACCTTAGTTTTATTTATGTTAACTCTTAACCCTTTATTACCATGCCTTCTCTCCATCTTCTAAGCTTGGCCTCGGCATTCCATGCACTATCTGTGATAAGTACAGTACTAGGTCATCTGCCTATAGCAGTTCCCAGGGTAGCCCAACTCTGAAATCAGCATGGAATCAAAGAAGTCACTGCATGTAAACCCGATATTGATGTACGTTGAACAGGAGTCAGGGAGTGAAGCGTGGACGTTGTTGGAGAGACATAAATCAAAAGGAGAGGGATGGAAAGGAGTTACTGTATTTGAGAAGTGCATTTGACGACAGTCACAGTGACGTAAGGGGCCCACCGTTCACATGTAGTGGAGGGGAATAGAGAAGATTTATTAATATACCCTACATATCCTACTGTATGTCATTATGTAATACAAGGCCACTAAATGGGGTGATTGCAGTATTCTGTTCCAACAGTCATCCCATACATACAGCAGTCTTGTGTTAGTGTCTTGTTGTAGCTCTGTTAAAGCTCCTGTGGTGCAGATAGATGCTGTAAGATTACTTTTTGTTTTGTTTTTTATCTTGCTGAAGCACTGTATACACAATCCATGAGGCCTATGCCAGCATCAGTCACAATGATGACATGACAGTGTAGTGTTATGGCAGGACTTTGTTTGTCTACAGTCCAGCTACCGAAAGGCAACCCCCGTGAGGCATTATAATGTAGTGGAAAATGATGTCAAACCAGGACCATAAAATAGGTAGCGCCAACGTACTTGACAATAATCTTGATCCCTGACCTCTCTGTAACTCAAAAGGGCCTAGAGTAAACTGGCTGTAAATATCCACACCTATTTCCTGGTGGACTCTTCCCAAATGGTAAAAACGTCAGCCTGATTGGGGTAGAATGTAGAGTTCGGGCGTTCGAGCCTTCGTGGTGCAATGCATAAGTGTGTTGATTTTCGGTGTGAGCATCCTAGGTTCGAATCCCCGGACTGCCACATGTGTTTGTTAATTTCATTAATCGAGTTTAGGAGTAAAGTTGGTTAGTGGAGAGAACATAATAATTACACTATGCGGAGCGGCGTCGGACTCTTGCCATCATGTTCCTGTCTATTTTGACTGCCTTTGGATACAATAATATGTTGAAAGGGAGCTTTGCCACCCTCACCCCCCCATGACATATTGTCATCATCATATATATTGCCAGCAGGGGGCAAATAACCGAAAATATCGCCGTAAAAATAGATGCAAAGTTAACCGCGGCGATCGTCCTATGTAAACATGACGACTGTACGCCCCGGAATCTACATCCATCCCCCTGATTGCTTTCATTCATTTCGAGTTATAAGAAGTTAAGGGGTCAAGATTATTGTCAAGTTCGCTGGCGCAACCTATAATACAGTACAGTATAGTAGTAAGCTATATAAATCAATTTTCAAATTTTAGAAACGAGCGAGGTACGTGGAGAGAAAGAGAGTGGTGAAGAGAGTAGTGGAGAAAAGTAAGAGAAGAATAGAAGAGGAATTTGGAAGGAATCTGAGTGTAAAATGGAGGGAGTGTAAGAAACTGTTCTGGAAAGAAGTCAAGAAAGTTAGGGAAGGTAGCAAGGGAAACAGTAAGGGTGTGAAAGATAAGAATGGGAGAATGCTAGCCTAGAAGCAAGAGAGAGTCGAAAGATGGAGGGAGTACTTCAATGAGTTGCTAAATGTAAGGAATGAAGAGCCAGCAAACATAGTTGGATGTGGTACTGTATGGGAGGGAGAAAAGGAGAAGTACTGGAGGAGGAGGTGGGGATCAGGAGGTCAGAAGTGTGGGATGCCATGAAAAGAGTGAAGTTTGGGAAAGCACCAGGAACAGATGGAGTGTGTGGGGAAATGTTGAGGTATGGTGGTGAGACCGTGATCAAATGGGTATGGAAAATGTGCAAACTAGCATGGGAGAAGGGGAGTGCACCCGATGACTGGAAGACTGGCATTATAGTCCCCCTATATAAGGGCAAAGAGGAAAGAGGAGTGTGTGGTAACCACCGAGGAATATGTCTTTTAAGCGTAGTAGGGAAGGTTTACAGTAGGGTACTGATTGAGAGAGTGAGAGTGAGAACGGAGAAATGGATAGGCGACGAGCAGGGAGGTTTGAGGAAGGAAAGAGGATGTGTAGATCAGTTTTTTACGCTAAATTGTGTTGTGGAGAAATATCTGGAGAAGCAACAAAAGGTGTATGTTGCCTTTATGGACTTGGAGAAGGCCTATGACAGAGTGGATAGAGAAGGTATGTGGAAAGTACTTAGAATATACGGAGTAGATGGCAAGTTGCTGAAAGCAGTGAAGAGCATGTATGAGGGTGCAAAGGCGGCAGTATGTGTGGAGAATGAGCAGAGCAAGTTCTTTGACCTGAATTTTGGATTGAAATGGGTGTGTGATGTCCCCGTAGATGTTTACTGTATATATGGATGGAGTCATGAAAGAAATACTAGAAAGAGCAGTGGATGTTGGTGTATCGCTGAAAAGGGAGGGAAATGAGTGGAAGCTGCCTATACTGCTGTTTGCGGATGATACAGTCCTGATAAGCGATAATGAATGAGAGTTGCAGGGTCTGGTAAATGAGTTTGGAACAGTGTGCGAAAAACGGAATTTGAAGGTAAATGCGGGGAAGAGCAAGGTTATGGTCTTCGAAAGGGGTGAAGTCACAGAGTGTGAGGTGAAGTTGAACAGTCAGGCTATGGAGATCGTCAGCTCTTTTAAGTATCTGGGCAGTGTGTTGAGTAAAGATGGGACTATGGATGAAGAAGTGCGGGAGAGGGTGCAACAGGGGAAGAGGGTTGTAGGAACGTTGAAAGCAGCAACAAGAAATAGGGTGGTCAGTATGGAAGTGAAGAAGTCCTTGCATGACAGTGTGGTAATCCCCACACTAACTTACGGAAGCGAAGTATGGACGTTCGGGAAGAGACTAAGAGCGAGAGCGGTGGAAATGAGTTAATTGAGAAGTGCGTGCGGAGTTACATGGAGGGATAGATAGACAAATGAGGAAGTAAGAAGGAGGTGTGGTCTGGAGGTAGATGTACTGGAAAGTGTGAAAAGGAACAACTTGAGATGGTTCGGCCATATGGAACGTATGGCAAGCGAGAGAATGACTAAGAGGGTGTACGAGAGCGAGGTAGAAGGACAGAGAGGGAGAGGTACACCGAAGGAGAGGTGGAAGGATGGAGTGAGGAAGTATATGGATGAAGGCGGTGCTGGTTGGGAGGAGGGGCGTCAACTAACGGGACAGAGGTGCATGGGGGCGGTTCGTTCGTGGCCACCCCTTCGGGGATCACGGTGTCAGGCAATAGATAGATAGATAGAAATACAACAATTTTTATTTTGTCTTTGTATTGCAGAACTTGCAGGAATCACATTGCATTAAATAATGCAAAAATATGAACTCTGTACACAAATTATTTATACCGCATATCCCTGTACTATGTTGTATGAAAAACATGGAACATGTGAAACTTTTATCCTCTGGATAGGATACCTCAAACAGCTCTGAAGATGACGACGTGCTTTATGTATCAAATGATATGGTTAAAGTTCCTACAAATATCCGTTTAAGAGATTTACTACCACCTCGATGTTTAAGCAAGATTGTTGTCCTGTGGTGAGTTTCCGTAACAAATATATTAAAGTTTCTTGTATAACCTCTGCTTACTTTTTGTCTGTATGTATTAATTGTTTATCTTTTTCTATGATTATTATTGATTTTTAAAATAAATTGTTCCTGTTAAAAGAGTACTCTTTGTTTAAATCTGTTGTTGCTTCTTCATATTTTGCAATTATTTGTCTTTACTATATTATATCTATCATTGTCGATAGTATCAATTGCTTGCTTTTGCGATTTCCTTAGTTTATTGTACGATAAATGTAGGTATTTGTAGGGTAGTAATTGATAGGGGTCCATTGAGGCATGCTATGCTTACAGCTACCTACCCGATAGCACTATCGTTAGTGAGCTACTTGTATTTTGTACTATTGTTAATGTCTTGTCAGGTTGCAAATTTAATTTTAATAGAACATTTTGACACTAATTGTAGTTTCTTTATTCATGCAGACTTTAGTAAAATTTAACAAAAACGTCCCGGACTTCCCAAATTGACTAATTCCTTGAACGTGACGATAGTGCGTTATGTGTGCAATTAGTTGCTTGGGAAACAGATTAACTGTTCATGTAGTACGGTAATGTACACCTATGTGGTGGATTGTGTTCTTTTATTTCATAAATTTTATTTAGTAAGCGTTGATTCCAAATAGTGATTTTGATAAGTTCTTTTGCCTTTTTATTGTCTTTGTCCTAGTTTTGGTTTCTTTAGTTTGCAAGTTTAACATTTTAAAGGTGAATTACATAATATCCATACCTCGTAAGATGTAGGCCTATATATATTTTGTATGCATCAACACATATAATAAGGATGCTCAGGTTTGTGTATAAAAGTAGATTTACGTCAGTGAAGTAAACAAATATTAATAGTTTAATATCTGGAGGCGTCTGATAGTTGACTGTCTTTCAAATTTCCCGCCTTCCAGTATTGTGATGACGTCATAAATCCCGATAGTTGTCAGGCAACAGAAATTTACCTTTAACATGACCCAATTTATTATATTTGTTAGGGGCAAATTAAGGATAATCCCATAATGGTAATACTAGAGCATTTAACTTCTGCTACATAACTTCTATTTTTGTTTATCATCTTTGTGTAATTGACCTTTAATCTTAACTGACGGCTTAGGCTATATTACGTATGCAGCATATACTGTACTACAGTATTAAACTTGCACGCCTCAGGTTCGGCCATCACCTGTCATTACAAGATTACAAGCACAGAATGATCCACCTCAAGATCCTTCTTGTCCCTGCTGTCAACATCCCACTGACACCCCAGGATCCTCCTTCAAGATATATTTGTACATTTTTCGGTAGAAAATGTCCTGGAGTTCCTCCTAAATTACAGGCTCGCTATCACTCGCCAGGAAAAACATTGACACCTAAATAACACGATAAGTCTTAATATTGACAAAGAAAAGGGGCGAAAGGTCTTAAAATCGTCAAACTAATGGGCTGAACGTCTTAAACTCTGAAAGCTAAAGGGTCTAAGCATGAGGGAGAAGAGTATCCAGAAAAAATACCATCTTCACTTAATTCCGTTAACGCCACTCATATCTTTCTCTAGGTAGTGAATATTGAAGCCTCTGGTGGTGTAGCATGACGACCTAAGGTTCTTGTCTATATTTTTCAGGCTGCAGGTGAAGAGGAAGCAGCTGGAAGTATGTGGTCTTCTGGCAGTGACGTGTGTGGCGGCCGTTGTTGCTGGGCTAGTTATTGGTGATTTTTGTTTTCTTTTTCTTTTTCTTTTTATTTTATTTTTACTATACGGTCCCGGGATATCTCAACTAGTAGCTCTCAACTAAAGGGCTTTCATTTTAGCTTGGCCTAATCTCGCGCTCTTGTTCCTCCGACTCCTCTTCCCCATGCTTTAATTAGACAAAGATGCCAGAAGCGTAACAATTTTGTTTACATCATTGCTTTAGAAGTTCCAACACTAATAACATAAATGATATAGCATAGACTGAATATACTGTACTGTATATGTACATTCTGAAAGAGATTGTGCTAATAGATATTGAGAAGACCCGTAGTTAAGCTCATAGAAATAACACAAATGTATAATTGTTTTTAAGGTTGACAGACTGTGTTATTGCATGCATTCATCAGTGTCATTTCAAATGTCAATGATGGTATACGCACATAATTGCAGCAAGATTGCGTATTAATGCCTGCTAAATGGACCTTATGCTTTATATTGACCAGTACTCTCGAGCTTAATTTATATATAATTCTCCGACAATGAGAAATGTCACAACGTCCATGCTTCGCTCCGTAGGTCAATGTCGGGATTACACTGTCATGCAAGGACTTCTGTACTTCCATGCTGACCACCCTATTTATTTTACTGCTTTCAGCGTTTCCTACAACCCTATTCCCCTGTTGCACCCTCTCCCGCACTTCTTCATCTATACTTCCTTTACTAATTAACACACTCCCAAACTATTTAAATGACTGACATTCTCCATAGCTGACCGTTCAACCTCCCCTCATACTCTGTGGCTGCACCCCTTTCAAGACCATAATCTTACTTCCCGCATTTACCTTCAGATTCCGTTTTTCACATACTGTTCCAAGCAGACCCTGCAACTGCCATTCACTATTGCTCATCAGAGCTGTATCATTGGTAAACTGCAGTACAGGCAACTTCCACTGGTTTCCTTCCCTTATCAGCGGTACAAACATCCACTGCTTTCCTTGTATTTCTTTCATGACTCCATCCATATATAATTGAACAACCATGGGGACATCAACAACCCTTGCTCGATCTACTCATTCTCCACACGTACTGATGCCTTTTTACCCTCATACATGCTCTTCACTGCTTTCAGCAACTTGCCATCTACTCTGTATATTCTCAGTACTTCCACATACCTTCTCTATCAACTCTGTCATAGACCTTCTCCAAGTCCATAAATGCAGAATATAACTTTTGTCGCTTTTCCAGATATTTCTCACCAACACATTTCAGGCCAAAAATCTGATAATACATCCTTTTCCCTTCCTAAACCCGCCCTGCTCGTCACCTATACATTTCTCCACTCTCACTCTCTCAATCACTACCCTATTGTACACCTTCCTACTACGCTTAGAATGCATATTCCCTGGTGGTTACCACACACTCCTCTTTCCCCTTATATAGGGGGACTATTATGCCTGTCTTCCAGTCATCCTCTCCCATGCTAGTTTACACATCTCCATACCCATTCGATCACTATCTCACCACCATACCTCAGCATTTCCCCACCACATATATTCCTGGTGCTTTCCAAACTTCACTCTTTTCATGGCTTTACAATTCGGACCTCCTGATCCCCACTTCCTCCTCCCCTACTTCTCTTCTTCCCTCCCATACCCCATCCAACTATGTTTGCTGGTGCATCATTCCTTACATTAGCAATTTGTTGAAGTACTCAACCTCTTTCGACTCTCTCTTGCTTCTGACTATCACTCATTCTTATCTTTCATACCTTACTATTTCCCTTGCTACCCTCCCTAACTTTCTGATCGTTTCCAGAACAGTTTCTACCTCCTTCCATTTTACACTTAGATTCCTTCCAAATTCCTCATCTGCGTTCTCTTACTGCACTAATCTCTTACCATCTTTTTCTCCAAGTACCTCGCTCTTTCTGTCTCCAAATCTTTATTCCCTCTACTACCCAACCACTCTCTTATACTCTTTTTTCTTGTCTTCAACAGCTATTTTTACCTCTTCAGTCCACCACGGTGTACCTTTCACTCCCCTTCCTCTTTCCTTGCTCCACACACCTCTCACATGCTGCACAGATTTCTTCTTTAAACACTTTGCTCACCTCCTCCACTTCCTCCATACCCTCCAGGTCAAACCTACCTACTATGGGTTTCAGAGGCGTGTTACATAGTTTTTCGGGAATAACTTATTAACAAACAGTTGGATCAGTATGATATTTTGACATAACTTTTTTCACACCGTGCCCTAAGTTTCGTCAATATAGTGCATTACCAAAAGTGTAGAAATCAGCCACTTGTCCCTGTGTCATGAGGCTAAAGTCACACATTAATGACTAAGAAACGGACAAGACTACCTTGGCTTACCTGTGAGAACCACCAAACCATTATTGCTCCTCCATAAAACACGGTAGTTATCAGCCACCACCTAACCCTACTATCGGCTTTAAATTCAAGTTATCTGTCAATATCAAAATAAAAATATACAACAATATAGTATATACTTTTTGTATATTTATACTTGATATTGACAGATAACTTGAATTTAAAGGCTAGTAGGTTTTGGTGGTGGCTGATAACTACCGTGTTTGATGGAGGAGCAATAATGGTTTGGTGGTTCCCACAGGTAAGCAACGGTAGTCTTGTCCGTTTCTTAGTCATTAATGTGCGACTTTAACCTCATGACACAGGGACAAGTGGCTGATTTCTACACTTTTGGTAATGCACTATATTGACGAAAATTAGGGCACGGTGTGAACAAAGCTGTGTCAAAATATCATACTGATCCAACTGTTGTAATAAGTTATTCCGAACAACGATGTAACACGGCCTCTGAAGCCCACACTAGTCGTCTTTCTACCACTCTCTTAAACTCTTCCCTGATTTCCTCCTCCTGCAACCTCTCCACCCTCTTCGTCACTACACCTCCCCTTCTTCTTACCCTTGATCATTAAATGTGTCAGTGTACAGTATTGACCAAGTACTGTTGATATCTAAAGCCGGTGTCAACATGAGCGCTTTTTCTGGCAATTGTTGATGAGCAATTATTGTTTGTAATGTTTTGAGACTCTTTCACATTAAAATCAGAAACTAGAGTGAAAGTAGGTTAAGTTAAGGGGGCTGATTTCTGATATAATTTAAATTTTGTAGAAGCCAGACTACAATTGCCCGTAAAAATTGACGGAAAAAGAGGGCATTTGATACCCATCGCATATACTTTTCCTTGAGATTAATGCTAACAAAATATAATTGAATGATTATATTGAGGTTTATTTTCAGGTATACCAAATTGGAATACTACAGAGGAACCGAAAAAAGAGGTAAAGCCATCCACTAGCTTTTATTTAAGCCCTTCTCTACTGGCGACGTAATTTTAGTTATATTCTAGCTATACAGTATTTAGATGACTTTGTGAAGTTTAAGAAGGATCTGTGGTAGTAAAAAGGGTTAAATGAGATAATTCGAAGCTTGTTAACTCAATGACTGCGGGCTCTTATATAAAAAATACGGTCATCACTGCGGGACTTGTCATATGACAATTGCCAAATTTTTGCCTTGAACAAGGGCTGGGAGGCAGGCGAGCGAGTTTAAGCAACGCGGGACCATTCCATCCACTGCTCCCCGTGCCTGAGCCATCACTAGTGGCAATGGGAGACATCTCCAACTCCCTTACAGACTTGGGAATAGTGGAAACCGCTCAAACTCGCTATTTCTTACCGATTTAGCGTCACATGTGCAATATCGTTGCACGGCAACCAGTGGTCATACAGACATGATTCAGGTGTCATTGGAAAAGTCTATTCCTCTGCTTACAAAAATATATCATTGAAATACGTTCTATCTCTTGTTTATAAATGAAAATGTGCAAGGAGTGTGAAATACGTTCTAGCTCTTGTTATACATGAAAATGTGCAGAGAATGAAGGAGACTTTTAGTCCAAAACCCACGTATGGTACAGTGGTGACCAAGCAATCGTCATATGACAAGTGCCGCATCCAAGATGTTAATTGATGGAGGCCCTTTATATTCTGTTTATAATAGTCTAATAGTAGCCAGAATAAAGTTAAAAAGACGTACAGAAGGGATTAACACTCAATCAGATGAAACATTTTCAAGATGTATTCACATTTTATGTAGCTTAGGAAGGACCACTTATAATCAAAGCATATACTACAATAGCTTTAGGGACTTCAATTTCTGGAAGTTTTTACTAAGCTAAATGGAATTGTGGAAAGATATCTACGGTGAAGAAAAGAGGCTGTCATCTGATTAAAAGTGTTAACCCCTTCAGTACACGTGACGTCCTTTTCATTATATACTAGCAACTATTAGACGATTTTATTCAGGTTAGGAAGGACGTCTATTAATTAAAAGGCTACACACTATCACAAATAATCCTTTTAGCTACCTCATACTTACCTAAGCTTAATATAATCATTATAAATGTAGCTGATATCAAACTAAAAAGACGTCCCCGGTACAGAAGGGTTTTTACTGTATTATTTGTTTATATTCTTTTACGCAGTACCATACCATATTGACTATACTGTATTACATCATATTTTTTATAATTTGATCATAAAATATAATATGTTAAGTACTGTATGTTGTACTTAATACAATGTTATGTGTATGATATTTACGATATTCATTGATTTACAGTATCATTAACTATATAAACATTTTTTTGTTTAAAAGACTTCCATCTACTTATTGTGAAAAATCTGTTATCCTCCGGCAAATTAAGGGGAGAGTGAGAGTGAGGGGTGAATGTGAGAGGATACTGCACTTGTTTTTCACAATATGTGTTGCTAGCCCCAAGCGCGCTAGCAACTGTGGCTTTCAACCATCCGACACATCCCCTTTTATTTATGTACATCAAACATGTTAAAAACAAATAAGGTCAAATAAAATTTATATTTATGCCCTACCTCACCACAGTGGCATGGCCCCAGTCATACTGAGCTCATGACACTGGTGGCATTGCCCCGGAGGATAGCCATCCCTAGTCTTTGCTTGAGCCAGAGGGTTTCCCGGGGTTCTCCTGAAACTTCTCTGATTTTACAGCCTATTTCATTCACCATTTATAGGGTGGTAGGGCCGAAGACTCCTGAAGTTTCGAATGCCAGAGGCTCGAACTGATGACTTCTGGCGATGGCTTGATATTTTTCTCACTTTCTACTCTCTGCTATCCGGGCGGCTTCACCTGCTTCGTCGGCGTTTCTGGCGATGTTGGTTATCGAGAATGTGTCCGTAATTGTTTAATCGAAATCCTCTTTTTCTAGTTATTAAAAACGTATTATATGGTGTATTATATGACATATAGAAGTAATAGAACTGTTCAAATGACCTGGGAAGTGTATATTAAACCAAATACAAAACTTTGAGTAGTGCGCGGTATTAGAGTAAGTCCACGGATGTGTGTTTACATTTTGGGTTTGGAGCGACCTGTTGCCTACTCTAAATGCTCCGTTGTATGCGTATTTCCTTAATTGACTGGACAGGTGGCGTGCGGGTGGTAGCAGTCGTTGGATTTTAGGCCGCTAGAGGGCCGGCGGTAAGTGTGAAATTACAAACCAATTATCTAGTTATTTATACTACTTTAACATATATATAGGTTTTTATTAATACCAATAAGTATTATTTGTGATTTTTGAGGTTGCAGATATTATATTTTATCTAAAATATGCGTAATTGTTAATTCAGTTTTAATTTATTGTTCTCGAACTTTCGGTGACCCTAGAGGACCCGCGTGGGGTCAAGGGCACATTCTCATTGTTCTAGTATCCAGCCAGCGATTAACATGTCTAACTTGTCTTGTGAAAAGAGTGATGGTGGAATCCAGAATTTCTATCGTCGATACAAATATGCAGCTGACGACCTCTACAACCTTTGTGTGAGCCATGGTCTTATTTTAGACCATAAAAACTGTGAAAAGTGTGGACAAAGTGCTTCCTTTGACTTAAACAAGAAAAGGTGGTGATGCCAAAATAAATGGTGATCGGGAAACGGAAACGAAACAAATGTGGATGGTCCCAGAGTGTGTTCGCCAACACCTTTTTTGTAAGGTGCAGATCAATTTAGTGGACGTCAAGATAATGAGGTAAGAGATATGTGTTTTTTAGGTTAGGTTAGGTTAGGTTAAGGACCAGCTACGTAATTAGTGTATTTTTGGTTTAGTCTGTGCTCAAATCCATTTACTTTAATACTCCATTTTTTATTTTCAGTCTCGATTACGAAAATATGTAAATTCATAGGGTTTCAAAAATGACAAAAAGGGTTTTTTAAGCATTTCCCTTTTCTTAGGCTGCATAAAAACAACAGGGGGTTGTAGGGGGTTGGTGGGAGGGGGTGGGGGGAAAGGGGGAGAGGAGGACATTGTGACGCATGTCCAGTGTGAGCATGCTGTACAGAACGCCTAGTCATGCCCCACTCTCGCTAGGATCGTCAGGGCAGGAACTTTGTCTGTAGTCTATGTAGAGTTTCCTAACTTAGTTCATGTGAGCCGTTGTACTATAAGTATTATGAATATGTATTTTGTTTTCATCTGAGTCAACGAGTTCTATTTTATATCATTAGTTATAAGTATTGTGTGTAAAATTATTTGTAATGATGGGAAGAGAAACAGCCACAGTTGGGGGTCAGTGGGTGCGCCAGGCGGGAGGTGGGCCTAACTCACTAGCACTCCCCCCTCCCCTCAGTGCTAGGGGAGCCTTTGTCTATCCCAGAGGAGAGAGAGAAATTACGTAATGGTTGTCAGTGGGCGGTCCTTAATAGTTCACGTTGGGCTCACTAGAGGGCCGGGTATAAAAAGGGAAGTCTAGCCATTTTTTCATCCGAACTCATTAGGCAGAGCGGACTTCTCATTTCCCTTGCTAAACTATATATATTCTTCTGACTGATGTGAACTTTCTCTACTACCTTACATTCTTATTTCCTCTTTTCCCTGCCTTTTTAACTTCCATGGTCCCGTTGGTGCAGAGCTAGTCAGCCAACGTATTATCGCTTGAGTTCTCACAAGATACTTGCCTATTAGATAGCCTATTTTGGAAGGGTTAACTTAGAATAGGATTGATTTATGTTTGTTGCACTTGTATATGCATTTCCCTGTGTGTTATTATTATTATTCCTGTTTTCTGCTAGTCTAGGTAATGCTAGACTGGGGTAAGGCTTTTCTGTGTTACGAGTTGTTGTTTGATGCAGTGGTTAAGCGATAAACCTGCATACTCGTTTCGGTTCAGTGAAGCCTAGGTTGTCTTCGCGGCTGAATGTGTTGAGTTAATAATTTACAGTGCGTGAGGGCAAGAGCCTATCCACCCTGTATTTTATTAACAGTTTGTTTTTACTTTGTCAAGGAGCCGGGAGAAAACCAGATACAAGGGATCTGGATTTCTCAAAGTGCACTTGTTAGTTTTAACGTAATACTTTAAACAGTTGTGAGAACTTCGCTAGGCTACGAGCCGTTTTTGCTCAGTCACTGCTACCATTTGCCCACAGTACCCCAGCTAGACTTTACTCGATTAGTAGATACAGAATAGTATTGAAGCTTTCCTTATGTATGATATTGTTTATGCACTATTGATTTCATGTGTTGCAAGCTTGGCTACTTTAGTGATTAGTGGCCCACGAGCACAATCCGAGTAGGCTATTGCCGTTGCATTTGCGGAGTACTTCTTTTTAATGTTTGCCATTTACTATTGCATATTCTTTTAATTATTCTTATGCCAATTTAAACCTTTAATAGTATTTAATTGCCAGTGTTTTTGCTTATTGAATTACTGTTCAAAATCCGATACGTACTTCTTACGAGCATCCGAGAAGCATCTAACTTTTTCAGAAGATTCCTTGCTCGATGCTTAAGGACTATTAATTAACGTAACGTAATAGTGCCGATCCGAAGTAGAGGGTGGAGGACTTCTTAAGTTCTTAGTCAAGGGTGGATTACTTCGGCTTCGGCCAACACTATTCTTTGGTGTTGTTGTTTCTTACTTCATTGTTTGATTATTGACCAGACTAGATAATTCCTGTCTCTTTATTAGTCTGTTGTGAACACTAGTACCGAGTTCTTGTATACCCCGTTATAGCAGATTGAACTCTGGAGGGTATTGGTGTTTTTTGTTCGGCTGGCAGTACTCAGGGGTTGGGATCGTGTGTTTCCGTTGTGGCAGCGAGCCGTATTCGAGTCCTGATTGAGAGCCCTTGTATACCCGAGTGCCAGTTCGTAACAAATGGCGACCTTGCTTAGGATTTTGTGAACAGTATAAATTTTTGCAGAGTTGTACAACATTTGTTTGTTTGTATTTTAGCGTGCATATTGAAGAATATTTTTTTTGTATGGCAATTAGTAAAGCATTTAAGAGACTCCAGTTAATTTAGTAATTAGTGCTTGCATAGGAAGTTAACACTTTTGTCTCGAGATTTTTTTTTGTGGACTTCAGTATGTCGTGCATTAGCACTGACGATGAGCGAGAGATGTCACTTGAAGGTGTGCCGTTAGTAACCAGTGAGGAGGAGGCTAGAGTTTTTGTGAGTAAGCGGTACCACGTGACGGAGGAGAGGCTGACTGGGGTGGATGTTTGTGGCTTGCACCTGATAGCCAAGGTTTTGGGCATTTCCAATGTAGTAGGGATGTCCAAGGGGGAGCTGATTTCCTGGGTGTTGCGTGGGCGACATGGGGTTTCGGAGGAGAGGGCGTTTGGGGAGGTTCCTCCCCAGATCCCCTCTCACTCGACTCCCACAGTGCTGTTCACTCAGTTACCGGAGGTTAGCACTCTCCCACAGAGGGATGAGAATTGGCAGATTGGAGTGCCCTCGGGTGGTGCACATGGTGGTTCCCCAGTTTTTGCCCCCCCTCCTTCAGTAGTGGCAGCTCCCTCTTCCTGCCTGTCTCCAGATATGGTATTTAGACTTGAGCTTGCTAAGATTGAGGCTAGGAAGCAGGAGAATGAGACTAGGAGGCATGAGATTGAGGTTAGGAGGCAAGAGGATGAGACCAGGAGGCAAGAGGATGAGACCAGGAGGCATGAGGCTGAGCTTAGGGACGACTCAGAGAAATATTGTGCTAAATTAGATTTAGATAAGACTCTTGCAGAGTCGACAGGGACTCGGATGGGCTGTGAGGGCCAAGTAAGAGAACAGTCCTTGGCCCAATTAGTCAAATTGGTGCCGGTATTTAGTGAAACTGAAGTCACAGAATTTTGTAATCGTTTTGAGAAGAAGTGTAGGGAGCATAATTGGCCTGAAGAGAAGTGGGCAGCTCTAGTCTCCTCAAGACTTACGGGTAAGGGTCTGAAGGCTTATGATGCACTGCCTTTAGAGTCTTGCATTGACTACCCAGAATTGAAGAGAGCTGTCCTACGGGCATACGAGTTGCAACTGGAAACATATCGATTGAAGTTTCGGGGTGTTACAAAGACTAGGGAGGCGACCTTTCTTGAACATGCCCGGGACTTAAAAGATGCACTTAAAAACTGGACACGTTCTGAGAAAGCTGAGACGGCAGAACAGTTGACTGAGCTGTTTCTGCTCGAGCAGTTTTATAAGTGTACTGGTGCAGAAATGACTTTAACTATTAAAGAAAAGAACCCAAAAACTCTACAGGAGGCAGCTGAGATGGCTGACCTCCGGCTATCACTAGTTCGTGGGTGCGGGTCTGCCCAGCGTAGTGAGGCAGGTAACAAGGGGCGTGATGCCCCACCCCCCCGAGTTAGTGATATACCTTATGGAAACAAGTACAAGAGCCATGATACCAAGACTGACCACAAGACTAGCACCGTCCCATTTAAGAAGGGGCCGGGCCCTTCCCAGTACCAAGGGAAGCCCAAAGGGGAGTTGGATTGTTATCATTGTCATAAAATGGGGCACTTTGCAAGAGTCTGTCCTAGCAAACCACCTACAGCAGCTGTGTCTTTGGCCTGCAACATTGGTGTGTCTCCGAAGTCATCTGAGTTTGCCCGGGGCAGTTCGTCAGAGGCTGAGGCACAGCCAATGCAGAAGCACCTGGGAGGCTCGAACCCTGCTCAGGATGTTTTTTGCGACCATAGAGGGCGGGGTTGCGTGATGTGGGCGGGGCGCAAGCATGGAGTAGAGGTCTTGTGTGATACAGGTGCTTCCCAGACTCTGATGAAAAACTTGACTGGCTACCCTATAAACGCGGCTCGGGTGGTAGTGGTGCAGGGTATTAATGCAACTCGGTCATACCCGCTGGTGCGGTTGGAGTTGGAGGTGGATGGTGTGGCACGTGAATTGGATGTCGGGATTGTGGAGACACTGCCAGTGGAGGGCGTCTACCTTCTTCTCGGCAACGACTTTGCAATGCCCGCTTCTGAGGTTCTACCCTTAGTCGTTGCCGAGAGGCCGGCCGACGTGAGTAGGGAAGAGCAAGAGTGGGTCGAGCGGTGCCAGACACAACCCATGGCGTGTGTTGTCACCCGAGCTCTGGCAGCTAAAGTGTCACAGCCTAGTCCTCCGTCTTCGGACCAGCGGAGGAACGATCAACAGGAGGAGGCTAAAGCTGGAGTTGGTTTTAAGAGTTTTGACTCGGCGGCTCTCCTGGGTGATTCAGTATTAGCACCATTACTTAATTCTGGAGTAGCCCCTGGGCCTGTCATCGAGAGTGACGAGGCTGGGCATGACGAGTCTCCACGACAGCAACGTTATGTACATCGAGAGAGACAGAGGGAGCAGCCCAGTATCGGGGAAGGTTATGCATTGCTCCGGGAGCAGTTAGATCGCTTGGCACCCTCAGATATACGTCGGTTGCAACTAGAGGACCCTGAGCTCCAAACGTGTGCTAATGGAGCTGTAGAGCTCGACGAGGATGGCGATGCACAGCCAGATTTTGTTTATTTAGAAGGCATCCTCTATAGGCGTTTTCAAGACCCTAAACGTAGTTGGCAAAAGGGGTCCGGAGTAGTGGACCAGTTGGTGGTGCCACGGGAGTGCAGGGATAGCCTACTGAGGTTGGCGCAGGACATACCACTGGCAGGACATCTAGGGGTGAGAAAAACGGTGGCGGCTTTGGGGAAATTGTTTTGGTGGCTGGGGATGAAGTCTCATGTGCAGTCATGGATAAACTCATGTGATATTTGTCAACGTGTCGGGAAACCGAACCAAGTTATTCCTAAGGCTCCGTTACACCCTATTCCTGTGATTGGGCCACCCTTTAGTAAAATTATTGTTGACATGGTTGGTCCACTCCCTCCCACTAAGGCTGGAAATAAATTTTTGTTAACCATAATGGATGTTGCCACTAGATACCCCGATGCATACCCTGTGAAAAATGGAATGGCTAAGACGGTAGTCAGTAACTTGTTGTGGTACTTCTCAAGGTACGGGTACCCGGAGGAGATTCAGTCTGATCAGGGATCTAATTTCACCTCCAACATGTTCAAGCAAACAATGCAACAGCATGGGATACGAGCAGTAGTATCGTCAGCGTATCACCCTGAGAGTCAAGGGGTGCTTGAGCGGTGGCATGCTACACTTAAAAGCATGCTCAGGTGTTATTGTGCTGACAACGGTATGGATTGGGATCTTGGATTGCCTTATGTGCGGTTTGCTGCTCGGGAGGTACCTGGTGAGAGCCTGGGATTTAGTCCAAACGAGCTGATTTTTGGACACCGTGTCAGGGGCCCCCTTAACATGCTGAAAGAAATTTGGGAGGGGACTGTGCAGCCTTGTCCATTATTAAAGTATGTGCTTGAAAGCCGTGAGCGCATGCTTAAGAGTCTGGAGATGGCAGGTAGAAATTTGACAGAATCACAAGCTTTGATGAAGGACAGGTATGATCGCAAAGTGAGGCTCCGGAAGTTCACTGTAGGACAAGAGGTATTAATTTTGTTGCCTTTGGTTGGTAACCCCCTCTCTGCGAAGTACACTGGACCTTATAAAATTGTAGAACAAATTTCAGACTTAGATTACCTTGTTGCCACTCCAGACAGGAGGAAAAAGAACCAGTTATGTCACGTGAACCTTATTAAAGAGCATGTGAGGCGCCCCTCTGAGCCTCTCACTGTCCCTGTGTTGGCTTGTTGCGGCCGTGGTGGAGAAGGAGAGGGGGACAGTCAAGCTTCAGAGGAGGATAGCTGGGATCAACATGTTTCAGCGGATCAGTGGGCGGGGAACTCGAGCCTAAGGGCTGACGAGGCTATAGCTCATTTGCCTGAGCCGCAGTTTGATGCTATCCGTCAGTTGTTCGGTTCATACCCCACTGTATTTGCTGAACACCCAGGCCTCACTACTCAGGCTATGCATGATGTTGACGTGGGGGACCATCTACCCTTTAAGTCAATCCCGTACCGTGTGCCCCCCATAAAACTACCAGCTCTGAGGGATGAGTTGGAGTATATGCTCGGTAGAGGGTTGATAGTGAAAGGCACAGTTAAGTGGACTTCCCCCGTAACACTGCAGCCTAAGCCAGATGACAAGGTACGCTTTTGTATTGATTTCCGTAGGTTAAACGGTTTGACTCCAACTAACCCATATCCTCTTCCTCGGGTTGATGATAGTGTTGACAAAATTGGTAATGCTCGTTTTTTGTCTAAAGTAGATTTAGTAAAAGGTTACTGGCAAGTACCTTTGTCCGAGCGTGCTAAAGAGGTATGTGGTTTTGTTGTGGACGGGAGTACCTACCGCTGTAATGTTATGCCTTACGGACTTAAGAATGCACCAGCAACGTTTTAGAACCTGATGAATGAAATTGTAAAGGACATTCCAAATTGCACCGTATATTTGGACAATGTAATCATTTATGATGACGACTTTGAGAGCCATTGTGAGCACCTTGAGACCTTGTTCCGGAAACTTAGTGAAGCAGGTCTGGTAGTAAATTTGGCAAAGTGTGACTTCGTAAAAGCCACTGTGCAGTACCTTGGGTTTGTAGTGGGAAGGGGACAGGTGTGCCCTCCTCAGAACAAGGTACAGGCTATCAATAAATTTCCGCACCCAACAACCAAGAAGCAGATTATGAGATTCTTGGGTATGATAGGCTACTACAGACGCTTCATAAAAGGTTACTCAACGGTGTTGGCACCTCTCACAGATTTGTTATCTAAAGACAAAAAGTTTTTGTGGGCACCTGAGTGTGAAAAGGCTTTCACTTTGGTGAAACATTTGCTATGTACTCACCCGATACTCAGGGCCCCAGACTTTAACAGGCCTTTTCAGCTGGCAACAGATGCTAGTGGTGTAGGGGCTGGTGCCGTCTTGCTACAGACAGACAATGAAGGTGTGGAACACCCAGTAAGTTTCTTTTCTAAGAAGTTCAATGCTGCACAAAAGAACTATTCTACAATAGAAAAGGAATTACTGGCGATTGTGCTGTCGCTCAGGCACTTCGAGGTGTATGTTCCAGCCTATGGCCCAGTCGTGGTTATCTACACTGATCATCACCCTTTGAGATTCCTGAATCAGTTTCACAATCGCAATATGAGACTGACCAGGTGGTCTTTGATGTTGCAGGAGTATAACCTGGACATCCGTCATATTGCTGGATGTGACAATGTGATCGCGGATTGTTTATCAAGGGTGGATGATCAGTCGTAGGCTATCACAGGTGTGTGGGTTTGAGTGGAGGAAAATAGGCTGCCCTTATAGTGCAGCCGGGAAAAACATATTAATATATAAAAATCATATAAAAACTCTTTCTTTTGATATAGGTAATCGTATAAGTTTGTCATAGCCTATAGAGTTTGAGTAGTCCACGAACTATCAAACGGCTGAGCTGCTGTAAGCTCGCTCTGGGAGCATGATATTGTGTCTTTTTGCTATTGTTGGGAGGAGTTATAAAATGTGAATTTTTTTTATAATAAGATGTGTTTTGGTGATAAACTCAGCTTTGTTTTAGTGCCATGCGGTCGCTGGGTGTGAGGGGCTTGATGGGGTTCTGTGTTTGTCAGATTTTAGCTCAGGGTTGAGCAAGTAAAATCTTTGGGGAGGTGTGAAGCATGTCCAGTGTGAGCATGCTGTACAGAACGCCTAGTCATGCCCCACTCTCGCTAGGATCGTCAGGGCAGGAACTTTGGCTGTAGTCTATGTAGAGTTTCCTAACTTAGTTCATGTGAGCCGTTGTACTATAAGTATTATGAATATGTATTTTGTTTTCATCTGAGTCAACGAGTTCTGTTTTTATATCATTAGTTATAAGTATTGTGTATAAAACTTATTTGTAATGATGGGAAGAGAAACAGCCACAGTTGGGGGTCAGTGGGTGCGCCAGGCGGGAGGTGGGCCTAACTCACTAGCACTCCCCCCTCCCCCCTCCCCTCAGTGCTAGGGGAGCCTTTGTCTATCCCAGAGGAGAGAGAGAAATTACGTAATGGTTGTCAGTGGGCGGTCTTTAGTAGTTCACGTTGGGCTCACTAGAGGGCCGGGTATAAAAAGGGAAGTCTAGCCATTTTTTCATCAGAACTCATTAGGCAGAGCGACTTCTCATTTCCCTTGCTAACTATATATATTCTTCTGACTGATGTGAACTTTCTCTACTACCTTACATTCTTATCTCCTCTTTTCCCTGCCTTTTTAACTTCCATGGTCCCGTTGGTGCAGAGCTAGTCAGCCAACGTATTATCGCTTGAGTTCTCACGAGATACTTGCCTATTAGATAGCCTATTTTGGATGGGTTAACTTAGAATAGGATTGATTTATGTTTGTTGCACTTGTATATGCATTTCCCTGTGTGTTATTATTATTATTCCTGTTTTCTGCTAGTCTAGGTAATGCTAGACTGGGGTAAGGCTTTTCTGTGTTACGAGTTGTTGTTTGATGCAGTGGTTAAGCGATAAACCTGCATACTCGTTTCGGTTCAGTGAAGCCTAGGTTGTCTTCGCGGCTGACTGTGTTGAGTTAATAATTTACAGTGCGTGAGGGCAAGAGCCTAACCACCCTGTATTTTATTAACAGTTTGTTTTTACTTTGTCAAGGAGCCGGGAGAAAACCAGATACAAGAGATCTGGATTTCTCAAAGTGCACTTGTTAGTTTTAACGTAATAATTTAAACAGTTGTGAGGACTTCGCTAGGCTACGAGCCGTTTTTGCTCAGTCACTGCTACCTTTTGCCCACAGTACCCCAGCTAGACTTTACTCGATTAGTAGATACAGAATAGTATTGAAGCTTTCCTTATGTATGATATTGTTTATGCACTATTGATTTCATGTGTTGCAAGCTTGGCTACTTTAGTGATTAGTGGCCCACGAGCACAATCCGAGTAGGCTATTGCCGTTGCATTTATGGAGTACTTCTTTTTAATGTTTGCCATTTACTATTGCATATTCTTTTAATTATTCTTATGCCAATTTAAACCTTTAATAGTATTTAATTGCCAGTGTTTTTGCTTATTGAATTACTGTTCAAAATCCGATACGTACTTCTTACGAGCATCCGAGAAGCATCTAACTTTTTCAGAAGATTCCTTGCTCGATGCTTAAGGACTATTAATTAACGTAACATAATAGTGTCGATTCGAAGTAGAGGGTGGAGGACTTCTTAAGTTCTTAGTCAAGGGTGGATTACTTCGGCTTCGGCCAACACTATTCTTTGGTGTTGTTGTTTCTTACTTCATTGTTTGATTGTTGACCAGACTAGATAATTCCTGTCTCTTTATTAGTCTGTTGTTGAACACTAGTACCGAGTTCTTGTATACCCCGTTATAGCAGATTGAACTCTGGAGGGTATTGGTGTTTTTTGTTCGGCTGGCAGTACTCAGGGGTTGGGATCGTGTGATTCCGTTGTGGCAGCGAGCCGTATTAGAGTCCTGATTGAGAGCCCTTGTGTACCCGAGTGCCAGTTCGTAACAACATACACTAAACAATTACCAAAGTATCAACACATGTGGCATCCCACACGAGGCACCGGCCATTCTTGCAAGGGAAAGTGGTCATCCCATCTGGCCGTTTGCCGTCTTCTCTGTGAAGTCCACATGGTTCAAGGATTGATGCACGGTTAGCACTCTACAGGGCCCATTTTATGACATCATTAAGTGCAGAGTGCCTTGGCAGGCAGCCTGCACTGTGATTACATGACAAGGCATGGTGACCTTGAGCATCCATCCCCCCACCACACTTGCAAGTGTGTGGGTGACAAACTGCCGCACCCACTCTGAGCGCGATGGCAACCTGAAGCGCTTCAGCATCCAAGTGGGTTCCAAGAGGTGGAATGGGGACGGCATGTAACCACAGGCCACTCTCCAAACGGGCGGCTGCCTAGAGGCGTGCTTTTGCAACCTGGTCTGCATTGGTTAGGAGGTTTTCTTGATTTTTCTTCGCCGAGATGGTATCCCACACTTTCTGCTTGCTCCTGGAGGTACCCTGAGGCTCCTCCTCTGCTCCTGTACTCCCCTTCCAGGTGGTAATCGCTTCTGCTATGTCCCTATTAAGTGTCATTCCGGGTTGAGAAGAATGGATGGTCACTACAAGGTCGTTGGTCGCGATAAGGGAAGAGATAAAGGCTGGGGAGGCAATATCCGAGGCTCTCCGTATGCCCAAGCCCCCGAGGCGGACAGGAAGAGTAGCTTGTGTCCAGGTCCGATCTTGAAATTCCACGTTGGTGATGCTGGTCACTGCTTCTCGGATTATGTTGTCTAATTCTTGGAGGCCACCATTGTTCGTGTAAGTCATCGATGTGCGCAAAAGGTATCGGAGTTTTGGAATGCAGAAACAATTCTTGAGAAGGGCCAGAGCTGAGTGGGCATCGATGTGTATCAGGCGACTCACAAGACGTTGAAGCTCCTCCTTTTTACCTTGAAGTGCTGGTGGGATTGCTGCCGGGGTTAGTGGGGAACCTAATAGGGATTGCTGGTGCTCCTGAAGGATCTTTATGTCTGGCAATGTGTCTTGAAAACGGGCCTGAGTCTGTTCTCTTTCTTCAGCTGTGTGGTTGAGGAGGACAAGTTCACATTTGGTGTCATTTATCGCTAGCCCAGCCTGGTTGAGGTCAGTTACGATGTTTTTTAGATCAGTTAGAACATTCTCTACAGACCCACCCAAGGTTGCATCGTCCAGGTACCATACATTCAATTCTGACCTTACTTTGTTAGCTGCTGCGTCCACTCCTATTGAGAAAAGAGCAGGACCACCTGGATCTCCCTGCTGTAACCCGGTCGCTGATGGGATTACCGTCTCGCCGAAAATCAGGATTGAAGGTATGGAATAAGCCTGCCAAAGTAGGGGGTACAGAGTGGGGATGTGTTCTTGAGCTGCACGGAGGAAGACATCCCTGCGAATGCTGTTGAATGCGTTCCGCATGTCAATCTTTAGAAGCACTCTTTTTACCTTGGGCTTGGCTGAGGTAAGT
The DNA here is from genome assembly GCA_032716605.1 of Paralithodes platypus. NCBI lineage: Eukaryota > Metazoa > Arthropoda > Malacostraca > Decapoda > Lithodidae > Paralithodes > Paralithodes platypus. The sequence goes on along the minus strand of CM064498.1, from coordinate 61,872,427 downwards.
GCGGGTTGTGTGTACAGCAGCTTCACACCCCCCTGGAGTTCCAAAACCTAGTTGAACGGGTCTTAAGTGTTGACCTAGGCCATTCGAAAGAGGTTTCAAACCCACCTTTGTGGCAAGGCGGCGGAAGGTGTTCCCTACTGCTATTGGGCGCACACCGCCATCTTTTTTTGCCAGTGCACAGAGTGATGCCCCATAAAAAAGGGGTGTGGCACAGTCGAGTACTTCCCCTCTTAAAACCATGTTGATGAATTTGGTGAGGGTTTCCAAGAGTGCCTCCCCAGCAGCTCCTGATCCCTGACCCAAGAGGCCTTTGAGGTGGGCGGGTCGGATACCATCTGGGCCCGCGGCTGAGCCTGCTGGGAATGAAGTCACTGCGGCATCCACCTGCTCCTTCGTGACAACTAAAGGTTGGGGCATCTGGTCATTTGGGGCAGGGGGAAGGTTTTGGTCCCTAGGTGTAGGTGGGTGCTTTCCTCGTAGGGCTTCAACAACTTCGGTGCCTTGACCAGCAAAACCTTCTGAAAAGGACAACAGTCTGACAGCCCCTTTGATGTCGCTATCCGCCAGTTTTCGCTGCGACCCTCTTACGATATACAGTATACATGCATACATAAATCATTAGCTATATGATTCAGTGTATTAAGACTTAAACCAAATGATTGATGCTAGGGTATATACTTATTAGTAATGATGTTATTAATACCGTACACTCGTATAAACTGCTATTATTATTTAATTCCCGTGATCATTTGTTGGCTACACTACAATTAATTCTGATTATCTCTATTATGGTTTGTGATTATGGGCCATTTTATTAAACCATAGTAACAGCTTTCCCTACGACCTTTCCCGACCAGTTGACCCTCATCGCTTATCTGTATAAGGGTCAAGCTGGTCGGGAAAGGTCGTAGGGAAAGCTCTTACCATGGTTTAATAAAATAGGCCTATGAATCCTTTGAACTATATCATCAGCATCCACCCTTTTAATTCCAGGGCAGAATTATAAGTTTATTTTTATATTTAATTGTTTTGTGATATGACCCAGCCAGGGCTCGAACCCAGGCCAGTAGTGCAGCACTTCAACACCTTAACCACTAGGCCACCGAGGAGCTTAGTTTATTTAGTTTATTTAGTTTATGGCTAACATTAGACAATTTTGTTCAGCTTTGGAAGGACCTGTGTGAGTTAAACAATTGATGACAAAAGTGTTGACCTATTTGTTTTTTATAGTTAAATCTAAGAGGCCCATTTTAAGTTGAATATAATAATTATGATCTAATGATAGCTAGAATAAGGGGGAGAAAAGTGTCATCATACTGAAAAGGTTAGGGGGGGATGGTTAACTTTTTGGTAGATTTGTTCATATATTTATTATGTTTCTAGTTTCCTGCCTAGATCTAGTTTGCTGCCTAGATCTAGTTTGCTGCCTAGATCTAGTTTGCTGCCTAGATCTAGTTTGCTGCCTAGATCTAGTTTGCTGCCTAGATCTAGTTTCCTGCCTAGATCTAGTTTCCTGCCTAGATCTAGTTTCCTGCCTAGATCTAGTTTCCTGCCTAGATCTAGTTTCCTGCCTAGATCTAGTTTCCTGCCTAGATCTAGTTTCCTGCCTAGATCTAGTTTCCTGCCTAGATCTCCATCAAACTTAATAATACAACTCCAGGATTCTCCTTCATGATATATTTGTACATTTTCAGTAGGAAAATGTCCCGGGCAAAGGCCGATTCCTCCTAAATTTAAGGCTCGGTATCGCTCGCCAGGAAACGATCGACACATAAATGGCCCGAAAGATCTTAATATTGACAAAGAAATGAGGCGAAAGGTCTTAAAATCGCTAAACTAACGGAACGAATGTCTTAAAATCTTAAAACTAATATGCTAAATAAGAGGGAGAAAGGGGTCCAGAAAAAGCGACTACCTCCCCCTTAAGGATATCTTTTCACTAATAATTAGAGATAACCAGAGTTGAAATTTTCGAGCAAGATATTTTTTTGTTTTTGTTTTTTAATTGTTCAATGTAATACTGTACTTGCATGTGCAGTCATCTGATTAACCCCTTCTGTACCGGTGACGACTTCTTGATTTTATTCTAGCTATATTAAGTCGATTTCTTGCAGTTTAGGAAGGCTCTGTGATAGCAAAAAGGGTTAAATGAGATAGTTCAAAGCCTGTTAATTGCTGGAGGCCCTTTTTAAGCTGAATAAAAGCGTCTAATAGTAGCCAAAATAAAGTTAAAAGGACGACACGGTAATGAAGGGGTTAAACTGTGATTTGTGCTTTCATGTGATTTTTAAGTGTGACCTGTGCAGCTTCGTGATTAAACCGTGATTCTTGCTTCTGTCCAGAAGCCTTCCAATTTATTTGAATCGTGGGGAAAGAGGAATGGCGCCCCTACCGTCACCGCCACTAAGCCGCCCCCCTCACTGTCAGAGCTGGGAGAGTTTGACCACGCTGCTGTTAGCGCCGATGGACAACCCTGTGCACAGATAGCAACGTGAGTTATTATACTGTTGATACAGTAGTAGGTCAAGATCAATAGTTTACCCCAAAATAATGGAAGATAATTTGTGCAATCTAGAGAAAGGAACATTAAATTGACATTTCTTATTCGTGAAACAAATAGGTGCTAGTCACTGGTTGTTAGTATTATCTGAGTACTGTCAGAGGAAAGTGATAGTAACTTAACTTTACATAGTTTATGAGCAAGGTTTTCAGTGAACTATTGAATTTTATTGAACAATATAACCTCTTTTTCAGACCCTGAAGTTGTTGGAATTAATCTCTCTTTTTGGACAAATTGTGAGGGATTGCTTTACAGTAAATGTGTGAACAAAGTTACTGTATACCGTTTAGACATTTACCTCTTTCTTTCAGACAAGGGTTGCAAGGTCAAGATCTATGTTCAAACATTTGTTATCTAGTTTGGACTATCACCTCGGTTTTTCAGATAAAAGTCCAAGAAACAGGTAAACGTGTGAGACCAAGAATGTTCCAGACTTCCGGAAACTTCACAATTCTAAAGAGTGTCTCGCCCCTGTTAGTTAGAAGGAATGGGATTTTACTGTATATTATAGCTCTGTAATGAATTGTACTGTATATTATAGCTCTGTAATGAATTGTACTGTATATTATAGCTCTGTAATGAATGTCACTGTATATTATAGCTCTGTAATGAATTGTACTGTATATTATAGCTCTGTAATGAATGTCACTGTATATTATAGCTCTGTAATGAATTGTACTGTATATTATAGCTCTGTAATGAATGTCACTGTATATTATAGCTCTGTAATGAATTTTGACATGTAGCGTAATATCACTTTGAGTACACAGGTTTTATATATTGATTTTAACATTTTAAATTAACTAAAATTTGTATTTGATATCCTGTACATTACCGTAATATATATTTTGTTCTATGTGTATGAAGGAGACATATGGCAGGCTGCCTATAATGAGTGTCTCCCCCAATGCCAAAAGAGTGACAGAGAGCCAAATTCAAGGGATGATGGGGTCAAAATACCTAGACATTCAAAGTTTAAAACAGTCTAAATCATTGGATGAAAGAAAGATTGACTGAGGGAGAGAATTTCAGAGTTTATTTATTGAGTAGAAGAAAGTCTGAGAAAATGTGCTAATTCTTGTGTTGCAAAGCTGGACAGAATAGGAGTGGAATTGTGTTGATAGGCGGGTGCCTCGCACTCGCAGCAAGGTATGCACCGAGAGAGCTCTGAAGAACACTGATTGTTGTAATAGCGATAGAAGAGTGAAAGAGATGCAATATTGGGGCGTGTATAAAGAGATTGTAGGGAACTAGTAAGAGGAAGTGAGGTGATGAGGCGAAATGCTTTTGACTCTAATCTTTCGAGAAGTGCGGTATGGATGGAACCTCCCCGCATATGCGAACAATACTCGATACATGGGTGCACTGTGCACCTATACAGAGCAAGAAGCTGTGCGGAGGGTGAAGAAGCCACGGACATGGTTTAGCACGCCTAACTTCTCGGAAGCTGTTTTAGCAAGAGTGGTAATATGACTTTTCTATGAAAGGTCAAATGAAAAAGATACACCAAGAATATTGAGAGAAGATGAAGAGTTGATTTATGTATTGTTGAAGAATAATTGATAGTCTTGTGGAGGATTGCGATTGGTAGATAGAAGGAGAAATTGGGTTTTGGAGGCATTGAAAGTAACAAGATTGTCTCTGTCTCAATTAGAAATACTTGATAGATCAGAAGATAGGTGTGCGATGGCCTCATCACGTGACTCTTGGAGTGATTGCATGCTGGGTTGTTGTGAAAAACTAGTTGAATAGTGTAGGGTAGTCATCAGCATTTGAGTGGATAGGAATAGAGGTACAGTTAAGGAGATCATTAATGAATATTAGACAGAGAATTGGAGACAGGACAGAACCCTGAGGAACACCGGAGTTGATAGGTTGAGGAAGTGAGCGATGGCCGTTCACAATTGCAGCTATTGTCTGAAAGGAAATTATGATCCATGCCTCGGAGACGTGGCCAATTAAAGCGGAGGATATCAATAGAATGGAACGGAATGAGAAGAAAATGGTGAGATAGATATGTTGGATTAATCTCAGGGACGGGGTATCGAGCGAGGGATTAAGAAGGCGTCTGGGCATTAGGAGCGTCAGTGAAGTGATGCGTACGAGCCGACTTGGTTGGCTTGGACACGTGGAGAGAATGGATGATTAGAATGACGTGGGATCAGGTACTCCGGTCCGATTTCAAAATATAGAACTTGACAACAGAGGCAGCCCTTGACAGATCCGCCTGGAAAGCCGCCATTTAGGACGTGAGACTGTAACCACATTCTCTGTGGACAAAACGGTCTTTAAACTTGTATGTATACTGTATGTAAGTAATAAATGTTAGTACAATTACCGTAACTCAAGATCGTTGTCTCTGAGTATTTGGCCTTGTACATCAATATATACAGTATTTATTATACAGTAGTATCAAAATATATTGGAATAACCCTATACTGTATTGTTCTTTACTTGACCAGCGAGGTGTTGCGTCAGAATGGTAATGCCGCGGATGCCTCAGTAGCTGGTCTGTTCTGTGTGGGGGTGGTTAACACTCAGTCCATGGGTCTAGGGGGCGGGTTCCTTGCGACCTATTATGACCGGGCCTCGGGCAGAGCGTACACACTCAACGCCCGGGAGAGTGCTGCTGCGGCCGCCTCAGAGAATATGTACAACGGCAATGGAGATCTTATGAGATCTGGTGAGACCCTAAGCTTTCCGTAAGACCATAAATACATGTAAGTTTTCAAGCCATTTTGATATGGCAGCTTCAGAACTCTGTTTGTATAACAATTCAGCCACTTAACATTATCTGCCTTTAGTCCATTTGCTAATAATGATGCAAAAGGGCCCTGAAATACTGCAAAACACAAAATTGCTCATCATAAATTGTCAGAATAACTCATGTGACATAGACATTATCCACAGAATAGTATTGCATAACATGAATATAAACATGATTAGGCCTATAGCATCAGAAGTTATATGTGAAAGTACAGTATGTCAAGTGCACCTTTTCACATTGGGTTTATATCCCTTATGTATATTTTTTGGAGTAAATTTAACTAGCATAACAGTTACAGTTTGGCTGAAATAACTGAGCTATGCAAGTATTGAACGTAGTCTTCCAATGTATGTACAGTGGCGCTAATAAGTCATGTCCCAGTTGTCATTACGTTTGGCTCGCTCTGTGCTGTATTAATGTCTATCAGATGTTGAATAGGGTGGGTAAGTGTACGACTATGTTTGTATATCTCACTCAAAAAGAAGAAATTATGTGTAAATATTGCTGATACCAATTATTGATCAAAACATAATTGGTGCCGAGACATCGCTTATTAGGCCGACTGTACAGTAAAAAAATAACAACAATGGTTTGACAAAAACTTGGATACTCTGTGTGAAATCTAGACACTTATGCCATACTAAGCAAATAGTATTATAGGTAGCGCCAACCAACTTGACAATAATCTTGACCCCTTAACTTTTGATAACTCGAAAGGCATTAAAGCAATCGGGCTAACGTTTCTATCATTTGGGAAGAGTCCACCAGGAAATAGGTGTGGATATTTACAGCCAGTTTGCTCTAGGCCTTTTTGAGTTACAGAGAGGTCAGGGATCAAGATTATTGTCAAGTTCGTTGGCACTGCCTATAGTCATGAACTGTTAGAAACACATGAGAACTGTCAAGGAAGAATGAAAGAAACTTCTATCTATCCATCTGTCTATTAAGTAACACCCCGTTCTTAACACCAATCACCAATTACAAACCCCAATGCACTTGAACAAACTAACGAAAACATACGGTCCTCCCGGGATTCGAACTCGGGACACCACACCCAGAACATAAGCATCTTCAAATTACAAATATTATGAGTAAGACTGTCTGGCAAACTATTGCTTTTGACTGTACCATATGTATATTGGGATCTAAGCAGGTGTTATCCAAATTCCTTAAGGGGAGATGGGTCGTTTTTCTGGTCCCCCTTCTACCTCATGCTTAGCCCTTTAGTATTCAGATTTTCAGACGTTCAGCCCATTAGTTTGACGACTTTAACCCTTTTCGCCCCATTTTGTTATCAATTTTAAGACCTTTCGTGCCATTTAGGTGTCGATACATTCCTGGCGAGCGCTAGCGAGCCTGCAATTTTAAGAGGAATCGACCTTTGGCTGGGACATTTTTCTCCCTAAATTTTTTACAAATTTATCTTGAAGGGGGTATAGGGGATGTTTGTTTAAGTTTGATGGAGGTCTAGGAAACCAGAAAAATAATCTATGAATGACAAAAATAAACTAAAAGTTTAACTATCCCTCCTTAAAAATAAACTAAAAGTTTAACTATCCCTCCTTAAAAATAAACTAAAAGTTTAACTATCCCTCCTTAAAAATGATCTAGTCTTATTTCACTATGATCTTGTCATATTTTACAGCTGAGCTAAAATATAATATTTTAATATGGTATATATAACTAGTGTTTGTTATATTTTAATCAAATTAGCATGTTCTGTAGATATTTCATTATAAATTGTTGCTGCTGTATGACTTGAATTATTGTTTTTGTAACAGTGTGATGTATTAAATGTTTAACCCCCTTCAGTACCGAGTTGTCCCTGTCATTATAATCTGGATGTTATTAGACGATATTATCCAGTTTAGGGAGGACGTGTAGCAATTAAAGGCTTAAAACTATCTCGATTATCCATTTTAACTACCACAGTTTCCTCCTAAGCTGCATAAAATTGTGTAAATACAGCAGATTAACTTGGTGATGTAGTAATGTACACCCTATGTGGTGGAAGGTGTTCTTTTATTTCATACATTTTATTTCAGTAAGCGTTGTTTCCACAGCGATTTTAATTAGTTGTTTTGCATTTATATTGTCTTTGTTCCAGTTTTGGTTTGTTTAGTTTGCAGTTTTAAATTTTAATTCATTGTAATTTAATATAGCAGGGATAACACAAAATGCATCCTCGGTAAGGAAGGGGTTAATTGTAGCCTTTCATTCCATAATATAATTTGATAATAGTACTGTATTTGTAGCACTGTGATGCATGTACAGTATTGATATATGCTTGTACATACCGTACAGTACAGTTCTGTAACAGTGTGATGCATGTACAGTATTGATATATGCTTGTACATACCGTACAGTACAGTTCTGTAGCAGTGTGATGCATGTACAGTATTGATATATGCTTGTACATACCGTACAGTACAGTTCTGTAGCAGTGTGATGCATGTACAGTATTGATATATGTATCGTATAAATACGATAGACTATGACTCTTTTGTGATCTTGTATGTCTCTGTGACGTCACGATCTCTCCTACAGCACGATGTAGGACGAGTAGATCGTATATTATAAGATTGTAAATAAGTTAAGTTATAAAAGGCCTAATATGCTATTAAGCAATATTGCCATGGTCTTATGTAGTATATATGAATTTATCGTATATATTAATATAATTTATCGTATAGAGCAACCTAAATGCGGTACGATAATTTGGGCTCCTGGCGGTTTGCCAAGGCAGCAAGGTGTGCTTTTGAGGTACGTCAGAGCCTTCACGAACACCAACCAGTTAACATCTAATTTTCCGCCCTCAGTTGATCGTGCTTTTGTGCCTCTAATCACAATACACATACAGCAATACACACAGCTACACCATCACGACGCTCTCATCGACATCATGACTGACTGATAGATAAGCATAATATTCATGTCCATTCCCATGTAATCATTTATTCTTTCTTTAACTTGACTCGTGTCTCGGGACCGAAGTCTCGTTCCCCATTGTCCACCGCCATATTGGGTAAAACGTTCTCCCTTGCCTCATTGCCACGTGGAACTATTGGTGAGTTAATTCCTGGCTAATATTAACCCTTATAACCTTACCCTATAATTATATACATTTATTATGTGAGACCTTTGGATATAAATTAGCTTGTTTCAGATTGAATTCAATTTAGATATAGAGTATTCATTTAGATTGATTTGATTTGATTCATTATAGCTTAGTAATATTTAACTTCCATTGATAGTTTGCCACATTGGTGCCCAGACCCGGGAATTAGCTACCAGTAAGGGATTTTAAGGCAATGAACAAGGGGACATATAACAGGATGCAGGAACAACTCTATGATAAACTGGCAAGGCTAGCCAAGCGATGGTTAGAGCCGGAATGCAGGGTCACATCATTGCACCTGCCCAAGTCCTGCTTCCCCCCCATCATCTTTCCCCAATAATTTTCTTTTCCGTTTCAGACTTCCTGTGACATATGACCTGACCTAACATTTTTTCTTGTTCAATATGATCCATTAGTAGGTATTGCTATTTAGTGTACTATTTGTTCTCCATAACATAGAAGTCCGCAGGTTGGCGTCTCTTAATTAGACTATTGATTTGCCGTTGTCCTTGTAACGTAACATTTAGATACATAGCCTATAGGCTCACATGCAAAATGGATAAAGACCATAAAGAGACACCGTCTAGTGGGGTGCTAAGCAAAGCCCCTAAAAATCAAAGGGCGGGACTTCGGGGAGTGTTAAATAGGCTAATTGTGGACTTAAACACTTTCATCACTACTGCTGATCTAGAGGAATTGGAGGCTAGATTAGATAACGTCCAGGCTACCCACGGTCGTATTACGGCTCTGAGTGAGGTGATTGTGGCTGACATGATAGAGGAGGAAGAGATAGTTACAGAGTGTGATAATCGCGCCCTCTATGACGAACCTGTCTTTAGAGCGAAGCGCCTATTACAGCGTGCTGTCGCAAGTAAGAAGGGAGGCGATAATGAGGCCCATAGAAGGGCTGACCCAAAACATACTGTACACCTCCCAAAGCTCAATCTTCCTACATTTGGGGGCAAGTTAACCGATTGGTTAGCTTTTTGGGACGTATTTCGATCTACGGTTCATGAATCCTCTTTGGATAATGTCCGCAAGTTTCACTATCTGAAGGGACAAATGGAAGGAGAGGCCTTACATTTAATAGAGGGTTTTGCAGTAGTAGGTGGTAGTTATCTTGAAGCGGTACACTTATTAGAGTCCACATACGGGGATAGAGAGCAGTTGAGGATGGCCCATGTCGTTGCCTTGTTGGGGCTCGCAGAACCACAGTATAAGGTTGATGAGTTGACAAACTTCAGGGCAAATATGGAGTGCCATACTCGATCGCTAGATACCCTAGGGCTTACCACGCAGGAAATGATAGTCATTATCTTGCGTCAGAAGCTTCCTATGGCAATACTTGATAAGGTAAGATCATTTGAGCTGGGGGAATTCAAAACTCAGTTCAGTAAGGAGATCAATAATCTACAGTTGAACAAAGGGAGAATGTATGTGTCGGGAGGGAGTGAGAATGTGGAGAAGAGGGGAACAGTAAGCATGACAGTGGGGACTAAAGTAAAGAAAGAGGGTGTGTATAAGAAACCTGCTCAGATTCTATGTAAGCTATGTAACAACAAACATAAATGGAGTTTCTGTGTAAAATACCCGACAAATGAGACAAAACTAGCACAGGCGAGAAGATTGAAGCTATGTGTAGGTTGTCTAAGTGGGGAACATGGTAAGCAGGGACAATGTACTGCTACATACTTAAGGCCCTGTCGGCACTGCAAAGGACATCACTTTGATAAGTTGTGTCCTACTGCAGATAAAGTCAAAGACGTCAAAAATGAGGGTACTACAACTGTGGCACTAGGTAGCACGCAAGACACCACTATATTGCCCACAATACAGATTCCCATGGAAGGTAATGACATTAACAAAGTTTGTCGGGTACTTCTAGATCAAGGGTCTCAACGTTCCTTTATAAAGAGGTCCGTACTAGTGGGACTGAAGCACCGAATCGTAGGGGCTGAGACTCTTCGATTACAGGGCTTCACAGGGGTTACTGATAAACAAGACTACGAGATAGCGGAGATTTCATATTTCTATCGTAAAAACCGGTACTTTATGACTTGTATCGTAGTAGACACCCTACCAGAATATGTATCTGTGGGTGTGAAGAAGGTGGAACACGCATTACGTAGCAAAGGGGTTAACTTGTCAGATCCCATGGGAAATCAGAGTGAGGTGCATGTTCTACTTGGTGTGGATCATTATTATGAAGTAGTATACCCTGGATTTAAAAAGATGTGTGGTGTAATTTTAATCCCCACTAAATTTGGATACTGCATGAGCGGAAAGGTGCATACTACACAGTCAAAGGTCCTGGTCGACACGGTCTCGATATATAGAGTCAATGTAACCGCGGCAGAGGAGTTGGGAAGGGAGGATTCCCAACCTAGTGACCCTAAGATGGCTGCCGAGTTCGACCTGGAACGACTGTGGAGATTGGATCACATAGGCATTAACCCTATGGAGACTGATTATGACTCGGAAGTTGCGCTACAAAGGTTTGACGAGTCTGTGTGCTACTGTGCCTCAGACAAGCAATATAAAGTTAGTTTACCTTGGAAGAACAGTGAGATAAGCCTACCTACCAACTATGGTTTGGCATTAGGTCGCTTGCGCGCATTGCAGCGGAAATTGTCTAACGAACCGAGCACGCGCCAGGCGTATGACGATGTATTTCGGAGTTATGAGGATAGGGGTTTTATTGAGAGAGTCGATGTCAAGGAACCGTGTAAGAAGGGTAGGGTTCACTATCTGGCCCATCATGGGGTAAAGAAAGACAGCGTCACCACACCAATACGGGTGGTGTATGACTGTTCTGCCCACCAAGGTCAACAACCCAGTCTGAATGACTGCCTGTTGACAGGTCCGTCCATGGTGTCGGACCTGTCCCAACATCTATTGCGGTTTAGGCTGGGAAAGTACGCCTATACCAGTGACATCGAGAAAGCATTCTTGATGGTCAAGCTAAAGGAGGAAGATAGAGATGTTACCCGCTTTCTTTGGTTCAGCGACATTAGCGACTCTGAAAGTCCCATCATAATATACCGTTTTCGGGTTGTACTCTTTGGGGCCACTCGCTCGCAGTTTTTGTTAAATGCCACAATCAGAAAACATCTAGCTGACACTCATGAGGACACAAGTAAACTATCTCGCGGATTATACATTGACAATTTGCAGGGTACTAGCGATAGTCAAGATGATTTGTTGTATGCATACTGGCAAGCACGCAGATTGTTTGCGGATGCACATCTATTTCTCCGCGAGTGGGTTACTAATAGTGAAGATCTTCAGAGTTTAATACAGGTGGATGGTACGGCATCTCTTAACCAGGAAAAGTCCAGAAATTTGGGGATGATCTGGCAACCTAAACATGACATACTAACTTTTCAAACAAGGTCTTTTGCTCAGCAGACAGGAGCGCACACAAAAAGAAGTCTGTTGAGCAAAGTTGCGCAATTTTTTGATCCTTTGGGTCTAGCATTACCTGTTACCATAAGAGCTAGGATTCTAATGCAGGAAGTTTGGAGACGTAAAATAGGATGGGATGACAGTTTGCCCGAGGACCTGAATGACCAAGGGACATTGTTGTTGAATGAATATGCCATCCTATGTACTAAACCTATACCTCGTAAAGTGGCGGCGTTCGGTGACGTTACGTTACACACGTTTTGCGATGCTAGCGCCACGGCATACGGGGTAGCCATATATGTTGTTACTTCATTTGGGGCACATTTAGTTACAGCCCGGGCCAAAGTAGCCCCGGTTAAAAAGGTAACTATCCCTAAAATGGAATTGACTGCCATGCTGCTATTAGCACGTCTGGTGCAACATGTACGCGCAGCATACGAGAGCGAATTAAATATTGAAATCGTTCACGTATGGTGCGATAGTCAGGTCGCACTCAACTGGATACATAGCAAGAAGTCTCTGCCAGTTTATGTGCGGAATAGGGTAGATGAGATTAGAGCCCTTTTGCCAGACGTTGCTTATCATTATGTAAATACAAAGGAAAACCCTAGTGATCTCATAACTAGGGGTATAACGGCTAGCCAGTTAATGAAGTCCGAATTGTGGTGGCATGGTCCAAAGTGGCTGCTCCATGAAAGTGAATGGACGATATGGCATGCTGTTGGTGAGGGACTTCTGCCACTGGAAACAGTGGCAGTTACAGCCCAACCAAATGAGCCACCGGGTCCTATCATAAAGTGGGCAAGATTCGGTGACTATAATAAACTAGTCAGAGTTGTAGCTTGGGTATTGCGATATGTATCCAATCTCAAGCTTAAAGTAACGGGCCAACTCTGCAACAGGGGTCACAACATTGATGCTCGTGAATTTAAAGCAGCTGAAGTAACTTTGATCAAATGGGTTCAAGTAGAAACCTTTTCCAATGAATTAGAATCCTTGAAAGGCTCGAATAAGACATTAATGCCTAATATAGTGCGTCAACTAAGGTTGCACCTAGACAATGGCCTCATCAGGTGTGAGGGTCGCCTGAAGTGGTCGGGTGTACCAGACGGCACAAACCGACCTATACTTATGCCAACAAGACATCACGTTACTGATCTATTGATCATACGTGCACATAGGGAAGTAAAACACTACGGGGTATGTCATATTATATCAATTTTACGTCTCACATGGTGGATACCCAGAGTTCGACAAGTAGCTCGACGCGTAGTGAGAAAGTGTGTAATATGCCAGAGACTAAAGGGTAAACCATATGCAACTGGACCAGCTCCACCCCTACCTGAATGCCGTGTAAAGCACGTAGAACCTTTCCAAGCGGTAGGATTAGATTACACAGGGGCATTGAAGACGAGGGAGCATGAGAAAGTTTATATATTATTGTTTACCTGTGCGACGTCTCGAGCGGTACACCTAGAACTATGTGATAATATGTCTAGCGAGGAATTTATGCTGGCGTTCAGACGGTTTTGTGCCCGTCGTTCATTCCCTCAACTCATTCTTAGCGACAATGCTCCCACTTATGTCCAAGCATCAAAATATCTAAAGGATATGAGTAGTGATCCTACTATCATCACTTTTTTGGGAGAGAAGAAGTGCGAATGGAGGTTCATTCCAGTTAAGGCACCTTGGTTTGGTGGAATGTGGGAACGGTGTGTCGGCATAGTAAAGTCAGGACTAAGAGCGGTTGTAGGATGTGCTCTATTAAAGAAGAGTGAGTTGACGACAGTCCTCACAGAGATCGAGGCAGTCGTGAATGATCGCCCGCTTACATATGTGTACACCGACCTGCAAGAACCACTACCATTAACGCCAGCTCACTTGCTATATGGAAAACCATTGACTGCGTTTCCATCTGATTTTCAGTCCATAGTAGAGTTAGAGGATCCCTCGTTGTACTCTGCGGTAGCGGTGTCTAAGAGATACCAGTATATATCCAGGATAATCGAGGATTTTAGGAAACGGTGGATTAGTGAATATCTGCTAGCATTGAGGGAAAGGAGTGTTACTCCCTCTGGTAGACCAACGGCCCCTACAGTTGGTGACGTTGTTTTAATTAAAGAAGATAGTCCTCGTTTATACTGGAAATTAGGCCGCGTATTGGAGGTATACAAGGGGGCAGACTCTGTAGAGCGGGTGGCGCTATTAAAGACAGCCACTGGAACTACTGTTCGTCCTATCGCACGTTTGTACGCTTTGGAGCTAGATTCCGCATTGCAATCTGAGGCTCCACCTGTTATTGCTGGGTCCGAGAATTCTCGAAGGAACGACTCACCTCATACTGATGGTGATCATTCTCGGACCGGGACGCGTCCCAGACGCGCTGCTGCTGGCGCTGTCGACTTGTGGCGTCAGAAGATAGCCTCTGGGCAACTTTAGGTTTAAGGTGGGGTTCAGGTCTTTTTTGTGGGGGGAGTGTATCGTATAAATACGATAGACTATGACTCTTTTGTGATCTTGTATGTCTCTGTGACGTCACGATCTCTCCTACAGCACGATGTAGGACGAGTAGATCGTATATTATAAGATTGTAAATAAGTTAAGTTATAAAAGGCCTAATATGCTATTAAGCAATATTGCCATGGTCTTATGTAGTATATATGAATTTATCGTATATATTAATATAATTTATCGTATAGAGCAACCTAAATGCGGTACGATAATTTGGGCTCCTGGCGGTTTGCCAAGGCAGCAAGGTGTGCTTTTGAGGTACGTCAGAGCCTTCACGAACACCAACCAGTTAACATCTAATTTTCCGCCCTCAGTTGATCGTGCTTTTGTGCCTCTAATCACAATACACATACAGCAATACACACAGCTACACCATCACGACGCTCTCATCGACATCATGACTGACTGATAGATAAGCATAATATTCATGTCCATTCCCATGTAATCATTTATTCTTTCTTTAACTTGACTCGTGTCTCGGGACCGAAGTCTCGTTCCCCATTGTCCACCGCCATATTGGGTAAAACGTTCTCCCTTGCCTCATTGCCACGTGGAACTATTGGTGAGTTAATTCCTGGCTAATATTAACCCTTATAACCTTACCCTATAATTATATACATTTATTATGTGAGACCTTTGGATATAAATTAGCTTGTTTCAGATTGAATTCAATTTAGATATAGAGTATTCATTTAGATTGATTTGATTTGATTCATTATAGCTTAGTAATATTTAACTTCCATTGATAGTTTGCCACATATGCTTGTACATACCGTACAGTACAGTTCTGTAACAGTGTGATGCATGTACAGTATTGATATATGCTTGTACATACCGTACAGTACAGTTCTGTAGCAGTGTGATGCATGTACAGTATTGATATATGCTTGTACATACCGTACAGTACAGTTCTGTAACAGTGTGATGCATGTACAGTATTGATATATGCTTGTACATACCGTACAGTACAGTTCTGTAGCAGTGTGATGCATGTACAGTATTGATATATGCTTGTACATACCGTACAGTATAGTTCTGTAGCAGTGTGATGCATGTACAGTATTGATATATGCTTGTACATACCGTACAGTACAGTTCTGTAGCAGTGTGATGCATGTACAGTATTGATATATGCTTGTACATACCGTACAGTACAGTTCTGTAGCAGTGTGATGCATGTACAGTATTGATATATGCTTGTACATACCGTACAGTACAGTTCTGTAGCAGTGTGATGCATGTACAGTATTGATATATGCTTGTACATACCGTACAGTACAGTTCTGTAGCAGTGTGATGCATGTACAGTATTGATATATGCTTGTACATACCGTACAGTACAGTTCTGTAGCAGTGTGATGCATGTACAGTATTGATATATGCTTGTACATACCGTACAGTACAGTTCTGTAGCAGTGTGATGCATGTACAGTATTGATATATGCTTGTACATACCGTACAGTACAGTTCTGTAACAGTGTGATGCATGTACAGTATTGATATATGCTTGTACATACCGTACAGTACAGTTCTGTAGCAGTGTGATGCATGTACAGTATTGATATATGCTTGTACATACCGTACAGTACAGTTCTGTAGCAGTGTGATGCATGTACAGTATTGATATATGCTTGTACATACCGTACAGTACAGTTCTGTAGCAGTGTGATGCATGTACAGTATTGATATATGCTTGTACATACCGTACAGTACAGTTCTGTAGCAGTGTGATGCATGTACAGTATTGATATATGCTTGTACATACCGTACAGTACAGTTCTGTAGCAGTGTGATGCATGTACAGTATTGATATATGCTTGTACATACCGTACAGTACAGTTCTGTAACAGTGTGATGCATGTACAGTATTGATATGCTTGTACATACCGTACAGTACAGTTCTGTAGCAGTGTGATGCATGTACAGTATTGATATATGCTTGTACATACCGTACAGTACAGTTCTGTAGCAGTGTGATGCATGTACAGTATTGATATATGCTTGTACATACCGTACAGTACAGTTCTGTAACAGTGTGATGCATGTACAGTATTGATATATGCTTGTACATACCGTACAGTACAGTTCTGTAGCAGTGTGATGCATGTACAGTATTGATATATGCTTGTACATACCGTACAGTACAGTTCTGTAACAGTGTGATGCATGTACAGTATTGATATATGCTTGTACATACCGTACAGTACAGTTCTGTAGCAGTGTGATGCATGTACAGTATTGATATATGCTTGTACATACCGTACAGTACAGTTCTGTAGCAGTGTGATGCATGTACAGTATTGATATATGTTTGTACATACCGTACAGTACAGTTCTGTAACAGTGTGATGCATGTACAGTATTGATATATGCTTGTACATACCGTACAGTACAGTTCTGTAGCAGTGTGATGCATGTACAGTATTGATATATGCTTGTACATACCGTACAGTACAGTTCTGTAACAGTGTGATGCATGTACAGTATTGATATATGCTTGTACATACCGTACAGTACAGTTCTGTAGCAGTGTGATGCATGTACAGTATTGATATATGCTTGTACATACCGTACAGTACAGTTCTGTAGCAGTGTGATGCATGTACAGTATTGATATATGCTTGTACATACCGTACAGTACAGTTCTGTAACAGTGTGATGCATGTACAGTATTGATATATGCTTGTACATACCGTACAGTACAGTTCTGTAGCAGTGTGATGCATGTACAGTATTGATATATGCTTGTACATACCGTACAGTACAGTTCTGTAACAGTGTGATGCATGTACAGTATTGATATATGCTTGTACATACCGTACAGTACAGTTCTGTAGCAGTGTGATGCATGTACAGTATTGATATATGCTTGTACATACCGTACAGTACAGTTCTGTAACAGTGTGATGCATGTACAGTATTGATATATGCTTGTACATACTGTACAGTACAGTTCTGTAGCAGTGTGATGCATGTACAGTATTGATATATGCTTGTACATACCGTACAGTACAGTTCTGTAGCAGTGTGATGCATGTACAGTATTGATATATGCTTGTACATACCGTACAGTACAGTTCTGTAACAGTGTGATGCATGTACAGTATTGATATATGCTTGTACATACCGTACAGTACAGTTCTGTAGCAGTGTGATGCATGTACAGTATTGATATATGCTTGTACATACCGTACAGTACAGTTCTGTAACAGTGTGATGCATGTACAGTATTGATATATGCTTGTACATACCGTACAGTACAGTTCTGTAGCAGTGTGATGCATGTACAGTATTGATATATGCTTGTACATACCGTACAGTACAGTTCTGTAGCAGTGTGATGCATGTACAGTATTGATATATGCTTGTACATACCGTACAGTACAGTTCTGTAACAGTGTGATGCATGTACAGTACTGATATATGCTTGTACATACCGTACAGTACAGTTCTGTAGCAGTGTGATGCATGTACAGTATTGATATATGCTTGTACATACCGTACAGTACAGTTCTGTAACAGTGTGATGCATGTACAGTATTGATATATGCTTGTACATACCGTACAGTACAGTTCTGTAGCAGTGTGATGCATGTACAGTATTGATATATGCTTGTACATACCGTACAGTACAGTTCTGTAGCAGTGTGATGCATGTACAGTATTGATATATGCTTGTACATACCGTACAGTACAGTTCTGTAACAGTGTGATGCATGTACAGTATTGATATATGCTTGTACATACCGTACAGTACAGTTCTGTAGCAGTGTGATGCATGTACAGTATTGATATATGCTTGTACATACCGTACAGTACAGTTCTGTAACAGTGTGATGCATGTACAGTATTGATATATGCTTGTACATACCGTACAGTACAGTTCTGTAGCAGTGTGATGCATGTACAGTATTGATATATGCTTGTACATACCGTACAGTACAGTTCTGTAGCAGTGTGATGCATGTACAATATTGATATATGCTTGTACATACCGTACAGTACAGTTCTGTAGCAGTGTGATGCATGTACAGTATTGATATATGCTTGTACATACCGTACAGTACAGTTCTGTAGCAGTGTGATGCATGTACAGTATTGATATATGCTTGTACATACCGTACAGTACAGTTCTGTAGCAGTGTGATGCATGTACAGTATTGATATATGCTTGTACATACCGTACAGTACAGTTCTGTAGCAGTGTGATGCATGTACAGTATTGATATATGCTTGTACATACCGTACAGTACAGTTCTGTAGCAGTGTGATGCATGTACAGTATTGATATATGCTTGTACATACCGTACAGTACAGTTCTGTAGCAGTGTGATGCATGTACAGTATTGATATATGCTTGTACATACCGTACAGTACAGTTCTCTAGCAGTGTGATGCATGTACAGTATTGATATATGCTTGTACATACCGTACAGTACAGTTCTGTAGCAGTGTGATGCATGTACAGTATTGATATATGCTTGTACATACCGTACAGTACAGTTCTGTAGCAGTGTGATGCATGTACAGTATTGATATATGCTTGTACATACCGTACAGTACAGTTCTGTAGCAGTGTGATGCATGTACAGTATTGATATATGCTTGTACATACCGTACAGTACAGTTCTGTAGCAGTGTGATGCATGTACAGTATTGATATATGCTTGTACATACCGTACAGTACAGTTCTGTAGCAGTGTGATGCATGTACAGTATTGATATATGCTTGTACATACCGTACAGTACAGTTCTGTAGCAGTGTGATGCATGTACAGTATTGATATATGCTTGTACATACCGTACAGTACAGTTCTGTAGCAGTGTGATGCATGTACAGTATTGATATATGCTTGTACATACCGTACAGTACAGTTCTCTAGCAGTGTGATGCATGTACAGTATTGATATATGCTTGTACATACCGTACAGTACAGTTCTGTAGCAGTGTGATGCATGTACAGTATTGATATATGCTTGTACATACCGTACAGTACAGTTCTGTAGCAGTGTGATGCATGTACAGTATTGATATATGCTTGTACATACCGTACAGTACAGTTCTGTAGCAGTGTGATGCATGTACAGTATTGATATATGCTTGTACATACCGTACAGTACAGTACAGTTCTGTAGCAGTGTGATGCATGTACAGTATTGATATATGCTTGTACATACTGTACAGTACAGTTCTGTAGTTTGATAACTTTGATTATTTGTAAAAGTATGCATGTATTGAGCTGATAACCCTAACATTATAAACTGCATGGGTAAGTATTGTACGCTGAGTATCTTGGCTTCTAATTTTACAGCCTGATAAAACATTACTCAGGTACAGGTCTGCTTCGATTTACGATTGGGTTACGTTCCTGAGAACCTGATCTTATATAGAAAAAACCATAAAGCAAACCCTATAATTAAAACCATAAAGCAAACCCTAAAATTAAAACCATAAAGCAAACCCTAAAATTAAAACCATAAAGCAAACCCTATAATTAATGGGGTAAATGAGGATGCGTTGTCGGACCAGCCCGAAACCCAAACCCAAACACCTAAAAACCTATAATAATATCGTAAATCGGGGTATCGGATAGTGAGGGAGGCCTGTATCTGTTTTGGTTTGGTTTTTAATGTGTATGAAGGAGACAAAAGGCAAGACTACCTGTAACAAGTCTCTCCCCCAAAGGTTGAAAGTGTGACAGATTTGAACAGCTGACTTTGGAGTTCAAAGAGTGCCATTACTGTATAAGTCAAACTCATTTGCTCTGGCGGGCCAAATTTGACACTGTACAATATCGTAAGGGCCGCATTAACCCCTTCTGTACCGGCTAAGTCTTTTATATTTTATTATAGCAATGAGTATATAATTTTATGCAGTTTAAGAAGGATCCGTGGTAGTAAAAAGGAATTAGTGAGATAGTTCAAATCCTATTAATTGTTGGAGGCCCTTTTGAAACCGAATAAAATCGTCAAATAGTAGCCAGATTAAAGTTAAAAAGACGTTGCCGGTACAGAAGGGGTTAATGTAGCAGGCCAAATATAATATACCGGTAATGCCTCCATCCGTCCTAACATAAATTAAAATAAATGCTTAATATTATCCAGATTTAACAATTTCAGAAAATATTAAAAAAACATACATATATTATTTAAATATTAATTTACGGCAACTGTGGCACCTCTCGCACTAGTTGTGTTTTTTCCACGTAGCCTTGGGCCACATACTGAGCAGGACTGCAAGAACCGTCGCACTGGCCCCGAATTAAGCATATCATCAATCCGTTGATGATTTTATTCAGCTTAAGAAGAATGTCAAAGGGTGAAAGAGTATTTAATCTACTGTACGCTTCTTACTCTCACAAATACTTCCTAAAATTATACCTTAAGTTAAGAAAGTATCAACTTAAAATAAATTTAAGAAATACAATATTATGTCTAGAAGAAAATGCATAATTTGACACTACTTGGCCAAACTGGTTCGCGGGCCGTATGCTAGAGGGAGGGCCGCATGCGGCCCGCGTGCCGCATGTTTGACACCGCTGGTGTAAGGCATATTGTCAATGATGGAGGGGCCACTAATAAATATGGCTCCCTAATCATTATACCTTTTCTGGTTTTATAGCTAAACCAATTTATTTACCTTATCTAATCTTATAGCTACCCCAATTATTACACGTTCCTTAAACTTAAGCATAACCAAACTGCGGCCCCTCCCCAGGCGGCCTAGCAGTGGCTGTGCCGGGCGAGCTGCGAGGATACTACGAGCTGTACAAAAGGTTCGGTGGTAAGGTGGCGTGGGCGGACCTTGTGGCGCCCACCGTACAGCTGTGTGAGGAGGGACATCTTGTTAACTGGCACATGGCACGGGCACTCAAAATGTACTCTGTCCACATCAAGAATGAACCCAGCATGAGGTAACGTAATTGTTCATAATAAGTTGCGTTATTATCACTGTTAACCTGTGCAGTACTGTACCAGCGACGTGTGTTATGTTGTATTCTAACTATATTTAGACAATATTATGCAGCTTAGGAAGGATCTGTGGTAGTTAAAAGGGTGGGTTGTGACAGTTTGAAGCCTTAAAAGCTGTATAAAATCGTCTAATAGTTGCCATATGATGAAAAACTGGTTGCTAGTATTCAGAGGGTTAAACAAAAATATTTATGTATGTTTCCACTTTCTTCTCACAAACCATTGTAGTTTTCCTCTATAAGCTGTACAATCCACCTGACGTGTATGTGCGATACATACAGTATATTTCTAGCCCAATGGCCATACAACCCATAAATATTTTGTATCCATCCAACTTGTGTTCATATAAATATAGCTTGTTTTTTTGTTTTTTTCATTGTTTTCATCAACCCTACCACTATAGTCCATTTATTATAGATAGGCCAGAAATTGTGACCCCCAACTTCTGTAACTCAATAAGGGCTAGAGCAAATTAGTTGTAAATTTCCTCACTTATTCCCTGGCTGACACTTCCCAATGGTAGAAATATCTCTATCTATCTATTGCCTGACGCCGTGATCCCCGAAGGGGTGGATACGAACGAACCACCCCCATGCACCTCTGTCCCCCCAACCAGCGCCGCCTTCGTTCATATACTTCCTCACTCCATCCTTCCACCTCTCATTCGGTCTACCTCTCCCTCTCTGTCCCTCAACGTCGCTCTCGTACACCCTCATAGTTATTCTCTCGCTTTCCCTACGTTCCATATGGCCGAACCATCTCAAGTTGTTCCTTTTCACACTTTCCAGCACATCTACCTCCACACCACACCTCCTTCTTACTTCCTCATTCGTCTGTCTATCCCTCCATGTAACTCCGCACGCACTTCTCAAGTAATTCATTTCCACCGCTCTTACTCTTGGTCTGAGTCTCTCAACCAACATCCATGCTTCGCTTCCGTAAGTCAGTGTCGGGATTACCACACTGTCATGCAAGGACTTCTTCACTTCCATTCTGACTACCCTATTTCTTGTCACTGCTTTTAGCATTCCTACAACCCTCTTCCTCATTCACAGTCCCATCTTTACTCAACACACTGCCCAGATAGTTAACCCTCTCCGACATATGACGCAATTTTGAGCCTATTAGGGATACTTTAAAGCCTTTATTACCATCAGGGGTATTTACAAACCTTTAGTTTAGTTACTTCAACCTCTGCAGTTGTCTTTGAGTTAGCTGTGGGCAGAAAACTAATTTTGGAAAGGTAATTATAAGAGTGAGAGAACTCTATTTCTTATTGCTAATCTGGCAACCTCTGCATCATATGAGTCTGAATGGGTTAAAAGAGCCGACGATCTCCATAGCCTGACCGTTCAACTTCACCTCACACCGTATGACTTCACCCCTTTCGAAGACCATAAACTTGCTCTTCCCCGCATTTACCTTCAAATTCCGTTTTTCGCACACTGTTCCAAACTCATTTACCAAACCCTGCAACTCCCATTCATTATCGCTCATCAGAACTGTATCATCCGCAAACAACAGTATAGGCAGCTTCCACTCATTTCCCTCCCTTTTCAGCGATTCACCCACATCCACTGCTCTTGATAGTATTTCTTTCATGACTCCATCCATATATACAGTAAACAACCACGGAGACATCACACAACCCTGTTTCAAAACAACATTCAGGTCAAAGAACTCGCTCTGCTCACGCTCCACACGTACTGCCGCCTTTGCACCCTCATACATACTCTTCACTGCTTTCAGCAACTTGCCATCTACTCCATATTATATTCTAAGTACTTTCCACAAACCTTCTCTATCCACTCTGTGATAGGCCTTCTCCAAGTCCATAAAGGCAACATACACCTTTTGTTTCTTCTCCAGATATTTCTCCACAACACAATTCAGGGTAAAAATCTGATCTACACATCCTCTTCCCTTCGTAGAACCTCCCTGCTTGTCGCCTATCCATTTCTCCGTTCTCACTCTCACTCTCTCAATCACTACCCTACTGTATACCTTCCCTACTACGCTTAGAAGACATATTCCTCGGTGGTTACCACACAATCCTCTCTCCCCTTTGCCCTTATATAGGGGGACTATTATGCCAGTCTTCCAGTCATCGGGTGCACTCCCCTTCTCCCATGCTAGTTTGCAAATTTTCCATACCCATTCGATCACTATCTCACCACCATACCTCAACATTTCCCCACACACTCCATCTGTTCCTGGTGCTTTCCCCAACTTCACTCTTGTCATGGCTTCCCACACTTCTGACCTCCTGATCCCCACCTCCTCCTCCACTACTTCTCTTCTCCCTCCCATACCATATCCAACTATGTAGCTGGCTTTTCATTCCTTACATTTAGCAACTCATTGAAGTACTCCCTCCATCTTTCCACTCTCTCTTGCTTCTCGACTAGGATTCTCCCATTCTTATCTTTCACACCCATACTGTTTCCCTTTCTACCTTCCCTAACTTTCTTGACTTCTTTCCAGAACAGTTTCTTACTCTCCCTCCATTTTACACTCCGATTCTTTCCAAATTCCTCATCTACCCTTCTCTTACTTTCCTTCACTACTCTCTTCACCACCCTCTTACTCTCCACGTACCTCGCTCATTTCTGTCTCTCGAAATCTTCATTCCCTCTACTACCCAACCACTCTCTATATGCTTTCTTCTTTTCTTCCACAGCTATTTTTAGCTCTTCTGTTCACCATGCTGTACCTTTCACTCCCCTCCCTCTTCTCCTCACTCCACACACCTCCTCACATGCTGCACAGATCTCTTCCTTAAACACCTTGCTAATCTCCTCCACTTCCTCCATAACTTCCAGGTCGAACCCACCTAGTCGTCTTTCTACTGCTCTCCTGTACTCTTCCCTGATTTTCTCCTCCTGTAACCTCTCCACCCTCCTCACCATTCCACCTTCCTCTCACCTCCAGCTCTCCTAATTATTCTAATCGTGTTTGAGTTATAGAGGTTATTGGTCAGGATTTTTGGCCTACCTATAATGAATAGACCATAGCACAGTCGGATACCATAGTCTCTAGCCCACTCAGGAGAATTTGTGGACCCCTTATGTTTTTCTCTATGCAATTATATCTATCCGGATGGATTTTTGGATGCAATTGTCTTCTCAATAAATAGTATATATAATTTTGTAGTGGATTTATAGAAAATTCTATTCAAAAATTCACTTCAAGAGACATACTTCCATAACTTGAAATAGGTGAAGTCCACTAATTTGTATGAGTGGGCTAGAGACTATGGTATCCGAGTGTACCGTAACATATTTATATTTTATTAATTTCAACACAACACCAAACACCCCCAATGAAATCAATTAATGTATATATGTGATCCACCGGGATTCGAACCTGGGTTATCACACACAGATGTATACCACCTTAACCATTACACCACCAGGACGGTTAAAGGTTTATGCACACGCCTACGACTTATTATCCATTCTCGAATACTGGATATTAATCTAATAAGGAGGTAGATGTGCTGGAAAGTGTGAAAAGGAACAACTTGAGATGGTTCGGCCATATGGAACGTATGGAAAGCGAGAGAATGACTAAGAGGGTGTATGAGAGCGAGGTGGAGGGACAGAGGGGGAGAGGTAGACCGAATATGAGGTGGAAGGATGGAGTGAGGAAGTACATGAACGAAGGTGGTGCTGGTTGGGGGGAGGGGCGTCGACTGACTGGGGACAGAGGTGCATGGGGCGGTTCGTTCGTGGCCACCCCTTCGGGGATCACGGCGTCAGGCAATAGATAGATATAGAATCTAATCATGTTCATATTCCCAACCGCGCTATGGTAGGCCTACTGTTTAAGTGAGAGGAAAGAATATTCATGGGGCACAGATCATATAGACCGGCCTCGCTACCAAATATCCCTGAACCTACTAATAATCTATATTTTATTAATTTCACCACAACACCAAACACCCCCATCAAAATCAATATACTGTATTAGGAAGAAGACATCCTGCAGTGTCCAAAGTTGGTTGAAATATTGAAGGTGATCTAGAAAGGTCCTGATGCCAGTTGTCATTATTTTAATTATATCGGACTATCATTTAACGATTTTATATAAGATATCTGGCTTCAGGGTTATTCTGAATAGTTTACCTAATATTAACCTGAATTAAATTACACTGCTCTCATATATATAGGGTCAATATTCCCTACTTTATATCTCCTTCAGTGTATTGATCATCCCTGAGGCCGGTAACGTGTATGAAGAGGGTGAAATGCTAAAGTGCTCCCAGCAGGCAAAGACATTAATGAATATATAAAGAAATCATGAATTCACATTAGATTGTTTCACTTTAACTCTTGTTTTTTAGGAACGTAACTACAACTTTAAGTCAGGAATTACTGTACAATATACTTTATTATGTAAAACTTGCAAAATAAACAAACCAAGACTTTAGACGAACACAGTAAAAAGACAAACACTTATTACTTGTTTTTTTTTTTCAGTGTTTTCATTAACCCTGCGACCGGTGACGTATATGAAGAAGGAGACATCCTAAAGCGACCCCAGTTGGCGGAGACCCTGAAGGTTATCCAAAATGACCCGGATGCTCTCTACACGGGCCAGCTGGCTCATAAACTGGCGGACGACATCAAGAGCTTCGATGGCATAATTACAGCAGAGGACCTTCGTAGTTATATGTAAGATTTGTCCCCCCCCCCCTTCTCTCTCTCTCTCTCTCTCTCTCTCTCTAGCGGTCGAACAAGAAGGAAGTGTCTTTCCGAGCTCCGAGCGCCGCCCCCTGCCCCACCACACCGTGCATGCTGCCTTTCCCCTCTGCCCTCACCAGTATCTTGTAACTTAGTATTACCAATATCCCTTATAAATTTTCATTATCCCCATTCCTCCATCCTCTCTCTACTCACACCCTTCGGTCTCTTTCAAATCATCTAAATAACTCTCTTACTATAAACTACCTAACCTATTTTTACATATAAATCTCTCTTATACACAAATTTGTCTCTCTCACTAACTCTCACTATATAGAACATCCCGAATTACAATCCCCACATCCCATTATCTAAATCCTTCTTCCAAAATCTTGGTCTGCCACACTCAAGCTATAGAAAAATCCCTCTCTATAAGCTTAAATATCTCCTCCTTGTCTAACTACCTCCTTTGATTTGTCCCACACCAACTCCCAGCTGCCTATCCATTGTAATTCCTAGTTTTCAATAACTCCCTCTCACTCTATCACTCTCTCTCTCTCTCCCTCTCCTCCCAACTCTCCCCCCCCCCCCCTCCCCCTAAGCCCAACCCCAACAAAAGGCACCGCCATCCCCACAACAACTTCCGCTTTACGAGGAGTGCCCCACCAGGGTGAATACAGCCCCCCAATAAACTAATTCTCTCTCTCTCTCTCTCTCTCCTCCCAACACCCCCTCCCCCCCCCCCCCCACCAATGGCACCGCCTCTCTCCCCTCCAACGACTTCCGTTTTACCAGGAGTGCCCCACCAGGGTGAATACCGTTCACCGTTACAGAGAGAGAAGTATTGAATTGTTTAGATAAACTCAAGGTAAATAAAACGCCAGGACCTGATACAATCTCGCCTAGAGTTCTAAAGGAAGCTAAGGATGAGCTCTCCAAACCACTGACATTACTATTCAATAAATCCTTGCAGTCTGGAACTATGCCTGATTAGTAGAAGCTAGCCAACATAACACCGATATTCAAAAAAGGCAGCAAATCCCTACCCAGTAACTATCGTCCAATTAGCTTAACCTCAGTTGTATGTAAAATGCTAGAAACGGTCATACGAGACAGACTCGTAAATCACTTAGAGGAAAATAACATACTTAAAGATACTCAACACGGCTTTCGTAAAAAACGTTCCTGTTTAACAAACCTCTTAGACTTCTTCCACGATATCCTCAACCTCTACGATTAGAGTAAAGCTGTAGATATTATATACCTTGATTTTCAAAAGGCCTTTGACAAAGTTCCCCACAAACGTTTACTGCTAAAACTAAAAGCGCATGGAATACAAGACGGTGTGTTGAAATGGATAGAAAATTGGCTCAGCAACAGAAAGCAAAGGGTAGTCATAAACGGTAAGGCATCTAAATGGACCAATGTACGTAGCGGGGTACCCCAGGGATCGGTACTAGGACCAATTATCTTTCTAATTTACATCAACGACATAGATGAGGGTCTCACCTGTACAATCTCAAAATTTGCTGACGATACAAAAATTGCAAATAGCGTACTCTCAAAAGAACAAGTTGACGATATGCAACACAATCTAGATAAATTGTCATGTTGGGCCCAAATTTGGCAAATGAGTTTCAATGCGGATAAATGTAAAGTACTACATGTCGGATACCTAAATGAGAAAGCAAACTATTCGATGAATGGCACTCAGCTTAAAAATGTAAACAAAGAAACCGATCTGGGAGTAACAATATCGAGTAACCTAAAACCGAGTCAACAATGTTCAGAAGTTGTTAAGAAGGCAAACAAAATAATTGGCTTTATAGGCAGGTCATTTGAGCATAAATCCAAAGAAGTTATCCTAACCCTTTACAATTCCTTAGTCCGCCCTCTTCTGGAATACTGCGTTCAATCCTGGTGCCCTTATTACCAAAAAGATATAAACAAGCTAGAACGAGTTCAACGTAGAGTTACCAAAATGATACCTAGCCTAAAGAACAAACCATACGAAGAGCGTCTTAGAGAATTAAATCTATTTCCTTTAACCCAGCGAAGATTAAGAGGGGACTTAATTCAAGTGTTCAAAATCATCAAAGGCATCGACAATATGAACTGTAGTAAGTACTTCACTATCGACCAATCTAATTACATGCGGGGGAAACGGTTGCAAAATTATTGGTAAATCTTTTAACTCACACGAATCTAAGAATTTCTTCTTCAATCGAGTTGTCAACTTGTGGAATGGGCTTCCCCGAAACGTTATAGACTGCATCACCGTTGATTCATTTAAACTCCGCCTAGACAAATATCTCTCATTAAACCCGCGACTGACTGCGTTTGTAAATGAATAACTTTATTTTATCCCCCCTCAGTTACTAACCCATCTGTCCTCTACTAACTTCCTAATCCTGCCCCCCCCCCCCCCCCCCCTTCAAACCCCGGTTTATGAGGGGAAATAGGGGTATAAAATAAGGGCCCTAGGACCATCCCCCCCACCCCCAAAACCCGTCCCAAATTTATTTTTAAAGTGCCGACGTAACAGAAACTACCATCACCCCCCACCAACACCTTGCAACCTGCATCATCAACATCGGAACAACTTTTAAGGGAAGTGACCACTCCAACATTTTGTACCTTTCGTTTTTGCAAATTCTCCCTCACTAACCCCAAATCATGGCACCGATCAGGATTAAATGCCCCTCCTGTAACAAGAACTACTACAAGGAATGGTATCCACGTCATGGGTATCCAAATGCCAAGTGTTTTATGTGTTTAACTGGTGAAAACCTTTTGCTCTTGGAGTGCACATTAGAAGCACACAAGGCACAGGCTGACGAACTGAAGCGAGATAATCTCACACTAAAGGAGACTGTAGGTGTACTTTCGCATCAAAATTTCTTACTAAAAGAGCGAGTAAAGGACATAGAGAGTAAGCAAGTCGACGTTGTTAAAAATCTTCAAAAAGAAAACCCATCCAATTATCTATATCAGACAGTAGTCAACAGGCGTAACAAGAACAAATCCCAAGGGAATGGGAAAGCGACACCAGGTATCCCTACCAAAAACAGATTTGCTGTTCTCGCCGAAAACAATGAACACGAGGTAACTAACCACGTAAATGGGAATGGGAATGGAAAAGCGACACCAGGTAACCCCATCAAACAGATTTGCACACAAGGTAACTGACCAGGTGAAAGCAAGCTCGAAAGGCAAGAAAATTCCTGACAGGAAAACAACGAAACCATCAAATCACGGAGTCAGCGGGAAGGAGAAACTCACCCTAGTCTATGGTGACAGTTTCATGCGAGGTCAAGGAGCTGCCTTTGCCACCAAGAACAGAGGAAAAAGGTCAGTAAAGGTCATTCCAGGCGGTAAAGTCGAACATATCTTGAAAGACATAACTAACTCCGCCATACCAGAGACGACCTGTGTAGTCGTCAATGTTGGCTCAAATGACTGCTTTGACGGAGGTAAGGCCCCAATTAAGACCATAGAAAAAGATTTCGAGAACCTAATTAAAGTCATGAAAAGGAAGATCACGAAATGTGTGGTAAGCGGCGTCATACCCCGGATTG
Organism: Paralithodes platypus; assembly: GCA_032716605.1. NCBI lineage: Eukaryota > Metazoa > Arthropoda > Malacostraca > Decapoda > Lithodidae > Paralithodes > Paralithodes platypus. The sequence goes on along the minus strand of CM064498.1, from coordinate 61,842,831 downwards.
AAACAAGCTCATGCGGACAAAATAGAGCCATAGAAATTAACAACGCAGTCAAGGTCATGTGCGAACAAGAGAAGGTACTGTATGTGGACAATTGGACCACCTTTGTAGGGAACTCGTCCCTGTACAGCGGAGATGGCATTCATTTATCAGAAAAAGGCGTTCAGCACATGAGTGACACCCTAAATCAAGCAACCTTCATTGCCCATGAAAACAACGCCAGTCAGGACCGAGAGATAACTATGCTAATAGACTCCTCTGAGTATTGACATCGCTACCCCCGGAAAAGCCCTCCCACAACCCCACCCAATCAAACTCCACCCGCACAGTTAAGAGAAATAAATAACCCCGCCCAACCCTTCCAAGTCCATCACAACCATTTAAACGAAACCGTCAAGCCCAATGGCCCACAAGTTGCGAAAATTTTCCTACCTGGACCACAAAACAAACTAAACAACCCCAACCAACCCCATCCAAGCCATCCCAATCAACTGAATGAATTTGACAACCCGCCGCGGCTTCAAGTCACAACCCCAAACCCATCCCCACCAATAAGAAAAACAAATCCAGCGCATGCTGAGAGAAATGATATAAAAATAATATCCATAAATGCCTGCTCAATAAGAAACAAAATAGACGAACTCAAATGTCTGTTATTAAATGAGAAAGTTGACGTTATTTGTATAACGGAAACACATCTGAACCTTAAAAATAAAGATCTACTTCATGAATATCACATAGAGCCATATACAAAATTTCATAAAGACCGTAACAATGGAAAACAAAGAGGGGGGGTTGCAATGTATGTTGCAACCTACTTGAACCCAGTTGAGGTGACTCTCCCCGAAAGTAATGCAGAAATAGTGTGCGTCAAAATAAATACAAAAAACATTAACTTAAATATCACTACAGTGTACCGACCACCGAGACTAACTGTTGCCGACGATACAATTTTTTATGAAATACTAGAGAAAACCCCTAATTCCGACGAAACAGTTTTACTAGGTGACTATAACCTCCCCCTAATTGACTGGAATACCCTGACCGGAAAAAATGCTGAGTCACGCCTAATGACAAGCTTCATCCAGGAACATTTTTTGACTCAACACGTAAAACAGCCGACGCAAGACAGGAATATATTAGACCTCGTAATTACTACCCAAGAAAATCTATTATCAAACCTGGATGTAGGTGAACATCTGGCAACGTCCGATCATAAAATCTTAAGAATCAACGTTATTAGCAAATATTCCTCAGTAAAAACAACAGGAATGGTTTCGGACTTCAAAAACGCAAATTATGACTGACTTAAGGAATCGCTATCAAACATACACTCAAACCTCATAAATATAAAGGAAGTAAATGAACTATGGGGACATTTTAAGTCTACAATTACAGAAGCGCATAAACAATTTGTACCCATGAAACCAAAACGTAATACGAAATCAAGTATGCCCCCTTGGTACAGTAGAGACATTGGCAAGGCAATACGGAAAAGGAATCAACTCCACAAACTTGTAAAAAATAACACAAACCCTGAAGTAATTAAAAACTTGTACAAAAATAGTAGAAGGGAAGTGAAAAAAATAATTAGGGCGAACAAACAAAATTACGAAATGACTATTGCCAGAGAAAGTGCCACAAACCCCCAAAAATTCTACAGTTACGTAAATAAAAATAAACAGATCAAAAGCGGAATCAGACCGCTAGTAGAAGATGGCCAGACAATAACAGGTGACACAAACACAGCAAATCTGCTCAACAAATATTTTGGCTCAGTTTTCACAGAAGAAATTATCGATCATACCCTTGAAAATAACACCTCAACTCATGTGATAGGAGATTTCACCATCAGTGTTAGCGAAGTACATCGCAAATTGAGTAATTTAAATGTAAATAAGACCCCGGGACCCGACATGCTCCACCCGAAAATAATTAAGAATGTTAAGGACGAAATAGCAAAACCCCTGACACAACTATTTAACTTATCATTACTACAGGGGATTGTACCGAGTGATTGGAAAGATGCGAACATTACGCCGATATACAAGAAGGGTAGCAAGGCCAAAGCGAGTAATTACAGACCAATTAGTCTAACTTCAATTGTAGGAAAAATCATGGAAAAAATCCTTAGAGATAAGATAGTAGATTACCTCGAATCAAACAACCTAATCAAAAATAGTCAACACGGCTTTAGATCAAATAAGTCATGCCTAACAAATTTGACTGAATTTTATAACAAACTATTCACATATAACGACATGACGAAATCACTAGATATAATCTTCTTGGACTTTCAAAAAGCTTTCGACAAGGTGCCTCACCGAAAACTATTGGCTAAACTGGAGAGAATAGGTATCAAAGGTGAAATTCATTCTTGGATAACAAATTGGCTTACAGACAGAAGACAGAGAGTGGTGATAAATGGAGTGGAATCGGAGTGGGAGCCTGTCACTAGTGGAGTTCCACAGGGTTCAGTCCTTGGACCGGTCCTGTTTCTCATTTACATTAACGATATTGATGTAGGGGTAAACAACACCATTTCCAAATTCGCCGACGATACAAAAATAGGAAATACAGTCCTGAACGAAGATGATAGAAATGCGTTGCAATCATATTTAAACAAGATAATTATCAGAGTGGTCGAAAAAATGGCAGATGCCCTTCAATGTCGATAAATGTCAGGTGCTGCAGGTTGGTAGCAGAAATATGAAATACAAATACGAAATTAATGGCAAACAAATAAAAACCGCAACGGTAGTAAAAGACCTAGGGGTACTAATATCTGAAAACCTAAAAACTTCCGACCAATGTATAGCAGCTGCAAATAAGGCAAACATAGCATTGGGCTTTATTAAACGAAAATTTACATATAAACATGAAAACGTAATAGTGCCACTGTTCAAAAGTATGGTGAGGCCCCACCTTGAATATGGTGTGCAGTTCTGGTCACCTTATCTGATCAAGGACATTGTAAGACTCGAGTCAGTACAGCGTAGAGCGACGAAGATGATACCCTCATTAAGAAATAAACCATAATGAAGAAAGACTTAAACGATTGAACCTGTTCTCATTAAAAAAAGAGGAGGTTGAGGGGTCAGCTTATTGAGTGTTTTAAGATACTAAAAGGTTTCGACAAAGTCGATGTAAATGCACTATTCACATTAAACAATACTAATCAAACTCGCGGAAATGGAATGAAATTAAAAACCAAAAAGGCAAACCTAGATGTCACAAAGAGTTTCTTCACCTACAGTGTAGCGACAGAGTGGAATAAACTACCAGCGAGAGTGGTGGAGAGCGACACAATAAACGCTTTCAAGGGAAGGCTTGACCTCTATCTGCAGAGGGCTGGGGTGATAATTTGAAAAAAATAAAAAATAAAATTGTTTATGTATGTGTATGTGTGTGCACTGTACAGTATGTATATATATACTGTATATATATGTATGTATGTATGTATGTGTGTATGTATGTATGTGAATTATGTGTGTGTGTATGTGTGTATATGTATGTACCGGTGTATATAATATATATATATATATGCATATAATTATACATATATAGTTTGTAAGGCCAGACTGCCTAGTAAGGACCTTGAGGTCTGTGTGGTCTGTGTATCTATGTAGCTCTATGTAGCTCTCTCTCTCTCTCTTTCTTTCTTTTATTTTTGAGGGGGTAGGGGGATAATGCGATTGTCAATATATGATAATGCTATCTATCTATCTATTGCCGGACGCCGTGATGCCCGAAGGGGTGGCCACGAACGAAACAGCCCCATGCACCTCTGTCCCCAGTCAGTCAACGCCCCTCCTCCCATCCAGTACCGCCTTCACTCACATACTTCTTCACTCAATCCTTCCACCTCTCATTCGGTTTACCTCTCCCTCTCTGTCCTTCCACCTCACTTTCGTACACTCTTTTAGTCATTCTCTCGCTTCTCATACGTTCCACATGGCCGAACCATCTCAATGTGTTCCTTTTCACACTTTCCAGCACATCTACATCCACACCACACCGCTCTCGTACTTCCTCATTCGTCTGTCTATTCCTCCATGTGACTCCACACGCAATTCTAAGGTAACTCATTTCCATCCCTTTTACTCTTGGTTTGAGTCTCTTCACCAACGTCCATGCTGCTCCCGTAAGTCAATGTCGGGATTACCACACTCATGCAAGGACTTCTTTTACTTCCATGCTGACCACCCTATTTTTTGTTACTGCTTTCAGCATTCCTACAACTCTCTTCCCCTGTTGCGCCCTCTCCCGCACTTCTTCATCCATACTCCCATCTTTACTCAATGCACTGCCTAGATACTTGAATGAGCTGACATTCTCCATAGCCTGACTATTCAACTTCACCTCACACTCTGTGGCTGCACCCCTTTCAAAGACCATAACCTTGCTCTTCCCCGCATTTTCCCTCGGATTTCGTTTTTCACACACTGTTCCAAACATATTTACCAGCCCCTGCAACTCCCATTCACTATCGCTCATCAGAACTGCATTATCAGCAAACAGCAGTACAGGCAACTTCCACTCGTGTCCCTCTTTTATCAGAGGTACACCAGCATCCATTGCTCTTCCTTGTATTTCTTTCATGACTCCATCCATATAATTATATATTGAACAACCATGGGGACATCACATACTCTTGCTTCAACCCAACATTCAGATTAAAGAACTCGCTCTGCTCATTCTCCACACGTACCGACGCCTTTGCACCCTCATACATGCTCTTCACTGCTTTCAGAAACTTGCCGTCTACTCCGTATTATTGGAGTGTTGACAGTTCAGTGGAGGTTATTGATAAACTCAATACCATGCGGAAAGTTGCCTCAGTACATGGCTTCGACTTTTCAACTTTGTATACCAATTTGCCTTTGGATTTAGTATTTTCAGAGCTTTGCTTTATTATAGATTTGCATTTTGACAGATTTTAGAGTGGTCATAATCATTACATAAATGTTGATTCATATATTAATAATGAGTCACTTGGCTTTGATCCCACTAATTCAGTGTATTTTGATGCAACTGAACTTGAAGATGCCCTTAACCCAGGAGCTGCGGGAAGACTCTTAAGAGTTTCCCCGGGTGACTGCGGGAAGACTCTTAAGATCCTGAGCCTAAAAAAATCCATTTAAAACACCCCCTTTTTTTTTTTTTTTTTTTCTTTTTGACCCTGGGCCATGCCAAATATCACTCCTCCACACCCCCCCCCCCCCCCTCCTTCAATGATCACCTATTTTCCCTGTTATTCCCTTATTCTGTGGTCTATTTTCGTGCTAACGAGTTGCTAGCAGGGCGTTGTCATCAGTGTTAGCAAGCGTGGGAATTAGGGGAGAAGTCAGGAAGAGAATTGAGAGGTACCTCCAGTGTCTCTCAAAGCTTCGTAAGTGGAAGGTTGGCTCACACTCACTCACACACACTCTCGCTTTCATTTCGCGATTTTGACCAGCCAAACACTGTTTCCACTTGTTTTATTGTTGTAACTGGTTAATATCTTCATATTAATGGTAAAATAGGTGAATATGAATAAGTATTAACGATATTTATGGTAAAATAACGATATTAGTGATGGGAACAGCTCAAATACGTGCGCACAGGCGTGTGGTGTCTCATACCCCCCATGCGCAGCCGAAAGGTTAAGTTCCTCCTTTTCAATGCTTATGTTGGATTCGGGCCCTACATTTTCAAACGAGTATTAGGAGTTCCTATGGGTGGAGGTGCTAGCCCTTTAATTGCAGACTTGTTCTGGCTTGCTTTAGAATTTAAATTTATGAAAAACTTAGTTGACAGTAGCAAGAAAAATAACATCCCAGAAAAATTAGCACTTGCTAAATTGTTAAGTAATAATAGTAGATATATTGATGATATTCTTGTTTGTAATATGTTAAATTTTAATCAAGTCGCTAAACAAATTTGTCCAGGTTCCGTCCCCCTCACACAGGGTAAAGTGAATGATTAAGTTGAACATTTCCTTGATATAAATATGCAGATTGTTAATGAACAGTGCACACTTAAAATATACCACAGGGTTGATAATTTTAATTTTAACGTATAAAGCTTTCCTTTCCCTAATAGTGGTGTCGATAGTAAAATAACTTATAATTGTTTTTATTGCCAGCTAATGAGATTTTGTAAAATTTGTACCAGAGTGGAGGACTTTTGGGATAGAGCTAGCTAGTTACTATACAGACTCTTATTAGACAGAGCTTTTGTTGCAAGTAAATTGTCGCATAAATTTAACCTTTTTAAGGTCAATTATTGTGACTGTATTTTAAAATTTTATATCAATAATTTTAGTCAAGCATTATTAACTTAAAGTTTCTGTTATAACCTGTGCTTGCTTTTTGTCTGTATGTATTAATATTTAACTTTTTCTATTGTTATTATTATTATTCTGTATAATTAATTGTTCTTGTTAAGGGAGTGCTCTTTTGTTTGAATCTATTGTGCCTTCTTCATATTTTCAAATATTATTATTTATTATACTGTATCTATTCATTGTCGATAGGATCAATTGCTTGCTTTTGCGATTTCCTTAGTTTATTTGTACAATAAATGTAGGTTATTGGTAGGGTGGTGATTGTTAGGGGTCACTTGAAGCTTGCTATGCTTACAGGTGCTTACCCATGGCACTATCGTTAGTGAGTGATGTATGTGTTTTGTACTTTTGTTGATATCTTGTCAAATTGCAAATTTAGCTTAATATAAAATTTGATATAAATTGTGGTTTCTATATTCATGCAGAGTTTGGTCAAGTGTGCCAGAGCGTCCCGGGCTTCCCAAATTGACTAATTCCTTGAACATGAGGTGCATTGTTATGTGTGCGATCAGTTTGCTTGGGAGGCAGGTTGACTTGCTCATGTGGTTGTGTACACCCTGTGTGGTGGATTGTGTTCTTTTATTTCAAATTTTTATTTTATTAAACGTTGTTTCCACATAGCGATTTTGATCAGTTCTTTTGCATTTATCTTGTATCGTCCCAGTTTTAGTTTGTTTATTTTACAAGTTTTACATTATCAATTCTCAGTACTTTCCACAAACCTTCTCTATCAACTCTGTCACAGGCCTTCTCCAAGTCCATAAAGGCAGCATACAACATATGTCCCTTCTCCAGATATTTCTCCACAACACATTTCAGGGCAAAAATCTGATCTAAACATCCTCTTCCCTTCCTAAATCCGCCCTGTTCGTCATCTATCCATTTCTCTGTTCTCGCTCTCACTCTATCAATCACTACCCTACTGTACACCTTCCCTACTACGCTTAGAAGGCATACACCCGGGTGGTTACCACACACTCCTCTTTCCCCTTTACCCTTATACAGGGGGACTATTATGCCTGTTTTCCAGTCATTAGGTGCACTCCCCTTCTCCCATGCCAGTTTACACATTCTGCATAATGCCTGCCTTGCAATAATATAGACTGCAGCAATTTTGAAACCTTCAACAATCACTTGGACAAGTATCTCGCCCTTAACCCCCGACTGACTGCGTTTACAGATGAAGAAAAGGACATAACCTCATTACCTCACTTGTTAGAATTGATATACAGCATTATTTTTCTATTTAGTAGCATGTCAGTTTTTCCATTCTGCATGGAAAATATACATTCTGTCCTTTCTAGCCGTATGTTCTGTCCTATAACTCCTACACAAGAGTTTAGTTAGTATAGTTACAAGCAGCCTCGTAAGGATCAGTAGATCTGGTGTTGCTTGCTTTCCTTTGTACTCATTTGTATTTTTGTCTAATTCTGTTGGAACTGTATGAGATCATTTATGATAACTATAAAATTATACAAAAATATCCAGGTATGTCGTCTGTAGATATGTATTATATAGTATAGTATGTTAACTCCTGTGATCCTACTCTAATCCTCTCCTCCAACCCATGCAATCATGCTACCCAAGAAGTGTAGCACAGCTCCTCAAAAAGTTATTACTTTTTCTGTCTTCCTATGTTTCTTAAGGCCGGTATGGAAGAATGCGATAAACGTAAGCCTTGAGAACGGAGAGATGAGGATGTTCTCCATCGAGCCGCCAGGTTCGGGCCTTATCCTGGGCTTCATACTTAACATTCTGGACGGGTACAACTTAACGGCCGAGAGCTTCAACGATGATAATGTTGTCCTCACTCACCAGCGTATCGTGGAGGCCATGAAGTGGGCTTATGCTAAACGAACTGAGCTTGGAGATTCAGACTATGTTGATTTGACATCTGTAAGTTTATCATATTATTTTTTGTTAACATGACTTCTCTATTATTAACATGCTATTTCCTCTATGTCAAAAGATCGGAATTTGGAGACTCAGACTTAATTAGTGTGGCTTCTTTAAGATAATCATTCTTTATCCTTAGGATTTTGAATCGACCGTAGACTACTTTTTAAGCTTTATGATAGCATTGTATGCTATGGTACAAAGTCTCGTTAGCTACATTCACTCAACATCCCGGACAGCTACAACCTATCGCCTGAGAGCTTCGGTGATAATAACATATTCTAGACGTATTATAACATACGTACACTCAACCCTCCGTTATCGCGCCTAATTGGTGCCGTTAGCAGGCTGCTACAACGAGAATCGCGATAACAAAACTTAATAACTTATGGGGAAAAATAAATTGGTTCCCAGGTTCCAACTAAATGCTCCTAGATTCGTCCAAACGGTCACCCAAGTAACCATTTCTACCCCCAAATAAGCCTACATCTAATAAATATATATTTATTAGTGGCCCCTCCATCATTGACGAACAGCCTTAACAAGGTTATGGACTCTCTTTGAACTCATGGCTCGCCATTTCAAATGTCCCGCCTGGTCTATCAGAGTGAGAACTGAGCGATCTCTGCCATACCCATAACTTACTCTGACTGTTCCTTTTACTTATATATTTTCTAGATCTCAAGTGACGGCGTCTCTTCCATAGATTGACCTCCCAATCTACCAAGATTGGAAGCCAAAGTGTCACATTTTTCCTTTGCCCCTCAACTTTCTCTTCATAATTGCTGAGGGACACAGGGCCCTGGGTGGGGCTTTGGTTTCCCGGGCGTTTCCGCACCCTCCTCAGCTCCCCGCCATGGAGTGGCTTCAGTCACCCAGGCTTTATTGTGATAGGCAGGGAGGGTTCTGTGGGGCTCTCGGTTATGGCCTTGGCCTTGCTCGGGGCCTTGGGGCTGTTCGGCCAGGCAGTCTGGGTAACAACAACAACAACAACATCCATATCATCTTGGCGGGTGCCCAACCCCGAAAGGGGTTGAAATAGGGGAGCTATCCCCCCCGCCAAAGGCGGCTTTCTAGGGCCTTTCCTAGCTGATGCAGAGAGGATTGGGTTCTAGTCATGTGGTGATGGGCTGGTCTATCAGAGTGAGAACTGAGCGATCTCTGCCATACCCATAGCTTACTCTGACTGTTCCTTTTACTTATATATTTTCTAGATCTCAAGTGACGGCGTCTCTGCCGTGGATTGACCTCCCAATCTACCAAGATTGGAAGCCAAAGCGTCACATTTTTCCTTTGCCCTCAACTTTCTCTTCATAATTGCTGAGGGGCACAGGGCCCTGGGTGTGGCTTTGGTTTCCTGGTCGTTTCCGCACCCTCCTCAGCTCCCCGCCATGGAGTGGCTTCGGTCACCCAGGCTTTATTGTGGTCAGCAGGGAGGGTTCTGTGGGGGCGCTCGGTTATGGCCTTGGCCTTGCTTGGGGCCTTGGGGCTGTTCGGCCAGGCAGCTTGGGGAACAATAACAACAACAACCATATCATCTTGAGCGAACGCTCAAAACACTCACAGACTCGTGTCCTGGAGTCTTATTTGACAGATCACTTCTTCATCCATACTCAACACACTTCCCAAATACTTAAATGAGCTGACATTCTCCATAGCCTGACCGTTCAACCTCGCCTCACACCGTCTCCGTAGGTTCTTCCCCCCACACAGCTTCTTGCTCTGTATCGAGGCGCAGTGCGCCCCTGTATTGAGTATTGTTTGCATTTGTGGGGAGGCTCCACCCATACTGCACTTCTCGAAAGAGTTGAATCCAAAACAATCCGCCTTATCAACTCACTTCCTCTTCCTAGTTCCCTACAATCTCTTTCTACATGCCGCAGTGTTGTATCTCTTTCTATCTACTATCGCTATTACAACAATCAGTGTTCTTCAGAGCTCTCTCAGTGCATACCCTCTCCTTTGTGGCGAGTGTGAGGCACCCGTCTTTCAACACAGTCGAACTTCTATTCTGTCCAGCTCTCTAACCCAAGAATTGGCTAATTTTCTGTCTTTCTTCTACTCAACAAGTGAACTCTGGAACTCTCTCCCTTAATACATTTTTCCTCCATCCTATGACTTGAACTGCTTTACAGTTCGCGTGTCCAGGCATTTTGACTCAAACGTACCTTAAATTTGGCTGTCACTCATTTAGCTTTGGGGGAGACACTCGTACAGGCTACCTACCCTTTGTCTCCTTCATACACATACAAAGAAAGAAAATAAAACTACCCCTTTCCTCCCCCAAACTGCATAGTTTGAGTCTCATTCAGCCTTTATTATTCTCTGACATTAGGTTGAGATTAGTATGAGTCTTCATAAAGAGCTCTTTACCAACACCTCTGCTACTGCTGGACCTACACATTTCTTACACGTAAGGCCTACCAACATGTTTCAGGGTAAATCCTATGACCTTAAATATTCAGCTTCAATACTAATCTAATTAATTCTGATTAACTTGCACTAAAGATGAGCGTTAATATTAGATGTGCTAACCTAGAAACAATGAAAATAATAATTACAAAATAAAAATGAAAAATCTGTTGATATCACTAAAGTGCCGAGTCTAGTTTTTCAGAGAGAGAGAGAGAAAAAAAGAAAGAAAGAGTCTTGAATGAATATACCACTTGATTCCATTTACCAATCCACACAATATATTTTAGTTAGTTCCAATGCCTCTTGAGAGGTTTTAAAAGATTACTAGATTAGCATTTAAACATGCAAATCTATTGTAAACCAATGCAAATAGTGTGGGTTGGTGAAGTAAAATAATTAGTAATACTGTATAACTAGAAGGGGTCATGGTATTGGAAATATTATTATAAATACCAAAATGAAATAATAATAGTATTTATGCAAAAATCAAAGTTGTATTCACCTAGTTGTAGTATTGTCGGGAATAGGGTAATGATCCCGACAGGTTTTGGTCCAATAGGACATTTGAATTTGGCGGTATCGTATCGCTTGTACGATTTCGGCTGCTTCTTTGTGTATTGTAGTTTATTCTTAAGTTAGGTTAAATATTAACTGTAATGTATAAATATCTACATCAGATCTAGATGTATTATGAAACCAAGTTATGGGTTATAATTATTATGAGCCGGCAGCCATATGTAATTTCGCGAAGCGATCGGATGCCGGCCCTTTAGTCTCTCAATCAACACCATACAGCTAACATCTCCTCCCCCGGCTCTGACTCAACCCACAGTTCACCATGTGCTACAAATACTAATTTATAACAACAGTCCTACATCACCAGTTCTCTAAGCTAAGTTCATTGTATCGATATTGTATTATGTGAACATTCCTACATGTCATGCAATTGAACTAGCCGTGTGTGGGGGACTGGATTACACCCATCGACGAATACCTCGTTGGTAATTATATTATAACTATTTGTTGGGATATTTCATGTACCAGTGATATGTAATTTAACCTTTATCTAAATTCCCGATAAGTATACAGGAATTGAGCTAGGTTCGTGTTGTCCCGTCTCTAAATTCTATTTGTATCCAGTTTTATTTTAATATTATGGATATTCACTGCTCCCACCACCACCTCCTCTAGTTTATTTCAGGCTTCTACACTGCTATATGGGAAGCTAAACTTCTTTACATTTGATTTGCATCTTGCTTTCCTCAATTTAAATGCGTGCCCTCTACTTCTACAATTTTCCCTCTCTGTAAAGTTTGCTCCTGCCTGGCGTTCGGGGTAGGGCGTCAGTGGGGGGCCTGGTAGTTTAATCTCTCCAAGCTAGGGAAGGGGTAGGAAGAGTGTCACGGACAGGCACCACCCCCTTCCCTGCTGCCTGGGGTAGGAGTAGTAAGGGGGAACGGGCAGGCACCACCCCGTTCCTACTTTCTGGGGTAGGAGGAGTAGGTGTAACCCCTAGTCAGAGACTTTCACCTCTGGGTGTACATTCTATGTGGTGGTTTTGTGTTTTTTTATTTCACAATATAATTTTACTAATCTTCAATGCATTATTTCTACATACTGTAGTGATTTTGATGAATTATTTTGTCTTTATATTGTGTGTTCCTGTTTTGGTATGTTTGTTTTGCAAGTTTTACATGTTAATTATATACCTTTTATTTTGTTTCCCTCAAAGACTCTCATCAACACTCTAATTCCCCAGCTCTCCCAAAACCTAACGTCCGACGCCTTTGCCGAAAGCATCCGTCTTCTGATCACAGACAACCGGACGTTCCAAGACCCTGAGCACTATGGGGCAATGACGGCCATTAAGGACGATCACGGCACTGCTCACTTCTCTCTCCTTGCCCCCAACGGTGATGCTGTCTCGGTTACCAGCACAGTGAATTATTAGTGAGTTGGGTGAAAGAAGCAGTCAGACAAAAAAATATATATATTTGTTTTAATACAGTATATACTGTATATAAAATTAGTTTAACTAGACCAATGAGTTCCACAAAAGAACTATCATAGGGATGGCCCGTAGGATTAAATTAAGATGGACAATTAATCAAGTCAAGATAGATAGGGAAGGGCAGGAGATGAACAAATCTAGGAAGGTGTAGACACACAGACGTTTCTCACCATTTCACCAGTTCAGCCAGACCACATGAGCTCAGATGCTAATATTCCTATTTTGTGATTTTCTCTGATAACCATTTGAATAGTATTTCAAACTTCTATTTATAAAAATGATTAATAAAATGCACTAAACCTTGATTTTGTTTCAGCTTTGGCGCGGGCATCCGATCTATTCAGACGGGTATAGTTCTTAATAACGAGATGGAGGGCTTCTCAGCACCAAACATCACCTACTTTTTGGGCATCCCTGCCTCACCTGCCAACTTTATTGTACCAGGTAAATACTATTGTTCAGTATGTAGAACAGGGTTGCCTGGAGCGCTGCCATTAGGATGTGAGGCCGGAACCGCACTCCATGTGAAGCACGCGTTGTTTTATTTATATATGTACAGTTTGTCCTCTCAATACGCGAGAATGTTGGTGGCAGGCGACCTTGCGGGTTGAGAATTAGCGGAATAGGAATAACAAAAGTAATGGAGAAAATCACATATGGTGGACAATTCCTATTTTTGGCCTATACTGCCCCGGCACCGGGATCATCAGGGTCCTGTTGTTGTTCTGGGTGCCGACAAGGAATCTAGTCATGGCAACTATTAATAGCAAACCTCATAATGCACATGCACCTGACATACACACCTTTATTATCATATAGGTGGTGGCAGGGCTCTGGGACCGTCCCTAATCCACAGATACAGTATATACCGTATACCATACGTGTGCGTAAGACAGAGATAGGCCCTGTATTGAACGTAAGATTGCTGGCAGTGGCGATCAATAAACTGGAGGCGGGAGGGATGTAGAGTAATCGTATGTGCGAACTATCATAAGTCGAGGCATCGGAGAGCAAGGGAGACCTGTGTAAGTAAGAACAGTACAGTATAACGTCGATATACAGTATATAAATATTGTACAGGCTGATCATAATGTCCTATTTTTCAGTTAAAATGTGATTATATTTAAATTTTCATCAAGACTATGATTTTTATAATATTAATAAGGTAAAATAAATAAACAATAATATTTTCTTAAATCAGGGAAGCGACCACTGTCCTCCATGTGCCCGGCTGTGTTCGTGGACAAGGCTGGTGATATACGGTTGATCATCGGGGCTGCAGGAGGCCCCAAGATTTCCTCCGGAGTGGCTTGGGCGTCTATGTTGAACCTGTGGCTCGGGGCCGATATTAAAGAGGCTATTGACGCTCCTAGGATACATCATCAGCTCTTCCCCATGACTGTCCAGTATGAGGAAGGGACTTTAAATGTGAGTACTGTACAGTATATATTATAATTGTTAAAGGACTGATACATGAGCAGGTGTGTGCCAGACTCCATATGCACTCTGCTTTAGAAGTGAAACCTGGCAAGAAAAGCCCTTTATTTCCATATGGTTATTAGTATAGAGTCGTGGGTTGAATGATTGAGTTAATCTCGGGATTAAGAGACAAAACAGAAGCTTCAAGGTTGCCTACAATGGTGTCAAAATATTTACATTAATTATATTTGGATTTATTCTTTCCAGACGGTCGTGTCGGGGTTGGAGGAGATCGGCCACAACACTACTCAGTACGGCATAAGAGTCTCCGTGATATGCGCCATCACTCAGGAGAACGACAAGGTCTACGCTAACTCAGACTTCAGAAAGTCTGGGGAAGTTGATGGATTTTAAACTAATTTATCTTTCTTAACCCGTACAGCCCCAGCGACGCGCCTGACGCGTCGGCGATGTATGTAACGCACAGCCCCAGAGACGCGCCTGGCGCGTCACCCTAATTGCGCCGACCGTAACCTCAGGTGTAGCCACTCAAGAGGGCTCAGATTTGTATGGGAACTGTGTACGTATCCCACGCAACCGTGCCGATGATTGAAAACTCTCAAAGTCCACGTGCGTGCGCGCGAGCGCGCAATAACCTGTTTTTTTGGGATAATTGCCTTCAATTTTTTACTCTTATAAAATCCGTTTTCGGGGGCTCTGTAGGACTATTTTTGAAGCTTTTTGAGCGGTTTTTCGTGGTTTTTCCTTCATTCCTAACCCATTCGCTATTGTTTCTGGAATAAAACCATTTTTTGAAAACCGGCCGGGTTCTGGTGCGCAAACATTACAAAACTAGCCGGGGCTCCACGGGTTAACACCTTCAATCAGATGACAACTTTGATACTTTATTAATGCTACAGCCAGAGGATTTTACTTAAATTAATCTAAGGTTTAACGAATATATCTAACTAGCTGAGGTACTCATCATATCCCAATGTGAAGAGGGTAGTACTATGATAATAAACTCTATGGGGGTTACATAATTATCAAGGGTGACAGGACCTCTTGGTATGAAATGTTTAAAAATACCAGTATATCATATATATTTATTTTCAGATTGTTATTTTTGGAAACCATCCCTTGGACCCTCATGCCAAGTCTCATCTCCATAGTCCCAAGGGTTGGGAGGCTAAAGGGAGACAAACATAATTTACAACTATATATACTGTATATATAGATAAAACCCATACTCTGATTTCACCTTACTAAGTAGAATAAAGTCATCTGGAGGTATGTATAATAACAATAACTGGCTTCATCTGATTGATAGGGTTGATTTTATCACTAAATGATTGCATGTTGGTTGTGGAAGTTCACTGGTAATAATCATCTCCTTTAACCCTTAATTAGCGGCTCACCACATAAGTCGAGTTAAATAAAGCTGGACTATGTGGCGGCGCTCGACATAACTCGAGTGGCAATTTCAGCACGTAATGTTGCTGAGAGAGAGAGACAAAAGTGGTGGCAGGAGAGTAGCGAGCGTATGACTGCTCCAGACCACCGCGGCGAACATACTGACACGAATCCCAGCTCCCTCCTCCCTCTCTCACTCGCTATATAAGGAATTGTATCGGGAAAGTGGCTAATTACATGCTTTTTGCACTCGCGTTGCACGGTTATTGCAAGAAAACTAGCCATCATAAAAGGATCGTTATGGTGTCATTCGAAAGCTCTGTTTATGCCCTTTCAGAGATAGGTACTTGTTTTACGTTATGGGTGTTATTTAGGCATGAAAATGATCACGTAAACAGCCCTATTTTGGCTAAAAACACCCCGCTGGGCGGTACATATAAATAAACCGCATAGGCCGCTCGTAAGGTGTTAAGTGACTACCATGTCTTTTTAGGTTGGTGTATTTAAAGCAATTAAATTGTCTTTTAACCCTTTTAATGCGATGACATAATTCTACTTCTCATTCGGGCTGATATTAGATGATTATACAGTATATAGATTACAAATTATTGCTATCCATTATATGGGTACAGACTTTTCCTTTCAGTCCCATAGATCCCTGCTAAACTGAAGTCAATTATCTAATAATAGCCAGAATATGATAATGAAAAAGACGAGTTGTGTTAAAAGGGTTAAGTTATTATTGCTCTTTTTATCTGTCTATATTTGATCTTTGGAATTAATGGACTGGTTACACTACTTTATTGGTTACACTACTTTATTACTACTACTACTACTACTACTACTACTACTACTACTACTACAGTCTATTCATTATAGTTAGGCCAGAAATCTTGACCATGCACCTCTTGCAACTCAGTAGAGTCTGGAAACAATGGGGTGTAATTTTGCACACCTTTTTTACTCTCACCAATGGTTGTTATTCCCTAGACTGCTTGGCCGAACAGTCCCGAGTCCCTGAGCAAGACCATAGCTGGAACCGGGCATTGCCACAGAGCTCTCATTGAGTGTATGTTGTGTTGTTGGTGTGTGTTTATGCTAGAAGAGAGGTGTACAGGGCAAAGAAAACCATACAGGATAGCGTGATACAAGAAGTTTGTAGCACTATCTATCTATCTATCTATATGCTCAGGCCCAATCCCCACTTTTCCTATTTATATATTTTTTTTATTTTTTTTTTATTTTTTTTTATATATTTTTATTTTTTTGGGGGGTGGGGGGCGAATCAAGACAGAGCAAGAATAGGGACAACACAAAACACAACAGAAAACAATGAACACAAAAATAAAATACAAATTCACACACATCTGGGTCATCCAGAAGAAGACCCAGAGACCAGGGTCACCAATAATACCAATGGGGTTTATAAATTAGCTAAGAATGTTAGGGACTGTAGTCAGGATGTCTCGCCAATGTATCATTCTACTCTTACAACATGATATCCACTGTCTGGAAGTGCGGTACCATTATCACCATCCCATAACAAGGCAGAGACCTCACCAATTGACCACTTGCGAGTTTACGGCTATAAGGAAGTTGGAGCCATAAACATCGATATTAAACAGAAATATAATAATGATGTAGGTTTCTGATGGATAAAAAGTATGTTGAATTGGGTTTTATGTATTTGTATAAGCACTACAACCGCAATTTAGGTGATCATTCAATTATCGATGTCTACAGCTCCAACTTCCTTATAGACCGATACTCGCAAGTGGCCAATTGGTAGAAGTATCAGTTCGATTGCTCTAATATATTGGGGTTATAAGAGGTTAGTTGTCAAGATTTCTGACTAATTATAATGAATAGATTATAGGTCTGTCTAAGCCTTTTTCTCAGAGGTATATGAAGCAGTAGATAATGACAAGTCATATGATATTATATATTTAGATTTCAGTAAAGCTTTCGACAGAGTCCCTCATGAGAGATTGATGAGAAAGGTTGAGGCACATGGAATAGGTGGGGCGTTGTTAGGATGGATTAGGTCATGGCTAATTGGTAGGAAGCAGAGAGTCAGCATAAATGGTACCAAGTCAGAATGGGGAGCAGTCAAAAGTGGTGTCCCCAGGGATCGGTATTAGGTCCCCTGTTGTTTCTTATATACATAAATGACCTAGATTTAGGTATAACTAGTAGGATAAGTAAATTCGCAGACGATACTAAAATAGGGAGATCAATTGATTCAGATAGCGATATAGAGTGCCTCCAAAGGGATCTAGATACCTTACATGAATGGTCAGTAAATTGGCAGATGAAGTTTAACATTGACAAATGCAAGGTATTAAAGATAGGGAAGATGCAAACAAATGTTAAATATAAACTAGCTAATTTAGAATTAGAAAATTCAGACTGCGAGAAAGATCAAGGTGTGTTTGTTAGCAATGATTTGAAGCCTAGAAAACAGTGTATAAGCGTTCGTAATAAGGCAAACAGGATTCTCGGGTTCATCTCTAGGAGTGTGAGTAACAGAACTGTTGATGTTATCTTAAAACTTTACTTGTCATTAGTGAGACCCCATATGGATTATGCTGTCCAATTTTGGTGTCCTTATTACAGAATGGACATTGATTCATTGGAGAGAGTACAGCGTAGAATGACAAAAATGATCCATAATATTAGAAATCTTTCGTATGAAGAAAGGTTGAAGAAATTAGGTTTACATTCGTTAGAGAGACGCAGAGTTAGAGGGGATATGATAGAGGTGTTCAAGTGGGTTAGTGGGATTAACAAAGGGGACATGGCAAATGTACTAAAGCTCAGTGATCGCGAAAGAACTCGTACCAATGGTTTCAAATTAGATAAATTTCGTTTCAGAAAAGATATAGGCAAGTATTGGTTTGGTAACAGAGTTGTAGACGGGTGGAATGGACTACCAAGTGCTATAGTGGGATCTAAAACTGTAGGGAGCTTTAAGATAAAATTGGATAAGCATATGGACGAGAAGGGTTGGGTGTGAAGGGGGATCAGCCGGGTTGGGCCAATCAGTGCTCTGCAGACCTCCATAATCCTGCGTTAATCTCTAACCGTTTTGGTAAGATGATCCTCAGGGTATTAGAGTGTGAAGCCTATAATTGGGCTTTGTAATGAATTGGGGTTGTGTGGGACAGGGATCTGCCTTCCATATGGATGTATCAATAGATCAGCCATATGGATGTATCAATAGATCGGCCATATGGATGTATCAATAGATCAGCCATATGGATGTATCAATAGATCAGCCATATGGATGTATCAATAGATCAGCCATATGGATGTATCAATAGATCAGCCTTATGGATGTATGGATAGATCAGCCTTATGGATGTATGGATAGATCAGTCATGGTAATGTGTTCGTTCATAAAATCATCTATCAATAGCGTGAAGCAAAGTAAAATGGTCTATCAATAGCGTGAAGTAAACTAAGACACTCGTTACAGCTTAATGAAAGGGTTAACCCTATCGGCAATCAGTGTTACATTATGTTCGTACCACTATATCTCTCTCTCTCTCTCTCGCGATAATTACTAGATATTACACGTTACTTTGGCCACTTTACCACTTCCAATGACGTGATATAATATTCTATCTTTGTATAGTATAGACATCTGATCCGATGTCTTGAAGATTTTAAAGATATTTAGCTTAATTGTTGTTGAGGAATTTGCTTGCTTTTGGCATTTTCGAGCAATGTGTATTAGTATATCACCTAGGCTAAACCAAAAGGCTTCCCAGACATCTTTCAAGCTAAAAAAAAAAAAAAAAAAAAAAAAGTCCCACCCAGACCATTTTTAAGCTAAACTTCTACGTTATCCCATTGGAATATGTCTCGGCAGGCGGTCGATGTTTGGTTTGTTACTGGCTTGCTATTTATCTCCCAGAAAAGTAAATCGACCCAAATATTGCAAAATTAATGGAATGAAAAGTCGTAAAATCTCCAAACAGGGAGGTCCAAAAAGACCCCCTTCGGATAATACTGTATATTCTTAAGAATGCGGTAATACCCTAACTTACCACAGTCACATTACTAGCCAATCACAGCCACAGTAACCCCTTGAGGCTTATGACGCATTTTGACAGTAAATGTTAGCTATCATTAGACGACTATATGCAGTTTAGGAAGAACCTCGCGAAATGTAAGGCTTCAAAATCAAAGGGCTAATAACACCCAGATAAATGACAAATGAAAGGTTGCCACAACCCTGATGGGGAGGTACAGCCACTCATAACAAATCAAGGACCTCACCTATTTATTATTATGGAAGTATATCTGTGGAAACGAATTCATGAAACCTTCTATACTTTAACTACAAACATATATATTATAATAATTGTATTATTGAAAACAGCTCCATCCAGAACTCATCCTGTATATTATAATTACATAAAGAGGCACATAGGGGTCCACATATATTTATAAGTGACTGTACGGTTGGTTCTAGAAATGTCCGTACCCTGCCAATGTTTACATTTCTTATCCGGGAACTTGTGGAGAGTGGTTTTCTGCATCACATTTATTATACACACTTACACTGAAGCCGATACCTGAAAACAAAACTCTAACAGGCACTTCGAGGCAACGACATTAGGTGTGTGGTGAGCAGTTGGTATACTATGTGGGGTCAGGTAACCTCTTGAACCACCTGTACGTCGATGCTAAAGGTGAGGTGGTGGTGGAGGTTGTGTGTACAGTACGTGTTGTTTTTGTTGTTGTTGTTGTTGTAGTAAAGGGATGGTGATGATGATGTGAGTTTGTATATTTAGATATGCTATGCACCTATAAATCTGTATAGAAATGAAATGTCAAGTGCAACGCTTTAACAATAAAAGTGTAAGTTTGTTGTGTAGTGTAATTTTGTAGTATACACAAGATTTCTCAGTGACCCACCCGGCTCTTATTTTATTTGTGATCGTGTACAATTAATATCCATTGACCTGTTATATAATCCCTGTACCAGTATTGTTGAACGTTAAATTATTATGGGTATGTTCATATATGAGTATTAATCCCTTGAGGATCATGACGCAATTTGGCAGTTTCTGTTCATTATTAGACGATTGTATTTAGCTGAAGAGGGATCTGTGTGAGTCAAAGGGTTAATTGAGATGCCTTGCCCATTTCATTGCTAGAGGTCCTTTCTAAGCTGTATAAAATCGTCTAATTATAGCCAAAATAAACTGTTAAAATGAGTCATGATCCTCAAAGGGTTAGTAGAGGCTAACGATACTTGTGGCACCAATAGGCCGCAGCTAGGTTTGTTATTGCTATTAGATCTGTTAAAACGGTAGGGAGCTTTAAGATAAAATTGGATAAACATATGGACGAGAAGGGTTGGGTGTGAAGGGGGATCAGCCGGGTTGGGCCAATCAGCGCTCTGCAGACCCCATAATCCTGCGTTAATCTCTAACCGTTTTGTTAAGATGATCCTCAGGGTATTAGAGTGTTGAGCCTATAATTGGGCTTTGTAATTGAATTGGTGTTGTGTGGGACAGGGATCTGCCTTGCTTAGGCCAATCGGCTTTCTGCAGACTCCCATTTTCTTATGTTCTTATGTTATGTTCTTATTAGATCTCTAATGGCAAGGAGGAATAATTAGCCACCTGCAAGTTTCAGTCTACGAGGAAGATAGAAATATAACCATCGATATTTAGCAGAATTAACAACTAAAATGCGGTTGGAGTACATATATATATGTACATACAACCAAAATAGTCATACTTTCCAACCATAGGAAATATACATTATTATTGCATTGCTGTTGTATATCGATGTTAAAGGCTTCAACTTCCTTATAGCCTGAAACTCTGAAATGGTCAATTGAGGAAAAGGAGGAAAGAGAAGAGTACGACGAAGAGAAAACAAGTGTTGAAAAAAAGTGTAAAAGAATGCAAAACGTATACCGAAGAAGACCAAGGAGATAAAGAGGTAGTAGAGAAACAAGCAACAGATAAACAAGATGAATGGAACCTGTGAGTAAAATAATGACAAGAAAATATTAGGATATACAGTATATTATATATTAAGATATACAGTATATTATATATTAAGATATACAGTATATTATATATTAAGATATACAGTATATTATATATTAGGATATACAGTATATTATATATTAGGATATACAGTATATTATATATTAGGATATACAGTATATTATATATTAGGATATACAGTATATTATATATTAGGATATACAGTATATTATATATTAGGATATACAGTGTATATTATATATTAGGATATACAGTATATTATATATTAGGATATACAGTATATTATATATTAGGATATACAGTATATTATATATTAGGATATACAGTATATTATATATTAGGATATACAGTATATTATATATTAGGATATACAGTATATTATATATTTGTTCGTGATTTGCTGCATAAATGTTTATTCGAGAGTCGATACAATCGTTCTCATTGATCTTGGATCCTTATATCTCGTCATTACGCTTCCCTTATATTATAGTTATATCATTAAGCGTATGGATTAAACTTTTACTTAATTGTTATAATGTTTATGTTATTTTATCCCACTAATGAGCAAATCAAATAAATAAATAGGATATCTCCCCCCCCCCCCTTCTCTCTCTCTCTCTCTCTCTCTCTCTCTCTCTCTCTCTCTCTCTCTCTCTCTCTCTCTCTCTCTGGGTACACATAATTATCATGTTTTAACACATAATAATCATAAATTCATGTAAATAATTAAAAACGACAAATTATCGATAAACGAAAAAAAATGCCCTCATCATCCTATTAATATTCAAAACTAACAGCAATTAGACGTGCGACAGTTAGGCATAATCTAATAAGCGGCTGTATATTGGCAATTAAAACATATATATAATAACCAATCAGTCAAAAATGTTAACACTACACGTAACCATGTATCAAAGGAAGAAATATCAGTTTTGAGTCATAATATTCAGTATTACCAAAATAGCCGTAATCCGACCAGAGTATACTAACCTTGAAAATGTCATTCATCTGTGTTCTCTATCAACATAATACATTGGTTAGCAGGGCACTCGGTTGCCACTAAACTACATTAACTTAACCTGACCTTCTTAAGGGAGGATGGTTCACTCTATGGTCGATTTGTTCATGTATTATGTTTCTAGTTTCCTCCCTAGACATCCATCAAACTTAGAATAAAAACATCCATTAGATCCCCCTTTTATATTAATTTGTAAATTTTCTCGGTAAAAACAATTCCCGGCCAAAGGCAGGTTCTTCCAAAATTACAGGCTCACTGTCGTTCCCCAGTAAATTTGTTTACACCTTAATAGCTCAAAAGGTCTTAATATTGACAAGGAACGGCCCCGGAAGGTCTTAAAATCGACAAACTAATGGGACAAACATCTTAAAATCTGAAAACTAATGGAGCTAAAAATGAGAGAGAAGGGGATCTAAAAAAACAGACCGATCTTCTCTTAACCCCTTCATTACCGGTGCCGTCCTGTTAATTTTATTCTGGCTACTGATAGACGATTTAATGCAGTTTAAAAAGGGCCTCCAACAATTAACAGGCTACGAAGTTCTCACTTGTCCCTTTTTACTACCACAGATCATTCTTATACCGCATAAAATCGTCTAAATATAGGTAGCATAAACTTAGAAAGATGTCGCCGGTACAGAATGGGTAAATAAATGAAGTGTACACGGCTTAACACTCCACGAGCGGCTAGGTCGGTAACTTCTACTACCTGGCAAGCGGGTGGTTTTACCCTAAACGACCTTGTTTCCGTGCTCTTGTTCATGCATAAACAAGAGCCAGAGCGTAATACAATTATGTATCCCTGAAAGGGCGATACTTGAGCTTTCCAATGACACCAGAACCATCCTTCTACGACCACGCGTTCTCTTGCAACGATCGTGCAAGGCGAGTACGAAATCCCTAAAATACGGTAATATCCTTACATAATTCCCTGTGTAGTGAGGCAGTGAGTGTGGATGTGTGTGGAGGGAACGTCAGTAGTCGCGCGGGACCCGTGCCGAGCGGTCATGAGCCGACCTACGCTCCTCCCGTCGCTCGTCTCTCTCTCTCTCAGAGCCATTATTGCTCAAAAATTGCACACAGACTTAAGTCGGGCCCCGCCACTTAGTCCTTGGTTCTCTAGGCCGACTTAAGTCGGGTCCCGCTAAACAAGGGTTAAATATGAGACAAATTAAAAAGCAAGAAACAACGCAGCTGCATAATCATAAAACCAAATCATAACACTCAGAGTAAGCCCTCAACATTGGATTTAACAATTTTACAATGTTAGATTGGATTACCATTATTACATGCGATAGTTCTAGACTTTTAGTTGAAAGTGGTTAATGAATGACTCTCATTCTTATGTGCATACCAAAACCTCAAATATGATTAATACGAAATACACAATGCATTCAGTTACTTTAATAACGTGTGATATTCGTAATGATGCATTCTGACACACACACACACACAGACACACACACACTACACTGAACACATACCTTCTGGTCCAGCAGCACTAGCCTATGTCTGGCAAGGTCGATATCTGAATATCAAATGAAGAAACGTTAGCTTTTAAAATAATAGCCAGAACAATATCGCAGAACATAAAGAAAAACGTGTAACGTATTGACAGGTTTTGTAATACCTACACTGGAAATATGTTGTGGAAGGAATAAAACACAGAAATGTAACTTGATTAGTACGCTGTTTAATTATTTTAGTTTGAACATATTTTAGAAACTTTCGATATTTCAGTATTCATTATAGAACACATTAGTGCAATTCGACATATCTGTATTCAAAAATCCTGAACAAGTATTCCTATTATAACACAATAACTAGTTTTACACCCTTATTATGTGTGCTATTTTTGTTACAGTGGTGTGTTCTATATTACACACAGGATTTGTACAGTGTACAAAGCGTGTGTGTTGTGGGGTTACTCAAACATATGAAAAGAGTAGGAAAGAACTCGCGTAATATTATAAATGTTCGTGTATAGAGAAGAAAAGGGTGTATAGCAACGGAAAATAACATAACACAAAACAACATAATTATAGTGTTATGTCACCCCCCCTCCTTCGCCAACAAAATATAATACAATAAATAATACGAACAAAATTAATGAAAGCATATACTGCAAAATCAGATGTAAACAAAGAACATACTATTTCTCAGGAGATGAAACACATGTAATGCATGCAACCAAGCATCCACACCCAAACACGTCAATATATATTTATCGAAATCCCTCAATGATCGGAAAATCTAAACGAGTGACAAGTTAACCCGATGAGCACCAACTAATTAATAATAAAAACACGCTGTGGGACCAGCGGATTTTTTTTTTTTTTTTAACCCTCCAGCCCCGGGGGCTATAGCTTGCGACTGTGCTCCGGTACCGGGTGTTTTGACGATCTTTGGCCTATGTTAACTACTCTGTAAGTCAATGAATATGTCATGTAATGTTGTGAATAAAAAAGAATAATGTTCCACAAACCTTCCTCTGTCGAATGGCGTTGAGTAGAGGTCTCTAGCCCCTCTGGTTGCATAATGGTGAGCGCGGGAAGACGAGTGCTTTTCGGCGGCAAATTCTTCCCGCGTTCGGACGCGTCGCCTCGGCCATGGCTACGACGCACCTAGCCGCTCGCCGCGCCAAAGTATTTATCTCCCTTAGACGATTTTAGTGTTTGATATTGAGAATGTGATGTTTATTTGATATTTTCTAGTTATTTTGAGGCCAATTATATAAAATATGTTTATTAGGGTATCACTGTCACTGATATTGCTAATTTTCACTCGATACCGTACATTTTATTAGTAATTGAGGTAGCTTATTGTTGTATTAGGCACTGATTATTCGTTATCACAGGTGTTTATTATACTTTGGCCATCAAATATTAGGTCTTGTGTCACTTTCACTTTGACAAATATGCTTTAGAGTGTCACTGTCACTGATAATGCTCATTTTCACTCGATACCGTACATTTTATTAGTAATTGAGGTAGGTTATTGTTGTATTAGGCACTGATTATTCGTTATCACAGGTGTTTATTATACTTTGGCCATCAAATATTAGGTCTTGTGTCACTTTCACTTTGACAAATATGCTTTAGAGAGTGTCACTGTCACTGATAATGCTCATTTTCACTCGATACCGTACATTTTATTAGTAATTGAGGTAGGTTATTGTTGTATTAGGCACTGATTATTCGTTATCACAGGTGTTTATTATACTTTGGCCATCAAATATTAGGTCTTGTGTCACTTTCACTTAGTTATATGATTTGTAAACGATTTATATACAATTTATTGTGTCTTTTTTCACTGATTTATATATTTCTATAGGTTCTAATCATATGAATGTCACTTGGTATATACATATGTGTCACTTTCACATATTATTATGGTGTAATTGTATTTGTATCAATGTTCTCATAATACATGACTTTTGTATTACAATACATTGGTTTTCTT
Organism: Paralithodes platypus; assembly: GCA_032716605.1. Taxonomy (NCBI): domain Eukaryota; kingdom Metazoa; phylum Arthropoda; class Malacostraca; order Decapoda; family Lithodidae; genus Paralithodes; species Paralithodes platypus. Next base: position 61,816,837 of record CM064498.1, on the reverse strand, counting down.
CCACTTTTTGCCTATATATAATTATAGTGTACATATTGTCATTTTATTTGGCAATTTCAGTATGATTATTAGAACTCCAGCTTGGAGTGGTAATCAAAGAAGCAATCTACAGCACAGAGTGCCACCTTGCACTCCACACACTCCAGGGTTGACTTTTTACCTGACCTCGGCTTCACCCTGCTGTTGTAGCAGACATGGCACCGCTTCTGCTGTGTTCTTCCGGATTCATTCTGAGGCAGGGAACCAAGCCTGTGCCTAGTCAAGTATTGAGCAGACTGCAAGCGGTCAATAACGGCGGGCCCAGGATGTGCCACTGCCCTCTGTGGCATAGCATACTTCTCCAGGAGCTCCGTCAACACCTGCTTTTGGAACCTCCGCAGGCTATTGAACTTCATGGGTGTGTTCACATTCCGAAGCTTGTATATGTTGTAGGCATTCAGAACTGACATGTCCACCATATGCAGAAAGAACTTTTTGTACCATCTGCACGAGGTACGCAGGCAGTCAATGAAGCCTATCTGCATGTCGGACTTGTCCACCAGCCTCATGTTGATGTTGTAGTCCAGGACAGCATCGGGCTTGGTCACCCTGGCCTGGGTGCGGCGATCCACCTTGCCAGTCTCCACCATTTCCCCCTTGTGGATGGTGGTCAGGAGGTTGACCTTCCGCTGGTCGTGCCAGTGGATAGCCAGAATGGGCCCCGACTTCTTCTTGAACACATCACCTTTTTTGGTCTTTGGAGGGAAAGGTGGCATGCCCTTCCTTTTCCCTCGTACTGTGCCTACAGTCCCCGTCTTGCGCTCATGCAGGTACTGTGAGAGAGTGGGGGACGTGTAATAATTGTCCGTGTAGAGGACGTGATTCTTATGAAAGTAGCGGTCCATCATGGCTTGCACCACTGCTCCGCCAAAGCCAATGAGGGGGTCCACAAGCAAGTCCCCTTCCTTCCCGCTGTAGACCAGGAAGTCCAGGACATAGCCAGTTTGGCAGTCGCACAGCACAAAGAATTTTATGCCAAAGCGATGTCTTTTTGAGGGGATGTACTGCCGGAAGCTGAGTTTTCCCCGGAACAGCACAAGAGACTCGTCAATGACGACCTTGCGGAAGGGCTTGAAGTAGGAGGTGAAGCGTTCTCGCATCATCTCATACAACGTCCTAATCTTCCACAGCTTGTCTGGGAGGTGGACGTCAAGGTTGGTGACAAGATGGAGCGCTGCGAGGATATCAAGGTACCGGTCGCGAGACATATATTTCCCGAAGGCAGGGGTGGATATCAGATCATTGGTGATCCAATAGTCAGGCAACCTATGCTTCTTGACATGAGGCATTAGCATGGTGAGTGCCAGGAACACCATGAACTCTTTATGAGTCACTGGGGTCCACTGCCTCATGTGGCCCTTGGTCACCTTTCCCAAAAAGTGGACCTGGAATTGGTGCTGCTTATTTGTCTCTTTGACAACATAGCCTACCACCTCCTCATCAAAGAAGGCCTCAAACAGTTCGTGTGGTGGAGCATTGGGGCCTGCAGGAAAATTGGGGGTAACGCCTGAACCCTCCAGTACCTCATCAAAAGCTGGCACATCAGGGTTGTATGCATCCTCATCAACTACGTCTTGCCACTGAAAAACGTAGAATGGGTCTTGTCTACGCTGACGAGGAGCTCCAGCTGGTGGCCCAGCACGCCCACGGCCAACTCGGGAGGCGCGCGCCCGAGGGCGGCGGCCAGGGCGGTGGGCAGCACGACGGGCAGCACGACGCCGGGCCAAGCGGATGGGTCGAGGGTCGTCGATGTCCATATAGTCATCGTCAGAGTGGTCATCTTGCCCTGACGGTGGACCTATGTAATCATGGCCAGAGTCTTGGGAGAGGTGCCCTTCATCATCAGTGGCCCCCACATAATCTGGCGGGGAACCAGTGATGCGTGGGCGGCGTGCGGGTGGGCGAGGTGGGGAAGGAGTGGCAGGTGAGGCTGTGTCCCCCCGAGGTCCCGGGCTCCTTGGCCTGCGACGAGTGACAGAAAGCAATGTTTCACTGTCACTAGGGCCAGGTATTGGTGATGCGAGCTCAAAGACTTCTTCAGGAAGACATGTTGAAGGCGGGAGAGGTGGGGAGGACCGTGGGGAAAGTTGCGGGGACGTATGGCTGGGGCCGGCCGGGGTGGACGCCGCGGGAGCCTCGAACAAAACTCTCTTACTTTTCTTAATTTTCTTGGTATATTTCCTACCTTTCCCCTTTTCGGCAGCAGTATGTCTCCTGTCGGGGGACCTAGGAGGCAAATAGGCCGAAAGTGTGGGGTCCTCAACCCTTGGCAATGGTGGGGGTGGTGGGGAAGAATGCGGGGCATCCGGGTCATCTTGGGTGGCGTGGGTAGATAAGGGAGACAATGGCGGACGAGAAGGGTCACCACGCTGACCCTCACTCACAGCCTCATCCTCACCAAGTAGTTTTGCTTGTTCCCTAGCTGCCGCGGCCGCCTTCTCAAGTATTTTCTGCTTATACAAATGTAGCTTGAAAGGCGATTTACCAGGGGAAGGGCTTGGCGTCGTGTCACTTAAGCGAAATTTGGTGAGTGACCTTGAACTCTCCCACTCGCTCACTCTCTCAAGTTCACTGTCTTTAGGTAAACCAGCTTCCTCAACAACTGGTACATCACCTTCATCACTCTCATCACTGTCATGTTCTCTCGCAAATCCCAGGAATTGCTCTTCTTTATCACTCTCATGGCCATAATCACTCGACTTATAATTACTGGAGTCGTCACTGACTTCATCATCAACATTATGCTTGGCATCAGCTCGCTCATAAAGTCTCAATGTCGTCTCAATACCTCCGGGAGATAACACATTTAGGCGATGGCGTCGGGGTAAGGCGCGACGAACAAGCAAGGGCGTCGTAGGAAGCACGGTATCGGACACAGCGGAATCACTATTTGGCGTACTGTCCATGATGGCGTCGGGGTAGATACTGTTGCTGTGGCGGAGTTTACGCCTGGTGGCGCCACCTACCGTCCCACGATACCGAAAATGTACGCGCGGCATTCGAAAGCACGCATGCAAGCAATGGGCGTTCAAGAGCCCTTCCGGGTTGCGCGGGCCGAGGTTGTTATGGGCGTTCAAGAGCCCATCCGGGTTGGAGGGGTTAAACTGCTTATAATAGGTGAGAAATGAAGAAAAAAAAACTCGCCTCAGTAATTTGGGGCTCCTAAGGGGGGAGGGGGGGGGGCCTCAACCATCAGCTGATGCCGGGCGCCTCCTCAAACATCCCGCGCCGGCACCCCACAGCTGAGCGCGGCAGCATGGCAGATGTACGAAGTGTCCAATTTTCGAGTGACGGTATATACAAAACCCGAGTATCATAAGTGCCTTCATAGTTCATATAATAGCAACATGCATCACATAATGTCATTGTAAGTGAAGTTACAGTGTGATAAGTGCATAGATTCAAGTTTTGTAAGTGCCGACGAATGGCAAGCCCCGCGGGAGTCCTGGTTACTATGGCGACCGGCGGCCATCTTGTGCCAAGATAACAACACAACGCACGCACGTACACACGACCAGCTGATTGACACTAGCCCGCCACCACTGTCACTTTCATTGTCTGCCTCTCTCACTCACTCTGTTTATTGATTTTATACTATATCGTATGTTTTATAGTTATAATACGAGTTTTACACATTGTTTTAGGCACTTTTGACTTAGAAATATGAGTTTTCACATTGTATTTTGTACTCGTGTTTGATCGTATTCTATCACTGTTCACAGGATTATAATTATGATATATTCACACTTATTGGTGTCCGTCACTGTTTTACATATTTTTGAGCGTCACTATCACTTACATAGTGTGTTCGGCACTTAGTATATATAATATTTACACTTGGTTTTTATACACACACTTCACTTTCGATAGCGTCTTTTATCGCAGTCTTTGAACACACTCTTTTAGAATTGTTCAAGGTTGTGATAGTCCCTGAAGCAGTCCGGGCAACACAGTGCAACCTCACAATCTTGGCACCAGTTCCTGGTATTTGTTCTTGATGGGGTCCTCTGTGTCATGTTCCGGCACACATGACACCGTCTGCGGGATCTTGCATTGCCCTGTGTGGGCAGCACCCAGTCAGGGAAGTGGCGTTCTGTCAGCCTGGCAATCCTTTCTGCTGCTGGCTGTTGATGTGCGGGGCATTGCTGGGCTTGGGGGGCAGTCATGTTCTTCCTCAACATCTCCCTGGACAACTCGATGCAGAATTTCTCCATAATTTCCGGTGATTGGTGCGTGGAGGATGTGGCAGTTGTACAGGGTTATATCGAGGAGGTGGAAGAATAGCTTCCTATACCACCTCATGGTCTTCCTCGCACACTCGACTGACGAGATGACAGCATCAGACTTGTCGACCAGACGCATGTTTGTATTGTAATCACTGATGGAAGTTTCACATCAGCCTGCCTACCTGTGACATGGGTCAAAGGTTTCTTGATTACTTCACTTATTGCTCTGTCACGACGTCTGCTGTCTTGGAAGATGGGACGGTGGACTGTTGTGAGGACGTTCACATCCCGGTTATCCATCCAGGACAACATGAGGACATTGTTAGCCTGCCGGTAGATGATGGAGCCCTTTTCCCGCCTGGGTGGTAGATCGGGCATGAAAGTCCGATTCCTCCTGACAGTGCCACAGACTCCTGTAGTGCCTCTATGCAGGTACTTAGCAAGGGAGGGGCTGGTGTACCAGTTGTCCAGGTACAGTATGTGGCCCCTGTCTAAGTAGTCCTGCATCATGGTGATCACGACAGCCCCAGAAATTCCACAGGACCTCGATTCCACCAATTCTGTCTTCCTGCCCAAGTACAGAATGATGTCTTGGATATAACCGGTGCGACAGTCACACATCACGAATGTCTTCAGGCCATAACGATGTTGTTTGCTGAGCATGTACTGGCGGATGCTGATATTTCCCCTTCACAGCAGCAAACTCTTGTCAATTATCAGCTTCCGATGGGGTTTGAAGGCGGCAGCAAATTTTATCTTCAGGTATTCGAAGATGGGTCTTATCCTCTTCATGGGGTCCTTCATAGCTCTTGGTTGATCCTGATTTCTGGTATGGCTTGTCAGGCTGTCTATGAAATGAAGGTTCCCCATTATGGCCGTGAACCTATTCATGCTCATTATTTGCCCAAAGATGGGGGTTCGGACGAGGGAATCCCAGGACCAGTACTTCTTGATAAATTTCTTTGTTACCCCCATCAGGATGACAATGGCCAAGATCATGTAAAATTCTTGGATATCTAGTGTGTTCCATGACAGTCTGGCCGAGCATTTGTGCTGCTCTTTCGCAGCCATGAAATAGTAATTGTACCAGTTGTTGTTTGTTGTTGCTGTTCCCCAAGCTGCCTGGCCGAACAGTCCCAAGGCCCCGAGCAAGGCCAAAGGTCATAACCGAGCGCCCCCACAGAACCCTCCCTGCCGACCACAATAAAGCCTGGGTGACCAAAGCCACTCCATGGCGGGGAGCTGAGGAGGGTGCGGAAACGCCCGGGAAACCAAAGCCCCACCCAGGCCCCTGTGCCCCTCAGCAATTATGAAGAGAAAGTTGAGGGGCAAAGGAAAAATGCGACGCTTTGGCTTCCAATCTTGGTAGATTGGGAGGTCAATCCACAGAAGAGACGCCGTCACTCAAGATCTAGAAAATATATAAGTAAAAGGTAAAGTCAGAGTAAGCTATAGGTATGGCAGAGACCGCTCAGTTCTCACTCTGAAAGACCAGCCCATCACCACATGACAAGAACCCAATCCTCTCAGCAACAGCTAGGAAAGGCCCTAGAAAGCCGCCTTTGGCGGGGGGATAGCTCCCCTATTTCAACCCATTTCGGGGTTGGGCACCCGCCCAGACCAGTTGGTCTGGTCGACAATCAGAGACATGAGGTTTGGAGTAAAAAATTGCAGGAATATGTCAAGTCTCTTGGGTTTGTTGCTTTGGTTTGGGAGCGCAGGGCCGGCATTCCCGGCGCCTACAAAGTTGTAGTCGGTGGGCACAAAGTTCTCCCCATCTACCCAATTCCACACATCGGGTTGATCGGCAGCACCTTCGTCGCCAGAGTCGTCAGGAGAGGAGTCACCATCAGGGTCACCAGGGGCACCAGGGTGGCGGGAGGGCCTTGCCCTGCCTCTTGACCTCGACTTCGACCTTGATCGAGTCGTCGACCTGGAGCTTGATCTCGCACCACCAGGGGTGGGGTATCTTAAGAGGGTGACATTTGATCCCCTTCGGCCATGGCTACGCCCACAGGCACTCCCACGTTGGCTGGTAGGGCGTTGTGCACGATCAGGGCATTGTGGCGACACAGGCGGTGATGATGTCTGAGGTAGTCCGGAGAAATCTTGTGCGTGGGAGGTCCCAGGCTGATGTTAACCAGATAGAGGTGAGTAAGGTAGTGGGCCGGGGGGTGATGGTGGTGGTGGAGAGTATGGGGTGGTGGTGGTGTCGGGTAGCGAGGCGGAAAATGCACTGAGTCATCCCAGGCTGATAAGGAGGGAAACAAGCGGCGTGCGAGGTGGAGTGGTGGAGATGATTCTAGGGCAGGCATTTCCTAATCTGTTTCTTCTTGTGAGGATGTCAATGGCTGCGTTGCTAAGATGGCTTCACGCCTGTGCAACCCATAGAAGGTGTTAGGGGTTGCAGCTTTTAGTGGGGAGACCATGCGAGGTGGTGGTGAAGGCCGGCGTGGGAGAGGACCGCGACACACGTGCGGTGTAACAACTTGACCCATCTCCTTAGCTCGTCTCTTCTGACCCATACGATGGCCTGGCGGAATATTGAGGAATGCCATGAGGTCAGGGTCAGCTGCCTCCTCCTCCTCCTCCTCTTCACCACTTGGTGGGGAGTCAACTATGTTATGGGGAGCAGTGGTGGAGCAATACCCACTCTCCTCCCTTTGTTCCAACATAGCGAGGCGACAAGAGATGGGGACAATGGGTTCCTCCTCTTGCATCTCCTCTATCTCCATCAAAGTTGGCCGATACTTGTCCCCTGAATCTTCATCTGATGTCACTATCAGGCACATTACTTTCCGTAAGTATAGCCAGTGCATCCTCAAAGCTAACACCCCTGTGTGGGTAACGACAAGGTAAATCGAACATTATGTATCACTCGCGAGATCAACGGGAAAACTGGCTTCCCCTCCTCCCGCGTGTCCTCAGTCCTACCGCGGCTGGACTTGGGGGTTATCAAGTATTACCACTGTTCGGCAGCATCTTAAGGAATATTCCATACAAATCTCAAGCCTCTAGCTATCATACAACATGAGTAAATAAGGTCGAAAGTTGTGGTGAAGTAAGTGGGTAAATTGGCTTTCCCCATCCGCGTGTCACCACCCGTGCGGCTGTACTTGGGGATTTCCGAGTACCGCCACTGTTCGACAACATCCTAAGAAATATCCCACACCATTTTCAAGCCTTTAGCTACCATAGGAGACGAGTAAATAAGGTCGAAATTGCTGATGTAGGTGCTGCGGCGCTGGGGTTTAGCGTTATATATATTGCAGACGCATCACGTGCGTCGCTGGGGTCCTGTGGGTTAATGCTGTGGACCCCGTGTTCTGTATAATTTTTGTAGTTGCCTTTTCCACGAATCCTATGTATTTGTTTTATTTTATCTTATTATTTTTTATATAGGTACAGCACAAATTCCATCCCATTGATACATCGGGATTTGAACCCGGGACCTTTGGATTACCAGGCCAGTGGCAAGACCACTCCACCACACCTCCCCTATTAGTTATCATTATATATATTTTGTATTTTTTACTTTCTTCTAGTGCATTTTTCCCGTACTTGATATCACTTGACTTCAGAATTTCCACTCTCACTGACTAGGCACATTATATTTTCCTCTGTAATCTTCAGAGTTTGTCTTATTGGAATCGTTTGTTCTCGACTGACTGTATCCGCACAGAGAATCTCTTTTGTCTGGGTGGTACATCATGGACAAGAGTTTCAAGACAATTTCTGGAAACTAAATTATAATACTATGGCGAACTATTTTGATATACTCCTTGAACTACAAAGATTGAATTACTGAGATTCACTACTTAATGAAAATAAACACCATATGAGGAGGAGCACTTTATTGACGTTTTGCAGATAGCTTTATTCAGGTCACTAGCAGACGCTAGGTCCTTGGGCGCCTTAAGTATCCGCAATGACAGGTAGGGGGAGGGGGGTAGGTAGGACAGGGAGGGGGAAGGAGTAGGGGAGTTTGGATAATGGGTAGTATACAAAAATATGCACAAATTCACAATTTTTTATGGGCTAACAACGGAATACAATATGTAGGTACTTTATTAACTTGTTATATGCATAATAGTGAAAACAATAATTATAATATAATAATAACAACAAGGCGGTATAATATACAATACTCAAAGCCTGCAAACATACATACAGTATACACACACAAACACTCACACCCACACACACTTACTCAAACACGGAAGGGGGAAAGGGGAGAATGCGTTCGTATATACATACCACAAGTACAGTTATATAATAATAATAAAGTAGACGTGCCGTTTTGCCCAAAATCAAAACGGCATACCCAACTCTGCGATGGGTTGCCATCATCACTACTAATACCATCATCAATCACAATCAACATAATCACTACTACTGCCATCATCACTACAACTGCCATCATCACTACAACTGCCACAATCATCACGAGTACTGTCATCATCACCATTACTATGATCATCATCACTACTACAATTACAATTATCACTACTACTCTCACCATCATCACTGTCCATTGTCACTAGCATCTTAATCACTAGGCCTACTATCATTGATACTACAACTATCAACCATCATTACTAATATCATCACCACCATTTTACAATCATCATTACTACTGTTAACATCATCACTACTACTATAACCATCATCATTACTACTGTCACAAATATTACCATAATTTATTCTATTGTCACCATCATCACTGCTACTGCCATCATCACCATTACTATGAACTTCATCACCACAACTATCGTCATCATCACTACAAATTTCACCATCCTCACTACTACTCACCATCATCACTAATACTCACACCATCATCACTACTGTCATTATTATCACTACAACTATCATCATTACTTGTCACCATCATCACTACTATTATGACCATCATTACTACTACTGTCACCATCATATCTACTACTGTCATCATCATCAATACAACTACAACCATCATCACTACAATTATCACCATTATCACTACTATCACCATAAATCCAAATATTACTACCATCACTTCTAATGCCAACTAAACTAACTTAACCTAGCAAATGCCTAGCGAGATGCTTTCGCTCCCAGAACGAATGCGTTCTTAGTGTGTGATACACTAAGAACGCCATCATTGCTGGGGGGGGGGGGGCCCAGGAGGGTTGGAAGGTGGGGGGGGGGGGGGGGTCCCGGAGGGGGGGGGGGGAACCATAAAATCATAACTATTGCATACATTCAAAAAATCTTTTTTGACTGACGTTTGCATTCACGCAACAAATGTTTGTGTGAAATTTGGTGAAAATCCCTCCAACGGTCTAGGAGGAGTTCCGAGACAGACTGACGACGAAGACGACAGACATTTTTTTCGTGTGGTACCCACTATACGGGGGGGCGATACCAAACTCTGCTTACGCAGAGTTGATAAAGTAGGTGTGCAGTTTTCGCATTACCAATACAAAAAAAAAAAAAAAAAAAAATGCATACGCAACTCTGCGACCTAGAATACCCGTTTAGTACAGTTCTGTCGGTTTCATTTCATACTGGATATTAACACAATTTTATTTAGTTAATGAAGGGCCTCCATAAAATTAGCAGGCTTTCAACTATCTTAATTAACCCTCTTTACTACCACAGAAATTCCCACAAGGATCCGTCCTATCGCCCGCACTCTTCAATCTGTACATGCACGATATAACTACACCCAATACGCCCCAAATAAACTTAGCCTCCTATGCAGATGACATAACACTCACATGCACACACCATGACCCAAAAAGAGCAACAGATCTCCTTCAACCCTATCTCAACACACTACATGGCTGGTGCACTACAAACAGACTTAATCTAGCCCCAGCCAAATCTACCGCAACCCTGCTCACAAGTTGGACAGGAGAATACGAATACATCCCTCAACTCACCATAAACAACACACCCATAACACATACACACACACCCAAAATCCTAGGAGTAACATATGATACTCATATGACATTCAAACAGCACACCACAAACATTAAAAAGAAACTGACACCCAGACTTAACGCCCTCAGGTCACTTGCTCACACAAAATTTGGACACAACAAAGAAACTACCACCACAGTATATAAACAATACATAAGATCAGTGATGGAATACGCAAGCCCAGCCTGGGCTTCTAACCTAGCTGAAACACATCATAAGACCTTACAGACTATTCAAACAAAGCCCTGAAGATCATTACAGGCTGCACAGCTACTGCACCCACAGATCACCTACATCAAGAAACCAAAATCCTCAAAGTCAAAGACCATCTGGACATGAGAGGCACTCAATTCTTGGCAGCAGCCTCCACGAACCAAGACCACCCACTAAACTACATGGCAACACACCCACAGACACCAAGAAATATCAAAACAACACACCCAGCACACGGTATCACACACAATTATTGTCCTCTCTCCCTCCCTGCCCACCCCGAACCAACTTCCAGAAGCACATCCATACTCATATCTCTCACCGATCCATCCACACACTCACAGACAACACGCAGCTGCATGCACGACCTCCCGAAATCCATCCTTCCGAATCCTCCCTTCCTCGCGAGGACAGAGTCCACCTGGCCAGGCTGAGATGCGGACACCATCCAGCTCTCCTGAGCTATCAGAAGAGACTGGATGACTCCGTTGTCGACGCCTGCCCGGGATGTAACACAGCACCCATACCATTAAACACATCATAGAAGACTGCATTTCACACAACCACTTACGCCAACAACACAATCTACACTCAATGAGAGCTCTGTGGGAAAGCCCGATCGTGGCCATGGCCTTTCTCAGGGACTCGGGGCTGTTCGGCCAGGCAGCTTAGGGAACAACAACAACAACAACAACTACCACAGATCCTTCATAAGCTCAACAAAATCGTCTAAGTATAGCTAGAAGACAATAAAGAAAACGTCACCAGTACACAAAGGGTTAAACAGTCTAGGAAGAGTTTAAAGACAATTATTAACACTCTTCTCTTGTTTTTTTTACCTTGACCTTTAACCTTAAGTATTATAATATATATACAGTATATATGATTGAAATATATGTTATTTAATTAAAATGCAACTAACAGTCGTCAGCTTATCGAAAATTTAGTATTTTTTTATGATGAAGGTTAACTTTTGACCTTGGCCTGTGACTTTGACCTTTATGTAGGATTATGTAACCCTAGAAAATCAAATAAGTGTCAAATTTCATTAAAGATCATCAGTTAGTTTCAGAGGTATTAAAGGAATAGTTGACCTTGACCTTTGACCTTCATCTTGACCTCATGAGGTCTGAAAACATTACACTTTAATTTTCCCTTAACACTTGTCTAGCGGGGGGGGGGGGGCTTATTTGGGCATATTCAGGCTCTCCTGCATGATAAATCAAGTATCTGCATGAAAAAAAAGTTATTTAGCAAAAAACTAGGCGCTAAATGCTTCAAAATGAGACCAGAACGAGCTAGGTAGCACTCATGGTTCTCATACAGTGATACCAGTAACATGGGAGTTTAGCGCATAGCGGCATATTTTTCCCAGCTATGCTCACTACTGGCTACACTGCCGGCCTCTCGAGAACACAGGGAACATGAGTTAATGGGCGGCGGTAAGCCCTGGGAGTCTGCTGTCTGGCCCGCTGCGCTCCCGGCCATTTGCACTCGATTTTAACCCTTTAAAAGCCTTAATAATGCTCCTAACTTGCTGCAAATTGGAACCGGACTTAAGTCCGACCCCGATCTTTAAGGGTTAAAGCACAACTGTCTCAATGAATTTTGTGAAGTTTACATGATAGTAAACAAATTAGCTTATTGACCTTATATATGACGTTGCCCTGTGGCCTTGACCTATCAAATGGAATAATGTTTGTTCTTGTATGACCTTGGTCTAGGCATTCCGAATATGCATGATATGCCTATTGAGAATCTTACATTAAATAGGAAATACTAGTAAAAATCATATTTCGACCTTTACCTTGACCTTTGACCTTAGCATTTCTTATTGAGGATGTAGTTAGCTTAACAGCAATGTTCGTATTAACTAGCATTATGAATATGGTGTAATTCGTATAAAAACTTGTTGATTACAAATAGTGATCATACAGTATACTGTGACCTTGACCTATGACCTTTTACTTAAATAAAATACATATATTTGGATGATCGTCACATTGACCAACTGAATTTGCCTGTCTAATTTGGTGACAATACATTAAACAATCTAAGAGAAGTTTAGGGAAAATGACAAATACTCTTGTTTGACTTAAACCTCTGATCATAACTAAAACAATATTTATGTGAAATTTTATATATGTGAGTTTTAAGTAATAAGCCATAACACAGCCAGTTTTCAAAAATTTGAGTGATCTGTTTTAATAAATAATAAAAGTTGACCTTTGACCTTGACCTTTGACCTTGACCTGTGACCTTGACCTTTATGTAAGAGTAAATTTTTGGTTGCATTGACATTACCCATGAAAATCAAATAAGCATACCAATAAAACCCATCAGTTAGTTTCATATACCGGTATATTAATAGAACAGTTGACCTTGACCCTTTGATCTTTATCTTGACCTTTATATGTTTCAACATTTACTGTTTTCCTTTTCACTGAAAGTGCAACTATCTCATCATATTTTGTGAAGTTAGCATGAAAAGTAAAGAAAATAGCATATTGACCTTGTATTTGACCTTGACCTGTGAGCTTGGCCTTTACTATGGAATTGTATAGTTCCTTGTATGACCTTGACCTAAGTATTCTGAATATACATCGTAAGCTTAGTGAGAATCTAACAGTTAGTATAAGAAATATTATTAAAAAACTATTTTGATCTTTGACCTTGAACTTTGACCTTACCTTTCAAAATATTTATCTAAAATTTGGTCAATAAGATATCAAAGTTGCCAGTAACTTATATAGTGAAAATTAAGAAATTTGAGTGAAAACTAAAAAATATGAAATATTGACTTTATTTTAAATCTTGAATTTTTACCTTAACCTTTAATTTAAATTGAAAATTTATTTTTGACTGACCATTGCATTGACCAAATGGATATACCTGTGAAATTTGGTGAAAATCCATAATACGGTCTAGGAGAAGTTACCGGAAAGACAGACGGACGACGACAGACAAGCTGACTTGTGGTCCACAGTATACGGGCGGGATCTGTGTGCGCGATACCACTCTGCTTCACAGAGTTGAGGGTGGAGGAGTGTAACTCCGACCCTCCAAGCCAGTCTGAAAGCTCCTGGGGTCTCTCAGTGCCACTCGAGACACGAGAGAGTGAGGGTGTCACAATTTTCACCATCTAATTGCTGTTACTACTAGTTTTATTGCTTTCCCATGTTCATATGTTCATATTTAAAGTAAAATAGGCGCATATATATAAGTATTAATTATGATATGGTAAATTAACGATATTAATGAGGAATGAATCAGAATACCTTAGCACCGCGGGTTCATTCAAATACCATAGCTGCGCAGCTGCCGAGCTAAGAAAAGTGGCCACTTTGGTTGTCGTGGTTAGAGAGTGTGACTGTTTAAGAGTGTGGACGGTAAGGAGTGTAGCCGTTTGATTGTGACCGATAAGGTGTATGGCCTTTTAAGATTGGCAATTCTGGTTGAGTGTAGGCATTTTAGAGTGTGGCCGGTTTGGATTTGGCCATGGATGTTTAACCCCTAATTGACGGCGCTCGACTTAAGTCGTGCACCAATTTGCAGCAAGTTAGGAGCATTATTAACACTTTTAAAGGGTTAAAATAGAGTGCAAATGGCCGGGAGCGCAGCGGGCCAGACAGCCGACTCCCAGGGCTTACCGCCGCCCATTAACTCATGTTCCCTGTGTTCTCGAGAGGCCGGCAGTGTAGCCAGTAGTGAGCATAGCTGGGAAAAATATACCGCTATACGCTAAACTCCCATGTTCGTGGCACCACTGCAAGAGAACCACGAGTGCTATGTAGCTCATTCTTGTCTCATTTTGAAGCTTTTACCTGAATACATTTCTTTTCATGCAGATACTTGATTGATCATTCAGGAAGGCCTGAATATGCCCAAATGAGCACAAAACACCCCGCTAGACAAGGGTTAAGAGACTGACCATTAAGGAGTGTAGCCATTTTGTTTGTGAATTTTAACCCTAGTCTAGCGGGTCCTCTGTGGCCGTTTTGGGCCTTTTCATGCCATTCTGACTGCTATATCAACCATCAGTATGAAAGGAACTGTATTGCGCCAAAAACTAGGTGGAAATCGCTACACAATGACGCCACATACAGCTACGTAGCACTCGTGGAGCACTGACAGTGTTACCTCGAAGATGGAAGTTTAGCCGATTTTGCTACCTTGCTCACTTTTAGCGAACTATTGGTTACACTGTCATCCTCCCGCGCGGTGGGGGAACTGGAGTTAGTGTGGGCCGGGAGGCCACAGATGTCGGACGTATGGATCATTACTATCCCACCCATTTTCACTCGATTTCCACCCTTTTTTCACCCGTTTTTTGCCAGTTTTTTCAACTCGACTTATGTGGTGAGCCGCTTTTTAAGGGTTAAGGAGTGTGGCCATTTAGGAGTCTGACCTTTTTGGTTGTGACCATTAAGGAGTGTAATATTTTAAGAGTGTGGCCATTTTGGTAGTCCTTAAGCTAGCCTAGTTTTAAAGAAATGGGCAGTTAGAATATGACGGGGAATGAAAAAGCTGTTCATTCATGGGTGTGTTAGAACTTTCCCATTCGCAGTAACTAAAGCCATTCAGTACCGGTGACGTCCTTTTCATTATATTCCAGCAATTATTAATATGATTATATAAAGCTTAGGAAGGGCGGCTACCAATTATAAGGCGACAAACTATCTGAATTTATCCTTTTAGCTATTATATATCCCTCCCAAGCTTCATAACTCTGCTATGGATGTTTAATGGTTTCCACACACTTGTCAACTACTGAGCATGGCAGTGGAAGGTTGACATGTGTGGTGTAAGGCAGGGCATTTTCCTGCCTTAACCCGCTGAGCCCCAGATAGTTATTAATAAATGTACCACCAGGGCCCAGCAGGTTTTGAATTTTTTGTTTATTCCAGAAACAATAGCGAATGGGTTAGGAATGAAGGAAAAAAACAAATTGATCATAAAGTGCAAAAAATGGTCCTACAGAGCCCCCGAAAACGGATTTTACAAGAGTAAAAAATTGAAGGCAATTTCCCCCCCAAACATTTTTTTTGCACGCTCACGCGCACGCGGTTGGACTTTGAGAGTTTTCAACCATCGGCATGGGTGCGTGGGATATAATTATACTTACACAGTTCCCATACAAATCTGAGCCCTCGGGGTGCCATAGGACCGGAGTAATTAGGACCGGACCGGCCAGGACGCAAACGTTGCGTCGCTGGGTTCTGGTGATCGAACATTGCCGACGCAACACGTGCGACGCTGGGTCTCAGCGGGTTAACACCTTGGAACATTGGGTTGGGGTTAGAAGGGGAGACTAGGGAAACTACACATCACTGCCAACAAAACCCCTATATCGATGATTCTTCTGATCCTGTATTACCCACAATGCTGAGATAAGATTACACTCCATGTAACATAATTACCAGTTAAAATTAATCTTTCCAGGCCGTAGGGATTTCAGCCATCAATGGATATGGCTGTACATTTTTATATGAGGTGGTGGGTATATAATTATGAACACATTAGTGTATGGAAAGTATTGTGAGTAAGTAACAAATACCGTTTATGAGATGGTTTGGTGTGAAAGGGATATGTCTTGTGTGGGCCAGTTGGTTCTCTGCAGAACCCCATTTTATTATGTTCATATTTCTTACACTTGTATCTTGGTTGCAGGTATAATAACATGGGTGCATGGTAAGTAGTGTAAGTAACACAATTAATAACGTTTATGAGATTGGTTGGGTGTGAAAGGGATCTGCCTTGTGTGGGCCACTTGGCTCTTGCAGACTCCCATTTCATATTGCTTGCATGTGGAAGGGATCTGCCTCATTTGTACCGGTGTGCAAACAAGAAATAGAGAGAGAGAGAGACAGTTACCATAGAGTTACCATAGACCTCCGGACCGTATGGGCTGGTAGGCCCTGACTAAAGCCTCCACGTCTATTCTCAGGAATCTCGCAGAGCCTCCAGATAGACAGAGAGAGAGAGAGATTGGCTGTGTAAGGGATCTGCCTCTCGTAACAGAGTTGTATATATGTGAAATAGGCTACCGAGTGCTACAATGGGATCAAGAACAATAAAGAGCTTCAAGATAAAATATGGACGAGATGGGTTGGGTGTGAAAGGAATCTGTGGATATTATTGGAGGAAGTAGACTGTAGAGTTATACCAAACCACACAATAGTATATTTACCTTGTTGCTGGGGCGTAGGCGACGGGATAGGGTTAATGTGGAGTGGTAACAAGGTAACAGGTTGGCGATACAGTTGTGTAATGACAAGTGGTGATCAAGAGGAAATTAGTGGATAGTTAACCCTTAATTAGCGGCGAGCAACATAAGTCGAGTTAAATAAAGCTGGACTATGTGGCGGCGCTCGACATAGGTCGAGTGGCAATTTCAGCACGTAATGTTGCTGAGAGAGAGAGACAAGTGGTGGCAGGAGAGTAGCGAGCGTATGACTGCTCCAGACCACCGCGGCGAACATACTGACACGAATCCCAGCTCCCTCCTCCCTCTCTCACTCGCTATATAAGGAATTGTATCGGGAAAGTGGCTAATTACATGCTTTTTGCACTCGCGTTGCACGGTTATTGCAAGAAAACTAGCCATCATAAAAGGATTGTTATGGTGTCATTCGAAAGCTCTGTTTATGCCCTTTCAGGGATAGATACTTGTTTTACGTTCTGGGTCTTATTTAGGCATGAAAATGATCACGTAAACAGCCCTATTTTGGCTAAAAACACCCCGCTGGGCGGTACATATAAATAAACCGCATAGGCCGCTCTTAAGGTGTTAATGATGGAAGGGGGCCTCAAGACTTACATTATAATTAGGAGGATACTAGATAATAGATGAATTGATGGGACTCTACGCTGAGGTTAGTTCTAACGGGTTAATGGAATGGAATGATAACAAGAGAAAATTGTACTGTCGCCGGTGGTAGTTGGAGAGCAAGTGAGCTCCCTGTCAAACTGCGGGAGCCTTGGTATTTACGCGCATGCGCGAATCGGACGGTAAATATCGACCATAGAGTAAGAATACCTAAGAGGGGTGTCTTGGAAAATCAGCCGTGTTAATAGTAGTTGGCTGGAACCCTGCAATAGATGGCGGTAGCGCATAGCTCCTCCCTATCGTGGGAAAATACTTCTGTCGTCTGTTTATTGACAGTTCCTCTCCCTTGCTGCAATGGTGTACACGTGTCTCGTGTAGAGTCTATAGAAACTCATGTAACTTGTTTGCTATCACCATATCATCCATAGTCATTATGAATACAATGATTTAAGAGTACACTGATATGCAAAAGCACTCCAAAGTATTGCCTACACTGAAATGTGAACAATACTCCATTAACCCCTTCTGTACCGTCGTCGTATGTTATATTTTATTCTAGCAATATGTAGACGATTTTATACAGCTTAGAAAGGATCTGTGGTAGTTAAAAGGGTTGATTGAGATAGTTCGAAGCCTTATAATTGCTAAAGATCCTTCCTAAAGTGAATACAATCGATTAGTAGGAGCCAGAATAAAATCAAAAGACGTCGTCGGTATAGAAGGGGTTAATTACATAGCTTACCAAGCTGAACCAAGCCTCCGTGATGATGTAAGGAGGCTGTGGTTGACCTTGAGAATAAGGATATGGTTTGCAATGGATCATGAAGGCTGTTCATGATTATTTGATATTGACTGTAAATGTATTAACAATGAATGTAGCCTATATGAAAAACTAATCTCAATTGAAGAACAGTATTTACATTGTAATATAAGTTACTAACTTGGAAGTACACAGCCACACTCAAACTTTGGTCAAACATAAATAATATATATATATATATCATATATACAGTATACTGTATACATATATATATATATACACATAGAGATGGAGAGAGAGCGAGAGAAGTAGTGTACCGGTACATATAATTAAAACAAAACCAGAATGGAGGGTACATCCGTAGATTTATTCACGTTGAGTAGTTCTGGAACCCTGCAATAGATGGCGCTGAAAAAAAATCGAAGAAGGGTAACTGGCAACGTTTAGAGGCACCTTTTTATGAATAGAATACATAGGAAGACTCCTATCTCCTATACACAATCTCTGATATTGACCCTTTTATAATTACCAAAGTTCATAGGAATGATATACTACTACCTAATATCTAATTATTATGTTCCTTCCAACAACCAACTATACTCCTAAAATCGATTAATGAAATTTACAAACACATGTGGCAGTCCGTGGATTCGAATCCAGGATGCTCACACCGAAAAACAACACCTTATGCATCGCACCACGTAGACAGTTAAAGAATGGTGGACACTGCCTACGATTTATTATGCAACTTCGAATCCTGCATATCAATCTAAGCATGTACACACATCCCAACTGCAACTCACGTAGGCTATGCATATGTGAATGGAAAGAGCAATTAATGGGGCCTTAACCACTAGGGAAGTCCTCTCGATAAATTACCCCTGAACCAATATCAATTATTATGTTCCTTCCAACAACCAACTATACTCCTAAAATCGATTAATGAAATTTACAAACACATGTGGCAGTCCGTGGATTCGAATCCAGGATGCTCACACCGAAAAACAACACCTTATGCATCGCACCACGTAGACAGTTAAAGAATGGTGGACACTGCCTACGATTTATTATGCAACTTCGAATCCTGCATATCAATCTAAGCATGTACACACATCCCAACTGCAACTCACGTAGGCTATGCATATGTGAATGGAAAGAGCAATTAATGGGGCCTTAACCACTAGGGAAGTCCTCTCGATAAATTACCCCTGAACCAATATCAATTATTATGTTCCTTCCAACAACCAACTATACTCCTAAAATCGATTAATGAAATTTACAAACACATGTGGCAGTCCGTGGATTCGAATCCAGGATGCTCACACCGAAAAACAACACCTTATGCATCGCACCACGTAGACAGTTAAAGAATGGTGGACACTGCCTACGATTTATTATGCAACTTCGAATCCTGCATATCAATCTAAGCATGTACACACATCATACAGAACATAATTCAATATTCTTCCCATTTATACTAAATCATATTATTATGATTCTTATTCCTACAAACTTATTGCTTATCACCTAAGATTACACTTAAATTTAGACTGTCCAATACTTATGGAAATAAAAGTATGGACAGGATCTGCCTTTTGTGGGCCACTTGCTTCTCTGCAGATTCAAAAATTGCATGTGTCAGGGATCTGCCTCATTTGTACCCGGTATGCAAACAAACAAGAACGAGAGAGGGAGAGACTGGCTGTGCTAGGGATCTGTCTCTATTTGTTTAGTAACAGAGTTATATATAATGTGGAATAGGCTACCAAGTGCTATAGTGGGATCAAGAACAATAGGGTTCCAACGTAAAATTAGATAGGGCGAGATGGGTTGCGTGTGAAAGGGATTTGCCGTGTGTGGGCCAATCAAAGGAGTACAAAGGAAATCAAGAAACAACAGTCAAGTGACCCTTCTAGGCTGCTTGTCCTCCAAAACACTGAGGATCAAGTGTCCAAACAGTGGTTTAGAGTGGGTAAGGGAACATTGGGAAAGGGAACTACTGCCCTGGAACTAATGTCCGTGGCAGGACTAGGAAGTTAGTAGGGGACATATGGGTTAGTAACTGAGGGGAGGATAAAATAAAGTTATTCATTTACAAACGCAGTCAGTCGCGGGTTTGATGCGAGATATTTGTCTATGTGGAGTTTAAATGAATCAACGGTGCTGCAGTCTATAACGTCTCGAGAAAGCCCATTCCACAAGTTGACAACTCGATTGAAGAAGAAATTCTTAGTTTCGTGTGAGTTAAAAGATTTACCAATAATTTTGCAACCGTTTCCCCGCGTGTAATTAGATTGGTCGATAGTGAAGTACTTACTACAGTTCATATTGTCGATGCCTTTCATGATTTTGAACACTTGAATTATGTCACCTCTTAATCTGCGCTGGGTTAAAGGAAATAGATTTAATTCTCTAAGACGCTCTTCGTATGGTTTGTTCTTTAGGCTAGGCATCATTTTGGTAACTCTACGTTGAACTCGTTCTAGCTTGTTTATGTCTTTTTGGTAATGAGGGCACCAGCATTGAACGCAGTATTCCAGAAGAGGGCGGACTAAGGAATTGTAAAGGGTTAGGATAACGTCTTTGGATTTATGCTCAAATGACCTGCCTATAAAGCCAATTATTTTGTTTGCCTTCTTAACAACTTCTGAACATTGTTGACTCGGTTTTAGGTTACTCGATATTGTTACTCCCAGATCGGTTTCTCAGTTTACATTCTTAAGCCGAGTGCCATTCATCGAATAGTTTGCTTTCTCATTTAGGTATCCGATATGTAGTACTTTACATTTATCCGCAATGAAACTCATTTGCAAATTTGGGCCCAATGTGACAATTTATCTAGATTGTTGCATATCGTCAACTTGTTCTTTTGAGAGTACGCTATTTGCAATTTTTTTATCGTCAGCAAATTTTTGAGATTGTACAGGTGAGACCCTCATCTATGTCGTTGATGTAAATTAGAAAGAGAATTGGTCCTAGTACCGATCCCTGGGGTACCCCGCTACTTACATCGGTCCATTTAGATGCCTTACCGTTTATGACTACTCTTTGCTTTCTGTTGCTGAGCCAATTTTCTATCCATTCCAACACACCATCTTGTATTCCATGCACTTTTAGTTTTAGCAGTAAACGTTTGTGGGGAACTTTGTCAAAGGCCTTTTGAAAATCAAGGTATATAATATCTACAGCTTTACTCTCATCGTAGAGGTTGAGGATATCGTGGAAGAAGTCCAAGAGGTTTGTTAAACAGGAACGTTTTTTACGAAAGCCATGTGGAGTATCTTTAACCCTTAAAAAGCGGCTCACCACATAAGTCGAGTTGAAAAAACTGGCAAAAAACGGGTGAAAAAAGGGTGGAAATAGAGTGAAAATGGGTGGGATAGTAATGATCCATACGTCCGACATCTGTGGCCTCCCGGCCCACACTAACTCCAGTTCCCCCACCGCGCGTGAGGATGACAGTGTAACCAATAGTTCGCTAAAAGTGAGCAAGGTAGCAAAATCAGCTAAACTTCCATCTTCGAGGTAACACTGTCAGTGCTCCACGAGTGCTACGTAGCTGTATGTGGCGTCATTGTGTAGCGATTTCCACCTAGTTTTCAGCGCAATACAGTTCCTTTCATACTGATGGTTGATATAGTAGTCAGAACGGCCCAGAAAGGCCCAAAACGGCCACAGAGCACCCGCTAGAGGAGGGTAAGTATGTTATTTTCCTCTAAGTGATTTACGAGTCTGTCTCTTATGACCGTTTCTAGCATTTTACATACAACTGAGGTTAAGCTAATTGGACGATAGTTACTGGGTAGGGATTTGCTGCCTTTTTTGAATATCGGTGTTACGTTGGCTATCTTCCACTGATCAGGCATAGTTCCAGACTGCAAGGATTTATTGAATAGTAATGTCAGTGGTTTGGAGAGCTCATCCTTAGCTTCCTTTAGAACTCTAGGCGAGATTGTATCAGGTCCAGGCGTTTTATTTACCTTGAGTTTATCTAAACAATTCAATACTTCTCTCTCTGTAACGGTGATATTGCTTAGAACATCTGAATTATCAATCTGAATCGGCGATGGTGTAGGGATATCACGGAGGTCTTCTGTTGTAAAAACTGATGCAAAGAAGGTATTGAGGGCATTACTCATTTGTACTTCGTCTTTGGTGTCTTCTCCATTTCCATCGACTAACGGTCCAACAGTTGAAGTAACTACTTTTTTCTTTCTGATATAACTATAGAATTCTTTCGGGTTCGTTTTACTTTGATTCGCAGTATGTAACTCTAGGGTCTTTTTACTTTGCTTAATTAACTTTTTGGCTTTGCGTCATAACTCTACAAATTTCACCCGTTTTTCGTCATTTTGTAAGGATTTTAATCTATCATTAGAACATTTTTTAGCAAGCAGGCAGTTTGAAATATCTTTATTCCACCATTTGGGCTTATTATTATGGCTTGGGCGTCGTATTTTCGATGGTATGCAGTCTTGCACTGCTTTTAGGTAAGTGGTTTCGAATAACTTCCAAGATGTATTTATGTCGTTATTGTTAATTAAAAAGCTCCAGTCAGTTTCTTTAAACATAGCTCTAAGTTTATGAAAGTTTGCTTTCTTGAAATTAGGGACTTTTTCGATGCTACTATTTGGTTCGTTACTAGTAAAGTTTAAAGTGAAAGTTATCGTACGATGGTCGCTGTTACTGAATTCATCACCAACATTCAAATTCTCTATTAATTCTTCTTTTGTTGCAAGTACAATGTCAAGAACGTTATTACCACGGGTCGGTGTTCGAACAAATTGATAAAGCGAACTCTCTTGCAAGTTCGTATACAAGTCATGTCCGGAGTGTGAAGTAAGAGTATCGCCCCACTTGGTCACAGGTAAATTAAAGTCGCCAAAAATTACGGTATCTTGTGAGTTACTTACATCTTCAATTTGTTCGTAAATTTCTCGGTCAGTTTGTACTAATTGAGCTGGAGGTCTGTATATTAACGCAAGTATTATTTTTGTACCTTTATTATTCTTTATTAGCACAAAAGATGTGTCGACGTTCACAATTTGATGTTTTGACAAGAGAGTAGGGTTAAGACTTTCTTTGATATAAAGTAAAACGCCACCTCCATTTTTATTTATTCGGCTTTTCTCAAACATTACATAACCGGGAAGTGAATACTCTGCTAAAAAGTCTCTATCTTCTGTATTGAGCCAAGATTCTGTTATGCCAATCACATCATAATTTTCTGTAAACACTAGCTCCTCTAAATCTGAAAATTTATTGCGTATGCTACGAGCATTTGCATAGAACACCTTTAAATTTGCTATTTTAGAACTCACGGAACGCTCTTTAATAATATTGTTAGTTCTTGTCGGAACTACATGTATGTTCATGGCTGTCCTCGGTCCTCGCTGTCTTCGGTCCTTATCGCTGGTGGTCCTCGGTTGCCTCTGATTTTTGCTTGGCGTTGGATGATTTACGTCACTGCTGCTTCTTCTCGGATGGCGTTTTTTTATCCATGGCTGCGGACTGCTTCGTGTAGGAGACGACTCATGTGTGCAGAACCCACAGGGTTTAGATGAGTGCCATCCTTGCGGAACAGAGTAGGCTGGTTATAGAAATTATCCCAGACGTTGATGAATTAAACTTCTTCCTTCAGACACAAATATTTTAGTCGGCTATTTGTGCTGAAGGCCTTGTCGTAGAATTTGTCAGGTGCGTCGATCTTGGGGAGAATGCCTGAGATGATGATATTCCTTGACTTGTTTTTGTAGTGCTGGATCATCTTGCGATATTTCTCCATCAACTTTTCGGATCTGGTGCGCATGATGTCATTTGAACTAGCATGGATGACAAAAAGGGTATTTTCGTTTGCATCCTTAGTGGTATCTTCGAAGGCTTCCACAATGTCGTCCAGTCCAGCTCCTGGGATGCAAAATATTTTTCGTCGATTACAATCGGCTCTCTACAGGCTCCCATTTCCTAATTTTTCTTATGTTCTCATTTGTTAGCGAGAGAGAGGGAGAAAGAGAAGCATGGCGAGAGAGAATAGAATGTTGTAAGCGTAAGGAAGACCGTGATAAATGAGAGAGAGAGCGCGCGGGATGGGTTGGGTGTGAAAGTGATCTTCCGTGTGTGGGCTAATTGGCTCTCTGCGGGCCCCCGTTTTTCTATGTTCTCATTTGTTAGAGAGAGAGAGAGAGAGAGAGAGCCTAGGATGTCGTAATCATAAGGAAGACAGCGATAAATGAAAGAGAGAGAGCTGCCTAATTTGTACAGGGATGCAAACAAACAAGAGCAAAAGATAGAGTGATTGGCTGTGTAAGGGATTTGCCTCTAATCGTTTGGTAACAGAGTTGTAGATCTGTGGAATAGGCTACCAAGTGTCTTGTGTGGGCCAATTGGCTCTCTGCTGACTCCCATTTTCTTATGTTCCTATTTTTTACAATTATATCTTGGTTGCAGGTATATGATAACATTGGTGTATAGGAAGTAGTGTAAGTAACATATAAAGCTTATGAGATGAGTTAGGTGTGAATGGGATCCGCCTTGTGTGGGCCACTTGGCTCTGCTGACTCCCATTTTCATCTTGGTGGCATGTGTAAGGGATTCGCCTAATTTGTACAGGTGTGCAAACAAACAAGAGTGAGAAAGAGATTGGCTGTGTAAGGGATCTGCCTCTATTCGTTTGGTAATAGTTGTAGATATGTGGAATAGGCTACCGAGTGCTATAGTGGGATGAATAACAATAGAGCTTCAACATTAACCCTTTCGCTGTGGGTGATGTTCTGGAATGTCCTGGCAAGTTACAGCAATTTCCAAGTTTTAAAAGCCTGTAAAAAATGTAAAAATCGAGTGTCAGTGGGCGGGAACGTGAGGGCCCCACCTCCGTCCTTCAGAGCACCGAGCGACTCACTGAGGTAGACCGTCTCTCGTGCGGATCTCTCGCTCTCTCTCTCTCACACAACAGTGTAGCCAAGCGAGCGAGTGCTACCAAATAGCGGGTTTCCCGCGTTTCACTGGCACCGCTGCGGGTGAACCAGATCACGTACGGGGCCCGTTCTGGTCTCATTTTGAAGCTATTTTCGCCTAGTTTTCGGCAGAATCCAGTTCATTTAATGCAGGTGCTTGATTTATCATTCAGAAGCGCCTGAATATGCCCTAAATAGCCCAAACATAGCCGCAGCCAATGGGTTAAATATGATAGGACGAGATTGGTTGGGTGTGAAAGGGATCTGCCATGTGTGGGCCAATCGGCTCTCTGCAGACTCCCATTTGCTTATGTTTTATGTTCTCATTTGTGTGTGAGAGGAGGAGAGAGAGAGAAAGCATGGCGATAGAGAATAGGATGTCGTAAATATAAGGAAGACAGAGAGAGAGCGAGCAGGATGGGTTGCGTGTGAAAGGGATCTGCCGTGTGTGGGCCAATCGGCTCTCTGCAGACTCCTGTTTACTTATGTTCTCATTTGTGTGAGAGAGAGAGAGAGAGGAAGAGTTCATAAGATGGGTTGGGTGTGAAAGGGATCTGTTTTGTATGGGCTAATTGGCTCTCTGCTGACTCCCATTTTCTTACGTTCCTATTTCTTACAATTATATCTTGGTTGCAGGTAGGCCTATATGATAACATTGATGTATAGTAAGTAGTGTAACATATGTGTATGAGATGGGTTGGGTGTGAAAGGTATCTGCCTTGTGTGGCCCACTGGCTCTCTACAGGCTCCCACTTTCATCTTGGTTACATGTGTAAGGGATCGGCCTCATTTGTATACCAGTGTGCAAAGGTTAAGGCCTTGGGTTTGAACAAAGCATAAAAACACAAACAAATTTAAATTTCTATGAAAGCATTCCACACTGATATTTTGGGAGGTGTGCAGAGTGGTCTTGCCACTGGACTGGTAATCCAATGGACCCAGGTTCGAATCCCAATATGTCAATGGGAAGATATTATTGGGATAGAGTTTGTGCTGTACCTAGTTTCAGTGCATTACACCGAAATGCCAAAAAAATACCCTCATTGTTCCCTGATTAAATAGCATTGTATGAATATTCCCATATTCAAAATATGTTACAAGGGGGCAATGCCTAGTGAGCTAATTGCTCAATAGGTGGCGTTCTGAGAGTGAGGATCCGAGTCTGGGGGATGAGACGGTAAAGCACGGAGGCAGAGCAGCTTCAGAGATGGAGTTTCTTCGAGCCGGGGAAGCATGTCTCACTCCTTAGACTGGAACAAGACCTCACGGGCCTCACCGTGTTCAGCAGTGTAGTGTAAAGGCTCTCAGCCTATGCCCGAGAAGGAGTAGTTGGAATATAGGAAAACAAACAAAATGAGAGAGAGAGATTGGCTGTGTATGGGATCTGCCTCTATTTGTTTGGTAACAGAGTTGTAATAATTCTCCGACAGTGGATTATACATGTAGCCTATACAGTATAAGGATTCCATAGACCTGCAATGTCCCTAATATATCATTTATAATAAAGCAGCGAGCCTTCTCCAAATAATTATCCTAATGATTATTGATAGACCTATTTATTTACTACTAAAGCAAGTTGTCAATATTAATGCCTTCTTTACCGGCGACGTCTTTTCAATTATTTTATAACTATATTTAAATGATTTTTGGCAGTTTAACCTACGAAGGATCTGAGGTGGTAATTAGGGTGAAGTGAGATAGTTCGAAGTCTGTTGATTGCTGGAGGCTCTTTTTAAACTGAATAAATCGCCTAACAGTAGCCAGAATAAAGTTAAAAAGACGTCGCTGGTACAGAAGGGGTTAAAAAGGGGATAAATGGAGTTTTACCAACTGTAACCTATACAGTAGGCATAAGCTTCTTACCTTACTGCCTAGTATTGCAACTAAAGCCCCTTAAATTCGGCCTCTTTGCGCGTTCGTCATATATACAGTATATATATATATATATATATATATATATATATATATATACATATATTTATATTACTTTTGTAGACTAATATCCCATCATAGCAGAATCAAAGAATCATACTAGTCACATCCAAAAGGTAATTTTTTAAATATCAGAACTAGTGTATATGAAATTGCTCAGCAGCTATCCTGTATCTCTATAAGGATTTGTTATTATTTGTTATCGAATTGTGTTTAATAGTTTTAGAATATTTTGTGGAAACCATAATAAGATGATATTTAAAGTGAAAACATGTGAAACAAAATATAAATGAACAACGCACACCGACCTTCACCTTTCTTCTTTCACCCTATACTCTCTCCATTCCTCCCTCCTTTTCTTATTTCCAAACTCCCTCCTTTCCATCTCCGGCTCCAAACCCTCCTACTCCCCACCTCCCTCGCTCCCTTCTTGCCTACATTAGTGTTACAGATTTACAACAGTTTTAGCATCAGCCGTTAATGGGTACTTGCCGGCCGGTTTTTCAGGAGTTTTATCACCTGAAAGCCTTAGTCGTTCGCGGGGGTTTAACTGTTCCTCAATAGACAAAGATGGTTAAGTGGTTTTAGCAGGACTTATCTGCCTTTCCTTAGTTGAAGAGTCTTTGCTACTGGGTGCCTTAAACCATAGTGGATATAATATGTGCTTCTGTACGATATTGTTTACTTAATTATGCAGTGTATTAGTCTTCGATATCTGTAGTAATAAAATATTATTATTTATCTTCATTACTAATTATGTATATACTATACGTACATTTAACCCTTATTTAGCGGCGAGCAACATAAGTCGAGTTAAAAAAAGCTGGACTATGTGGCGGCGCTCGACATAACTCGAGTGGCAATTTCAGCACGTAATGTGGCTGAGAGAGAGAGACAAGTGGTGGCAGGAGACTAGCGAGCGTATGACTGCTCCAGACCACCGCGGCGAACCTACTGACACAAATCTCAGCTCCCTCCTCCCTCTCTCACTCGCTACATACTCAATTATGTACTGAAAGTACCGAATTACCTGCTTTTTGCACTCGCGTTGCACGGTTATTGCAAGAAAACTATCCATCATACAAGGATCGTTATGGTGTCATTCGAAAGCTCTGTTTATGCCCTTTCAGGGATAGGTATTTGTTTTACGTTCTGGGTCTTATTTAGGCATGAAAATGATCACGTAAACAGCCCTATTTTGGCTAAAAACACCCCGCTGTGCGGTACACATAAATAAACCGCATAGGCCGCTCGTAAGGTGTTAAACATAGTTCCGTAGATAATTAGCTATTTTTTTAATGTATTTGTATTTTTTTTTTTTTTATTGTTCAACACAAATTTGCTACTACGTTTAACCCCTAACCATCGGGGGTGGACTTAGGTCCGTATCGAAAAACTTGGACTATGTGGCGGGGGCGGACTTTAGTCTGTGTGCAATTTTGGCGCAATATTGGCTCTGAGAGAGAGAGACGAGCGACGGAAGGAGCATGGGTTACCTCATGACCGCTCGCCACGGCCGCCGTGGACCGACTGAGATGTACTCCCCATACATCCACCCTCACTCCCTCGCTACACACGTAATTATATAACAAAATAACCGTATTTTAGTGATTTTACCCTTCGGTTGCACGATCGTTGCAAGACAACCAGTGATCGTAGAAGGATGGTTCTGGTGTCATTGGAAAGCTCAATTATCGCCCTTTCACGGATACATACTTGTATTACGCTCTGGCTCTTGTTTATGCATGAAAAAGAGCACGGAAACAACGCCATTTATGGTAAAAAAAACGCTGGGCGGTACGGTCAACTATACTCCACCACCCGCTCTTAAGGTGTTAACCTTCACCGTAAAAATAGACTAATATAAATGAAACGTAGTGTCCACATGTTCCCAATAAATAACTTAGAATTCTTTACATTATCACCCTCGAAATATTCATATAACGTGTTAACGCAACTACTCATACTCAGAAGTAATTCAGTAAGCCTGTGTTTCAGTGCACTAAGAATAATCAAAATAAATATTGTAAGCTTAAGGGACAATTGAGTGAGAAACCTGTAACATTAGATATTACATATAATTAGGGTGGTGATGGGCTGGTCTATCAGAGTGAGAGTTGAGCGATCTCTGCCATACCCACAGCTTACTCTGACTATTCCTTTTACTTATATATTTTCTAGATCTCAAGTGACGGCGTCTCTTCCGTGGATTGACCTCCCTAAGACTGGGAGCCAATGAGTCACATTTTTCGTTTGCCCCTCAACTTTCCCTTCATAATTGCTGAGTGGTGGGGTGGGGCTTTGGTTTCCCGGGCGTTTCCGCACCCTCCTCAGCTCCCCGCCTTGGAGTGGCTACGGTCACCTGGGCTTTATTAGTGGTAAGCAGGGAAGGTTTTGTGGGAGCTCTCGGTTATGGCCTCAGCCTTGCTCGGGACCTTGGGGCTGTTCGGGCAGACAGCCTGGGGAACAGCAACCACAATAACAACATATAATTAGATTGACTTTCGTCTATCTCCACAGTGTAGAAAACCATAAAGGTGATTGCAGATATAACACAGCATTGTTGGTCCATTTAGTATTGTGGTTAGTAGTCCGGGCAATATGTGGTTATACCCAACACAATATGCAATAGTTGCGAAACCTTTTTTTTATGTTTCCTTAGGTATAAAGTAATTCAAAAATCAAAAGTTTACCAAAATCTAATTGGTGGAACATTTTCTAAGGGGATAGTTAACCCGGCCCATAAAATAGCATAACACGGTTAAAAAATGTAATTGAAAGGGTAAGAGGGTGTCCAAATCAATGCCAATGGTATTTTAGATGTTGTACCAATGCAGCCAAACATTATTTATATTGTGTTTTAAATAGTTGAAGTGAATATTAGAGTGATTGAATAGTTTAAGGCGGATCTTGACCCATTTTTGTTATTCGAAAACAAATATTAAACTAGTATTCTTACTTTTGTCTCTCTCTATCTCATTCCTATCAATCTCTTGCTTTGATATGTACATACTTTGCAACTGCTTGCCTATATAATAAGTAGAACTATTTCTTCTCTTTCAGATTGTCATCTAACCCAAGTAGGAGATAGAAAAAGTAGAATTGAAAAAAATTACAGAACAGAAATGGATTGCTGCCTATTTTGTGAGAGGCCATTGTCAATTGGAGAGCAAACTGCTACATTGACACAAAAGGGTTGTGATGGTATCCTGAATGCCTGCAAAGCAAGAGGTACTCAGATAAATGTTATTCCTGGTCAGGTTGTTCAGGGTGGAGTGAAAATATAAATTTTGGATTTTTATTTTACTTGAGTGTGGAATAGTTGTCAATTGGCTTTAGAAACAATCATGTGAAATTATAATAAAATTGAAGCATTGCTTGATCGACCACCAGCGATTTTAATATATGGCATATTTCATGTTTTAACATCGCTTTGCCCATCATGAGTCATCCAAGATGCTGGTCTTTCATGCATGTTTATGCAAATAATTAACAGCTTAGTTTGCTGTACACCGTTTTATTGCAATTTTATTGCAATTTAAAAAAAAAAAAAAAATCAGAGTGGCAATTTTATTGCAATTTTATTGCAATTTTATTGCAATTTTATAATATATATTTGTTTTCTTCAGAATGGCAACTATTACGAGGGAGAAGGCAGCATGTGTGATTTTTGGCGCGCCACACGAGATACCCACAAATGTTCTTCCCACCTACGCTGATGTTATGAAGGCTTACATCCATACAAGACAACAGCTGACAACGAAGAATAACAAATATCCACCGTTCGCCGAAGTATCAGAAAAAGTTTGCGTTGATGTTGAACTTGTTTGGGAGAAAGCGTCTCTTCCGACCGTGACGCACAGACGAGTGATTGAAACGCTCAGACCGTACAACGAGAAATACAAGAAGATCTTGAAACCATACAAGGCTCGGAAGGACAACAGCAACTACAAGCAACAACTTGAACAGTTCAGAGAAGACGCAGATAAACTCTTCGACATTAGCTAATGCAAATGTGTAGATTTCGTCGTGAGCTGTAAGTGCGAAAGAGCGGACAAAGTACCACTCAAAGAAAGAAAGTTTATAGAGGACCAGAGAGGAGCCAGAAAGATGATTATAGCAGGCATCGATTTGGGGGAAACAACAAAGCTACAGAATAAAATAACCAGGAAAGAGAGTGAATCGAGAAGAGACAGCATTCACCAAGAACAATGGAAGCAGCAATTCAATTCTGGAAGCTACAACGAGGAAGACAAGGACGATGACACCGACAACAGCGACGAAGAATACACCCGATCTAAGTCACACTGTATACCTGATCTATCGACACCGGAGAGTAAACGACAAAGAATGACGATGACTGTACGATTACCATCTTTGGCTAAAGCGTGCGATAGAACGGGCGTCTCAGATCGAGCAGCAGCCGTTTTTGCCTCAGCCGTGCTACAAGACATGGGAATTGTGTCTCCAAAGGACACCACCAAAGTCATTGATCGTAGTAAAATTCGCCGAGAAAGAAGTAGAACTCGTCAACAACTGACAAAACTAGACCGCAGTATGAAAGACTTGCCTGGATTGTACTTCGGCAGTCGAAAGGATAGAACCATGAAAAATGTACGAGACGTCGCAGGACATGGCCACCGGGACAGAGATACAGAAGAGCACGTCAGCATTATTTGTGAACCAGGTTCATCGTACTTTGGCCACGTGACGCCGTCAAGTGGATCAAGCAAGGCGATTTCCAAAGTAATCTTTGAATGCTTGGCTGCGCAAAGTGTGGATCTCGACAATGTGAAAGTCGTCGGATACGACGGACCCGCTGTCAATATTGGACATAATAGCGGAGTTATTCGGCAGCTTGAGGAATTACTACAAAAAACGCTGCAATGGCTCGTGTGCTTATTACATGCTAACGAGCTCCCCCTGCAACATCTGTTTCAGCATTTAGATGGAGCAACTACAGGACCTAAGTGCTTCTCAGGACCGATAGGGAAATCTCACACAACATGCACGGAACTCCATGCTGCCTTGTATGGGCCGATCGGCTTTCTGCAGACTCCCATTTTCTTATGTTCTTTTTTATAACATAGTATGAACCTATATCGCTATTACAGCCACTGCCGCATGTTGACGTGAAGGACCTGAGCACTGACCAGCAGTACCTGTGGCAGATGTGTCAAGCTGTCAGTGAAGGACACTGTCCCCGTGATCTAGCATTGCGAAAACCGGGACCATTGAACGACTCGCGATGGTTGACAACTGCCAACAGAATCCTCCGCCACTATTTTGGCCTCGATGCACCATCCAACAACATCAAAACTCTCATCACATTCATCATTTGGGTCTACGCCCCAACATGGTTCATCATCAAGACGCAGCCATCATACAAAGATGGAGCCAAACATCTGCACGGGATGATGGTGAGAACACGGTACCTCAGCTCCTCTCTAAAGAAAGTCGTCGACCCGGTGATTCGGAGAAACGGCTTCTGCGGACACCCCGAGAACGTGCTATTAGCCATGATAACAGATGAGCAACCACATATAAGGGAACTCTGACTTAGAAGAATACTAAAGGCAAGATCACATGTGTCTTGTCACAATGACCAGGGTCTATAGGGTTTTTATGAGTAGATAGACTCGACTGGCGCCAGATTTATTAAAGCAGCTGTGCCAAGTCTATCCTTAGACAGACCTGGTATTGTGAGTTTCTCTCCGATACCCTTCCAATTACTCATGACTAGTTTTGACGTACCTCTAAAAAAATTTGTCTCAATAAAAATTTGTGTAGAATGAGCCCATAGAGTGTTATCAGTTTCGTCTAACTAGTTGTTAGTTAAGCGGAAATGTGTAGGTTGCTAGATAGTGTGGCTGGCGAGGGAGGCATTGACAGCTTGTTGCTTTTGCCTCGCGGGAGGTAAGGTTGCTAGGCAACCCAAGTTTATGTAATTATATGATCATTGCAAGTTCAGTTGTGTTACAATACAAAGATGTACTTTATTTTATCTGCCACACTGTTTTAGTTAAGTTGTTAACACAGGAATACTTTAGTATAAGTTATTCTTGTGAAATGTCTTAGTCTTATCATATCGTGTGGTGAGATTTTGCAACCCCTTCGTTTGAGACTGGCCTCCGCTGTGCTCTGCAACATCCGGTCCCTTCATTCTCTCGCTGGCGGCCAGACTAGATAGTTGGTGTCCCCTTCTCTCTCGTGACCCATCAGTCTGCTCTGTTTATTTTTCCTTGCTTGCATAATAGTAACATAACGTAATTAACAGAGAATCCTAGACATTAATTAATTTCTTCATTTAATTATCCTTTTCCTCTGATCAGCATTATATTATCTTTCCATTTTCATCATATATTCTGAACCTCCGGTGGCTACTTCGGAATTCGTGATAGGGAAGAGCTAGGAGGTATGCCGGGGTCCTTACTAATAAGCACTGTTAATCCCATAGACAGTCCAGACACACTCACATATCCATAACCCCTACAACTTTTTCCCAGTATTCGTGCTCAGGACCCGGTAACAGCCTTGCCGGTTCTGCCCCAGCACTTGTGTGTTCCCTATCTCGGGTTTCGAACTGAGGCAACGGAGTGTTTAATATTAATTAGGAATCCAGCTTCAGTCTGGACCCCCCCCCCCCCCATAGTTAAGTGAGTGTGGGAGGTGGACTCTAAGAGTTCATTGTTTGGGCGGTAACTCACTGGGGGGCCCAGGTTGAAGCAGGATATACTGGTGTGATATTAGAGGTGGTCAGGGCAACTTGCTTCCACTAATATCACCCTGAGGTTAGTAGTCATATTAGGACACTGCCTTGTTTTGTTAGACCATTATTATATGTATAAAATATTACGTGCAACTCTCTTGGGTTGAGAGTGGATTACCGGTGGCTGGTTTGCGCCCGGTTTAGTATTGTCGAGGGCACGCATAGCCTGTTATGCTCGAAATACACCTGCACTCTTTCTTTTTTGTTGATGTCTGCTGGTAGCTTATGTATTTAACGGTTTTGATTATCCAACCCAGCATTGCTAATCCCGGTGTTGGTTTCGAGTTCTCGTAGCTAGTAAGTTACATGATTATTTCTGTTCTACTTATTATTCATAATAGGAGCAGGGCAGTGTGCACCTTAAGCCCTGAGAAGAGCCTGGAAGCGTTCAAAGTGCTCTTACCTGTTGCGTCGTCGTGGTGTTGTTTGGTAGAGAGACAAGGTGCATTTCCATTAGTAATTATTTTCGTATACCGTCTCTAAACAACTGAGGTCCAGATTCATAGCAGTGGCGACCTTGCCTAGGATAATCAGAATAGTACCAGCAGTATTAATAAGATTTATTTTGATCAGAGGATTTTTTTTTAGAATAGGTGTCCAGCATTTTATTTTACTATGTCTGAACAACAAGCAAGAGAGGAGGGGGAGAGTGTCGTGTCGTTACATATCATCAGTGAGGAGGATGCGAGAGTGTTCCTTCGGAGTTCTCCAGAATGGGCACAAATGCAGGTGAGAAGGGTGGAGGAATTGAGGTTGATAGCAACAGTATTGGGAGTAGAGGAGTCTCTTCTTACCACGAGGGAAGCATGTCAGCTGTATATATGGCAGTATTATTAGGACGTTCAAGAGGAGGTTGAGTCAACAACTGTGCCGGCAGGAGGCTATATCACACCTGCACGCTCTCCGCCGCGCACACCCAGTCCTTTTAACTCCTTCAGACATATTATGTTCCAGTAAGTCCACGGAGGCGGGAGCCCGGTATCATTGCCAATGCACCACACAACTGTCAAAACTACACTGCTGACCGTTAGAATTGTCGGAGAAACCTGGGGTTGCCACCAACCGACAGATTTTCATCTAACTTACCGGACTTACTGAGCTCCATATGATGCTAGAGTGTCGTATATCTTATTAGAGAGCTATGTAGATAAGTCCAAATGACGCTCTAGCATCATATGAGTTTTTTGGCATAAGATCCATAGGACGCTCTAGCGTCATATGAGTCGGAGAGAGTTAATGAGATACCTGCACGCTCTCCGCCGCGCAAACCCAGTCCTTTTAATGAGAGCATAACGTCTTCCCAGTTTACCTGTTCTACTGTTAATCCACCGTTGTTGCCTGACGTGCCCTCTGGTGTGCCCCAACTTAATCAACCCCATTTTTATACTTTACACTCTACTCCTGCCACTGGCTGGGTGGCACAGAACCAGGTTACACCTCCCCCCCCCATTTATCCCAGCCGGACTTTCTACGATTCAGCCACGTTACCGTCCCGCTTATGTTCCTACACCACCCTCTACTTTTGCCCCGGTTGGGCTATCGAGTGATGCTCTAGTATAATTAGAGTTGAAGAAATTGGAAATGCAAGAGAGAGAGAGAGAAAGGCAGGAGAAAAGAGAAGAGAGAGAGATGCAGGAGAGGTTAGAAACACAGAGAATGACAATGGAGTTACAAAGAACCAAAGTTGAGGTAGACGGGGGTAGGTACACAAGGGGACAAGTGGGCATGGTACACAGGGAGGAATCTAGCGAGTTAAAGTTGTCTCTTAGCCTGAAGCTCGTTCCCGATTTTGATGAGGAAAAAGTCACCGAATAGTTCCAGCGATTTGAAAAAAAAAGCACGGGAGTTCGAGTGGCCACGGGAACGCTGGGCGGCATTGGTGGCAAATGTTCTCAAAGGAAAAGCGCTTGAGGCATATGATAGGATGTCAGTGGAGGACTTAGCGAGGTATGATAATTTAAAGCAGGCTATCCTTAAGGCTCATGAACTCAGACCAGAAGCCTATCGCCTTAAATTTCGTAATGCAAGGAAGAAGCCTAATCATACCCATGTTGAGTTTGCTAAGTACCTCCGTGATTGTTTGTCTCGTTGGCTTTTGAGTGAAAATGTAACCAATTTAAATGAGGCAATTGAGCTTTTCCTGCTAGAACACTTTACCAACAATGTCGACAAACAGATTTGCCAAAAGATCAGTGAGAAGCGCCCCGGCAAGCTGTCTGATACTGCCGTGTGGGCTGACGATAGAGTATTGGCAACCAAGGGTTTTACTGATCGTGCCAGATGTGCCCCCCCCCACGACTGCACGTGACGAGAAGTACCGAGCAGGTGGAAGCGGAGGGTACAATAATAGTGGCCCTGGTCCCACACGTAATAACAACGGTGGAGACGGACCAAAATCACCAAATTCAGCCCGACCTGATTCGAGTGTTGTTAGGTGTAATGGGTGTAAACAGACCGGACATATTAAACCAAACTGTCCCCAGGCAAAGTCTTCTGCAGCGGTTGCTAAGCCTGTGTCGTTAGTTGTTGGTATCCAGGGAGGAGGGGATGACTCTTTGTTACCGAGGTTGGAGGCAGACCGAAGGGTGAAGCATGGGGTGCCAACGGCCGTGGCACAGCCTGCCCCCCGACAAAGTGTCTCAACTAGGTACCAATGCAGGTCCCAAAGCCTCGCTCGCTTGGTGCCAGGCTTTCGTTCATGAGGGTGAAGTAGAGCTGTGTGGGAAGGTGTATCCAGTCAAGGTTCTTAGGGATTCGGGAGCTAAGCAGTCCATGTGTTTGAACTTGACGGGGAAGCCGATAAGATCTGACGAGTTTGTGTTATGTCGAGGTGTAAACACTGAGGCCTATTATAGCCTCGTTCCTGTTCATCTTAGGTGTCCTCTAGTCACGGCGACAGCGAAGGTAGCGGTCGTGGACACATTACCTGTGGAGGGGATTGATTTTCTGCTTGGAGCAGATATGGCAGGGAGCAGAGTCTTTCCACCTCCGGTAGTGGTATCGGAGCAGGTACAACCTGAGGAGAGGAACAATGAGGCTAAGAAGCTGCCTCCCGATATGTTTCTGGTGTGTGAGGTCAAGAGATCTATGGCCCAGGTTGCACAGGCGGAGGAATTGTTAAGGGAGGAGATAGATCTGATCGAGGGGATGTACAGTACTGAATCTGCATCACCCATAGATTCGACTGATCTGCAGGGTGCCGAGGGTGTGCAGGACGAGAAGGAAGGCTCAGCGGAAAGCTCCTCACTCGTTTCACCCGGTGCCAGAGGTGATACTGCAGGACGCGATCGGGTCCCTACGGGAGGACCGGTTGATCCTGTATCATCGAATCAGACCGACTTCGGAGGCTATACCTAATCTTACCACCGTGGCACCAGGGGAGATTGGTGAGGCACCGCAGAGTGATGCTTTATTAACACACTTGTTTTCTAAGGTCGGGGAGAGTAATCCAGGCAGACGCAAGACCCATCAGCTCTGCCATGTTAACGGGGAGTTGTCGGAGGCAGTTTGTGCTACTGTATCCGCTCAGAACGGGTCAGTAAAGAAAGTTGAGTCAGATCCGGTCAATTTCTTGCCTATGGTATTGCCTGGAGAGTTGGAGTCGGAGGTGCAGGGTGAGATGGGTGCCTGGTGGATGGTGGTTGGATTACCCAGGTCCCGGGGTTAGCGGTTCATGCACTGTGGGAACGCCAGGCAAGGTTCCTGCAGTGCCTCTCAAACCCCCTCTGTACTCTCCCCAACTCTCCGGTCCCAGGGACCAGGATGCCGTGTCTCGTTGCCCTGTCCTGGTTGTAGAAGGCAGGAGGAGGAGAGAGAGTTTTTCTCAGGTGAGGCTGTGCCGGCTGGGACATGGGCAGAGATCGGGTACCTGGCCCTGTGGGAGAAATTGACCCATTTACCTCCGGAAAGGGTTGTGGAGATGTTTACTACCTTGTGGGCTTATCCACACATGTTCCGGGATGCACCAGGTTTGACATCTTGGGCGGTGCATAACATCGATGTGGGAGAGAACAAGCCTATAAAATTACCACCTTGCAAAGTATATTAACTCTCCAAGACAGATACCTACCCTTTACCGAGAGTTGATGACTCGGTAGACAAGATTGGGGCAGCCACGGGCATCATAAAAGTGTACTTAGTTAAAGGCTATTTGCAAGTCCCACTACCAGAACGTGCCAAAAAAATCGCTAGTTTTGTGGTGGGTGGAAGAGTGTATCAGTGCCAGGTAATGCCTTATGGCTTGAAGAATGCTCCCGCCACATTTCAGCGGCTAATGGACAGGGTTGTGCATGATGTCCCCAATTGTTTAGTGTACATGGATGATGTTGAGCACCCCATTTTCTACTTTTCGAAAAAGTTTAACCGAGCACACAAAAATTATTCTGTGATCGCGAGAGAGTTGCTAGCTATTATTTTGAGTTTATACCATTTCGCTGTTTATTTGCCACCATATGGGCCCGTGCTCAGAAGCCACTCTGACCATCATCCTCTGCAGTTTCTTAATAGGCTCAGGGACAATCACCAGAGACATACTCGCTGGAGTTTGATGTTGCAAGAATATCATCTCGATGTTAGGCACATCCGTGGTGTGGATAATGTCCTGGCAGAGGCTTTTTAGTTAGTAAGTCATATTTACTCATGTTAAAAAAATCTATAAATTGTAAAAATACAAAAGACTGTCAATATAAGTATTTTGCAGTTGTAAGCTGATGATGAAAGTTTTGTTTCAAAGCTTCAAAACTACCCCCCCCCCCCCCCCCCCCCCATGTGAGGGTGTCATAATGACCAGGGTCTATAGGGGTTTTATGAGTAGCTAGACTCAACTGGCGCTAGATTTATAAAAGTAGCTGAGCCAAGTCTATCCTTAGAAAGACCTGGTATTGTGAGTTTCTCTCCGATACCCTTCCAATTACTCATGACTAGTTTTGACGTACCTCTAAACATTTTTGTCTCAATAAACATTTGTGTAGAATGAGCCTATAGAGTGTTATCAGATT
Organism: Paralithodes platypus; assembly: GCA_032716605.1. Lineage (NCBI taxonomy): Eukaryota > Metazoa > Arthropoda > Malacostraca > Decapoda > Lithodidae > Paralithodes > Paralithodes platypus. The sequence continues at coordinate 61,778,149 of CM064498.1, read as the reverse complement.
CGTCTAACTAGTTGTTAGTCAAGCGGCAACGTGTAGGTTGTTAGATAGTGTGGCTGGCGAGGGAGGCATTGACAGCTTGTTGCTTTTGCCTCGCGGGAGGTAACGTTGCTAGGCAACCCAAGTTTATTTAATTATGTGATCATTGCAAGTTCAGTTGTGTTACAATACAAAGATGTACTTTATTTTATCTGCCACACTGTTTTAGTTAAGTTGTTAACACAGGAATACTTTAGTATAAGTTATTCTTGTGAAGTGTCTTAGTCTTATCATATCGTGTGGTGACATTTTGCAACCCCTTCGTTTGAGACTGGCCTCCGCTGTGCTCTGCAACATCCGATCCCTTCATTCTCTCGCAGGCGGCCAGACTAGATAGTTGGTGTCCCCTTCTCTCTCTTGACCCATCAGTCTGCTCCGTTTATTTTTCTTTGCTTGCATAATAGTAACGTAACGTAATTAACAGAGAATACTAGACATTCATTTATTTCTTCATTTAATTATCCTTTTCCTCTGATCAGCATTATATTATCTTTCCATATTCATCATATATTCTGAACCTCAGGTGGCTACTTCGGAATTCGTGATAGGGAAGAGCTGGGAGGTTTGCCGGGGTCCATACTAATAAGCACTGTTAATCCCATAGACAGTCCACACACACACACACACACATCCATAACCACTACATCTTTTTCCCAGTGTTCGTACTTAGGACCCGGTAACAGCCTTGACGGTTCTGCCCCAGCACTTGTGTGTTCCCTATCTCGGGTTTCGAACTGAGGCATTGGAGTGTTTAATATTAATTAGAAATCCAGCTTTAGTCTGGACCCCCCCCCCCATTAGTTAAGTGAGTGTGGGAGGTGGACTCTAAGAGTTTATTGTTTGGGCGGTAACTCACTGGGGGGCCCAGGTTGAAGCAGGATAGAGTGGTGTGATATTAGAGGTGGTCAGGGCAACTTGCTTCCACTAATATCACCCTGAGGTTAGTAGTCATATTAGGACACTGCCTTGTATTGTTAGACCATTATTATATGTATAAAATATTATGTGCAACTCTCTTGGGTTGAGAGTGGATTACCGGTGGCTGGTTTGCGCCCGGTTTAGTATTGTCGAGGGCGCGCATAGCGTATTATGCTCGAAGTACACCTGCACTCTTTCTTTTTCTTTGATGTCTGCTGGTAGCTTATGTATTTAACGGTTTTGATTATCCAACCCAGCATTGCTAATCCCGGTGTTGGTTTCGAGTTCTCGTAGCTAGTAAGTTACATGATTATTTCTGTTCTACTTATTATTTAGAATAGGAGCAGGGCAGTGTTCACCTTAAGCCCTGAGAAGAGCCTGGAAACGTTCAAAGTGCTCTTACCTGTTGCGTCGTCGTGGTGTTGTTTGGTAGAGAGACAAGGTGCATTTCCATTAGTAATTATTTTTGTATACCGTCTCTAAACAATTGAGGTCCAGATTCGTAACAGGCTGCAAACAAAATCCGCAGGTTTCCAGTGCCACCGTTCAACCTTGACGCGACCGAATACCAGGACATGGTTGATTGGCTGACTTTGACCGTGACGGAGCCTCCTGTTACGATGGATATTTCGAACAACGAATTGAAGGACATGATCTATGCTCAAATTTCACCATGTGTCCTCTTCCCTCGTTTCCCTTGTCACACACAGGCGGTGGAAAGATGCGTGAAGCTAGTTACCGAAGCTTCAGCCGCTGTGTGTGGCGAGACGTCCCGCCATGGATTTATTCGGGCTCGCGTCGCTTCTCGGCTGCTTATGCCGAAACTTGGGTCTAAACGTGACTATAAATTCTGAATTAACCATGCATGCATAACTCTATTGTTAGCATAATAGTGAGCCATATTAACTAAAAATATATAGTCTGATGTTTAATCGTATTGTAGGTATTTTTGTGTAAAACCGTATATTATTGTAAACTTATAACGTCTGGCGGTCGATCAAAAAATTGTCTGATTTTAATAAACTTTTTTGCATATTGTTCTATTAGTCCATTGGCAACTTTTAAGTCTTCAATTAAGTTAAAATTCACAAAAAAAAAAATTGGGGCCATATTCACTCCACCCTAAGTTACTGTCAGTTCACGTCAAATGCAGAAGTGAATTTACCAATCCAAGAGCAATACAATGTCACAACAAACGGAAACTTTCTGGTGAACAAGAACATCAACAGAAAACACGTAGATCGGAGGAATCAACTTTCAGCTATAAAGATGACTGCATATTCTGTGGATGCCCTGATGCATACAAAGGAAAAAAGATAGAACATAAACTTATTCCAATCAGAACAATTGATTTCCAGGAGAAAATACTCAAGTCCTGTGAGGAGTTCAAAGATGAATGGGCTGATACTGTAAAAGGCAGTCATTTATGCTCATGATCTACCAGCTGCAGATGCAGTGTACCACAACATTTGTAGTATTCACTTTTAAACAGGAAAGCAAGTGCCAAGAATGTTTCAGAAAAACACAGAACAGAGCACAACAAAGTGCAAAAGAGTCAGCGTAACTGCTATTGGTAGGCCTAAAGACTCTCTGAAATCTGAAGCCTTTGAAGCAGTAGCAGAGTATCTTGAAAATAATGATGATGAGCAGGCGACCATAACTGATCTGATGGACAAGATGAAAGAGTACCTCAGAGATACTGACATTGAGCCATACAGCTTTCCACATATGAAGAGTGAACTCAAGAAACACTTCAAGGACAGAATAGTCATCACTGAGATCAATGGGAATTTTGTTTTTGTTACTTTCCACAGCACTGCTTCCAAAATCTTACACAAGTTCCATGAGCAAACTACACAAAAGGAAAGCGATGAGAAAACCAACATCATAGAAGCCGCAGCTAATTTCATAAAACAGGACATCAAAGACATCATTCAAATGAAGGATGTATATCCCAGTGCTGATGATCTGTCACCAGACACAGCTATACAGTTCTTGCCACCCTCTCTACACAAGCTTCTGAAGATTCTGTTCTGTGGAAAAGACACAACATGTAAAATTGACTCACTAGGTCAAGCAATTATGCAAGCAGCTCGTCCCCGTGTACTTCTGGCCCCTTTGCAAGTTGGTTTAGGTGTTCAGATGCATCACCTATTCCAGTCCACGTTTTTGGTGCAATCCCTGAATCAACATGGGTTTTCCTGCTCCTATAGTGAGGTCAAGAAGTTTGAGAGGAGTGCATCAGTAGCACAGGGAACAGAAATGCCTGAACTTTCTGCGGACAATTTTGTACAATATGCTGGTGACAATGTGGACCACAATCTGATAATGCTGGATGGGACAGGCACTTTCTATGGCATGGGCATGATTGCAATGGTGACACCTGGAGCAAAGTTGCCTAGAAAGATTCCAAGGGTTAATGTCACTGCTGATGATATTGCACATATTGGACGCATAGACATCCATCAATTTCTGTCTGAACGGGACATCTTCAAATCACTCTGCTTCCAACCACTGGCAAATCCGAGCGTCAAAGAGTCATCGGCAGATGTAGATCTACTATGGAAGTCATCTCTCCTCCTGAAGGTTCAAAGACCCCAGTGGTCTGGACTTATGCAGCTAGTCCACAAGGGAGTCCATCCTGGTGCTTCATCATTCATTTTCCTTCCTATGATTGACTTGGACCACAATGACCAGTCTTGTGTATACTCAACACTGAAGTTCATATCTTCCCATGCGAGACAGCATCATTCATGTCCCGTGATCACATTCGATCATCCACTTTGGTGGAAAGCTCACACCATGGTAGAGAGTTTACCAGAACTGCAGCCAGCTGTCATTCGTCTCGGAGCATTCCGAACCGAAATGAGTTACCTGGGATCAATTGGTCACCTTATGAGCAGAACTGGCCTTCAGGAACTCCTGGAGGTGGTGTATGCTGGCAATACTGTTGGACACATGTTCTCTGGCAAAGCAGTCAGCCGTGTTGTTAGAAGGCATATTCTGGTAGATGCAGCACTAAATACTATGTTGACATCATCTGCACTTGGCACACAGCTCCCACTCTCCGGAGACACTCTCCAACCAGATGCAGATTGTGAAAGTGGTACCCAGCAGCCATCATCTTTGGATTCAGGTTACTACTCTTGTTATACTTCATATTGTATTAAATTAATAAATACTTTGATTAAAGACTGTCACTATTCAGTGTGGAAGACCATGACACCCAGCTCCCACTTTCCTCAGACACTTTACAGACAGATGCAAATGTCCAGCGGCCATCTCCTTTGGATTCAGGTTATTAACATTGTTATATAACTACTGACAGTAAAGTAAACTATTCAAATTTTTCCAGGATTTATTATTCTTATGGCATAGCAAATTATACATATCTTTGTCTTTGCTACAGAATCCCCCGATGATGCTGTAGAAGACCATCTTCTTCCTGCCTTGAATTGCCTTTTGGAAGGCATTCGGTCTGGGTCAATATCTCCTTCTGATGTGTATATCAGTGAGGCTGTGAAGCTACTACGCAAAACACTGGAGACAGAGAAAGAGAAGTTATGCAACTACCTTGTAGCTAGACTCTGGTTGCAGTATATGGAAAGGTGGATTTGTTACGCAGATTCATCAAGGCAGAAAGACTTGGTGACTGGGCACTTCACCTTCAGTGCCTCTATGACATGTTGCCATTCCTTGCGGCCTCTGGCCATAATCAATATGTTAAGTGTGTGCACGTGTATTTGCAGAAAATGCTTACACTTGAGGTCGACCGTCCTGAGGTGTACAGACATTTCATGAATGGACTGCATGTTGTGCGCTGCTCAGAAAGACTTTGGGGAGGCATCTCAACTGATCTTGCCATAGAGCAGTGCCTTATGCGAGCTTTGAAGACAAGAGGAGGCTTAGTAAGAGGAAGAGGATTCACAGAAACACAGCACCTCATCTGGGTTCTCTTCACTCCTTCTTGTGCTGAAGTGAATAGTGCAAATGCAGGATTTCACTGGTGAGACATTCACCACCAGTGAACAACACAAAGAGACCAGCAGAGCAAGGATGAACAAGGACTCTAGTGATGTGCAAAACTTCTTGCAATACCTGGTTCCAAGAAATCCCTTCAGCACTGCTGGACCACCAACTATGCAAAACATAGCCACTGGGGTAAATGCACATGCAACAGTGAACTGCGACACAGCCACACATGTTGGGAATGAAATATTGAAATCCATGACAGGCCAAAAGGTAGCCGAGTATACATTCCGCAAGAAGAACCATGCAATAACAATGGACACAAAAACCTCAGTGAAGATTAGAGATGATGTAGTACATGACTGTGGACCCCCTACTACTTTTCCAGCGTCTGGTAACAGCAGGCACTAGATGTGGTGAGCTAACGGAGGTATTCAAATATGAACTCTGCTCCTACCCACCTGCAATGTTTGAGTCACCACATATGATGAGACCTGCCAACAACGCCAGCTTAGCAGACCGTCTGTGGTATTATACAATTGAGGCAGCCCCCAAACCACCAGACCAGGCTCAGTGTGTCCTTGATGAAGGTGCTCTCCTTCACAGAATCCCCTGGACAAAGGGATCTGCCTGGGATGAAATTCTGAAAGCATACACTACATATGTCATTCACAGGTATGGGAGAGCCACTTTTGTGTTTGATGGCTACCTTGACTCCCCTAGTAACAAGGACAGTACACACACAAGAAGAAGTGGTGGCTGCATTGGTGCTGCAGTGCACTTTGATGCAACAATGGCCCTACAGACCAAGAAAGAAGAATTTCTGTCAAACTCGAAGAACAAACAAAGGTTCATCACCATGCTAGGGAGCAGACTTGAGGCAGTGGGTTGTGACGTTCTCCATGCCAAGGGTGATGCTGATGTTTTAGTAGTAGAGGCAGCTGTGGAATGTGCAGAAAAGAACAATACTGTTGTGATTGCAGATGACACAGACATCTTGATTCTTCTGATTCATCATGCTGGCCATGCCAAGTACAACATATGGTTCCAACCAAATGTCAAAAGGGAAAGCAAAAAGGGTCAGAGGTATTGGAATATAGAAGCTACAATGTGTCACCTGGGGAGCACTGTCTACAGCAGCAATCTATTTGCTCACGCTGTTCTGGGTTGTGACCCCACATCCAGGCGGCATGGCATCGGAAAGAATAAGGCAATTTCAAAACTGAAGGGTGACATCTTCTTCTCCAGACAAGCAGCGGTGTTCATGGATTCAAATTCAAAGATGGAAGATGTAATCAAAGCTGGAAACCATGCCCTTGTCTCCATATAAATGGTGATCAAGATGAAGACCTTGACAGCTTGAGGCTCTGCAGGTTTTACGAGAAGACGACAAGCAGCACTGCAGCAGTTGAACCCCGTGTTCTACCTCCAACATCAGCTGCTGCTAAGTACCACAGCCTGCGTGTCTACCAACAGGAGCAAGTTTGGCTGGGCCATGGTCAAAATGTACCTCCAGAACTATGGGGTTTGAAGATTAGTGAAGAGAAAATGGGGCCCATTCTGACTGATAATCCTCCAGCCGCACAAGAACTACTACAAGGCATCCGCTGTTCCTGTAAAACTGGCTGCTACAGTTTATGGTGCATCTGCAAATGCAATGGACTAGATTGCTCAGTTGCTTGCAGTGACTGTCGGGCAGTATGCTCAAACACTCAAACATTACCTCCTGATACTGATTCAGAAGAAGAGGAACTTTAAAGTCACATTTTTGTAGCAGTGTACGTCAGTAAAGTGTACTTAATATGTGTTTAAGGAAGGTCATGGAGCAACTAAGGTAACATTTAATGACATAAAAAGATTGAATACCATATCTTCATAACTATTTTATGGGTTTGATACAAAATACAATTGGTTGAAAACATCTATTCAAGTTTGTAATGAGCGCAAAAGCAGAATTTAGGAATTTTAGGGGGTAGGGGTAAACTGAGCTTTTAAAAAGTATGATCCACCAAATAGATTTTGGTAAAAGTTTGAAAATTATATTGTCACATACCTATAGAAGTAATAACAAATTGTTTGAAAACTATTGCAATTTGTTTTGGGTTACCCCCTAAATTTCCACAGGTTGCCCGGACTATAGCGGAAGAGTGATTCTGAAGGAACTGACAATTACTGGTGCTGATTGGAGGAGGATGACAAATATTAACTCGGTATTTGATAACATTAGCGCTGTAGCCGCTCGACCATCCGCTCATGGTTGAGTTGATACAGTGCCCAACTCTCCCAACTCTTCTCCCCCCCCCCCCAACAACAAAACAACAAAACAAAACAAAACAAAACATGGGGGGAGCACATAAACGCCATTCTGTAAACACTAAACCTTTTCCATTCCTGTTTTTTCCCCAATTGAGAGCAACAAAAATCCGGTCATACGCGTCCCCCATGACTCTGATTGTAGATGGTTATGGAATTTGAAAATGTGTCCAGTCCAACCTATCAATTTTTGAAAAATCATTGAACAATGGTAAAAGAGTGTATTCTGTACACGGTCAGTGAACGACGGGGAGTACTTGTTTTTTGGGAATTACTAGTGCTATATTGAGAGAGAGAGAGTGATTGTGTGTGTGTGTGTGTGTAGGAGTGTGTGTTGTGTATGTGTGACTGTGACAGAATGACAGTGATTGTGTATGAGTATGTGTGTGTAGCTGGGAGAGCATGTATGTATGTGTGTGCTTCTACGTCCAGGAGTGAAAGGATTGTTTATGCTACCAAAAAATCACGCATATTTGTTAGCATATTTGTTAGCATTCCATCACTACATCCCACATTTTGTTTCTTCTCATATCATACACATTCTTCTTCTCCCCTTCCATACTTACTTCTCACACCCATCTTGTTCCTCTATCCGTTCAACATTTGAGTTTCATGGATTGGTTAGTTTGAAGTTAACCCGGGAATGGCGCTGTGACTCTTAATAGGTTTTACTGGGTGAAGGCGACGGGACTCTTAAGATCCAAGGCCTAAAAAACAACGTTTAAAAGACCCCAGTGGCACTCAAAATAAAGGAATACATGGATAAGCGAGATAATTCTCCTCCATTCCTACTATCACTCCTCCACATGTGTCAAACCCCCCCCCCTTCAATTATCACCTATTTTTCCTCTTATTCCCTTGTTTATCGGTTTATTTTCTACGCCAATATCCCCCACCCGGTTTCAAAGTCTAAGGGGAGGCATATAGAGATCGTAGCATGAGAAAGACTTCACTAGCAAGACATCAGTGTCGATCGATAAGTGAGAGGGGGAAGGTGTGTGCCGCGCTGGATCTCCTCATGTGAATGAACCGGTCGGCAAGACTTCATCTTTTTCACCCCCCAAATACTATTCCCACTTATTTTATTGCTGTTACATATCTTTCTATTAAATATAAAATAGGCACATATGAATAAGTAATAACGATATTATGGTAAAATGACTATTTTAGTCGGGAATAAACCAAAATCACTTCATTGCGGGCTGTTATATAAAAAATACGGTCATCACTGCGGCACTTGTCGTATGACAATTGCCAAAGTTTTGCCTTGAACAAGGGCTGGGAGGCAGGCGAGCGAGTCTAAGCAGCGCGGGACCGTCCAATCCACCGCTCCCCGTGTCTGAGCCACCACTAGTGGCAGTGGGAGTCATGTCCAACTCCCTTACAGACTTGGGAATAGTGGAAACCGCTCAAACTCGCAATTTTTTACCGATTTAGCATCACGTGTGCAATATCGTTGCACGGCAACCAGTGGTCGTACAAACATGATTCAGGTGTCATTGGAAAGGTCTATTCCTCTGCTTTCAAGGATAATTAATTGAAATACGTTCTAGCTCTTATTTACAGAATACATGAAAATGTGCAGGGAATGAAGGTTACTTTTAGTCCAAAACCGCCGTATTTTGTGAACAGTGAAGACCAAGCAATTGTCAAATGACAAGTGTCGCAACAAAAGTGTTAAAGGTTAAGGAATGTGTTGAGTAGTGTAGAAATATTGTTCGTTTTATGAAGGAGTGAATGGAATCCCTGTCATAATATTATTGTGTATGCATATTATAATCTCTCTCTCTCTTCATTTCTCTTTCTTCTTAGCAATTATGATAATACACTCTAGGTGAACTAAGATGAACTAAGCCCCAGGGCATCACTTCCTTCTCACATTTTTACCACATTCTCTCCGAAATACTGTTGCAAGACTTGGAACAGCAGTGTTTTGGAGGGCAAGTAACCTCGAGGGGTAGCATTTTGTTTTTGTTCTCTATATTCCAACTACTCCCTCTCGGGCATAGGCTGAGAGCCTTTACACTACACCGCTGAACACGGTGAGGCCCGTGAGGTCTTGTTCCAGTCTATGGAGTGAGACATGCGAAGCACCCCGGCTCGAAGCAACTCCATCTCTGAAGCCGCTTCGCCTCTGCGCTTCACAGTCTCACTCCCCACACTCGGACCCTTACTCTCAGAACGCCACCTATTGAGCAATTAACTCACTAGGCATTTCCCCCCTGTAACATATTTTGAATATGGGAATATTCATACAATGTTATTTATTCAGGGAACAATGAGGGTTTTTTTTTGGCATTTCGGTGTGCTGTGGTAATGCACTGAAACTAGGTACAACACAAATTCCATCCCAATAAAATCTTCCCATTGACATAGTGGGATTCGAACCCGGGTCCATTGGATTACCAGTCCAGTGGCAAGACCACTCTGCCACACCTCTATTGTTGCTTGTTTTCCTTCCTTTCCTTTCTTTGTATTACTCAGTGTTCAGTGACGCATTCAGTATCGATACTGCAACGTACTTAAAGTGTGTGTTAATACTATTGGTTCTAATACTTTTCCTAATACATTATATTCTTTACAGAGATAACAAATACAGAAAATATAGCTCAGTCTTAGTTGATTTCTTTTTACAGCTGCTTAAAGTTACCGGTACATCCTACAGGGTCGCTACAGTACCTTCACAAACCTTACATTTAGAGTTATTACTCTATAAATTAAACATATCAAAACTATTTTATTGGTCAATAAACAAGAAAAAAACAAAGGTGTTTACTTAAAAGAAACCTCTATATTAAATTTCCGAATTAATATGTTTCCAGCCATCGCCGAACCTACAATTATTACATGGAAATATTAAAGAGATAAGATTCCAAAATAGACAGCCTGATATATATATATATATATATATATATATATATATATACCGGTATATATATATAGATATATAATATATATAATATATATATATATATATATATATATATATATATATATATATATATATATATACCGGTATATATATATAGATATATAATATACAGATGTATAATATACATATATATATATATATATATATATATATATATATATATATATATATATATACCGGTAAATATATAGATATATATAGATATATATATATATATATATATATATATATAATTATATATATTATATTTATATATTATATTTATATATATATATATATATATATATATATATATATATATATATATATTTAATAGTGGCCCCTCCATCATTGACAATATGCCTATTAGTATAATAGTCTCCCATCAAACACCGCGGTCGCTAGTTTGAATCTATCTCGCCGGAGGACAAGAGTACTAACCTCATAAGTGCAACGCGTATACCTGGTGGAATCGTCTTTATGATTGGGTACTCACTACGAAAAAACTTTGTAAAAAATAAAAAATAAAAATTCACTTAATAATTGCTATACTCAAGCTTCCCACTGCGTGGATTTCTTGCGTGTGGATTCCTGACGCTGGCCCCCTAGCGGCTATACTTCCTTCCTCCTCCCGCGTCCGTTCTGTGAGGGTGGGTTACTTTGTGCTCCTGCTTCATTCTTCGTTCGATCGATTCTAGCGAGTCCTTGCTCATTCGTATACATCTGAGTTGTATTGAACATGTTTTTAGATTAGCTAGCACAGACAAACCCATTGGTATGTCTGCAGGAGGTTGGTAAATTAGGGTACTATTGTAACAGGTGCCTACGTGTCCCAGGATCATCGTGCCATATTTGTTATTGTGTGTTTTGTTTTGCGCCTTTAGCTTTTTGATAGTTATTTAGGAGGCTACCATTCCGCAAATTTATGCTTCAGGCCGTCATTATGAGGTAGTTGCATAGTATATTTTAGCAGATGCTTTAGTTCAAGGGTTGCCACACGTGGTGTGGAATCTTCTGGAGTCCGTATCTGCCCGTGGGCCCATATCGTGGGCCTCTGCCTCCTAGTGCTGCTGCTGCTGGGTCTTCGGAGCGTCTGGTTGCAGCCACCTTGATGTTTTGTCGTCACCTTATGGTCAGCCTCATAAGGGGTCTCCAATGTAGGCTAGGGGTTATTTATAAGTTATAAATTAAGCTCTATATATGTGTAAGCCTAATGGTTTCACCTATATATTTGTTTTTTGGCATATGTGCTTTCATGCTTAACACCTTATTGGCGGCTTAGGCGGTCTATTTGACCGTACCGCACAGCGTTTTTTTATTACCCTAAATAGGGTTGTTTACGTGATAATTTTCATGCCTAAATAAGACCCAGAGCGTAAAACAAGTATCTATCCCTGAAAGGGCGTAAACAGAGCTTTCCAATGACACCTGAACCATCCTAGTACGACCACTGGTTCTCTTGCAACGATCGTGCAACACGAGTGCAAAAACCCTATAATTAGGTAATTTCCTTACATAATTCCCTGTGTAGCAAGGGAGAGAGGGGGGAAGAAGGTGGGATACAGTTCAGTTGGTCCACGGTGGTCGTGCGGAGCGGTCATAGGGTTACTACTCTCGTCCCACCGCTCAGCTCTCTTTCTCAGCAACATTACGTGCTGAAAATGGCGGTCGACAGATGTCGTGCACCGCCACATAGTCCAAATTTATTTCACTCGACATGTCGTGCGCCACCAATAAAGGGTTAAGGGGTTTGGGAGACGTCCCGTTTATTTGGTGGGGTTTTTGAGGGTGTTGGACTTTCCCAGATAAGTCCTCATCTCTGAAAATTTGGGTTCGTTTTTCCGGCGGCTTTTTCAGCAGAGCCGGCATTTTCTCGTTTCAGACGATAAGAAACCAACCAAATTTCCCGGCGTGGTGTGCTGAACCACGAACCTTCCGGTGGAATATGCTATATTCTTAAGGGAGTCAACTCGGCCCGCCGAGTGAACTCGCCCTGACCGAGAGCCTCACGCAGTAACTTCTCTCGCCCGGCGTAACAGTCAAGTGAGGTTAACCATGACTCAAGTCTTGAAGCGAATTAACTATCTATCTAGTGCAAATAGTTTAATGATAGTAAAACGCTTAAGGTCTTTTGGGCCAGTGACGCTTTGTCACAGGTAAGCAGTTCATAATGTATGATAAAAGAAAGACCCGGTGTCTTTCTACTGGGTCCAGCAGAAGGTTAGAGTAGCAAGTGGCTATAACTAATTTTGCGGCGGGCTTGATGTAGGATGTGTTAACACCTCTCAGGTTATCCTTATGAGCATTTATTCCTGGAAAGGTTCTATTTCCAGAATCTCAACACTTCAGTAGTAGCGGTCCCGGCAGCAGAGGAGTGGCCGCTTCCGGCCAAGGGGGGGGGGGGGGAGGGGGTCCCAAGCTCCATCATGCTTCACTTTGACCTTTGCGCTACCCCTACCTGCTCTCTATTACCAGTTTTTGCCCACAATTTATGTATAAAAGGTGTAAAGTGTCTTGATCGCTCAAGGGAACTATGGGTGTCTAAACGGTGTTCTGTGTGTTCTGAGTTAAGAGCGGCAGTGTTTGATAAGAGAGACTTGTCTTGCTTAGCAGCCTTGAAGGAGATTAAGTACATTTTTAATGTTTATGCAAAAGACACTGCTCATAAAGCTCTCCTTTGTGATGATGAGGAACTCTGGGAGCACCTCATCATTAAATCTCCATTAGTTAAGTCAGCTCCCCCTCCTCCCCCCCCCCCCCACCGGTCTAAGAGGAGACGGTCGCCTTCGCCGAAGCGCAAATCTAGATCGCGTTCTAGATCCCCTAGGAATCAGTCCCGACATTCTTCCGTCGAGTCATCGAGGTCGACAAAACGCCGGAAGGAGGGCTCTGCTTCTGCAACGCCGTCCACTTCAAGTCATTTAAGTGCCCGTACGGTTATTTCACAACCGCTTCCCCAGCCCTTGCCAGGGTCGTGGCCACCTCCCTCCACTCCTACCTCTTTAACGCCTAACGTCCAATCTGGCGGCTCAGAGGTTGGGGCGGAGGGGATGGAGTCTAGTCCCAGGGATGAACAATCTTTGAGTGAGCCGCAAGAGTTTACATTCGCCATTCCTAAGTTAACACCTTACGAGCGGCCTATGCAGTTTATTTATATGTACCGCACAGCGGGGTGTTTTTAGCCAAAATAGGGCTGTTTACGTGATCATTTTCATGCCTAAATAAGACCCAGAACGTAAAACAAGTACCTATCCCTGAAAGGGCATAAACAGAGCTTTCGAATGACACCATAACGATCCTTGTATGATGGATAGTTTTCTGGCAATAACAGTGCAACGCGAGTGCAAAAAGCAGGTAATTCGGTAGTTTCGGTACATAATTGAGTATGTAGCGAGTGAGAGAGGGAGGAGGGAGCTGAGATTTGTGTCAGTAGGTTCCCCGCGGTGGTCTGGAGAAGTCATACGCTCGCTAGTCTCCTGCCACCACTTGTCTCTCTCTCTCAGCCACATTACGTGCTGAAATTGCCACTCGACCTATGTCGAGCGCCGCCACATAGTCCAGCTTTATTTAACTCGACTTATGTTGCTCGCCGCTAATTAAGGGTTAAGTTATGTGCCACGTAAAGGTCCCCCAGTTATACCTAACAGAGTGTTAGCGGATCAGTATAGGGGTTCTCCGTCTTGCTCACATCAATTCTTTGATAACTCTCAGGTGATACAGGACTCCCAGCCTCCCGCGGCACAAAGCCGGGGGATCTGGAGACCATCAGAACCCTCCCAGGTTAATCTTATTGGTCAGGACAGGGAAATTGAACAGGTAGATATCATACCCTCGTCAGTCCCTGATCTGGTGTGGCCGCCGGTGGCCCCAATGAATGCACCAACACCGGAAGTGATAGAACTGCCAGAGGAGCCGGAAAATATAGAACTGTCTTCAGCTTAGCCAATTAATCATGAAGTAGAGTCAGAAGGTGGGTCTCAGTCCTCTCGAGGATCCCACGGTAAGTGTGTTACTGCTGAGGAACTACATGATATTCTCCACAGAGTAATACAACAATATCAGATTCCTCCTTCTCAAGCTCCTTCCACTAGCACATCGGTAGTTCCCCCACTTGAGTCTACGGTAAGGGGGTTAGAGCCCTCAGGTGTTTCACATCCCCATTCCTCTTTGCCTTCGGTTAACGTCACTCCGGCTACGGCCATGCCTAGTAGCATGACAGTGCCGGTCTCCTTGACTACCACTAACGTTCGTGTCATTACAGACACTACTCCTCCCCTTCTCGATAAGCCTCACAGAAGAGAGGCCCTATACCTCTCGTCTATGGACTGGATTGCTCATGGGTTCAGTCAATTCCTCAGAAACCGCACCTGGCACAAGCTACCGTATTGGGGGAGCTCCCGGTCCCTAGTGATTGGACCATTGAGGTTAACAAGAGTAGAAAACTAAGAGCTAAGGATGTCCAAGGAAGGTTATTTGATGTTACCATTAAGGCCATCCCATCTGTTTATGGTGCTGATTTCTTTGTGTATTCGACCTCCCAGGCGATACCTCCGGCCTCATCTACAAAACTATTTGCCGACTGGTCACGAAATGACGGCGTCAATGATATAAAAGCTCTACATGCACTTACGCCAGAACTGGATACAGTACCGGTACTAGATCAGACAAACACGCCAGTCTTGCAGGTGGGGCAGGTAGGTGTAGGTCTGTGGGTGGACTGGAGGCGCAGATATTTGCTTTACCATTACCACTAAATACTCCCATCAGGTACCCCAGGAAGTGCATTCATGGTTCACTTTACCGGTTAACAAAGCAAGTGGAGTGTCGCCTGCTTAATTTGAATTCCTGGCAGCTCCCAATATATCACTTTATGACCTGCACAAACCCTTTTCCACACCCCCTCCGGCTCACTTAGACAGAGACTTTAAGCTACGCAATAAAGATTATAGACTGTTCTCTCAATACCTCGTCAGTCGCCAGGTTGCCCAGTCACTCACGAGAACTATAACAGCCATATCAGACCAACATGCAAGGAAAGCCACGGATTTGTCACGTAGGCTCCTGTTGCAAAATTCTATTCAATCCTTAGGTGATATTAGAATAGCTATCATGGAGGCGGTTAGAGCAAGACAGGATCTGAGGGTGTACTTGGTAAAGAAGTTGCCGGAGGACATAGCCCGCCAAGTAACTCTGTCCCCGGTACTAACTGCAACACTTCTCCCTATAGAAACATGGAGTATTGTTTTCAATTTGGTAGATTTGTGGAAGCAGAGTACCTCCCTGCCAAAGAAAGAGACCTTTAAGAAACCTTATCGAAACCTAAGAGCGGCGGGAAGCCCCAACCTACTCAAACTAAACAGTCCTTTCGAGACCCAAGGCCCCCTCAGCAGCAAGGAGGTACTCAGCACAAACCTAGGCAGGGGAAACAGTCAGGCTATAGAGGTAAGTCAAACCAAAAGCTTACTCAAGGACAGATGCATGCCAAATCTAGCCAGCCGTCTAACCCCACTCCGCCGCCACCACCAAAAATCTAGTCAGTTACACTCTCCCTCTCCCATGGCCTATCGCAGGCGAGTTGGATTCGAGAGTTGTCCGACCGGATAGACCCAGTACAGAAACTGGGTTGTTCCGAGTATGTCGCAGGGCTTGGCCCCGGCGGTCGTGGGCCCGGACAGTGATAAGCAAAGGCAAAACTTGGAGGTGGCTCCGGCGACCTCGTCTACGTCAAACTCTAGAATTCAACAAGGTTTCTTTAGAGGCTAACCCGGCTAACCCGGTATGGGCAAAGTGTCACTAGTAAATTTCTGAATCAATATACTCTGTCCACCAGGAGACAATACGAATCACATTGGAAAACGTTCACAGCCTGGATAGTAGAAACAGCGCAATCTGATGCCTCAGTGGCTTTAATTTTTAAATACATAGACTATTTGTTTGAACAGAAGCGCTTCTTAGTTGTTACTTTAACCCCTAAATGTCTGGACTATCTGGCGGCGCGCGACATAGGTCGTGTGGCAATTTCAGCACGTATGTTGCTGAGAGAGAGAGACAAGTGGTGGCAGGAGAGTAGCGAGTGTATGACTGCTCCAGACCACCGCGGCGAACCTACTGACACGAATCCCACCTCCTCCCTCCCTCTCTCACTCGCTACATACTGAATTGTATGGGGAAAGTACCGAATTACATGCTTTTTGCACTCGTGTTGCGCGGTTGATGCAAGAAAACTAGCCGTCATAAAAGGATCGTTGTGGTGTCATTGGAATGCTCTGTTTATGCCCTTTCAGGGATAGATACTTGTTTTACGCTCTGGGTCTTATTTATGCATGAAAATGATCACATAAACAGCCCTATTTTGGCTAAAAACACCCTGCTGGGCGGTACATATAAATAAACCGCCTAGCCCGCCAATAAGGTGTTAAAGAATCACTTAGTCTGCCATTAGAAACCCCTTTTTCGACCTAATGGTCTATCCATACTGCAGGCGGAGGAGAAGGGTTTCATGAGAGCATGTTTCAAACTACGCCCACCACCACGTCAGCTCATGCCTACCTGGTCGCTAGACAAAGAGTTATCATTACTTCAGTCGCGCAAGTTTAACCATGCGCCATATTTTGAGTCAGTATTAAAAAAGGCTGTGTTCCTTATCGCTTTGGCGACAGGTAACAGAGTTTCAGAGCTGGCGGCGATGAGCAACGAGCCAAATTGTCTCAGGTTTGTGAGACTGCACGAACATCTGCAGTCTCCCACATTTATTGCCAAAAACGAACATTGTGATCACGTTTTCTCAGAATTCTCAGTCCTGGCGCATAAACGTGGACATACACATCACATTTTATGCCCGGTACAAGCTTTACTCAAGTTTATGAACGTTGCAGAACCTCTACAACCAGGCTTCCTATGGGTCAACCAGACAGGTATTCGCGTCACAGGAAGGAAATTAGCTTCTTTACGCTTACATGTAATTAAGGAGAGTAATCCCGGCGTGGTAGGCAGAGCCCACGATATTCGAAAGTGGGCCGTCTTCCTCAGATTTACGCAAAATTTCTCCATTAATGACATAGCCGACACTCAGTTGTGGGCGTCTAATCACACATTCCTAACGCGATACCTATCGGTCGCTCTGGACAAGCCAAAGCGGACCTGTGTAGTATTACAGCAACGGGTTTAGTAGTCTATGTGCTAATTGTTTTTAAGTTTATTCTTCAGGCGAAAAAAGGGGGGGGAGGGGCGCATGTGCAAAATAACCCAAAGACCCACTAGAACCCTTCCGCCGGAGATTGTGATAAATCACGAGCTGTGATATGAATAGAACTGGTTATACAGTTTAATCAAATTATATTTTATTTTTAGAAATATATCATAGTTGCATCTAAGTATTATTAGCAGAATGTACAAACAGAAGTAAATTGTACAAATAATTTTAAGGCCAGAATATGATCCAAAGGATTAAGGTTCTAGAGTACAAGAATTTTCTCACTAAAACATGCCAGAGATCTCAAGTGAAGGTCCAGTCGTGTACAAGCAGATCTTCTTTGAAGTAACGCACTGCTTACCCCCTTTTATATTTTATATGTTGTATGTACACAATAAAAAACTTAAAATGTTATACGGATTCTCGGATACCTATGGTATTTAGGTTGGTGGTTTGATATTGTCACAAATGTCCCCCTCCAGTCTTATATATCAGGCATATCGTCAATGATGGAGGGGCCACTATTAAATTATAGGTTTGATTCCCGGAGGGAAGTAACGAAAACCTAATATTTAGTAGGGCCCCGTAATCATTGACGATGTTAGTGCCCTCCCTGTCATCCCCTTCCCATTCGCTTGATTTCTGAGTTCTATCTATCTATCTATTGCCTGACGCCGTGATCCCCGAAGGGGTGGCCACGAACGAACCGCCCCCATGCACCTCTGTCCCCAGTCAGTCGACGCCCCTCCCCCCAACCAGCACCGCCTTCGTTCATGTAGTTCCTCACTCCATCCTTCCACCTCATATTCGGTCTACCTCTCCCCCTCTGTCCCTCCACCTCGCTCTCGTACACCCTCTTAGTCATTCTCTCGCTTTCCATACGTTCCATATGGCCGAACCATCTCAAGTTGTTCCTTTTCACACTTTCCAGCACATCTACCTCCACACCACACCTCCTTCTTACTTCCTCATTAGTCTGTCTATCCCTCCATGTAACTCCGCACGCACTCCTTAAGTAATTCATTTCCACTGCTCTCACTCTTGGTCTGAGTCTCTCAACCAACGTCCATGCTTCGCTTCCGTAAGTCAGTGTCGGGATTACCACACTGTCATGCAAGGACTTCTTCACTTCCATACTGACCACCCTATTTCTTGTTACTGCTTTTAGCGTTCCTACAACCCTCTTCCCCTGTTGTACCCTCTCCCGCACCTCTTCATCCATAGTCCCATCTTTACTCAACACACTGCCCAGATACTTAAAAGAGTTGACGATCTCCATAGCCTGACCGTTCAGCTTCACCTCACACTCTGTGACTTCACCCCTTTCGAAGACCATAACCTTGCTCTTCCCCGTATTTACCTTCAAATTCCGTTTTTCGCACACTGTTCCAAACTCATTTACCAGACCCTGCAACTCCCATTCATTATCACTCATCAGAACTGTATCATCCGCAAACAGCAGTATAGGTAGCTTCCACTCAATTCCCTCCCTTTTCAGCGATACACCAACATCCACTGCTCTTGATAGTATTTCTTTCATAACTCCATCCATATATACAGTAAACAACCACGGGGACATCACACACCCCTGTTTCAAACCAACATTCAGGTCAAAGAACTCGCTCTGCTCACTCTCCACACGTACTGCCGCCTTTGCACCCTCATTTCTGAGTTGTATCGTCATATATCAGTGAAGTAAGTATGGCCGCTAGGGGGCCAGCGTCAGGAATCCACACGCAAGAAATACACGCAGTGGGTAGCTTGAGTATAGCAATTATTAAGTTAATTTTTATTTTATATTTTTTACGAAGTTTTTTCGTAGTGAGTACCCAATCATAGAGATGATTCCGTAAGAGAATACGCGTTGCACTTATGAGGTTAGTACTCCTGCCTCCCGCGCGATAGATTCAAACTAGCGACCGCGGTGTTTGATGGGAGACTATTATACTAATAGGCATATCGTCAATGATTACGGGGCCCTACTTAATATTATTGGCTTTGGCCATCCACCTGGCCTGATGGAGGGCTCATGGAGCCCTAAAGCGGATCCCACGAGGAGGAATCCCACCAAGGAAGATGATCGATAGCTCCAGGAGGTCTTGATAGTCGTCCCTAGGCTGTTGGATCATAAGTTGCAAACTTAATGGTCTCATCTGCAATCTCCTGCAACCAGGGATCTGGGTTAGTGTCCAATGACATTGAAGAGATAATTTGGTTTATTAACCCCCATTTCTGTTGTAAACGTTTGAACATCAGGATATCAGAACATGTTGACGATCGGCTGCTTCCAACACAATCTCAAAGATGTGATGTCGACAGGCTAAAATCGCTAAATGTAAAAGTTCCTTCTCCATCTTCTGTTCCAATTGAGTACAAGCTCCATTTACTTCACCTGTAGTGTATTGGCTGCTGTTGTGTCGAAACACATCGCAATATCACAGCCTTTTACCAACCATTCTTCAATGGACTCATTGACAGCATTTCCTATAGACTTTCCAGTACCAGATGATAGTTTTGGGACCCTGAGGAGCTGGGTTGCATCACCTGCTGAAAGCAGGATTGGAAGACGATCAACAACATCCTTTCCCATAATGTCTGTCATCATCTTGCCATCCCAGTGGATGACAAGTGGCGCCATGGGGGAAAACTTCTCTTTGATGATAGCTGCACTGTTCTTCCGGTGCTGGATTTGATGGCGACGATTTTAGGACCGACTGATGATCATTGGTGCGATCTCATGGCCCAAGATTTGAGCTGTAGATGCCAGGATGTACACCGCATTCCGATTAGAGACCTTGGTCCGATCAAGTATTGCAGAGACATTTTGATCGACTACTCGCTTTCGTCGGAGCTTTGGAGGCAGTACCAAAGAAGTTGATGGTCCTTGTGATCCCTTACATATCCAGGCTTCATCTACTAAGTATTCTTTAATTACCAAAAGATGAGGATGCCAGATCAATACGTTCCTTCCATTTCTTGATCTTTTCGAGCAAGACACCGCTTGGTTGCTTTAACTAGTCGATTGGCCTTCTTCACCTCCTTATTTGCAAGGTAATAATCAACTGAGCCCATGGAACCAGGTTTCCCTTGCGTTCGTTGCTCTTGAAGGAATAACTTGTCTTCTTCGATCATTATGAAATCCATGGCATTGTTGTGGACAATGTCAAAAAGCCAAGCGAGATAAGAGCTGAAGATCTTCTCTTTCTGTTCAAGGCTTGCTGACCTCTTGGTTGCATTATTTTGACTTTTCTTTAATTTTTTCCACTCTTCATAGATCTTGACCAATGCGTCAATCACATGTTTCCTCAGTCTTGTGGGAATGCATGCTTTCTCCAAAAAGGCCATCACTGCATCAGTAGTTAGAGCAGCACTTTTCTTCAGTTTTTTTCTCCGTCAAATGGTAATGAATAAATATGGATAAGGCCTCTCTCTTACAAGCAAACTTCGCTCCCAAGAGTTCAATAATTTGGGTTTACATATGAATAGTGATGTATTAATGATATCTTATTGCTTATATCTACCTCAGTTATGATGTAATACGATATCCCAGTATGAGCAGTAGGTGATATCTGCAAGAGTGCATGTTGTCGTTGTCGCCACAATCCAGTCTTAGTTAACTGGGGGCAGTAGCCTATTCATTAGCAAAGCAAACCGGACTTGATAGCTTGAAAAATTTGTTTATATAAATTTTAACGTGTTCTATACGATGTCTCACCATACTGTGGTACATTATCACCACATTTTTGGAACACTTTTCTATATGCTAACATGAATACTACTTAAGACACAATTTTCATATGAGGGTGAAACATACATACTCGGTAGCGACCTTCAAATGTCCTTCAATTGAGTTAATTTTTTCTACTGAATTTTTGTCTCACTATATGTAATATTTAGGGGAGGTGCCACATTTAAAAATCTGAACATAATTTTTTGGACCACCCTAATATATATATATATATATATATATGTTTTTTTTATGTGAATGAGGGAGGCAAAAGGCATAGCTGCCTGCAGCGAGTGCCTCCCCCAGTTTTGAAAGAGTGACAGGGCCAAAATCAAGGGACGTTCGAGCCAAAATGCCTGGACACACGGTGTTTGAAGCAATTTAAGTCATAGGAAGAGGGAAAGACTGATTCTGGGAGAGAGTTCCAGAGCTCAGCTGTTGTAAATAAGAAAGTCTGAGAATAGCATTTCACTCTTGGGTTGAAGAGTTGCACAGAGTAGGTGGGATTGTGTTGCAAGGTGGGTACTACGTACCCTACGTAGAGGAGGTGGTATACATTGGAAAAGCTCCGGGGAACACTGATTATTGTAGTAGTGATAGAATACCGAGAGAGATGCAACATTGCGGCGAAGAGTACAAAGGAGTACAAAAGAAATCAAGCAGCATCAGGTCTAGTAACCCTTCTAGGCTGCTTGTCCTCCAAAACACTGAGGATCAAGTGTCCAAACAGTGGTTTAGAGTGGGTAAGGGAACATTGGAAAGGGAATTACTGCCCTGGAACTATTGTCTGTGGCAGGATTAGCAAGTTAGTATGGGACAGATGGGTTAGTAACATAACAGTTAGAAGTGTTCTTTCGTATATCTGGGAAAAAGAGAGTAGCATCTTAGTATTATATATACGCAATAATCCTTAATGAATTTGAGGGGGAAATAAAATATATTTATTTATTTACAAACGCAGTCAGTCGCGGGTTTGATGCAAGATATTTGTCTATGTAAAGTTTAAAGGAATCAACGGTGCTGCAGTCTATAACGTCTCGTGGAAGCCCATACCACAAGTTGACAACTCGATTGAAGAAGAAATTCTTTGATTCGTGCGAGTTAAAAGATTTACCAATATTTTTGCAACCTTTTCCCCGCGTGTAATTAGATTGGTCGATAGTAAAGTACTTACTACAGTTCATATTGTCGATGCCTTTGATGATTTTGAACACTTGAATTAAGTCGCCTCTTAATCTGCGCTGAGTTAAAGGAAATATATTTAATTCTTCAAGACGCTCATCGTATGGTTTGTTCTTTAGGCTAGGTATCATTTTGGTAACTCTACATCGAACTCGTTCTAGCTTGTCTATATCTTTTTGGTAATGAGGGCACCAGGATTGAATGCAGTATTCCAGAAGAGGACGGACTAAAGAAATGTAAAGAGTTAGGATAACTTCTTTGGATTAATGCTCAAATGACCTGCCTATAAAGCCAAATATTTTGTTTGCCTTCTTAACACCTTACGAGCGGCCTATGCGGTTTATTTATATGTACCGCACAGCGGGGTGTTTTTAGCCAAAATAGGGCTGTTTACGTGATCATTTTCATGACTAAATAAGACCCAGAACGTAAAACAAGTACCTATCCCTGAAAGGGCATAAACAAAGCTTTCGAATGACACCATAACGATCCTTGTATGATGGATAGTTTTCTTGCAATAACCGTGCAACGCGAGTGCAAAAAGCAGGTAATTCGGTACTTTCGGTACATAATTGAGTATGTAGCGAGGGAGGAGGGAGCTGAGATTTGTGTCAGTAGGTTCGCCGCGGTGGTCTGGAGCAGTCATACGCTCGCTAGTCTCCTGCCACCACTTGTCTCTCTCTCTCAGCCACATTACGTGCTGAAATTGCCACTCGACCTATGTCGAGCGCCGCCACATAGTCCAGCTTTTTTTAACTCGACTTATGTTGCTC
Organism: Paralithodes platypus; assembly: GCA_032716605.1. NCBI lineage: Eukaryota > Metazoa > Arthropoda > Malacostraca > Decapoda > Lithodidae > Paralithodes > Paralithodes platypus. The sequence goes on along the minus strand of CM064498.1, from coordinate 61,755,128 downwards.
GCCGCTAATTAAGGGTTAACAACTTCGGAACATTGTTGACTCGGTTTTTAGGTTACTCGATATTGTTACTCCCAGATCGGTTTCTCTGTTTACAAACTTAAGCTGAGTGCCATTCATCGAATAGTTTGCTTTCTCATTTTGGTATCCGATATGTAGTACTTTAAATTTATCCGCATTGAAACTCAGTTGCCAAATTTGGGCCCAACATGATAACTTATCTAGATTGTTTTGCATATCGTCAACTTGTTCTTTTGAGAGTACGCTATTTGCAATTTTTGTATTGTCAGCAAACTTTGAGATTGTACAGGTGAGACCCTCATCTATGTCGTTGATGTAAATTAGAAAGAGAATTGGTCCTAGTACCGATCCCTGGGGTACCCCGTTACTTACATGGGTCCACTTAGATGCCTTACCGTTTATGACTACTCTTTACTTTCTGTCGCTGAGCCAATTTTCTATCCATTTCAACACACTGAGGAACTTTGTCAAAGGCCTTTTGAAAATCAAGGTATATACAGCTTTCCTCTCATCATAGAAGTTGAGGATATCGTGGAAGAAGTCTAAGAGGTTTGTTAACCCTTCCAGCCCGGGCAACCTTATATAAGGACCATGGGCAGAACCCCGGGTGTCCTTATATAGTCCGTAAACTTGAAAGCCTATTCAGCTTGTTTTGAAAGCCGCGCGTCCGACGTATGTAAACAAAGCCTGTCGGAAGCAACGCACGTACCTCTGGCAGCAAGCAGACGTCGGAGCTGTGTTGTTGTGTGTCAGCAAAGACAGATTCAGTCTTGAAAAGTGTGTCACATTGCTAAAATCGCGGCAAAATGCACGCCACGGAAATCGTCATCACAACTGAACCAGTCGGCTTAGAGAGCTCTACGCAACGCCAGTCTACAGATTGGAAACCACAGTACGTTTAGACATGCCTGGGAATTTTCTAGCTGTTAAAATAACAAAGATATGGTAGCCTAGGCGTTGACATTTTTCGGCCATATCGCCCGGCTCTCAACAATGTCCTTAGGACGGCGAGCCCGGGCGGGAAGAGTTAAGCAGGAACGTTTGTTACGAAAGACGTGTTGAGTAACTTTAAGTATGTTTTTCTCCTCGAAGTGATTTATGAGTTTGTCTCTTATGAGTGTTTCTAGCATTTTACAGACAACTGAGGTTAAGCTAATTGGACGATAGTTACTGAGTAGGGATTTGCTTCCTTCTTTTATTCTCGGTGTTATGTTAGCTTGCTTCCACTGATCAGGCATAGTTCCAGACTGCAAGGATTTATTGAATAGCAATGTCAGTGGTTTGGAGAGCTCATCCTTAGCTTCCTTTAGAACTCTAGGTGAGATTGTATCAGGTCCAGGCATATTATTTACTTTGAGTTTATCTAAACATTTCAATACTTCTCTCTCTGTAATGGTGATATTGCTTAGAACATTATAATTATGAATTTGAATCAGCGATGCTGTAGGGATATCACTGAGGTCTTCTGTTGTAAAAACTGATGCAAGGAAGGTATTGAGGGCATTATACTCATTTGTACTTCGTCTTTGGTGTATTCTCAATTTTCATCAACTAACGGTCCAACAGTTGAAGTAACTACTTTTTTTCTTTCTGATATAACTATAGAATTCTTTCGGGTTTGATTTACTTTCATTCGCAACATGTAACTCCAGTGTTATTGATTTGCAACATGTTACTTTGCTTATGAGAGAGAGAGATTGCAGAGAGTTGGTGAGTGGACGGGAGTTAATGATACGAAAGGCTTTCCTTTCTACTTTGTCTAGGAGGGCGGTGGGAGAGGATCCTCCCCACACATGTGAACAATACTCAATACAAGGACGCACTGTGCCCCTGTACAGAGCAAGAAACTGCGCAGGGGTAAAGAACCCCTTGAGGTGGTTGAGCAACATGTAACTCCAGTGTTACTGATTTGAAACATGCTACTTTGCTTATGAGAGAGAGAGAGAGATTGCAGAGAGTTGGAGAGTGGACGGGAGTTAATGATACAAAAGGCTTTCCTTCTACTTTGTCTAGGAGTGTGGTGTGAGAGGATCCTCCCCACACATGTGAACAATACTCAATACAAGGACGCACTATGCCCCTGTACAGAGCAAGAAGCTGCGCAGGGGTAAAGAACCCCTTGAGGTGGTTGAGCACACCCAACTTCTGGGAGGGTGCGTTAGCAAGACTGGTAATATGGTCCTTCCAAGTGAGAGCAAAAGAAAAAGAGACACCGAGAATATTGAGAGAAGATGAAGGATTGATTTTTGTATTGTTGAAGAATAAGGGATAGTCCTCTGGAGGTTCCTGACTGGTAGTAAGGTGGATAAATTGGGTCCTGGAAGCATTAAATGTAACAAGGTTTTCTCTACCCCAATTGGAAATAGTAGCTAGATCAGAAGAGAAGTGTTTTATGGCTTCATTAAGTTTGATTTTGAGGGACTGCTGGCTGGGGCATTCTGGAAAACTAATTGAGTAGTGTAAGGTAGAGTCATCTGCATGTGAATGGATGGGACTGGATGTACAGTTGACAAGATCATTTATGAAAATTAGAAAGAGAATAGGAGATAGGACAGAACCCTGAGGAACACCGGAGTTGATAGTATGAGGAAGTGAGCAATGACCGTCCACAACCGCAGCTATGGAATGGATGGAGAGGAAATTAGAGACCAAGGCACATATGGAGGGATAGAAACCGAAGGAGGGTAGTAAGGAAATTAAAGATTTGTGCCAGACTCTATCGAAGGCCTTCGATATATCTAGTGCAACAGAAAAAGTCTCACCGAAGTCCCGAAAGATGGATGACCAAGAGTTAGTAAGATATGAAAGAAGATCACCAGTAGAGCGACCTTTAACCCTGGAACGGCGAGAACACTCTTAAGAGGTTTTGGTGGGCAAGGGAGAGGAGCCTCTTAAGAGGTAAGGCCTAAAAGAAACCTTTTAAAAGGCCCCAATAGCACTTAAAACAAGTGAAATGGTCATTAAGTGAGATAATTCCCCTCCATACCTCCTATCACTCCTCAACATCTGTTAAAATCCCCTCCTTCCTCCCCCTCCCCCCCCCCTTTAATTATCACCTATGTTCCCTGTTATTCCCTTATTCATTGTTATATTTTTGTGTCAACATCTCCAAGCCGGTTCTATGGTGGCGTCATGTGACTAGCGAGTGTGTTGCATAAGGTAGGGTGTTGGTGAATGAGTCAGTCAAGCTTCAGGCCTCGCAAAGGGAGGGTCTGCCTCGCTTTGCTCCACAATTCATGAATGGACCAGCCGACTATAATTCGCGATTTTGACCATCCAAACACTATTCCCACTTGTTTTATTGTTGTTACATGGTACTATCTTCATATTAAACATAAAATAGGCGCATATGAATAAGTATTAACGATATTTATCGTAGAATGACAATTTTAGGTGGGAATGGGGCCTAATATTGTTGCCTGGCGGTAGGGTGTTCACTACATATAGATCGCGCGTAATGGGTTAAGGAAGCCATACTGGCGATCTGAGCGGAGATTATGAGAAGAGAAATGCTTAAGAAATTTGGAAGCAGGAATAGTTTCAAAAACTTTAGATATAAAAGAGATAAGAGGAATTGGACGATAGTTCGAGGGTTGAGAGCGGTCACCCTTCTTTGGGATATGTTGAATGAGAGCAAACTTCCAGCAAGAAGGGAAGACGGTAGAGGAGAGACAGAGACGAAAGAGTTTGCCTAGGCAGGGGGTCAGCGCGGAAGCACAGTTTTTTAATACAACAGGAGGAACACCGTCCGGACTGTACGCCTTCTTAGTATTAAGCCCAGAGAGGGTAGAAAGTACATCTTTAGAAGAGATTAGGATATTAGGCATAAGTAGGAGAGAGGGGGTGGAGAGGGAGGAATAGCACCGGAATTATCCAAGGTGGAGTTTCTAGCAAAAGTTTGAGCGAAGAGTTCAGCTTTGTCAGAGGAAGAAGTGATGGTTGTGCCATCAGCATGGAAAAGGGGAGGGAAAGACGAGGAAGAAAATTTGTTGGAGAGGTTTTTCGCTAGATGCCAGAAAGCTTGGGCAGAGCTAGAGTTGGATAGTTCAGTGCATTTATTATTGATGAAAGAGTACTTGGCAACTCGAAGAACAGATTTGGCTTGATTCCAGGCAGAAGCATAGGAAGAATGAGATTCTTGAGTTTTAAGGTGTCGGTACCGTTTGAAAGCTTCCTCCTTGTTGTGGACAGCAGTAGAACAAGCGTGAGTAAACCAAGATTTTTTTGTATTAGACTGCGAGAAAGAAAATGGAATGTATGCTTCCATGCCCGAGAGGATTACCTCGGTAATACGTTCAGCACTCTCCGAGGGTATCAGCCACGGAAGCAGAAGTCATTCCATGGGAAATCAAAGAAGTACTGCTGGACAGCCTCCCAGTTGGCAGTGCCAGTCGGCTGTTGGCAGTTGGCAGTCGGCAGTTGGCGGCGCTTGTGGCACAAACGCCCCGCCAGATGGGAGGATCGGGTGGCCGTACTGAAGAGATAGGACAGGTAACAGAGATAAGTTTATGGTCGGAGGAGCCCAAAGGAGAGAAAAGATTGACAGTATAAGAAGAATGGTTAGAAGTCAGAAATAAGTCAAGAATGTTGGGCCGATCTCCTTAGTGATCCGGGATACGGGTGGGTTGCTGGACCAGCTGCTCTAGGTAATTTATGATAGAAAAGACGTAGGCTTGTTCACCAAGTTGGTCAGTAGTGTGAGAGGAGAGCCATTGGCGGTGGTGAACGTTGAAATCTCCTAAGGTGGAGATTTCAGAGAAGGGAGAGATGGATAAAATGTGTTCCACTGTAGAGTTTAAATACCGGTAGTCAAAGAATTTGGGAAAGTCGGTAGAGTTAGGGGAAAGATAGACAGCACAGAAATATTTAGTATGAGAATGACAGGAAAGTTTGAGCCATAAAGTTGAGAATTCAGAGGAGCCGAAATCGGGAACACGAGAGCAAGTGAGTTTGATGTGCACGTATGCAAAACATCCGCCTTTGGCTTTGAAATTAGGATGGAGAAAGTAGGAGGATACAGAGAAGGGGCTGCTGGAAATTGTCTCAGATACCTGGCTTTCGGTGAGGAAAAGAAGATCAGGTTTGTAGGAGGAGAGATGGTGTTCGACGGAGTGAAAATAAGAGGATAGTCCGCAAATATTGCAAAAGTTTATAGTAAGAGTGACAGGCCGTGGTCCAGAGCATTTAGAGGGGTCGTCAGGGGAAGGTCGGGCAGGTGTGTGGGCATTTATGCCCCCCCCCCCCCCCCCCTCCATCATAAGATGGAGGCCCCCTTACCGCCAGGGGAGAATATATATATATATATATATATATATATATATATATATAGAGAGAGAGAGAGAGAGAGAGAGAGAGAGAGAGAGAGAGGAAAAGGATGACAAGCGTTGCAACAAAGAGCATCTTTATTTTTTCAGACGTTTCGACACATAACTTAGGTCATCATCAGTGATCTAAAAACAAGAAAAAACCTACATTACACTCGTATATCTATAGATAAGCAAAATTGTGGGAGATTTGTAAACTGAGACTATAAAACTTTAATATTGAAAGTAAATTATAGTGGAAGGATAAACTTGCAATATTTAAAAGGCAATGTAGTACAGAATGCCAGAAAACAAACAAAAATAGCCATAACTTTATATATTAAAGGAGTAAAAGTGGGTAATTCTTCTATGCTCACAAGTTACTGAACAAAGCTTAGAAGAACAGCCGACTGATAATTATTGAGGGAGGGTTTATTTTTATAAATGTGGAGAGACTCTAGCATCCTTAGATTTTCAGTATTAATAGAATCAATAACAGTGAAGTCACGGGGGTTAACAGAAACTTTACAATCGTAGCAATGTTCTCTTACACTTGAGTGAGGAGGCTTGCTGATAGGGAGACCCGTCCTGCTCGATTAACCCTTAATATGTTCATCGATCCTAAACTTGAAAGCTCTAAAAGTGCTTCCAATATACCCTGTCTGGCAACTAGGGCACTGAAATTTATAGATGATTGATGCACGCAGGGGTGTGGGCAGACGGTCCTTAAAACAAAAATATGAACCTAACTTAAAATCATTCATATGAACGAACCTGAACTGGATTTGATGGTAGAATTTAGCAAGTTGATCAATAAGTGAACTTTCTAGTTTATCAGAAACTTTACCAAGAAAGGGTAATTTAATGTATATTTCCTCCTTACTCACAGTGTGTACAGCTTGTTTAGATTGATAAATATTAGCTAAGAAATTCCTTACATATTTGTAAAAAAATAGTGGTTCATCCCCTGCGATATTGTATGGCTTGCCGAAGTTTCACAATGCTAGTGTTCCCCTTAGACCTATTTTGGCGGCCTATAATACGGCCTCACATAAATTAAGCAAATGTTTTCGTTTCCATTCTCTCTGCTTTTACACAAAATGAATATACAGTGTTACGACTGGGGTTCAAATATATCAGGGCTCTTATTCATTGGACTAGTAATGGCATAAATGCTACAACGGAAAGCGCTAGATCCAACCTCTGATGTATATTCCTAGTGAACAAAGAACACAAATACTCTACAGAGTTCTATATGCAATAATAGGCTATCAAACTCTCAATAAATGTGCATCTACTCTAGGCTTAATGTTATGTGAAAACAGCCTATTACTACCTTTAACCGAAGGTGTTTGGTTATGGTATGCAAAGTAAGGTGGTAAGAGAAGTTACAGCTTACGTTACTTTAATCAATAAATGTCAGGCACTCCTGCATGAAATAAAGTGCACTAAAGTCCTTCAACACTAACAAGGAATCTTCTTTAAATGTTAGATGCTATAAAGATGCTCGTATCGGAAATGGAACCCAAAAAGGCAGGCAGCGGAACAATGCTCGTGCAGGCTATGCACACAAAAAGGCAGAATATATAATGCCGTCGGAGCCAAGAATATCCTAAACACTACAACAATAATAATCGCCACGACAATGCAGTATTCCTATCAACAAAAAGAGCCTAAGTCGTTTGTGTCTCAATACATCAAACTAGGCTGCGAAATGCTTGTGTAATAATAAATGGGTATGCATAAAAAGAGTACTTGGTTTAATATACTTAATGTCTACTATGATTGATAAAGTCTAGCTAGAGTCAATGATACAAGATACTGGTGCGCATGGCATGCTGCATAGCCTAGTGCAAATCTCAAGTCTGTGTGTCAAATATTACGTTATAATGAAGGGTAGCTCTCTTGAGAAACCTTAATACCGAAGTATTAAGCGTTCTCCTGGCGTACCTCAAAGACAAACAATCGAGACTAGAACAGTGCAGAATGGTATAGGCAAAAAGCCCTCATTCGTGCATGCTCTACTCTCAATGGCACACAGACTAGAATTTACTCAATCAACTCCAGTTCTCAGGTATGTCGTGCAGCTTTTAACTAAAGCCAGCACCCATAGGAAACAATACCTTATAATATCAGACTCCTAGTCTAGCATTATCTAATCCAGCAGAACACTAATAATTAAAGGAAGCAGTACTATGAAACCCAACCAATGCTTCGTGATTCACTTATCTTAACGACTAACATACAGGGGTTATATCAGACCTTAACGCACAATACAACTGGCCAGCATGAAGCTGATTTTGCAGAGTTAACCAGAGGGGGTATAATATTAATAAAAAGGTGGTGAAAGATATGAAAAAGAGAGGTAGGCAGAGGAAAAGATTCTCAGGTGCGGAGCGGGGGGACAGATAGCAAGGGAAAAAAGATGGATGCGTTCTAGAAACCAGATCTGAGGGAGAGAGTGGCGAGGAACTGTATATATACTCGCACTAGCTCGAGGCGCGTGGGAAAAAAGCGGTTACAAGTCCTCTAGCCACTAGCAAGGGAGCTAACAGCATGGCAAGGACCTCTCTCACCCAACCCCCATGAACGAGGCAGCCAGCCGTGACGTCATCGAGCGGGACAAAAACACTGCTCGCTCCCTCTCACTCTGTTCTACTCTCTCTCTCTCTCCCAGATCCCATCATTACTAGTTAATGATAAAACATATACTTTACAATTAAATATATAAAGCCTTGACATGGGTGAAAACAAAGAGCCTTTCTGGACTGCCCCTGACACAAGCTTTCATATGAAATAAAACACACTCTAATACATAAACTGTAGCCCCATCCACTGCCCTGGCGATCCTAGCGAGTCACTGTAGGACAAGCCATGCGGTTCTAACGGAGTGGTTAACGTCACAACAGTAAAAAGTTTGTATGAACTGTTTGATTCCCTCTCTGGGTTCAGATTACCCCGCTCTGCCCACCTTTGTAGCTTCGATATTGTTTCTCTAGTTACTATTGTTCCAGTTAGCGAAACCATTGATTTATGTATTGATCTTGTGTTCAGTGGTACCAAAATGTTCATGGGCATGAGTAAATCCTTGTTTTAAACTCGTATATCTGCATGTGTAAAAGATTGTCACTTTATCTTTAATAATGAAGTATTTAAACAAATGTACGGGGTTGCAATGGGTGCGCCTGTAGGGCCCACTTTTGCTAATATATTCTTTGCCACTGGGAAAAGAAGTGGTTAGATAGTTGTCCCTCTGTCTTTAAGCCCACTTTGGGGTACCATAGGTTTGTCGACGACACTCTTTTGGTATATACAGAAAATAGTCATGCTCTTCTGTTTTTAAATTATCTAAATGCACACCATAAGAATATTAAATTTACTATGGAGAATGAGGTCGATGGTAAATTGCCCTTTATTGATTTGCTGTTATGCAGGATAATAGATAGTTTGATGATCTCTATTTATAGGAAGCCCACTTTTTCATGCCTAGGCACTAGCTTTTTCAGTTATTGTTGTCTGAGATTTAAGATAAACTCCATTAAAACCCTCCTCCACAGAGCCTATAAATTTAATTCAACTTATATTAGGTTTCATGAAGAGGTCAACTTTTTAAGGAATTATTTTGTTAACAATGGATTTACCTCTACTTTTTGTACATACATGCAAGGAGTTTCTTAGCTAATATTTATCAATCTAAACAAGCTGTGTACACTGTGAGTAAGGAGGAAATATACATTAAATTACCCTTTCTTGGTAAAGGTTCTGATCAACTAGAAAATTCACTTATTGATCAACTTGCTAAATTCTACCCTCACATCCGTATAGTGTCTCTCTACATATACATAAATAAACCCTCCCTCAATAATTATCAGTCCGCTGTTCTTCTAAGCATTGTACAGTAACTTGTGAGCATAGAAGAATTACCCCTTTTTACTCTTTTAATATATAAAGTTATGGCTATTTTTTTTTTTCTGGCATTCTGTAGTACATTGCCTTTTAAATATTGCAAGTTTATCCTTCCACTATAATTTACTTTCAATATTAAAGTTTTATAGTCTTAGTTTACAAATCTCCCACAATTTTGCTTATCTATAGATATACGAGTGTAATGTAGGTTTTTTCTTGTTTTTAGATCACTGATGATGACATAAGTTATGTGTCGAAACGTCTGGAAAATAAAGATGCCGTTTGTTGCAATGCTTGTCATCCTTTTCCTCTACAGTGTTCGGTTCCCCAGGAACAAACCTATCTCTCATATACTGTATATATATATTGAAAGGCATACCGGCCCTTGGCCAGCGCCAAGATGTCAGGACATCACTTGTGTGAGCAGTATATCATCTATGTGCTTTTAACCCATAATTAGCGGCGAGCAACATAAGTCGAGTTAAATAAAGCTGGACTATGTGGCGGCGCTCGACATAACTCGAGTGGCAATTTCAGCACGTAATGTGGCTGAGAGAGAGAGACAAGTGGTGGCAGGAGACTAGCGAGCGTATGACTGCTCCAGACCACCGCGGCGAACCTACTGACACAAATCTCAGCTCCCTCCTCCCTCTCTCACTCGCTACATACTCAATTATGTACCGAAAGTACCGAATTACCTGCTTTTTGCACTCGCGTTGCACGGTTATTGCAAGAAAACTATCCATCATACAAGGATCGTTATGGTGTCATTCGAAAGCTCTGTTTATGCCCTTTCAGGGATAGGTACTTGTTTTACGTTCTGGGTCTTATTTAGGCATGAAAATGATCACGTAAACAGCCCTATTTTGGCTAAAAACACCCCGCTGTGCGGTACACATAAATAAACCGCATAGGCCGCTCGTAAGGTGTTAAAGGTTGAAAAACAGTTAATTATTTATATAGGGACACTACTACTGTAAAAGACAAGGAGTGTGGAAGTCTCCCTATAGAGGACCCAACTAACGGTTCTAAGAGGGACGGGTTTTTGCCAAATATTGCATCATCTTATTTATATCAGTCCATAGACTATTAATGTGTCCAGGATTACAATCAGTGTAATTTTACAAGTGGCATGATGTATTTAAGAAACTTTATGATGGGCAAATGAGATTATATTATGTTAGAACTTTATAATCAAGTCGAGGGTTTACAAGACTTGATAAGTGATATTATCTGTGCTTATATGAATACCTCGCATTGTCCGAGGATGCCTTGTGAAATAGATTGTGTGGGCGGTGTCTATCTATCGAGTGAGGGTCTTGTGATTGGGATATTCACCCTCAAATGTATATATGGGACCAATAACTGTGTTTTGTCATCTTGGACATTTTGAATGTGAGGAGTGCCCCTCAGTGAGCATAAGGCCCAACCCGTATATATACTCCCTCGCCGGGACCCAGAAGGGGAAGACGAGGGCTAGGTGTGGCAGGTTGAGGGCGACTGCTGGTGTTGCAGGCGTGTGTGTGTATACGCGATCCCTCAGACAGAGACGAGTGGTGACAGCTGATGGTAGAGGAGGGCTGCTCCTGGCATCTTGAACTACAGACACGATTGTGTGTGTGAGTATTTGTGTGTTGATACGGAGCCTTGCTATTCTCAATAGATACATTTTTGCAGTGATCTCTTTTATTGATTTATATTCATGCATGTTGATTGACCTTTTGATCAAAGATATAATTATATATTATATCTCTGATAAACTGGGTTATATATTTCATATGTGTGCATTTGTTAGGATGTTCATATTGGGTATTTGTGTGATTTAACATTCCAGTGAAATAGCTTGCTTAAAGAATGCTTGATTAATGACTCGGTAGCCTATTATTTGCACATTAAGAACCACCTGGGCTGACATTGGCATACAGATATCCCATATTATTTTGACGATATCCCAGTGGGACATTTATATTTCCCATATTGTTTTGACTATGTCCCAGTGGGACATTTATATTTTGTTGGCTTAATTAAGCACCCGATATTTGAAGTCATTTGAGTCAAAATGTTCCTTTAATTCTCAATCAAATTCACTGTATTTATTATTGCCTGCTTAAGTGAGGAGTCTTGATACTTTATGAGAGTAATTTATCAATGTGTTTCTTTGATAGTTATTGAAGTTCATTTCTGGTATTTTTGAGAAGTCTGCTTAGCCTAACTCATTTCGTCTTGAGGAGTGCCTATATAATTTACTTCACAGTAGGCTATTGTACAGTGACAGAAGTGAATTATAATATGATATGAATCCATTGACACTGTATCAATATGATTTCCTTCCATGTGATAGCAGTGTAGATTTACATGAATTGGGATATTAACCCTACCTGTCTTCTGAAGTAGTCAGATTCGCGTTGTTGTGTCCGAGGCCTATTTAGACTTTGTATGAGTTCTGAAGAGAATTCGTAATATATATATATATATATATATATACTGTATATATATACAGTTTATACAGTATATATATTTTGTTTTCCCTATATGAGTGAGGGAGACAAAAGGCAGAACTGCCTGTAGCGAGTGCCTCCCCAGAGTTGAAAGAGTGACAGGGCAAAAATCAAAGGGACATTCGAGCCAAAATGCCTGGACTCACGGAGTTTGAAGCAATTCAAGTCATAGGAAGGAGTGAAGTCTGATTCTGGGAGAGAGTTCCAGAGCTCAGCTGTTGAATAGAAGAAAGACTGAGAGTAACGTTTCACTCTTGGGTTGGAGAGTTGCACAGAGTAGGGATGGGATTGTGCTGCCCACGTATCCTACGTAGAGGAGGTGGTATACACTCGGAGAGCTCTAAGGAACACTGCTTTGTAGTAGCGATAGAGATGCAACATTGCGGCGAAGAGAGAAAAAATTGCAGAGAGTTGGTGAGTGGACGGGAGTTAATTATATATTGTACATCAGCAACTGATAAGACAGGAATATGAATTAATTTAATCACATTTGTGTCTCGATATACGAGGTGATATAATTGTACAGTTACCCACACGTCCGACTGGTAGGTAGGCAGCCTTTAGTTTTCTATTTTAGCTTCTGAGTAATTAATGGAAAAGTTTCTTTAACTGTCTTAAACTATTATTTCCATTGTTAAAGTCTTCATTATTGTTTTGTTTCTATACTTAAATACAAGATAGAAACAACATAATTTAAATTAGCTCTGTGCCAAGTGGACAACTGTACGTCCCAGGAAAGGGCTGTCTCCCCCTACTACCTTCATTTGAGGAAATATAACTATTTGAGAAGATGGAATGTGTTGCTTAGTAAAATAAACAAATATAGCATATTCAATGAACTAATTGAAATACTGCAAATATTATTATGCTTAACATAGCTCTTAACACCATTAACCCCCTAAATTTAATGAAAGCATTCAATCCTCACAGGATTGGAACCCAGGAAATCACATACATAAATTACAACCTTTAACCATAGCAAGCTGTAGACTACTTAGCATGACTAAATTATCACATTACCTCCAATTGGACATTGTTCTTATTACTGAACTGTTCCATAGTAAAGCCGACCTACTGTAGGTCCAAGGCTAGGTCACCTACCCCTCATAGTTGCTTTGCATTCCTCGCAATTATTAATTTCTGAATATTGAAGCTGACCGATTCAACCCTTGCTCTCTCGCTCTCTCGCTCTCTCTCTCTCTCTCTCTTTCTGCTAACCCCGCTGAAAAGAAATGAATATTCATAGTTTGAGTCACGTAAATCCAGCACCAGGGTTTTCCTCCCACCAGTAACAACGAAATAGATTTTTGAAACACTAAAAAAAATCAAAATAGCGAAGGTAGGAAGGGACCCAAATATTAGTAGTCCACGGGTCAGGTGGATAAAAAACTAAGTTGAGGTTAGTTTAAGTTTGCTTTTGCAATATTTCTGAAATGTATACATATAAACAAAGTTATTTAGCAAGTTGATGTTGTGTCCCGTTAGCACACATACCTTTCTCTTGATAATAATGAGATGAGAGTTGCCGAAACAGGACCCAAATAGAGTAAAAAGGTGACTGGCTTTGGAGAGTATGTTAACTTATACAGTACATAATAATCTACACCTACACCGCTCGGATAAAACAAATAATAGAGAGATGGCATAATATAAGCTAAACAATCATATGCTATTAGATTAAAAAAAATAAAAAAATAAAAAAAATAAACGTCAAATAGGTAGTCCAGCAATCGCGAACCCTAACATCTTTAATATTAGAGCTAGATTACTCCACTTGTTAGTGAGTTATAGAGGTTATTGTGAAGAGTTTGGCCTACTTATTTAGCGGATATAGTTACTTTCCCCACACCTAATTTACATACTAGGAAACAATGTGTGTTTGCCTTGACCAGTGTATAGAATGTTTACATTGCCTTATTGTCTTGGATGGTCCCTGATGTTGATGTGTTGAGTCAGTCAATCAGTTAGTCAGCAACTTTATTGGTCTGACTGTAGGGCCGGCCTGTCACCCACGGCAGGAGTCAACACTTGGCTGGTCGTCTGCAAATATATAGAACATATGGACATAAAACAAAATAAATAAAGGGCATTATTTGAGTGGATATTATTATTATTATGAGGGGTTCGAGCCCTTCGGGGAAACCCTATTGTAATCATTAAATCTTCTTATTCTTCCAAATTATTTTCCCACGCCGGTTTTTACGCATTAACTCCAGAACCGCTTTTTGGATCGGGATCAAACTTTCACACAAGGTGCGTTTTTGTATTGGGCTACTTTTAATATGCTAAACATCCGAAATGGCGGCCAAACAGGTCCGTGGCAGCCAATTTCCCGAAAAATTTGAAACCTAAATACCGTCTCTCCCACTAAAGGAAATGATTGCGCTTTGGCATATGGACTCCACTACTAATGTTCCGCAAATGTTATGGAAAAGGTTTTTCTTTGCACATGTTTTTTTTTCGGCAATCTTGAAGAAACCTCGAAATACACTTAAAAATCCACATCTTGAAAACTATGCAGATGATCAAAGCCATGTTTGCGTAGATGGGTGAGGCTCGCAATTCCGAACATTTTGGTACCAAAAGAAGAAATTGGTGGAATAGTTAGTCCGCAGCATTGAAAACTGTCTATTCTTAAATTACTTTAAAACCGTATTTGGTACCCACACGTTACCAGTCTTCAGTCTATAGGCTTCCACGCATCCCCTAGTTTGGCTTAATAACATAATGGATTAATCATTCAGATCCATAAATTGTTTTAAATTTAACTCTCTCAAAATACTTTGAGTCCCTACGAATTCCACCAATTATTTAGCCAACATACCTATAAATACCTACTCTACCAAATAATAATGATAAGTTAAAATTTATTTTTGTTGAATAGCAGAGTATTGGCTAAGGTTTTTAACAATTCCTTCCTGTGCCAAATGCTTAGTTTAATAACAATATTATGGAGGGCGGGTGCCCGACCCCGAAAGGGGTTGAAATAGGGGAGCTATCCCCCCGCCAAAGGCGGCTTTCTAGGGCCTTTCCTAGCTGATGCTGAGAGGATTGGGTTCTAGTCATGTGGTGATGGGCTGGTCTATCAGAGTGAGAACTGAGCGATCTCTGCCATTCCCATAGCTTGCTCTTACTGTTCCTTTTACTTATATATTTTCTAGATCTCAAGTGACGGCGTCTCTTCCGTGGATTGACCTCCCAATCTACCAAGATTGGAAGCCAAAGCGTCACATTTTTCCTTTGCCCCTCAACTTTCTCTTCATAATTGCCGAGGGGCACAGGGCCCTGGGAGGGGCTTTGGTTTCCCGGGCGTTTCCGCACCCTCCTCAGCTCCCCGCCATGGAGTGGCTTCGGTCACCCAGGCTTTATTGTGGTCGTCAGGGAGGGTTCTGTGGGGGCGCTCGGTTATGGCCTTGGAATTGCTCGGGGCCTTGGGGCTGTTCGGCCAGGCAGCTTGGAGAACAACAACAACAACAATATTATGGACCTTCAAAGTTTTGACAATTTTTGGTGTGGTGTGACTTACCTTACCTCCTGCCTCATGCAGCAAGCAACGTCTTCAGGGGTGCAGGAGTATTGCATTCTTCCATAATATTATATATAGTCCGTTTTATACGCAATAACTCCGAAACCGTTTGTCGGATCGGGAAAAAACTTTGACACAAGGTGCATTTTTGTATTGGGCAACTTTTGATATGATATCCAAAATGGTGGCCAAACACGCCCGTGGCAGCCTTTCACACCCAACCCCTCTCTTCCTATCTAATTTTATGTTGAACTCTATTGTTCTTGATCCCACTATAGCACTCATTAGCCTATTCCACATATCTACAACTCTGTTACTAAACGAATAGAGGCAGATCCCTTACACACCCAGTCTCTCTCTATCGCTCGTTTGTTTGCACACAGGTACAAATGAGGCAGATCCATTACACATGCAACTAAGATGAACATGGGAATCTGCAGAGAGACAAGTGGCCCACAGAAGGCAGATCCCTTTCACATCCAACCCATTGCGTCCATATGACTATCTGATTTTATCTTGAAATTCTCTAGTGTTCTTGATCCCACTATAGCACTAGGTAGCCTATTTCACATATCTATGACTCCGTTACGAGAGAGGCAGATCCCTTACACATCCAATCTCTCTCTCTTATTTGCACACTGGTATAAATGAGGCAGATCCCTCACACATGCTACCAAGATGAACATGAGAGTTTGCAGAGAACCAAGATGAACATGGGAGTTTGCAGAGAACCAAGTGGCCCCCACAAGGCAGAACCCTTTCACACCCAACCCATCTCATAAACGTGATATGTTACACACTTACTATACACAAATGTTATCATAATATACACTCAACCCTCCATTTAATAGACTAAAAGGGGGGATGACCAGTCCGTCCGGTGCTAGAAAAGTATTACATTATGTGACAATTCCTCTCCCTTGCTTTTGGTTCACACATTGGTTTGGTTGTTTTATTATCCTCTGTTTCATTGATATCTCCCTATTAAAGTACACAAATGTTGGTAGTTTGGTATGTATTTAATCTGTGATTAATTTCTAATGTGATGGAATAGATCTAATGTTTAGATTTATTGAAATTGATAAAAATTACAAAAACTAAACAAAAAAATGATACTGTAAAATGAATGGTACAATCTCCTGCCCATAAATGGCATTCTCCCTTTCTTTCGGTTCACACATTGGTTTGGTTGCTTTATTATCTTTTGTTTCTTTGAGATCTTCCTATTAATGTACAGAAATAATAGTGGTTTGGTATGTATTTATGTATTAAATCTGTGATTAATTTATAATGTGATGGAATTGAAAACATGAACATCCCACCAACTCATTAGAAATAAAATTATTCAAGAGCCAAATAACAAGATTTCCCCCATCTTATCCCGGTGGCACGGAAAGGGAAATCAATTTATATACATGTAAATATAGATAGTCCTCCGTTAAGGGAGGTCCGGTGAATGGAGGTTCGAATGTACCTGCAACCAAGATATAATTGCAAGAAATAGGAACATAAGAAAATGGGAGTCTGCAGAGAGCCAATTGGCCCACACCAAACAAATCCCTTTCACACCCAACCCATCTCATAAAATCTCTCTCTCTCTCACACACACACAAATCAGAAGCTAAGAAAACGGGAATTTGCAGAGAGCCAATTGGCCCACACACGGCAGATCCCTTTCACACCCAACCCATCTCGTCCTATCAAATTTTATGTTGAAGCTCTATTGTTATTGATCCCACTATAGCACTCGGTAGCCTATTCCACATATGTACAACTCTTTTACCAAGTGAATAGGGGCAGATCTCTTACACAGCCAATCTCTTTCTCTCTCGCTCTTGTTTGTTTGGCCACCGGTACAAATGAGGCAGATCCCTTACACATGCAACCAAGATGAAAATGGGAGTCTGCAGAGAGCCAAGTGGCCCACATAAGGCAGATCCCTTTCACACCCAACCCATCTCATACACGTTACCTGTTATTTACACTATACACCCATGTTATCATATACCTGCAACCAAAACACAATTGTAAGAAATAGGAACATAAGAAAATGGGAGTCTGCAGAGAGCCAATAAGCCCACACAAGACAGATCCTTTTCATACCTAACCCATCTCATTAAAACTCTCTCTCTCTCTCATTTATCTGTCTTCCTTACATTTATGACATGCTAGTCTCTCTCTCTCTCACAAATGAGAACATAAGAAAACTGGAGTCTGCAGAGAGCCGATTGGCCCACACAATGTCAGATCCCTTTCACACACAACCCATCCCGCTCTCTCATATTTATCGCTATCTTCCTTACGTTTACGACATCCTATTTTCTCTTGCCATACTCTCTCTCTCTCTCTCACAAATGAGAACATGAAAAATAAGAAAACGGCAGTCTGCAGGGAGCCGATTGACCTACACATGGCAGATCCCTTTCACACCCAACCCTTCTCATTCTATCTAATTTAAGGTGAAGCACTATTGTTCTTGATCCCATTATAGCACTCGGTAGCCTATTCCACATATCTACAACTCTTTTACTAAACGAATAGAGGCAGATCCCTTACACAGCCAATCTCTCCCTATCTCGCTCTTGTTTGTTTGCACAATCTGTTCCTTCTGTAGTTTCTCCATGCCCAATAAGTTAAATGATCTTTTGATATCTGTGACACAGCTTTTGTATCCAACACAATACCCTGCTTGCAAAACCGCTCGAACCCCAAACAAAGTTGCTTGCAACTTTAATTATTATTATTATTATTATTTCATTGCTATTAATCGAAGTTGCTGCTCTCTCCTCACGGAGTTCAGGAAGCCTCAATACCGGTATTTCCCTGCTTAGTATAGTTTATGAAGTGCATTATTCTCCTACACACATGCGTTGTAATACCTCCCTCAAATTTATAATGGGTCATGGCTAACACCGACAAAGTGGGAACAGGGACGGAACCACTACTAATCACGAGAACGGTGGAAGTTACCGCCATGGAGACTTGAAAAACGTTATTAGTCATAAGCAAAACCTCATTAGCCCCTTAACCTCTCGGCTGCGCAGCCCTTGTAGTATACACCATACCCCTGGGCGTAGGTATTCTGATTAATTTCTCACTAAAATCGTTAATTTACGATAAATATAATTAATACGTATCCATATGCGCCTATTTTATGTTTAATATGAAGATAGTAACATGTAACAACAATAAAACAAGTGGGAATAGTGTTTGGATGGTCAAAATCGCGAATTATAGTTGGCCGGTCCATTCATGAATAGTGGAGCAGAGCGAGCCAGGCCCTCCCTCGCGAGGCCTGAAGCTTGACTGACTCATTCACCCACACTCTACCTTACGCAACACACTCGCTGGACACATGACAACACAATGGAACCGGCCTGGAGATGGTGACACGAAAATATAACAATGAATAAGGGAATAACAGGTGATAATTGAAGGGGGGGGGGGGGAGGAGGTAAGGGGGGGACTTTGACACATGTGAAGGAGTGGTTGGAGGTATGGAGGGAAATTATCTCGCTTAAACACCATTTTGTTTTTCTTTTAAGTGCCACTGGGGTGTTTTAAATGTTTTTTTTTAGGCCTAGGATCTTAAGAGTCTCCCTGCAGTTGCCCAGTAAAACCTCTTAAGAGTCTCCCCGCAGCTCCTGGGTTAAGAAACCTTGGAAATCAGTTTCAAATTGTAGTCTTGTTATCATTAGGTGATTTAATACAGCTTAGGAAGGGTCTCTAGGAATCACAGATGTACAAAATGTCTCAAGAACACTCAACTCTCACATATTCTTTGTAAACTGAATAAAAGAGTCTCCTGTATCACAATATTATTATAAAATTGCATCATCGCATACTGAGGATCTCGCTTTGGCAACGAGTTGTCATTAATGGAGGACATAACGTGAACAATTACGCTATCTTTAGAATAGGAAATGCTAGTCCGTGCTCTCTCTGTAAACAATACTTCTTCCTCAGTATTACTTCGGTACCAGGCGCTGCGAAGGGAAGAGTTGTTTAACCCTTATTTAGCGGCGAGCAACATAAGTCGAGTTAAATAAAGCTGGACTATGTGGCGGCGCTTGACATAACTCGAGTGGCAATTTCAGCACGTAATGTGGCTGAGAGAGAGAGACAAGTGGTGGCAGGAGACTAGCGAGCGTATGACTGCTCCAGACCACCGCGGCGAACCTACTGACACAAATCTCAGCTCCCTCCTCCCTCTCTCACTCGCTACATACTCAATTATGTACTGAAAGTACCGAATTACCTGCTTTTTGCACTCGCGTTGCACGGTTATTGCAAGAAAACTATCCATCATACAAGGATCGTTATGGTGTCATTCGAAAGCTCTGTTTATGCCCTTTCAGGGATAGGTACTTGTTTTACGTTCTGGGTCTTATTTAGGCATGAAAATGATCACGTAAACAGCCCTATTTTGGCTAAAAACACCCCGCTGTGCGGTACACATAAATAAACTGCATAGGCCGCTCGTAAGGTGTTAAGAATAATAAGCGTTAATCAATGGTCGAACTACTTCTTGGGTTTTCCGACAGGAGAACAAATAATATATATAAAAAGAGATAGGAAGGGCATCACTTACAAATGTTGGAAAGACTTTATATTGTGATAGCATGATTGTGAATTATGGGACATTATGTGGAATACGTAATACCTCTATTACTTCTAAATGTCAAAATTATCAGGTCTGCCATTGTTGACCTTAACTCCCTCCAACATTTACATATATTCAATTACCCACTCCAATCTACTTAAATCAGTCTTTGTACAGGGTTTAACACTCAAAGAGCGGGTGGTGGAGTATATTTGACTGTGCCGCCCAGCGTTTTTTTTTTTACCGTAAACGAGCTTGTTTCCGTGCTCATTTTCATGCATCATTTTCATGCATAAACAAGAGCCAGAGCGTAATACAAGCATGTATCCCTGAAAGGGCGATAAATGAGCTTCCCAATGACACCAGAACCATCCTTCTACGATCACTGGTTGTCTTGCAACGATCGTGCAACCGAAGGGCAAAATCGGTAAAATACGGTCATTTCCTTACATTATTACGTGTGAAACGAGCGAGGGAGGGTGGAGTAGGGCGGAGTACATCTCAGTAGCTCCACGGCCACCGTGGCGAGCGGTCATGAGGTAACCTACGCTCCTCCCACCACTCCGCTCTCTCTCAGAGCACATTACGTGCTCAAAATTGCATGCGACTATAGCCGGGCCCCGCAACATAGGCCACATTTATTTCACTCGACTATAGCCGGGCGCCGCCAAAGAAGGGTTAAAGGCGTACCCAGTTCTTTTTCCAAATACAATCGTTAGCCAGGTCATTTAATTGCACGCGTTTTCCCTTCAGGTCAACAGCATAAGGGGCGGTGAAGAAGGAATATGTTAACCCAATCTGTACGCAGTGTTGTTCTTTTAACATTATTCTGGTTACTATTATACGTGTTCATTGTATTTTTTGGGGGGTTATTCAGCAATTAATTCGAAATAACTCGCAACCCTTTTTACTACAAACATATTCTTGATATACTGCAAACAATCGTGTAAATATAGCTACAATAAAAATAAAAGGACGTCGCCGGTACAGAAGGGGTTAAAGTGTCCACCGAATGAGGTAATCTGCTTATGGTTGGCCACACCTCAGGGAGTAGCGTTAAAGTAGAATTTAGTGGTGGTCGACAGGGAGGTAAGTTTTTAACATTTAACCCACTGAGCCCCAGCGACGCAGGGTTTGCGTCCACAATGTATGCAACGCTAAACCCCAGCAACGCAAACCATGCGTCCTGGCCGGTCTGGTCCCAATTACACCGATCCTATGGCACCTAGAGGGCTCAGGTTTGTATGGAAACTGTGCAATTATCCCACGCAACCATGCCGATGGTTGAAAACTCTCAAAGTCCAACCGCGTGCGCGTGAGCGCGCAAAACCGGTATTTTGGGTGTATTTGCCTTCAATTTTTTACTCTTGTAAAATCGACTTTCGGGGGCTCCGTAGGACAAATGTTTGACCTTTTTGATAGTTTTTTGGTGTTTTTTCCTTCGTTCCTAACCCATTCGCTATTGTTTCTGGAAAACATTTTATTCTTCAGAAAGAGCCGGTCCCTGGTGGTACATATATTCTAAAATAGCTGGGGCTCAGTGGGTTAAGGAATATGAAGGACACATGATGAAGAAAACAAAATCGTGAATATTTAGCGTACATACATACATAAATACACACACAAATACATACCGTACAAGATAAACTAACAAAGGGCAGCTCAACATATATGACTGCATCAAGACAGATATTTCTCCAGCACCACCAAAGGTTTGGCTGGGGCTTTGTACCGTAAAGTAAGGTTATTGTGCCACAAAGTCTGTTTGGAATAGGTTGTTTTTTGTGGTTTACTAGCTGTCCTCTTATTATATATTATTATTATTATTATTAGTAGTAGTAATTGTATAGTAGTAGTTATATTAGTAGTAATATTTTGTTATCTATGCCTTTCATCTCTCGCTCTCTCTCTCTCTCTCTCTTTCTAGCCAGCATTGCTCTCACACACAGTAATACTGGTATAAACATTCACATTTCTATTTTTATTTAACCCTTACTATACCAGCGACGTTATACAGCCGTCAGTAATAAAGTCACTCATCAGTACCAGCGACGGAAGATGTCCGTCAGTACTATGCGGTCCTTGTAACTACCCGTATCGAGCGGTATCAGGTACCGTGACTTGTACGCACTGCTTTGAGACTTTGGCAACACTTCTCAGCCTGGATTCAAGCCTATGGGGCCTAGCTGGGACAGTATTCCTCCAACTTTCAGGGTGAGAGGTTAACCTATTCTCTCGTGACTCTGAAGCCATTTTGGCCACAATGCCTGGTTCTGATGGGTACATTTATAATAATACCCTCTGGTACAGTAGGGGTTAATATATTCCTTAATCTATATGTGTGTATGTTTTTTAGTAAATTTATACCAATAAATATTTCGATTTACCATATGTATTTATTATTTGACATTTAAGTAACCATACGTTAAACTCAACTCGGAAGGGAGATCTATATAAATAAAGATATATATATACATATATACAAATAACACCATTTGGTGAGTGTCAAATCGCTTGACCTTGTTGCAAAATTTATCCCAGTTGCAAAATATGCACATTACCAATGTGCAACGAGTTTGTTTTAGCCTATGGGACAAACTAAAATGCATTGCTCGAAATTGGCAGAAGCAAGGAAAATCCTCAATAGTAATTAAACAAAATATCATAATAAACCACCATACAACAGGCCAGATTGTGTAAATAGTTTTGTCCCCGGTTCTAAACAAAATTATTCATGTTCGACATAAATTTTCCAGGAGTAATTAATATTTTCAGAGACGTGACAGTAAGAGTCCAAATATATTTTCTAGCTGCCAAAGGAAACAAACTTGATGACTGGTTTATTACTGCCGCAAACATGATCATTATATACTGTATGTTTGAGAGAGAGAGAGAGAGAGAGAGAGAGAGAGAGAGAGAGAGAGAGCGACCCCACACTATAATTGTAGTCATTACCATAAGCACACAGGAACAGGTTTACACAATTATGAGACAAAGTGTGTATTGTAAACTCTACGGTAATGGCACACACACGATCATTAACACTATCTGGACCGATCTCTTGTGGCTTATAAGGGTATTTTGTATAACTATCATGGAGGATTTTGCTTGCTTTTGCTATTTTCGTGCCATGTGTATATATTCTTTTAGCAAAAAACATGGATCGGTCGTGGACAAATCCCTCCGAAATCCAAACGGTCTTTCATTTAGCACAACTTTTTCCTCAAGAACTTCCAACATTATAATTTCGAATAATTTTAACATGCATGATGACTGCATCACAGGGCGGTAATTATTTGAGTCAGACATGTTTTAATTGGCATTTTTTACTATTGGAGTGATGGTACCTTTTATTAGATGCGGTGGTAAATAACAATGTGAAAGGCAAATATTATAAAACCTGGATAAATGTTCCAGGAACTTCTCGGAAGTGCGTTTCAAAAAGACAGAATGGATCCCGTCATGACCAACACCGTGGTTCAACCGAACAATATATTTCCTTAATGAGGCCACCGAAGTTTGGAGGTACATTCTCCTACCTTGATGCCATGTCTGCTTAAAATTATTCATAAACACACGCTTACTTTCTTCCTCTTGAGCTTGTTTTTTTTTTAAGTATTTATTGTTAACAATATCAACAATTTCTTCATCTTTGGTCTTACCATCTATCATACTTTATTTCTTCCCCGTTCCCTTTTTACGTTTAACCTCTTTCCAAAATTGGCGTTTGTCTCTGTGGGCAAACTTATCCATAATGGAATTACATATATTTTCTGTGTGTTCATTTAGTTTACATAGATTCAGGGCACTCTTAAATTCCCTTCTATTGTTAATCATGTCATTGTGTTCAGAGGTACCAATAATCTTCCCTAAAGATACCCATCTTAAATAGGATTCTCTAGCCTTGGCATGCAAATGCTTTACCGGTCTGTTCCATCCAGGAACTACATTACATTTATTTACTTTAACCTGTTTAGTTGTGTAATCCTCTGAAGCCTCATTAACTGCTTTACATAATTGTTTATACAACATATCGATACTGTGCAGATGAACTTTATTTCCACATCCTACACTAGAACATAGAAAAGCGGGGGGGGCTGGTTAAAGTTGTGTAAAATATAATCTACCCCACATGCAATATTGTCAATTTCGTCTACTTTAAGTTTATTCCAGTTTATCCACATACATTTTTGTATAATTACCCTCATCAACAGACGCTACTCCAACATTACCTATGCATGGCCTTAGATTATGCTGAAATGATAGGTCAAAAGATAAAGGAAAGTGATCTGAGCCAAACTTATCTATTAAAATTTCAACATAGTTTACTTTGACATTTTCATGTACTCTCCCAACAACATGATCCAACCATCTACCATATGAATGACGGTATCCTAAAAAAGTATTAGTGTCCCTGTCCATTATATCAACATAAACACATTATATATATATATATATTATATATATATATATATATATACAGTGTATATATAAACATATATACTGTATATATATATATATATCTATATATATATATATATATATATATATATATATAGTTACGTATCTGGATTTAGAAGTGGTTAACTAAATAAATTAAGACAACAGTGAAAGTGTAGCAAAACAGCTGAAGGCCAAAAGAACGTAAAATATTAAAGTTAGTTCTGTTGTCACTTGCTTTCCCTCAGTTGTTGGGACAGTTATCCTTTATACTCTGATACACTTCAATTATATATTTTAATCAGTAAACTAGTTAGTTACATTTAAAGTTTAATATGAAATAGGCTATTTATAACGAATACAAAAGTTCGTATGCAAGCAAAGTTTTAAGACACTAGAATATCTCAATTAATCTTGATTATCAGCAAAGTATTAAGATCTTTTATATATTATTAATTTAAGTTTGTTAACCCTCTAAAGAATGTTTTACTCTTTCTATGTTATCTCGTTATTCTTAGTTTATTATTATTATTCTCCTTTAGTATTTTATCTGATTTATTCTTATTACTGAAAAAACATTTGGCTAAATACAAATGGTAAGGATATATTATAAAGTCACATATAAAAGGGAATTATATTTATAAACGTAAATAAGGTATTTTACAATTAATCAAAATAATAAGCAATGAAAGTTATGATAGAGTTTCAGGATCGTTTGCATACGTTCTGATTTCACTAAAGTACAAATTAAAGAATAATAATCAGGTAAGTATTTAACTTATACAAGGCTTAATCCTTAATTATGAATGACAATAGCTTTACATCAAGTTAGTTAATCGTTAATAAGTAAAGTAGAATATTCAATCACAAATCATCTCTGATTCAAACATTAATTCTAATCACCAAAATTTAACAGCAATTCAAAACATATATGATTTCTCCAAGTAAATTAAAAATTAAAGTAAAATGATTTCTCCAATCACAAAATTTTAAAGCAAATGAGTATGTTTTCGACATGCCTCTGGTTAATTAATAGTCACAAATAATCCCTAACTAACATGTAAGAGGTCGCTCCCGGACGCAACTTAACACATAATAATATACAAGCCTTTGAAGTCTGTCTCGTCTCCCCACCACACTGCTCGTGTTCCCCAGCTAGAAATGTACAAGTTTGAATTATCAAATCCCCGTCTTATATATTGTTCCCTGGACCTAGCTAACCAATCAGGAGGTAGGAAGCAGGTGCCGGGTCCAGTAAGAAGGCAGGAAACACGTAGACCAGTTACAGGTGAGAAGCAGGTGAACGAGGCCCCGTGAGTGGTTGGGGGCAGTAGGGAGAAGGGGGCTGGTTCCGTCTCGTCCGGTAGTTTTGCTCCTCCACGTCCACACAAACTTGGCTGGTTTCTCTCTCTCTATCTCTCTCGTAAGCAAGGTGAGTTGTTGCCAGGAGGTAATTGTAAAGTCACGTTCAACAGGTTGGTCTGGCCACATGACATCCGGTCAGTACGGATGTTACAATATATACATAACATGCACACCACACTTCCTCCCTCAAAATTAGTTAAAACAAATGATGAACACAGGCCAAGCCTCAGAGTCCCCAGGGGGGGGAGGGGGGCCATAAATACCTCCACACAGGCCCGACCTTCCCCTGACGACCCCTCTAAATGCTCTGGACCACGGACTGTCACTTTTACTATCAACTTTTGCAATATATGCGGCCTTTCCTCTAATTTTCACTCTGTCGACCAGTATCCCTCCTCCTCCAAACCTGATCTTGTTTTTCTCACCGAAACCCAAGTATCTGAAACAACTTCCAGCAGCCCTTTCTTTGTATCCTCCTACTTTCTCTATCCTAGTTTCAAAGCCAAAGGCGGATGTTGTGCATACGTGCACAACAAACTCACTTGCTCTCGTGTTCCCGATTTAGACTCTTCTGAATTCTCAACTTTATGGCTCAAACTATCCTGTCATTCTCATACTAAATATTTCTGTGCTGTCTTTCTTTCCTCAAATTCTACCGACTTTCCCAAATTCTTCGACTATCTAAACTCTAAAGTGGAACACATTCTATCTATCTCTCCCTCTTTTTAAATATCCAGCTTAGGAGATTTCAACGTTCACCACCGCCAATGGCTCTCCTCTCACTCTGCTGACCAATCTGGTGAACAAGCCTACGTCTTTTCTATCATAAATGACCTACAGCAGCTGGTCCAGCAACCCACCCGTATCCCGGATCGCTTCGGAGATCGGCCCAACATTGTTGACTTATTTCTGACTTCTAACCCTTCTTCTTATACTGTCAATCTTTTCTTTCATTTGGGCTGTCGTATCTCTTCTGTACGGCCATCCTATCCTCCCAGCCGGCGGCGCTTGTGGCACTTTAGCACTGCCGACTGGGAGTCTCTCTGGCAGTAGTTCTTTGATTACCCATGGAATGACTTCTGCTTCCGTGGCCGAGGACCCTCGGAGAGTGCTGAACGCATTACTGAGGTAATCCTCTCTGGCATGGAAGCGTACATTCCATTTTCTTTCTCTCAGTCTAATGCAAAACAATCTTGGTTTATTCACGCTTGTTCTACTGCTGTCCACAACAAGGAGGAAGCATTCAAACAGTACCGACGCCTTACAACTCAAGAATCTCATTCTTCCTATGTTTCTCCCCGGAATCAAGCCAAATCTGTTCTTGACTTGCCAAGCACTCTTTCATCAATAATTAATGCACTGAACTATCCAACTCTAGCTCTTCCCAAGCTTTCTGGCATCTAGCCAAAAACCTCTCCAACAACTTTTCTTCCTCGTCTTTCCCTCCCCTTTTCCACTCTGATGGCACAACCATCACTTCCTCTTCTGACAAAGCTGAACTCTTTGCTCAAACTTTTGCCAAAAACTCCACCTGGGATGATTCCGGTGCGATTCCCCCCTCTCCACCCCCCTTCTCTCCTACTTATGCCTAATATCCTAATCTCTTCTAAAGATGTACTTTCTACCCTCTCTGGGCTTAATACTAAGAAGGCGTACGGTCCGGACGGTCTTCCTCCTGTTGTACTTAAAAACTGTTCTTCCGTGCTGACCCCCTGCCTAGGCAAACTCTTTCGTCTCTGTCTCTCCTCTAGCGTCTTTCCTTCTTGCTGGAAGTTTGCTCTCATTCAACCTGTCCCAAAGAAGGGTGACCGCTCTCAACCCTCCAACTATCGTCCAATTGCTCTCATCTCTTGTATATAAAGTTTTTGAAACTATTCTTGCTTCCAAATTTCTTAAGCATTTCTCTTCTCATAATCTGCTCTCAGATCGCCAGTATGGCTTCCTTAAGGGTCGCTCTACTGGTGATCTTCTTTCATATCTTACTAACTTTCTTCAAGCAGAATCCCCTACTCTCCTTTTTTTGACAGAGACTCAAGTAACATCCACATCTGACACATCTAGATTTAATTTTCCAGGTTATCAACTGCTCCAAAATTTCAGACCTAAAGGTGGTGTATGTTGCTTCGCAAAATCTGAAATTGCCCTGGAGGAGGTTACTAGTTTCAATTGTCCCTATTTTGATTATTCTATATACAAATTAATTTCTGCTGGTAAATTTAAATACATATGTTGCATCTACCGTTCCCCAAATACTCCTCCAGAGCAAAGTCTTTTTGATTCTCTGTCCTCACAACTCAGTGTCCTCAACTTAAATGCTTCTTCTGAAATCACTGTGTTGGGTGATTTTAATGTCCATAATGTTGAATGGCTCACTCATTCAGCCAGGACTGATGATGCTGGTCTTGAATGTGAGCTATTTGCAGACTCATTTAATCTCATTCAACTAGTCAACCAACCCACCCGTGTACCAGATAATCCTAATCATAATTCCCACCTACTGGACTTATTTTTAACAACCAATTCAGAAAATTATGATGTTACAGTGAGGTCCCCACTTGGATCTTCTGATCACTGTCTGATACAGGCCACCTGTCTATCACCTACCACACCTTCCCACTCTGAACCTTTTTGGTGACTAAATGGCATTACGATAGGGCAGACTGGGAGGGTCTTCAAGGTGTCTTTATTGATATTCCCTGGACCTCTTTCTTTTCTAATGATGCACACTCCACCTTGAGCCACATACAAGATTTTGTAAAAATTGGAATGGAAACTTTTATTCCTCATCAAAAGTACAGTAAAAGATCTAATTCACCTAAATGGTTTGACCATAATTGTGCTAGAGTAACTGAACAAAAAGCAATAGCCTACAATGCATACACAAGATCAAAAACACATGAAGCCTTTAATTACTTTAGAAACATCAGAAATCATGCCAAAACTGTATTAAACCTAACTAAATCAAACTTTCTCCATAAGCAGGCAAATAAACTTCTAAATAATCCAAATGATAACAAAATATTTTGGTCTACTCTTAACTCATTCAAATCCAACTTCACTACTGCTTCATCCATTCCACCATTAAAATCTCCGACTGGCAATCTTGTAAGTGACCCACGAGGTAAAGCTAACCTTCTTGCAGATATTTTCTCCACCAACTCAACCTTAGATGAAATAAATCAAGATGTCCCTGTACTTAATTTTAATTCACCTGAAATTCCCTCACTTAAGATCCACACCAGACATGTCAAAACTATTTTGCAGAATCTCTCGGTAGATAAGGCTCCTGGTCCAGATGAAATTCCTCCAATAGTACTTAAGAATTGCTCCTTGGTGCTCGCTCCTGTATTGGCAAAATTTTTCAGTCTGTGTACTCATACCTCATGCTTCCCAGTACCCTGGAAAGAAGCAAACATCCATCCAGTTCCTAAAAAAGGTGCCTCTTCAGATCCATCAAACTACAGACCAATAGCTATAACTTCCACTCTTGGCAAAGTTTTTGAAATTATATTAAATAATCACATAATTAAGCATCTGGAGAATAATAAATTAATCAGTGATAGGCAATATGGTTTTAGACGATGTCGATCAACTGCAGACATTCTTTGCCTTCTTACGCATCAAATCAACCAAGCTACAGACCAACATGGTGAAACACATACAATAGCACTGGATATATCAAAGGCATTTGATAGAGTCTGGCATCAATCCTTATTGTCGAAGATGTCACACTACGGTCTTGCATCATTAGTTCCACTAATTTCTTCTTATCTTCATAACAGAAAAATACGTGTAATGGTAGATGGCCTTTATTCTCAATTTCACTCAATAAATGCTGGTGTTCCCCAGGGATCAGTTTTGGCCCCAACTCTGTTCCTCATTCATATCAATGAGCTCATATCTACCACTCATAATCCAATACATTCCTACGCAGATGACTCAACACTCCACAGTTCCTTCACATTTACCAATTCTTTCACCCAACCCGATCTTATAAATTCAAAAATAACACTGCAATTTCTCTGAACCAAGACCTTTCTAGAATTAATGAATGGGGACAAGAGAATCTAGTTTCCTTTAATGCACAGAAAACCAAGTACATTCAATTTTCTAACCGACAGAATCTCACTGACTCCCATATATTTTTTAATGATGTAAATATTCCCACTTCCCCTAGTATTGACATTCTCGGTGTAACATTAACTACTAACTTGAGCTGGACACATTATGTTAGAAGCATTGCTAAGAATGCCTCTAAAAAACTGGGACTCCTGTACAGAGTTCGAGAATTCTTCACTGACGAGCAGTTGGCCGTAATATATAAAAGTCATGTGCGCTCTCAGATGGATTACTGTTCACCTCTGTGGGGTGGAAGTGGAGTGGTTGCATTGAGGCAGTTGGACAAAATTCAAAATAAAGCTATTAGATTAATCAATAACCCTGCAATCACACAGGACCTTCCTACATTAGCCATACGAAGAAACGTTGCATCCCTTGCATTATTCTACAGATATTTTCACAGCAATTGTTCCGAGGAACTTGCTTCAATTGTGCCGCCTCTCCACATCTTTCCCCGTAGAACTAGGGCAGCTGAGAGCGCCCATGAATTTACACTTTCTCCTCCACAATGCAGAACTTCTGCTTATCAGAATTCATTTATCCCCAGAGCTACTACTCTTTGGAATTCACTTCCCTCGAATTGCTTTCCACAAACTTACAATCAACAAATGTTTAAATCCAGTTGTTACAAACATTTTATGAATGGAGGATGCCTTTAGGCACATGGACCTTTTTGTTTTATCTGTGTTTTTCCTTCCTCCGTTCATTGTCTCTTAAAACAAAAAAAAAAAAAAAACTCTTGGTCATCTAGCTTTCGGGACTTCGGCGAGACTTTTTCTGTTGCACTAGACATATCGAAGGCCTTCGAAAGAGTCTGGCACAAATCTTTAATTTCCAAACTGCCCTCCTTCGGTTTCTGTCCCTCCATCTGTGCCTTTGTCTCTAATTTCCTTTCCGGCCATTCCATAGCTGCGATTGTGGACGGCCATCGCTCATTTCCTCATCCTATCAACTCCGGTGTTCCTCAGGGTTCTGTCCTATCTCCTATTCTCTTTCTAATTTTCATAGATGATCTTCTCAACTGTACATCCTGTCCCATCCATTCATATGCAGACGACTCTACCTAACACCACTCAATTAGTTTTCCAGAAAGCAGTCCCTCAAAAGTAATGGTAATGAAGCCATAAAATACTTATCTTCTGATCTAGCTACTATTTATAATTGGGGTAAAGAAAACCTTGTTGCATTTAATGCTTCCACAACTCAATTTATCCATAGTACTACCCGTCAGGAACCTCCAGAGGACTATCCCTTATTCTTCAACAATACAAAAATCCACCCTTTGTCTTCTCTCAATGTTCTCGGTGTCTCTTTTTCTTCTGCTCTCACTTGGAAAGACCATATTACCAGTCTCACTATGGCAGCCTCCCAGAAGCGGGGTGTGCTCAACCACCACAAGGGGTTCTTAACCCATGCGCAGCTTCTTGCTCTGTACAGGGGCACAGTGCATCCTTGTATTGAGTATTGTTCACATGTGTGGGGAGGATCCTATCACACCGCACTCCTAGATCAAGTAGAAAGGAAAACCTTTCGTATCATTAACTCCCATGCACTCACCAACTCTCTGCAATCTCTCTCTCTTCGCCGCAATGTTGCATCTCTCTCGCTATTCTATCGTTACTACAATAATCAGTTTTCCTCTGAGCTTTCCCATTGTATACCACCTCCTCTACATATGGTACGTTGTACCCGCCTTGCAACACAATCCCACCCCTACTCTGTGCAACTCTCCAACCCATGAGTGAAACGCTATTCTCAGACTTTCTTCTATTCAACTGCTGAGCTCTGGAACTCTCTCCCAGAATCAGTCTTTCCCTTTTCCTATGACTTATATTGCTTCAAACTCCGCGTGTCCAGGCATTTTAGCTCGAAAGTCCCTTGCTTTCGGCCCTGTCACTCTTTGAAATCTGGGGGAGGCAATCGCTGCAGGCAGCTATGCCTTTTGTCTCCCTCATTCACATAGAAAAAAAAAATATATATATATACAGTATATATATATATATAATTATATATACAGTATATACAGTATATATATATATATATATATATATATATATGCTATTTATAAACCGATTTTACCTAAGATATTCATTACTAATTGCAGAATTATAGGTCGCTGAGTTGCGAATGCATTGTTTTTGTTATGGTAATGCGAAAACTGCACACCTACTTTATTATATAATTAATGTACTACATCCAAAGACCAAACTACATGTCCTGTACCAGTGTTACAAGATGTTTATTATGGGTATGGAGATATTTGAGTGTATAAAGGGGAGAATATCACCAGTGGCACCAAAATGGCGGAGGTTGGCTGATCTCTGTTACTATAGGATCTCTAGTGAGGAGATTGTGCGACTCCATCCACGTGCCGCACATACAAGGGTTCTTTATTAGAACAAACAACACAAAGAAACGTACGTCAAATTATAAATAAAATCATTGAATATATTGATAGCGATTTACCTTCCTATATTGGCTTTAGATAGGTTTACTACCATTACTATACCTTTAAATGGGTAATCTATTATGCATACTTCAAAATGACCTTTCTCATGTCAATTCTGTTTTAAAGTATTCAAAAGCCATTGTATACCATAACTATATTGTTGCTCACTGTGTGTGTATAGCTTTGGCTATGATGACAGATTAATAAATTTTATTCAGGCTATCATTAAGGAAAGGATATTATTAGTGCTGGGGCGAATATCTTGTAATCTTAAATATAATGGGGCTAAAAATTAGCATAAAGGGGTTCCAGAAACCACCTTAACTATATTAGTTAGTTTAAAATAGCATGTGGGAGCCAAGGGTTAAGATACATATTTACTCTGACACCTAGGTTCTTCATAAGCCACATACAATTACTATTATGGGCATAGTTCTCTTCAAGACTATAACCTGGTTCTTCCAATAATAACTATTCTATGAAAATAGTGCCGTGTTCATTGGCATTGCTGTCACAATACTATATGTACGTGTTTCAGTACTATCATAGTGAGGTTGGGTTTAGTGTAACACTCAGTGCATGTTCCTATTATATCGACAAGGTATATGTATGAAGAGTGTGTGCTAAACCTTTAACCTTTTTGGTAGTACAGTGGTAGAGAACTGTCGTTCTGTTTGAGAGGCTCAAGTTCGATTATCAGCAGTTGCAATCATTCATCATATATTAACCCTACACTGTACTTCGTGTAAGAGGTTAGATGCTAAGGACGTTTGTAGAATATAATGATATACAATATATATATATATATATATATATATATATATATATATATATTGTTACGACCGGCACAACTGAATAAACAAGGGCACTTAGTATTGGACTACAATATAGGCTAAGTATGCAACAACGGTACGTTAATCCCAAACCCTTGAACTATTAAGCCGGTGAACAAAACACATAAACCCTCTAGAGTTAATATACTAGATAACGGGTATCAATTACCAAGGGATAAGTGTACTCTACTAAGGCTTTCCAGCAATGGCAAAGCCTGCAAACAACAAGAAGTAATTACGTTAATAAAATGCTCTCAAGTATTAACAAAGCTTAAATAAACTATGACAAAATTTAATAAAAGATTAGATGCTTACGGTATGTTTAATGTTAGTCTGAACTAAACATTAAAACCCTTCAATGCTATATGAAAGCACTTGAAGTCTAGTCCTACAGCAAACAGACCTGGAAGCTTCTGCAAACGTCTGATGCTCTAAGATGCTCGTAGAATATAGAACTGTAATAATACAAGAGGCAGGACATGAAACGTGTATCTTAAATACACCAAAAAGCAGGACCTCTGTAATGGAAAACATGAGAATGCAAAAACTCTGTGACAGTAATAATAACAGCAACTCAAAAACAGTACTTCCTTAACCTAAGACGTGCGCATGGGGGGTATGAGACACCACACTCCTGTGCGCACGTATTTGAGCTGTTCCCATCACTAGCATCGTTATTTTACCATAAATAGCATTAATACTTATCCATATGCGCCTATTATAGGTTGATTATAAAGGTATTAACTTGTTACAACAATAAAACAAGGGGAAACAGTGTTTGGATGGTCAAAATCGGCGATACAGGCCGGGAGTTACATAATGTATGGATGAGGCAACCTCCCTGCCCTCCTCCCCTCCCCTTGTCTGGAGAGACACTGTTACGCAATAGTCTCTCTCTCGCCCTTTCCCACGCTTGGTAACAGTGATGACAACGCCCTGCTACCAACTCGCTAATGTTAGCACGAAAATAGACCACAGAATAAGGGAATAACAGGGAAAATAGGTGATAACTGAACTAGCAATATACTGGCAGGAGTAGGCAAAAGCCCTCTGCCAGCACAATGCTACACTCGCAAAAGAAAGATCCAAAAAGGCTGGCCACCATGCTACCCAGGACCGTCGAAGTCGTATAGGCTGTAGCGAGCCGTATACACAACACTGACAACGACAACAGATACCCACCACAGTCTAGCATTAAATAATGGAGGAGAACAAGCAATATTGAAAAGCACCCTACAGTATGAAATCTATAAGACTCTAAACCTTGCTAAGCTAGTACATAATAATATCCGAGAGCAGGAGATTGTAATACGACTGGCGGACAGTGAATGTCGACAAGCGGGCCGGCCGGGAAGGGAGCGCGCGCACACGCACTACACCTCGCTCCCCCTTATCTCTCTCATTGCAACTAACACACTGTGTATCTTATAACACTATCAATGATATAAAATACTTCTTGGTGTCACAGACAAGAATAAAGGCAAACACTAAACTGTCTGTGACAACTTAAACACTATGAAAGAAAGAGGGTTGCTCTACGACTATCATAGCCCATTTCACTGCCCTGGCGAGCGCTAGCGAGTACGAGAGCATTCTGAACAGCTGGCTAGCGTAACAATATATATATATACAGTATATATATGGTTACGAATTCTCTTCAGAACTCATACAAAGTCTAAATAGGCCTCGGACACAACAACGCGAATCCGACTACTTCAGAACACAGGTAGGGTTAATATCCCAATTCATGTAAATCTACACTGCTATCACATGGAAGGAAATCATATTGATACACTGTCAATGGATTCATATCATATTATAATTCACTTCTGTCACTGTACAATAGCCTACTGTGAAGTAAATTATATAGGCACTCCTCAAGACGAAATGAGTTAGGCTAAGCAGACTTTTCAAAAATATCAGAAATGAAATTGATTAACTATCAAAGAAACACGTTGATAAATTACTCCTATAAAGTATCAAGACTCCTCATTTAAGCAGGCAATAATAAATACAGTGAATTTGATTGAGTATTAAATATTTTTTTTTACTCAAATGACTCCTCAAATATCGGGTGTTTAATTAAGCCAACAAAATATAAATGTCCCACTGGGACATAGTCAAAACAATATGGGAAAATATAAATGTCCCACTGGGATATCGTCAAAACAATATGGGATATCTGTATGACAATGTCACCCCTGGTGGTTCTTAATGTGCAAATAATAGGCTACCGAAAATCATTAATCATGCATTCTTTAACACCTTAAGAACGGGTGGTGGAGTATATTTCACTGTGCCGCCCAGCGTTTTTTTTTTTACCGTAAATGGCCTGGTTTCCGTGCTCTTTTTCATGCATAAACAAGAGCTAGAGCGTAATACAATTATGTATCCCTGAAAGGGCGTTAATTGAGCTTTCCAATGACACCTGAACCATCCTTCTATGATCACTGGTTGTCTTGCAACGATCGTGCAACCGAAGGGCAAAATCGCTAAAATACGGTCATTTCGTTACATAATTACGTGTGTAGCGAGGGAGGGAGGGTGGATGTGTGTGGAATAAATGTCAGTAGGCCTACGGCGGCTGTGGCGAGCGGTCATGAGGCAACCTATGCTCCTCCCGTCGCTCGTCTCTCTCTCAGAGCCAATATTGCGCCAAAATTGCACACAGACTCAGGTCGGGCCCCGCTCTTTTTGCTGGTGTTCTCTATACAGACTAGAGTCGGGCCCCGCTAAGTAAGGGTTAAGTAAGCTATTTCACTGGAATGTTAAATCTGTAGGGGTGGCATTTATCACACAAATACCCCGTATGAACATCCTAACTAATGCGCACATATAAAATATATAACCCAGTTCATCAGAGATACAATATATAATTATATCTTTGATCAAAAGGTCAATCAACACACATAAATATAAATCAATACAAGAGATCACTGCAAAACAAATTATATTGAGAATAGCAAGGCTCCGTATCAACACACAAATACTCACACACACAATCGTGTC
The DNA here is from genome assembly GCA_032716605.1 of Paralithodes platypus. Lineage (NCBI taxonomy): Eukaryota > Metazoa > Arthropoda > Malacostraca > Decapoda > Lithodidae > Paralithodes > Paralithodes platypus. Next base: position 61,719,059 of record CM064498.1, on the reverse strand, counting down.
TGCAGTTCAAGATGCCAGGAGCAGCCCTCCTCTGCCATCAGCTGTCACCACTTGTCTCTGTCTGAGGGACCGCGTACACACGCACACAACACCAGCAGTCGCCCTCAACCTGCCACACCTAGCCCTCTTCTTCCTCTTTGTGGGTCCCGGCGAGGGAGTATATATACGGGCGGGGCCTTATGCTCACTGAGGGGCACTCCTCACCTTCAAAATGTCCAAGATGACAAAACACAGTTATTGGTCCCATATATACATTAGAGGGTGAATATCCCTAAGACCCTCGCTCGATAGATAGACACCTCCCACACAATCTATTTCACAATGCATCGTCGAACAATGCGAGGTATTCATAATTATAAGCACATATAATATCACTTATCAAGTCTTGTAAACCCTCGACTTGATTATAAAGTTCTAACATCATATAATCTCATTTGCCCATCATAAAGTTTCTTAAATACATCATGCCACTTGTAAATTTACACCGATTGTAATCCTGGACACATTAATAGTCTATGGGCTGATATAAATAAGACGATGCAATATTAGGCAAGAACCAGTCACTCTTAGAACCATTAGTTGGGTCCTCTATAGGAATACATTCCACACTCCTTGTCTTTTACAGTAGTAGTGTCCCTATATAAATTAAACTGTTTTTCAACATTTAAAAGCACATAGATGATATACTGCTCACACAAGTGATATCCTGACGTCCTGGCGCTGGCCAAGGGCCGGTATACCTTACAATATATATATATATATACTCTCAGACTCAATATTTTATTTCGTAAAAGCTACATAAAACTTTGTACATAGTAAGAGAATTGTGAAGCACATTTATCTCATAGTTGGTTCACGGCTTTGAATAAAAGTAATTCTAGATTTTACTGCGTCAATGTCATTTTCCATTAAACATTCGATATTATAAATATTCAATATAATATTCTTTACTTCCTTCATCAAATGTAAGCTATCATCATTGTTAAGTAAACATTTTCTTAAAAAGATACAAGGCTTCATCATACATCTGTGACCAAACCGTATTTTTTGCCAATTAATTATATGAGTGAATGTCATTAACCCTGCTAAATCACATGCTTTGTGGTTGCTCTCCCAGTATTTAAGTTTTAAAATCTTCTTAATGGCTTTGTGGTATCCAACCGCAAATTGTTTCAGAGGAACACCACACCGCTTATTGGAAAACCATAATTCTGTACCATAAAAACTTAAGCAATAACTATTAAATAGTTTAATAAAAACATTAATATTAACATTAGGGAATTTACGTAAAATAGAATTGAATTCATTATAAAACTTATTTCTTGTCCTTATTACATCCTTATCATTATTTAGTTTATCATAAATAATAAACCCTAGGTACGTATGTTCATGTACATTGATCATTACTTCATCATTAAGCTTCATTCTCGGCAGATCATTTACATTATTAGTATCCCTAAAAAACATGCACACTGATGTTTTGGCATTCACTTGAATATCTAAAGTTTTCGTTTCATGTTCCACAATCTTTTGTAACCCTGTCGCTGTTAGTGCTAAAAACTACTATGTCGTCAGCATAGGCAATAATGTTACTCATCCTATTGCCAAGAGTACATCCAGTTTTGCACTTTGATACGGTTTCGATTAATAGATCAATATATACATTAAAAAGAAAAGGAGATAAAATTCCACCCTGTCTCACTCCGTTCATAATCTTCCAGGGCTTTGAAAATGCATCTTTATGTTTAGTAGCAACCATTTGGTTTCTGTAAAAATAAAACAAAATATTTACAAGGTAATGAGGAATATCTAGTTCTAAAAGTTTCTGGATTAATTTAAAATGATTCACTTTATCAAAAGCTTTTCTAAAATAAAAAAACTCTCATATACATTCGATCCTGCAGATCTATAGCGTAAAACAGTTTCCTTAAAAATTAAACCTGCAGAAAGAGTTAAATGGCCCGCTCTGAAGCCATGTTGCCTCTCATTAAAGTCGACATAATTTGTTAATTTATATTTTAACACCTTATTGGCGGGCTAGGCGGTCTATTTATATGTACCGCCCAGCGGGGTGTTTTTAGCCAAAATAGGGCTGTTTACGTGATCATTTTCATGCCTAAATAAGACCCAGAGCGTAAAACAAGCATCTATCCCTGAAAGGGCATAAACAGAGCTTACCAATGACACCACAACGATCCTTGTATGACCGCTAGTTTTCTTGCAACAACCGCGCAACACGAGTGCAAAAACCATGTAATTCGGTACTTTCCCAATACATTTCAGTATGTAGCGAGTGTGAGAGGGTGGAGGAGGGTGGGATTCGTGTCAGTAGGCCCGCCGCGGTGGTCTGGAGCAGTCATACGCTCGCTACTCTCCTGTCACCACTTATCTCTCTCTCTCAGCAACATTACGTGCTGAAATTGCCACACGACCTATGTCGCGCGCCGCCACATAGTCCAAATTTATTTAACTCGACTTCTGTTGCGGGCCGCCAATAGAGGGTTAAACAATATTCAAAAATCTTTAGAAAAACTAAAGACGATATTATTTGTCTATAGTTATCAATAACATTTTTATCTTTACCATGATCTTTAATAAGAGGAAGAATGACTCCAGTTATCATAGTATTAGGTAAACCTCTTGCATATTCTGGACAAAACTTCAACTCCGATATGGCTGTATTTATATCATTCAAGTTAATGGTCCCAACTATTTTACCTCTTCGAACATCTTGTTTTAATCTTAAAGCTTCAAAATTACCTTTAGATTGACAATTCTGGTCATCAAATACACGTTTATATGCTTGTGGAAACTTTTCTGCTATTAGATTCGAATCACATTCGCCTTCAATCTTTATATTCAAGTAACCTTTGTTGTTTTTCGATTTCCTAACTTCATTCCAGAATGTTTTGTACACTCGGTCGCAATTCCGCGTGGGCCACCTAGTCATAGGGTTTGGGTAAATCTGTTGTGTAGTTTGTTCGCTCTGAATATAGTAAGATCTCACACTCTCCTCCCTGAATCAATCGAAGATTTTGCCCCATAGATGGCGCAGCTTGATGGGAAGGGAGGGAGCTTGTCGTAGTGTTAAAAGGGTAGGACACAATGGGAGGAGGTGACGTTCTATAACATACAGTGACGAATGTTAAACTTATTTACTTCTACTTGTTCATACAATAATGTTCCCGAAACTAATTCGTAATGAACAGTAGATTCCCTCTTTCAGTAACTGAAACGTCTCTCTCTCTCTCTAGGTTATAAGAGGTATACAGAATGTTGAAAGTAACACTATTATATATATCCATTTACACCTTTAATGAATCACATTATGAAATTTATTCAGCAATATGATGAGAACTTGAGAAGAATATATTTTGAAGTAGCACCACGAAGTAACATTATACTGACGCGGCCATGTATAATTATCCACCTTCCTCTCCCTCTCCGAGCTCGGACTTTTTTCTATCCTCTAGTCTATTTTTCCCAGCTGAGGGTAAATTGTCATGTTTCTATCTTTGTTACTCGGCTATAAGGTAGATTTTGTAGCGAAAGATGAAGTTTATTCTGAAAACTTGGCATTAATATGACACACAGCCATTGTAATTTCATATATTTCCATTAAGTATCGAGAAATCAGCTAATAAGAGATTCAATTTACGATCAGCTGGAAAAAATAGAGCATAGTTGTCACTAAGGGATGGAGGGACGTAAGGGTGGCGAGGTGACTAACAAGGTGGGTGGAGGTGGAGGAGTTGTGGTGAGATTGTTTAGACTGGTGGATGAATGTATAATAACTAAATTTAGGATATTTCAGTGTGTGTGTGTGTGTGTGTTTAAAGGGCGATCGGGACACGAATGCATAGAGGTTTTGTGTTCGTGGACGGGTGGAAAATTATAAAGCTAAATTGATTTATGTACTATATATTGTATCTCTTTTTACACTGGCATGGCCTTACTTACTCTTTACTTTGTATTAGTTTTGCACACATTTTCAGCATATTTCACTAATTGGCTTAAATATAGTTATGTTTATATGAATGATGCATTAGGATCCCTTTGGACGATCCCCTGTTCGCTTGTTTATGCTTCCTCTTACAACTTCGGTTAATCATTGCACACAAATCTTGATGTCATATCATATTTCGTGAACTCATTAATCTGATTTATCTATCTATCTATCTATCTATATATCCATCTATTGCCAGACAACCTTATCTCCCGAGAGGAGGTGGACGTGAAAGTATCACCTTCATAAGCTTCTATATGCCGAGGTAACTCATTCGATTATCTAGCTTTTTTCAATTAATTTCAAAATAAATGTGTAGCTTCATCATACAAGATTATTGCGCAATGCAATATAACAATGACAAATATTAATTGTCCTGTTGATAAACATTATGTTTGCGGTAATATGAACAATTGATAAAGGTATACTCAATTAACTTCAGTAATTATATTTATTTAATTGATATTTATTAGACAGTCATAGTAAAATAAATAGATCAAGGAAATAATGTGTTGGGGAAAAAATGGATTGCAATTTTCGAGGGTAATTTACTCTAGGTAAATATTTCCCCCTGTATCACATTATCTTATATTATCAGACTTGGCAATATGTAACAAACCACATGCAAAGAGTATAACATATCAGTATAAATAACTATATGTGTGGAATAATAATTATTATCTGTGTATACCCTGGTCTATTTGCGATATCTAATAACCTGAGTTTACATGTAGTTACTCATAGTCTCACTGTTACCAAGGTAATGCACAAATTATTTATCAATACCATATTTACTACATAAATTGATTAACACAGTGCAACTTCTCTCTCTCTCTCTCTCTCTCTCTCTCTCTGAGAAACCAGACTTGGCTCTTCCGTGATACCAACAGATTTTTCATATACTTTAGTAATTATTTATTTATTGTTTCTAGGTTAGCACACATCAATTATTAGCATTCGTCTATAGAGCAAGTTAATCAGAAAGAATTAGATTGGTATACTATAGCTGAATAGTTAAGGTCATAGAATTTACCCTGATAAATGTTGATAAGCCTGTCGAGTAGGAAGTGTGTATTTTCAGCAGAAGTTTTGGTAAGGAGCTCTTTATGAAGATCCATACTAATTTCAACCTAATGTCAGAGAGCAATAAAGGTGAAACGAGACTCAAACTATCCATTTGGGGGAGGGAAGGGGTAGTTTACCCTGATGCACAGGAAAATCGACTTTAAATCGCCATAAACAGAGAGGAATTTTGTATTTAAGTTTAAACACTGTTGCCAGCTACTCTAAAATATACTGATATTCCTGAGGGAAATGCTTTATCAAAAAATTTGCCTCAATGTAAATGAATTGTTAAATATATAAATCAGACATGCCATTACCTCTACCATTTGGCTTAATGTATCAATGTGATCATATGCAATGTTTTCTTTCTGGCCACAGGTAATTTAGAATCTTGATCATGATATTACCAATCTTAATGAATCCTGATCAATGTAATCAATATCCCACCGACTCAGTATTAACGGTGCCTCTCATGCTTGAGGTAAGTCATCCACAGATCGACATATTTTTACACTACAAAGGTAACTCATCTAAATAATAATAGTTTACTACTTCTGTTAATCTAATTTGTCGCTAGTTTGTAGTTTGCTAACAAAAGGTGTATGTTATATATTATATAGTATGACCTGTACTATTATTTTATTCATACCAATAAGTGGGTCGAGAGAGAGAGAGACGTTTCAGTTACTGAAAGAGGGAATCTACTGTTCATTACGAATTAGTTTCGGGAACATTATTGTATGAACAAGTAAAAGTAAATAAGTTTAACATTCGTCACTGTATGTTATAGAATGTCACCTCCTCCCATTGTGTCCTACCTGTTTAACACTACGACAAGCTCACTCCCTTCCCATCAAGCTGCACCATCTATGGGGAAAAATCTTCGATTGATTCAGGGAGGGGAGTGCGAGATCTTACTATATTCAGAGCGAACAAACTACACACCGGATTTACCCAAACCCTACGACTAGGTGGCCCACACGGAATTGCGGCCGAGTGTACCTCTTATGTGAATAATGCCTGGTTCACACATTGGTGAATCAGAGCGCGAGGCCAACGCGAGTCACACGCGCCGCATACCGCCGTTGATGGAGCCCGAACCCAACGCGAGTAGCATCTGATGCGAGTAAACACGCATATAACACGAATATAACACTAGTTTACATGAGTTTACATGAGTATCCGCGAGTGTCGGCGAGTGTAACACGATCCCAACACGCACCGCCTAAATTTGACAAATAACGATCACATTCCAGGGTACGAATAGTGCGAGTCTACACGAGTCTACACGAGTGTCACAGGAGTTTACATGAGTTTACACGTGTTCACATGAGATGAACGCGAGTCTACAGGAAGTTAACAGGAGTGTATGGGAGTCTAACAGGAGTGTGTGCGAGTGTTGGCGAGTGTCCGGAAACGTATAAAGAGGCCCCCACTGGCACCATTTCTCACACCACGCAACACCACCACATACGGACGTACGTGTTACTCTGCAGGATACAGCCCAACCCACCCACACACCATGTCCATCACGAGGCGCAGAGCGGCAGCTGTGGTCATACTCCTGCAGATGCAGATGCATCTCTTAGACCTAGAGGAGCTGGAGGAGAAGGAGGCTGAAGAAAGACGTCAAGGGGAAAGGCCGCGAAGGACAGTTTGGGCTAGGAGGTGGCTACTGAGACGGCCACAGTTCGGTGTGTACGAACAACTTATGGAGGAGCTTGAGAGAGAGGACCCCAAAGGATTCCGGAACTTCCTACGTGTGGACGCCCACATGTTTAGGGAGTTGGTGGCTCTTGTCGGGCCTAGGGTAGAGAAGCAGAACACCTTCTGGAGGCAGGCTTTGTCACCTGGGCTGAGGATTGCAATCACACTCCGCTACCTGGCCACTGGTGACTCATATCCTAGCCTACAGTACGCGTTCCGTGTGGCCCGGAACACCATCTCCCTCATTGTGCCTGCAACATGCGAAGCCATCATTGCAGAATACCAGGAGGAGGTTATACGTTGCCCCAGGACACCGGCGGAGTGGAAGGTGGTTGCCAGTGAGTTTGCCAAGCGCTGGGATTTCCCGCATATTGTTGGTGCCATCGACGGAAAGCACTGCGCCATCAAATGCCCTCCACATGCCGGTACAGAATTCTACAACTACAAAGGCTTCCACTCCATCGTGCTCATGTCTATTGTAGACGCCGACTACAAGTTCCTCTACTGTGACGTGGGTAATCACGGTAGCTGCTCAGATGGTGGAGTCTTTATAAGAACCAATATCAGAGCAGCATTGGATGGGTGCACCCTGGGACTCCCTGCTGCCGAACCCCTGCTCAACGACGACACACTTGTTCCCTACTTCCTGGTGGGTGATGACGCCTTCCCCATGCGAAGGTGGTTGATGAAGCCACACTCTACCCGGCGACTGACTGTACCTGAACGGATCTTCAACTACAGACTGTCCCGGGCTCGCAGAGTTGTTGAGAACGCCTTTGGCATCATGGCATCCAGGTATGTGTATGATTATGTGACATGTTTGACCATAAATACAGGTATCGGTGATGGCACCCTATTAATGTGAAGTATACTAGTCATGCTACGCTTCATGTATAACATTGGGGTGTCCTTCACCCACTCTGCCAGCATGTGCTCAGTCTCGCCACTCAGGATCACCCATGTCAGCTTCTTCCTCTTGATGGCGCCATAACGAACAGGGTCCGCGCTGCCAGGGGGGTCAGGGGTATCATCATCACTGTCAGTGTCCTCTAGGCTACCTTGGCTACCTTGTGTGTCCTGACTGGTCTGAGTATCCTGGCTGGGCTGAGTATCCTGGCTGCCGGCATCTTCAATGTCTCCGTCAAACAGGTCCATGTACTCATGTCCACTGGGCTGGCTGTCCGGCACAATTTCATCAGAATCATCCAACTCTTGCGACGCAACAGGCCTCCTGGCAGGGTGTGCGATGCGGGGTTGTTCGGGTGGTGTAGCCTTATTCTTCAAAACACCAACACCACCCTTCCGAGACTTGGTGGCCGCCACCTTCTCCTTGGTCAAAGGCATGGTGCAGGGCAGGCAGGTAGGTAGGGCAGCGTGGGTCGATGTGCGGCACAGGTCGATGGGTCCTTGCTGGGGTCACGGTGGAGAGTGGAGTAGGCAGCGTGGGCGGTCCTTTTATAGGGGGTGTATGACGCGGTGGTGCCACCTACTCGCGCAGTGTTGCCAGCAGTCGCACACCGCTCGCGTAGACTCACGTTGGTTTCGTCGTTCCTCGCGTAGACTCACGTTGGTTTCGCCGTTCCTCACGTAGACTCGCATAGACCCGCGTTAATATCGCGTAAACTCATGTATACTCATGTTGGTTTCACATAGACTCGCCACACATATTGTGAAATTCAGACCACCACGTGGGTACTCTCGTTTATGCGTGTTACACTCGCGTTACCCTGTGTTAACTCGCGTTAGGGTCGTGTTGACTCCTGTTTGACTCCTGTTAAACTCGCCTTTGCCAATATTGGCACCCACATGGTTATTTGCATATAGTGTTGACTCATGTTGTACTCGTGTAGACTCGCGTAGACTCATGTAGACTCGCGATCATTTAATGTCTAAATAGTACAACGCGAGTCTACATGAGTGTCACACGTATATGAGTGTCACACGAGTCTACAGGAGTGTCACACGAGTCTACATGAGTGTCACACGAGTCTACAGGAGTGTCACACGAGTCTACAGGAGTGTCACACGAGTCTACACGAGTCTACGCGAGTCTACGCGAGTCTACGCGAGTCTATGTGGTTTGGCGTCCTAGTCCTACTTGACTCTCCAAATTTCATGCATGCATGAAATCTTTGCCCGCGTTCGCGAGTGTACGCGGTCCAGCCCGAGTCAACGCGAGTCTGTGCGAGTGTCGGCGAATTTGGGATAATCATTGGCGAGTGCAAGAATTTCATCACTCGCGTTGGTCTCGCACTCCGACTCGCCAATGTGTGAACCATGCATAAGACTCTGCCAGTTTTTCATTTTGTATTTGTGCTTCATTATGTATTATATGCTTCAGAGCTTTCTTAAATGTCTTTCGTGAACTCTTCATATCTTCAAGGAATTCGCCAACTATGGGGCAGTTATTCCTCTTCCAAATAAAAACTTACTCCCTTGCTACTTTATATAAATTACGAACATGATCATTCCATCCTGGCTTTATTTCGTAGCCTCTGTTGATGTTTAGTATAAATTCTGCTGAGGCATCATTACAAATTTCAACAAATGTATCATAGATAATAATGTTCTAATTCCTTCATATAACTGTCCAGATTCAAATCATATTAACAGCATTCGAGACATTAAAAATTAATCAAGTCATACCCAGTGATACCATTACTTACTTTATTTTGATATTTTAATATTACATCATTTGAGTTAAATAACCTCCAATTAATAAACTGCTTAGTTACTGACTCTATATGCTAATTTTTATGAATTACGTCGATATTTACTTTAAAACCAATGGGAAAATGATCAAATAATGAAAGGTCGTATCGAATACAGATATTATCTATTTTCTCTTGTATACTTTCCGAAGTTAGGATATGATCTAGCCAGCTAACAACACTTCTACTAGGACATAAATATGTAAAGGCATCACTAGGTAGCACTTCATCACTAATACACATATTATTATCAATAAACGTAGTCAAGTCATCCCTAAAACGACCTCTTTGAAAATCTGCATTAAAATCACCACTAATAATACAATCATTAATATTTTGTTCACTGATCAGATTTTCTAACAATGCCAATGTGTGACGATATTCATCTAATGAGTCATTATTTTGTTTATCACAGGGTAAATACACATTCACAATGAAATATTTATGCCCTAACGAATTAAAAATTATACCAACTATTCTGTCATTACAATAAACTGGTTCAATAAATGTACTCAAACTTTCTCCACATGATCGCTACACCTTTGGAGGGTCGACTCTCCAATATACCCTCATTTGATTTATCTTGAACACAAGCTATATTATCAAATTTATCATTTATTGTACTAATTACATGTAAATCGTTTTCTAGTAACATTAATTCTTGCAAGAGTATTATGTCATTGTCAAATGTTAAAGTCTTAACTGTTTCAATATTATTCCGAATCGAATTACAATTAAATGAAACTATGCTAACCATCGTTCTCATTTATTCTAGATTCCTAACTTTTACTTTCTTTGGCCAGCAATCAGGTTTGAGCTAAATTTCCCTGTCCTCTATTGAAATGTTTAATTTAAAGGATATCCAACCCTTCGATTGTGTCTCAATATTTGTTGATTCAAGTTCTATACAACCCATTGGAGTTATATTAAGTTCATCTTTTACAAAACAAATAATATCATCACAGTTCGTTTCCAAGTCCACGTTGCCTATATACAAATCTACAGGTCTACAAATACCCTTAAATTTCGCATTATGCATTGTTTTTGTTCCAGTGATGCCCTAATATTTGCTCTTTTTCTGTTCATTAGAACCACTATCTTGAGACTTAACTCATCTTGGTCGCCGTTTTCTGTTGACGACTGTGTAGCCATCTTTATCTTGCACAGTGTTGTCATCTGCATCACCTACAGGGCCCACAGCCTGTGCAGTGGTGCCAAGTGTTGTTCCTCCAGCATGGACCATAGTAGAGTCATCATTCTTCCTTCCAACAATCATTGCCGCAGTTCTATATCCTGCTTCTCCATCACCAGCCACAACATCACCACCATTCCTCTTTCCATCACGGTCCACCAAGATGTCACCAGTCACTCTCTTACGATTCATGGTGGTACTAACATTCGTTAATCCACCTCCCTTTCTCATATCATCTCGGTTCCTGTGCTTGATCCCTGTCCTCACCACAGCTCCCTCACCACAAGGAACTCGTGATGTCCGAGTACCGTCTTTGTTAACATGAGGTACTTCCCTTTCACTCCGTAGTACATCACTGTAGGCAGGTAACACAAGGGGGGAGATAACACATCCTCCCTCTCATCACCATCACTGCCATTGACACTCCCAAAGTCATGCACGTCGCTGTTCATAATTTGCGAGAATGGTGGGGCAGAAGGCTCCCCAACAGTCGACAACAATTTCTCAATTTCCTCACCCAAACCCTTATTATTTTCACTAGAGATCTCGGCTTGGCATTTACCATCATCAAGGAGTGTGTCAATATGTTCCATAAGAATACGGTCTCTTTTCACTGACTCGAACGATTTAGTTTGTTTGCATTGCTTTATGAGACCTTTGATTTCTAAAAGCTCTTCTTTAATATACATTTGGTCTTCCATCACACTTATATTGTTTAACCTGGATTCCCTAAGACTCTGCACTTCATTTCTTAAACCATCAACTTGATCAGTCAATTTAGCAATGTAATATAGATAGATAGATAGAGATAGATAGTGCATTGTACAATTAATTTGACAACACAAACATTTCCAAAATATATGTTTGTATTTCCTTCCTCTAAGTATCAGCTGTTCCACCTAAGAATTCTCCGTCTCCTTTCTTATATTTTATGTTGGACCATTCCCATAACTCTGGTGATATCATCCACCTGCTGACCTCTTCTTTATCGCTGCCTTCAGTCTTCCCAACTTGAACTTGGGGTCTGGAAGATTTCATTTCCAGTATTTTTCAATGTTCGATAATAATGTCTTATTTACTAAAAACAAACTGCGTACGACTATTGAACGTGGAGTTTGAGTGGAAGAGAGAGGAGATGAGCAGTGAAGAGCCAGTATAATACTGCACTCCTGCTAAAACTGCCAACACACATTATAATCTTCTACAGAGTAATAGGCAAATACGATAGTTTGTATCTCATTCGATCAAGAAGGTGAAAACATGAAAACATCGTCTAATCTCAGCCAGAAAGTAATGCAAACTAGCGTCAGTATACTGAATGGGCTAATCGAACACTTCCGCTTCCATAACATAAGGATGACTGTAAAACGACATAGTTAAAGATGAATTACATAAGCTGCACACCTCTTAAGATGTATATTTTGTATGCATCAAAACATATTAAGGATGATCTGGTTTGTGTATAATAAAGTCAATTTATGTCAGTAAAGAAAACAAATATTAAACAGTTTAATATCTGGCGGCGTCTGGTAGTTGACTGTCTTGCAAATTTCCCACCTTCCAGTATTGTGATGACGTTATAAATCCGATGATGACGTCATAAATCCCGATAGTTGTCAGGCAACAGAAATTTACCTTTAACTTGACCCTATTTGTTTTATATGTTAGGGGCAAATTTAAGGATATTCCCGATAATGGTGTAATACTAGAGCATTTAACGTTCTGCTAGATAACTTATCTCACTTTTTTATCATATTTGTGTAATTCACCTTTAACTATGAAATGGTAATGCTGTTAATCAACATTATTGCAACTATTGCATTGTCCTTTATTTTTTTTTGGGGGGGAGGGGTAGGGGTGGGTGGTTGGAATCCACCATATTAATTTATAGCATTCCTGGAATTTTTGAGAAGTAAAATTATGATGTACTGGCGAATCATTTTGATAAACAGCTTGAGCCACAAAGATAATATTACCCGAAATAATTTAGCTGCACTCACCGTTTTGTTATTATTATTCGGAGATGTTCAATTAATCATGAAAAAGACAATACATCACAAACACATAATACAAATTCAGTTTCGATCTTTTCATGATTCCAACTTTTTGCGTCCATTTTGTAACTTAACTCCATTTCGTAACTTAATATAATTGGTCTGTGACTTGCTATCAGGAGACCAGACCTCAGTCAAAGGGGGCACAACTCCATCCATACGGCCTTGTGTGTGTGTGAGTGTGTATGTGTGCGTGAGAGAGAGAGACTTAACCCTTAAAGAGCGGCGCCCGGCTATTGTCGAGTGAAATAAATGTGGCGGGTCACGGCTATTGTCGAGTGCAATTTTTGAGCACGTAATGTGCTCGGAGAGAGAGCGGAGCGGTGGGAGGTGGGAGGAGCGTAGATTACCTCATGACCGCTCGCCACGGTAGCCGTGGAGCTACTGAGATGTACTCCTTTGTACTCCACCCTCTCTCACTTGTTTCACACGTAATAATGTAAGAAAATGACCGTATTTTATCGATTTTGCCCTTCGGTTGCACAATCGTTGCAAGACAACCAATGATCGTAGAAGGATGGTTCGGGTGTCATTGGAAAGCTCAATTTACGCCCTTTCAGGGATACATAATTGTATTACGCTCTGGGTCTTTTTTATGCATGAAAAAGAGCACGGAAACAACCCCATTTATGGTAAAAAAAAACGCTGGGCGGTACATAGAAATTACCGCCTAGGCTGCTCATTGAGTGTTAAGATGACTGGTTCTTGTTTCCTATCATTGACAGTAGCCACAGTATTCTGTCATTTTATGTCGCAATCTGTGGGCTTCCTCAATTACAATGCAATAAAATGTCTCCCTTCGAGTCACTTGAAACATTACAAGAAGTTACACGCCTTCCCAGCCTTCCATTAAACTACAAAATACCTACCCAGAACCATTTTTAGTTATATTTGTACATTTTTCAATAGAAAAAATGTCCAGGCTGTACGCCGATTCATTTTTAGTTACAGGCTCGTTATCGCCTGCCCAGTACAAATATTGACTCCAGAATAGGATGGAGAGACTTATTATCGCCAAACAAATAAGATGCAACATTTTCAAAACTCCAACCTAATGAAACGAAATAGGAGAGTTCCAAAACGATCCCCCTCCGACCAAATAGGGTTAAGATTGCTATTAAATCTTTCAGCATTAACACGATATTCTTCATTATATTTCTGCTATCATTATACAATTATCTACAGCTTAGGAAGAACATTTAGCAAGCAAAGGGGTCGTCCAATATATTCTTCCTAAGATAAATATAATCGACCAATAATAGCCTGAATGTAATGGAAGTGCGTCCGGATGTATTAACCGATATAATTTATTTTTTCAAATATTTCTACACACGTTCTCACCTAAATGTTTCCGCAATGATTGATCAGGCATAGTGCTTGTTGGTGAACTAATCTAACTTACCTTAATGATTCTTAGCAATAGTAATAATACTTAATAAGGATACTAATACTTAATACTACTTCATAATGACACTTACACACCTTTCATGCAACGGGGGTTGCTGTTAAGTATTCATATATATATATAATGCTCTTAATCTCATCTATATCTCCAAAATTAGCTTTCTGCCCACAGTTCGCTTAAAGACAACTGCTAAACTAAAGGTTTCTAAACACCCCTGATGGTCACAAAGACTTTTAGGTATCCCAGAAAGGGTGTACATTGCGTCCTTGTGTGCAAAAATGTTACTAACACTTACCCTCTGTGGTTGACGATCCGGCCACACAGTACTGACTTACCTGGAAAACAATGGAACATGTTTAATAGGATCCATGGATTTTACAATATATAGCAACCAAGCACTGAAAACTGAAATATTGTAGTATTTTGTTGAACAAATTCTTCACTAGAGTAAGAACATTCAAGACAATTCCAGTTCATGAAGTAAAAAATAAGGATAATTACTAGTGGACTTGGCAATTTGCAACTTAATATCCTACAAACCAACAACATACATAAAACATACATACAAATTCACGGGAGAGAAAATATAGACAATAAATAAAGCATACAAAACAAAGAATCAACCTCAAAGTTACAAGCAAATTACATAAGGTAAAGAAAACACACAATAATCATAGACGATTATATTTCTCCAAGTCAATGGTGCTCTAAGTAGCTACTGTTTCAAACTGTAAAAGTCCGCGAGTAGCCCTCCTTTGTGTGGTGATAGATGGTGGTTATTAAAGTGGCTCTTGGTGGGCGGGGAATTGAATTTGAAAAAAAAAATAAAAAAAAAAAATTGTGGCAGTGGGTGGGTGGAGAGGTATTGGGCTACTGAGCGGGGTAATGCATTTCCATATGTAGCCCAACGGTTCCATGTCAGTTGAACCAGTGCCACTTCAACCAGTGCCACTTTAACCAGTGCTAACTCAACCAGTGGCCACTTCAACCAGTGACCATTTCAACCAGTGACCATTTTAACCAGTAACCTAACGTAACGTAACGTAACCTAACCTAACCTACTGGCTAAAATGGTCACTGGTTGAAATGGTCACTGGTTGAAGTGGCCACTGGTTAAGTTAGCACTGGTTGAAGTGGCACTGGTTCAACTGACCTGTCACCGTAGCCCAACAGTCAAGTATTAATTATATCAGACTAGGACCCCACATTAATTTTGGAGAGACAGACAGCTTTCACCTTACATGTTTCTATTTCTGTCTTCATATTTGCACTGTTCTTCGCTTGAACCACTGAGAACAACCTTTCTTGTCTTTCTAGCCCACCTTATCAATGTTAGCTGTTTGCCACAACATTTATCTAGACAGGCATTTGTTTCATCAGAATTGATGTTGTATGGTGACGTGTGTGTGTTTTCTTTATTATTATTTTTGTACTACACCTTGGAGTAATACAATCGTCTATTACTAAAAGGTTGTTTTCAAGCTGAAGTGACTTTTTATACATAAAACAAAATGGCAAACTCGTATTTGTGTTCAGTATTTTCGGCAAATATCGTACCGACTTTTGCAACATGATATCCATGGATCTGCAGATGTGCCGTTATCGCCTCTCATTAATGTCAGCTTTCCAAAACCTCTAAGTTTAAGCTTAGCATCTGGAAATATCTCCTTCAATCTATCTTTCCTTCAAACTACGACTCCGTGTGTCCAGATATTTGTACTTACAGCCGCCAACAAAGATAACTGTTACAGAGTTACTTGGAATTATATATGCTATATTAGCTATATACCTGTTTATTATTAAAACAACCATTACTTCATTGCATAATTTGCTTGTAATTATACACTCCACATATTTAGTATAGTATAAATGAAAGTAGCTCTGTGACAGCTATTTCTGTTGGTAGTTAGTGTAGGTTGAAATTGGCTATTTATCATTTTCTTAAATTGAAGGGAAATTCGTTACACGCATCTTTGCCTTTTGTCTCCTTCCTCCACATAAAAAGAGAAATCTCATCAGTGCCTCTTGCCATCTCGCAAGCCTGATAAATTGTCCTCACAAGTCACTCTTTAGTTTCAAACTCACATAATGTGTCTTCTTTCAGCTTCCTAAAAGAAATCCAAGGGCAGTTGGCTTACATATATCTGCCCAAAGTAATTAGAGCTCGTATAGACGTGGCAGTTATTGGGCAATTTTCGAAGAACAATTCTTTCGTCTCCCAACATATTGGGTAGCTTTGACATTGGAATCGAAACTAGAATGGAGGTAAATTACGTTTGGTGGCTTAATGTTGATGACACCTACATTTTGAAGCTGCCAGACTACAATTATTGCCCTAAACAAATGACCGATAAAGTATACGTATCGCACCACCTTTACGATCCCACAAGTCAGGCATGGATAATATCACTCCAATCCACCACATTCATTCTGGCTGCATAACATAAGGTTATAATTTATATTCCTTAGACAACAGCACATGCGTTAACGTCGTTGAACCTTCTCTTCTCACACACACTAACCAACAACAGCCTCCAAGCATTAGCGTCACGTCTAATAAGTGTCCTCATTGCTTCTCATATGTCATAGATTTTACTCACCAGTCATATTGTTGCTTCACACGTTTTTTGTTTTATTATTTGTGTTTAATCTTCCGAACTAACTAACAGATAGCCGACAAAAATTACTCAAGTAATATTAGCTCTGAGCAAGCGACAGTAAAGACCCATATTGTATTTTACGACGGCTTAAAAACGGAACTGTTGAACGTTCAGGAGTTTATATTATTTGATATTGATAAAACAAATAATGATGAACATTAAGGCGTTCTCTCAAATGTATTGGAGAGCCTTCTAATAATGTATTGAAGACATTATTGGTAAACCTACTAAGATATTTTAGACAGGTTCGTTTTGCCAGCGTTGCAGCTAAAAACATTGGTAGGCTAAAACAAAACAGCTATGTCATTCATAATTACAATCTACATCGTATTGATATTATATCGAAACTACGAAAGATGATATATATCAGTATACTTCGAAGATTAATTGATGTTAATTGATGTTAAACGTAGCAATAATTAACAATGTATTACTATGACAAAAAACTATTTTGAATTGAATTGAATTGAATACTAGTAGGAACGTAGAGAGACAGCAATTTCCGAAAAAGCCTCTTCCTACCAACATATGCATATGATTTTACACACACTATATTTCCTGTAGCAGTAGAGGACAGGGCCACCACAACTGATACCAAATATTACACCAACTTTCTTCCCCTCGCCTTCCGGTATAATTCCGTAATGATATGCGGATCAGTATTTACATATAAATAGCTAAATTACGGCCGACACCAAGTTCAAACACCAGCTCAATGTAGCGGCGGCAGGATTATTGTGTGGTAGAAAGTGGTTTACTGGTTCTTGCTTTGGTGGAGAGGGAAGGGAGTAAAGCTAGACTATTGTAAGTTATATTACCTACTATGATATGTTTGGAATATTACTAGCGCTAGAATTGCGTTGTCGGCATAATTATAGGATAGGATAATCATAATGAGATAAGACTTAAAAGAGAGAGATATGGCGCCGTAAATGTTGTGAGTATTTGGCCCCAGATCAGTAATTTTATATAGAACTTCAGAGGCCATCAACCCTTCTGGATTATTATGCCAGCACACTGTAAGTCAAGAACAGCGTCAGGACTGGTGCCCCTTCCCAAGAACTTCAATCCCTTCCCCAGATCAGGATCAGGTTGGCAGGTCAGGGTCGGGGGTTTATATGAGGTGGGGTGTAATGCTACGAAACGATTATTTCTAACTCCTTGCAGACTTTTGTGTACACTAGGACATAAATCGTTGCATGAATTTGTCGAAGCAATCACGAACTGAATTGAATCTTCCCATTAATCTATCTATCAAAGTAAAACAAACTCGAAAGAATTCTATAGTTATATCAGACAGAACAAAGTAGTTACTTCAACTGTTGGACCGTTAGTCGATGAAAATGGAGAATACACCAAAGACGAAGTACAAAATAATGAGTAATGCCCTCAATACCTTCTTTGCATCAGTTTTTACAACAGAAGACCTCAGTGATATCCTTACACCATCGCCGATTCAGATTGATAATTCAGATGTTCTAAGCAATATCACCGTTACAGAGAGAGAAGTATTGAATTGTTTAGATAAACTCAAGGTAAATAAAACGCCTGGACCTGATACAATCTCGCCTAGAGTTCTAAAGGAAGCTAAGGATGAGCTCTCCAAACCACTGACATTACTATTCAATGAATCCTTGCAGTCTGGGACTATGCCTGATCAGTGGAAGCTAGCCAACGTAACGCCG
Organism: Paralithodes platypus; assembly: GCA_032716605.1. Lineage (NCBI taxonomy): Eukaryota > Metazoa > Arthropoda > Malacostraca > Decapoda > Lithodidae > Paralithodes > Paralithodes platypus. Next base: position 61,700,574 of record CM064498.1, on the reverse strand, counting down.
ATATTAAAAAAAGGCAGCAAATCCCTACCCAGTAACTATCGTCCAATTAGCTTAACCTCAATTGTATGTAAAATGTTAGAAACGGTCATAAGAGACAGACTCGTAAATCACTTAGAGGCAAATAACTTACTTAAAGATACTCAACACGGCTTTCGTAAAAAACGTTCCTGTTTAACAAACCTCTTAGACTTCTTCCACGATATCCTTAACCTCTACGATGAGAGTAAAGCTGTGGATATTATATACCTTGATTTTCAAAAGGCCTTTGACAAAGTTCCCCACAAACGTTTACTGCTAAAACTAAAAGCGCATGGAATACAAGACGGTGTGTTGAAATGGATAGAAAATTGGCTCAGCGACAGAAAGCAAAGAGTTGTCATAAACGGTAAGGCATCTAAATGGACCAATGTAAGTAGCGGGGTACCCCAGGGATCGGTACTAGGACCAATTATCTTTCTAATATACATCAACGACATAGATGAGGGTCTCACCTGTACAATCTCAAAATTTGCTGACGATACAAAAATTGCAAATAGCGTACTCTCAAAAGAACAAGTTGACGATATGCAACACAATCTAGATAAATGGTCATGTTGGGCCCAAATTTGGCAAATGAGTTTCAATGCGGATAAATGTAAAGTACTACATATCGGATACCTAAATGAGAAAGCAAACTATTCGATGAATGGCACTCAGCTTAAGAATGTAAACAGAGAAACCGATCTGGGAGTAACAATATCGAGTAACCTAAAACCTAGTCAACAATGTTCAGAAGTTGTTAAGAAGGCAAACAAAATAATTGGCTTTATAGGCAGGTCATTTGAGCATAAATCCAAAGAAGTTATCCTAACCCTTTACAATTCCTTAGTCTGCCCTCTTCTGGAATACTGCGTTCAATCCTAGTGCCCTTATTACCAAAAAGATATAAACAAGCTAGAACGAGTTCAACGTAGAGTTACCAAAATGATACCTAGCCTAAAGAACAAACCATACGAAGAGCGTCTTGGAGAATTAAATCTATTTCCTTTAACCCAGCGCAGATTAAGAGGTGACTTAATTCAAGTGTTCAAAATCATCAAAGGCATCGACAATATGAACTGTAGTAAGTACTTCACTATCGACCAATCTAATTACACGCGGGGAAACGGTTGCAAAATTATTGGTAAATCTTTTAACTCGCACGAATCTAAGAATTTCTTCTTCAATCGAGTTGTCAACTTGCGGAATGGGCTTCCCCGAAACGTTATAGACTGCATCACCGTTGATTCATTTAACTCCGCCTAGACAAATATCTCGCATCAAACCCGCGACTGACTGTGTTTGTAAATGAATAACTTTATTTTATCCCCCCCTCAGTTACTAACCCATCTGTCCTCCACTAACTTCCTAATCCTGCCACGGACATTAGTTCCAGGGCAGTAATTCCCTTTCCAATGTTCCCTTACCCCCTCTAAACCACTGTTTGGACACTTGATCCTCAGTGTTTTGGAGGACAAGCAACCTAGAAGGGTCACTAGATATGTGGTTGCTTGATTTCCTTTGTACTCCTTTGTACTATTTATCTATTGCCTGACGCCGTGATCCCCGAAGGTGTGGCCACGAACGAACAGCCCCCATGCACCTCTGTCCCCGGTCAGTCTACGCCCCTTCCCCCAACCAGCACCGCCTTCGTTCATAATATACTTCCTCACTCCATCCTTCCACCCATTAATAATTTTTCTAATATTTACATTTTGGAGGTTCGCTTTACTGTTCAAGGGTTCATATTTGGCAACTGATGTATACCCTACTTTTTCTTTAGCCCATATAGCTACATCATCATTACCTTCCCTTTGACCTGCCTTACCCACCATTACCTCACCGTAACGACCCCGCCTCCACCATGTTAGGGGCTCCAGGTTCCCTAAATGATGGTGCTGGCTTAAGTGCAGTTAAAGGGGAATCATCAATATCAACATTTGTCCTGCTCGCTCTGCCTCATTCTCTCATATTCTCTCTCTCTCTCTCTCTCGTTGTTTTTCATACCGCTCTTTGACCATCCAATCATCTGCATTGCCTTGCCTTGGCTTGTCTTAAAATTTAGAAAACTGGCAGACGAAAATCATATATTATTTATATCATTCTCTCATATTATTAGTACTTCGTATTCAAAATATTGCTTTGCAATTTAATATTCAGTATCGGAAGATTTGTGCGATACTGATTACCCTCTGGTCATTTGTGATTATCATGCTAAATCACCTAATTTTCCAAATAAATTTGGCATTGAGGTATGCTAAATTTTAATCTTAGAGGTAGTTAGTTCCTGGGGCGTATATACTACCCTTCCTCTCTGGAGAGCTTCAGAGGCTGAACATTTAAAAGGTGGATCTCTTCAATGTGAGGTGGCTATCATCTTATCGAATGGGAAGTAAAACAATTATCATATTTGTTGATATAATGAGCTGGAGATATAATAACTTGGTAGCTAAAAACATGAGACCTATAGACAGAATACAATTTGCTAATGTCTTGTTGAGGGTCTGGTTAACGCAAGCTATGATAAGCTCCCTTCTAATGTTTGTTTGATCCAAGGTAGCTCCCTATAATACGTTAGAGGCATTGGTCAAGATCCAACACGAGAGTATGATGTCAAGAAAGATGATAGGTGAAGAAATGAGTACGCCTACATTGGGACAACCAATTGAAGGCTGTGTGTTTTCGTGTCAGCTCAATGATAACTCGCAAAGTGTGTAAAGAACTTTCTTTATGATGGAATGCCAAGGATTGGACATATTACATAAACTGTGGTTAAGAATGGAACGTCGGCGATGGTTGACACTTTGTCGAAATCCGGGGCAATGCCTGTCTGGACGTAACATTGCCAAGATAATTTGCTGAAAGCTTAGCGTACTCACATTGTGGTGGCCTCAGCTTCCAGTTCCGCCTCCCGGATGCTCCAGAAAAGCTCAGCCCATCCGACTACGTGCTGGTCCCAATTAGTGTCAAACCCAAACATGTCATCGAAGTACACCAGGCATGTTTCCCAGGTCAACCCCATTAACCCGGCAGCTGCCGGGAGACTCTTAAAGAGGTTTTACTGAGCGACTGCGGGGAGACTCTTAAGATCCTAGGCCTAAAAAACAAACACTTAAAGCTCCTCAGTGGCACTTTAATTTTTTTTGTTTTTATTTAAATGAGATAATTCCCCTCCATACCTCCAATCACTCCTTCACATGTGTCTAAGTCCCCCCCTTTCCCCCCCTTCAATTATCACCTATTTTTCTCTTATTCATGTAATTATCGGTTTATTTATGGCGCCAAAACTTCCTACCCAGTTTCAAGGTCGAAAAGGAGGGAGGTGGAGTGAGGAAAGAGAGAGACAAGCCCGCACTACTTCCAGTCTTTCTCCAGAGCTCGTGAAGGTAGGGTCAGGTCTCTCTCTCTGTAAACTCCATGAATGAACCGCTCGGCAATGTTTCAATGTTTTTCACCCCCCAAACACTATTCCCACTTGTTTTATTGTTGTCACATGTTAATATCTTCATATTTAACGTAAAATAGGCGCATATGGATAAGTATTATTTATATTTATGGTAAATTAACAATTTTAGTGAGGAATGAATCAAAATACCTACACACAGGGGTATGGTGTATACTACAGGGGCTGCACAGCCGAGAGGTTAAGACTGCATCCATGTGTTTTAAGAATTTAGCATGGCAGATTTAAATGCCTAATGGGAGTTGTGGACGAATTACTCAATCCAGCTATGAACGAAGCCTTAGACATTGTTAATGAATTGATTATGATGTGATCCAAAAGTAGGTATTAACACCTTTATTTTCTTATGTGTGGCTCCATCAATGTAGCAAGCAAGAAGGTTATCTATCTATTGCCGGACGCGTTACTCCCCTTACGAGGGTGGCCATACACAGAATGCCCCCAAACGGACCCATTCCCTGTGAGAGGGACAACCCGAGCCAGTTTAGTGAAGGACTTCCAGGATTGACCACTCAATTTAGGATCTGTCCGACTCAGAGGCCCTCTGTGTCATACATGTAGGGAATTAGACCCAGAGTGATAGGCTGATCTAGCCTGGAACATGGCTGGTTAAGCTTTGGGCAATAACAAATAGCTCTCTTCAAGAATTTAAGGGAAGGGCCGTTATCTTCTGGTCTTTCTCAGTTTCTGATCAAAATAACTCTTTTGTAAGGAGGACGTTGACACCATATTAAGGAGGACGTTTGTGAGTCTCCATTAATTAGGTAATGTAAAGGTAAACCGTTTGGGAGGTTTCCTTATGGGTTTATAGATTTGGTTTATTTGTAGTTTAGTTAAGCTGTTTGTAGAATACTGTGTAGATTCTCTGCTCTGCTCTGCTCTCTCGTTGATTGGTAGATATTTAATAGATGTGATAGATATGCCGCCACCATCCTTTACTCTCTTAATTAGGTAAAGGAAATAATTAAAAGGTATCCAGCCACGAATTTATTGAAGTAACAAATTTAGATTTAATACATTACAAGGAGAATTTCCCTATGTTGAGAGGAAATCTCCGGGGCTGTGATTGTCCCCATTGCTCGTGTCTAAGTCTAGTCAAAATCTTGTTCATACCTCTCACTACTCTTCTCAACACACACCTAATATATGTGATGATAACTTACGATCACATGTACAGTGCCTGGGGCACCTCAAAAGTGCGAGTGTAATGTATGACTCAGGAAAACCAAACCAGGAAGTCTCATTCTCTCAACTTTCGAGATTGTACGGTCCCACGTTTAAATACACAGTACACTGTAAGTAAATAACTTTAATGATTATATGAGACTTGAAATAATTATTCCTATAATAATTACTGAATGTAACATGATCATGAAGCGCTTTAACAGTATATTCTGGCTATCACTAGATGATTATATTCAGCTTAGGAAGATATTGCATCAGCTAAAGAGTTCATAAACGAAATATTTACCCTTTACTCTTACATATCCTTCCTAAATTGCATAACATTGTCTAATGCTAACCAGAATAAATTGTCAACACGCTTCTTAATCATCAATGGTAGACTCACGCAGATGTATGGTTGCCAGATGGTGGTGAGCTAGCTGCCTTTAACATACTTTTGATTTAATTCTGGCTAACAGTAAGGGATCTTACTTAACGTAAGAAGGACATTTAAAAGTAAAAGGGCACAACAGAAATATCATTGAAACTTCTTACCCTCAAAGCCTTTAAGCTTATTAGATATGTCTAATAATACCCAGAATAATACTTCATTGTATAATGACAAAATAACAAATTATACTATGAGAAGGAGCACTTTATTTACAACGTTCTGCATATAGCTTCATCAGGCATTCAGGCCGGTGAAGCTATATGCGAAATGTCATTAAAGTGCTCTTCCTCATATGGTGTATATGTTCGTCCTGTCTACTCCTCTAATTTTTTTCTTCAACAAGGTCAATAATTATATTGGGTGTAGTTCTGACTTCAAGGTGTGTATGTGGTGTTTCGTTGGTGATGATGTGGGATGTCTCGTGTATATTGGTGTGTGTGCATGTATTAGCACAGTACGTAAAATGACATGCATTAATAAAGTGTGCTGAAATTCATGTCCTTTGTCAATGTGTGGGACCAATAATAGTATCTTCAACTAAGTTTCAGGTTTACATTGCATCAGGCCGGATTAACTGTCAACAAATAAAAATAATTTGATTATGACAGTGCACAGGAACCTATGGCAGGATGGATACTAAATTAAGGATTGTTAGAGTATTTGTGTGTGATAGCGTGTGCTGGGTGTTGTTTTGATATTTCTTGGTGTCTGTGGGTGTGTTGCCATGTAGTGTAGTGGGTGGTGTTGATTGGTGGAGGCTGCTGCCAGGAATTGTGTGCCTCTCATGTCTAGATGATCTTTGTCCAGTGGATTTAGCTGGGGCTAAATTGAGTCTGTTTGTAATGCACCATTCATGTAATGTGTCGAGATAGTCTTGAAGGAGTCTTGTTGCTGTGGCTGGGTTTTGGTGCGTGCTTGTAAGTGTTATGTCGTCTGCGTAGGAGGCTATGGTTATTTGGGGTGAATTTGGTGTATTTATATCATGCATGTACAGATTGAAGAGTGCGGGCGACAAGACGGATCCTTGCGGGACTTCGCTTGGGAAATTTCTAATGCTAGATGACTGACCGGCAAATGATACGTGTGCACATCTGCCTGCTAAGAAGTTGGTCAGCCATCTTTTTGTGTTGTTGTGCATGTTTGTGTTGTAGATTTTGTTTGTTAGGTTGTGGCGGGGGATGGCATCGAAGGCTTTACTAATGTCGAGTGTGGCAAGTACTGATCTGTGTGGTGGTCTAGCTGAGTTGATGCCGTCAAAAGCTCTTTTTGTAAGGTCTGTAAGAAGAGTGTTTGTGGAGTGCAATGGCCTGAAGCCGTGTTGTGTAGGAGAAAGGGGGAAGTCAGGTGTCATCAGTTGTAGTACAAGGCGCTCTATGATTTTTGGAGGGGGTGCAAAGGAGTGAGATAGGGCGGTGTGAGGAGGGTAGCGTGGGGTCTTTTGTTAGGTTTGGGGAATGTGATGATGATACCATGCTTCCAGATGTCTGGTATTGTGTTGTGTGAGTAGCTGTAGTTTGATATGTTAGTGAGGGCTTGTATGCCTTTGTAACGGGAAGAAATTGTACTTTCCCTTTTGGTATATGTTGTAAGGTTTGACTTAACTGTAAGACTTTTTCCCCTTCATTCACTCTTCCCTATATTTAAGGGACATGTATCATTTAAGAAGGGTTAAGTAACCCTTGTCTATGTAAAGAGGGACTTAGCCTAGATCAGGAGGAGAACTAATATTCTCAAATCTATCTAAAATACTTTCAAGCCTAATTTATCCTTTTACCCCCCTTTTGTTATTCCCTGTAAAAATCCTTCCTTTTCGAATTTAGAGTAATGCCCCCTTGTGTAAAAAGACCGCCAATTCCTACCCAAGCGACGCCACCCTTTGTGGTCACCCTCCCCTTTTTTGGCGGGATCCCTGGCCCTGGCCCTCGGCCCCTCACTGTCGTGAGCCCAGGCCTATGAGAGAGACACCTACCCACCCCCCAGTCTCTGTCATCATTCCCCGCTTCTTCTCCGGACTTAGGCTTCCTTTCCCTCCATTCAGAGGTTCGTAATTAAGGTTTATAGTGTTATAAGGTATTGCTTATTCAGTTAAGTAAGTACTAGGTGTGTAATGTAGGAGATATTACTGTGATTGACAAATTCGTGAACTCGAGCCTACCATCGGGTTGGTCGACAGGCACCCCTCACCTGCCAAGTGCCTACAACCATTCAAATTTCCCCATTATCATTGTGTTCAGTAAAACTTTGTCTGTGCACCTTTGCTAAGTGTTATTCTGATATTTTAGACGTTATTCCAAATTAACTTCGTGTGTAATAATTTCAGTCAGAGGGACGCCATTTGATGGCCTTCCAATTCTTGTGTTTTTCCATAATTCCCGACCAAACTTAGGCTAGCCTATTTTGCTAGTTTGTCTTTCACCGTTTTACATAATCCTGAGGTAGTGCGAGAACACCAGTTAAGAGTAGAATTGAGGACGAAGTTGATTGAAATGCTTTTGAAGCTTGACCGCCATTTTAGGATTTAGACCATCTCGCATTTCGGAGAGACGACCAGGTTGAGTAAATTACTAATGTAGCAGTTGTATTGTATGTTTAGAACTTGTTCATTACTTTTGAGTTTATAAAACCATGAATTTTGGTAAATATGATTGTATTTTAACGTGTAAATCAGGAAAGGACATTCGTTTGAGATCGAGATCGTGTCCTTGAGTTTTGTTTACCTTTCGTGTCTCCGACGTTCCAAAGTTAGGCCTATTCAGATAAGTATTTATAACTAACGTCTCCTAGGCCTGGTTATTGTCCATTTTAAATGTTCTTACTGGGTTATAGTGTAAAGAGTTACTTGTTATCTTGATTTAGAGGTCCTCATTTCCCAACCCCAGTACCGTCAAATTTCGGACCCCCATTGGGTCGGGTTTATTTCAGATGATTATTTGTTCTTACCTATTGTTACTTAAAGTTAACTAGTGAAAAGGCCGTTTAGGTATGGGTACTTGCTGAATTATTATGGTAGGTTATATGATTTTACATTTTAATTAGGCTACCTAACTTTCACCTAATTGGAAGTACAGTAGGCTATTATTAATTATTGTGCTTTTTGAGTGTATTATGAGTATTGACTCCTATGATATAATTATGTTTGACATGGTCTAATGAACAGAGTTGCCTTGCAAGGGATGGAACGCTGTAGTGAGATTCTGGGCAGCTGATTTCAGGGAATAAGTTACTCGATTTTTTTTTTTTTTTTTTTTTTTTTTTTTTAAGAGACAATGAACGGAGGAAGGAAAAACACATAAAACAAAAAGGTCCATGTGCCTAAAGGCATCCTCCATTCATAAAATGTTTGTAACAACTGGATTTAAACATTTGTAGATTGTAAGTTTGGGGAAAGCAATTCGAGGGAAGTGAATTCCAAAGAGTAGTAGCTCTGGGGATAAATGAATTCTGATAAGCAGAAGTTCTGCATTGTGGAGGAGAAAGTGTAAATTCATGGGCGCTCTCAGCTGCCCTAGTTCTACGGGGAAAGATGTGGAGAGGGCGGCACAATTGAAGCAAGTTCCTCAGAACAATTGCTGTGAAAATATCTGTAGAATAATGCAAGGGATGCAACGTTTCTTCGGATGGCTAATGTAGGAAGGTCCTGTGTGATTGCAGGGTTATTGATTAATCAATAGCTTTATTTTTATTTTGTCAACTGCCTCAATGCAACCACTCCACTTCCACCCCACAGGGTAAAACAGTAATCCATCTGAGCGCACATGACTTTTATATATTACGGCCAACTGCTCGTCAGTGAAGAATTCTCGAACTCTGTACAGGAGTCCCAGTTTTTTAGAGGCATTCTTAGCAATGCTTCTAACATAATGTGTCCAGCTCAAGTTAGTTAATGTACACACGAGAATGTCAATACTAGGGAAGTGGGAATATTTACATCATTAAAAAATATATGGGAGTCAGTGAGATTCTGTCGGTTAGAAAATTGAATGTACTTGGTTTTTCTGTGCATTAAAGGAAACTAGATCTCTTGTCCCATTTCATTAATTCTAGAAAGGTCCTGGTTCAGAGAAATTGCAGTGTTTATTTTTGAATTATAAGATCGGGTTGGGTGAAAGAATTGGTAAATGTGAAGGAACGTGTGGAGTGTTGAGTCATCTGCGTAGGAATGGATTATAGTGGTAGATATGAGTCATTGATATGAATGAGGAACAGAGTTGGGGCCAAAACTGATCCCTGGGAACACCAGCATTTATTGAGTGAAATCGACAATAAAGGCCATCTACCATTACACGTATTTTTCTGTTATGAAGATAAGAAGAAATTAGTGGAACTAATGATGCAAGGCCGTAGTGTGACATCTTCGACAATATAAGGATTGATGCCAGACTCTATCAAATGCCTTTGATATATCCAGTGCTATTGTATGTGTTTCACCATGTTGGTCTAGCTAGCTTGGTTATTTTGATAAGAAGGCAAAGAATGTCTGCAGTTGATCGACATCGTCTAAAACCATATTGTCTATCACAGATTAATTTATTATTCTCCAGATGCTTAATTATGTGATTATTTACAGTAGTAGCAGTGTGAGTTACAATAGAAATAACGTTTAGCTTTGTTTGAGCCTTGTATAGCACCCTCCGCATTGAGCAGTCCAACCTGTTAAGTTTGACCATGACAATTACCTTTGATTTATGCCATTATTGTATTGATTTGACTCCATAGATATGCTGTGTAATTATGTATTCCCAATTGTGTGTAGAGTAGGGCTGAGTAACATAATTATGTACCTGTACTTAATGAGAGGATCTTTGGATGCCTTAAGAGATTATTTCGGTACAGTACTGTAATGTCATAATTTGATCTGTCATTGTATTTCTGTACTTATATTAGCTCATCTATTTTTATATACGTTAATAGGAATCCATGTATTTTTATATGTTTATAACCTATATTTTTATATGTATTTGTTTTAGTATTACTGTTACCGTAATTAGGATATTGATTAACCCCATTATTAAGGGTTAGCTATATGTCAACCGTGGGTTAAGAATGTATTCAACTTACCAGGGAACCAGTTTGGGACGGAGTCGATGTGATGCTGAATTGCTGATGGCGGAGAATCGGAGATTCACCCCTCCCATTGGCTGAGTGCAGGATGCTGAACTCTTGTACTGTACGAGGGTTCAAGGACCGCAGGAAGACTTATGATTACCCCCTATACCCCAGGATACGGTAGGCCGAAGAACCTACAGGCGAGCTTGGCGGATACGGGTATCTAGCGGAATTGGGATGTATAATACTGAGAGGAATGGGGTGGATACAGACAGCAATATTAGAGTCCTACTCCTAGGTTAAGAGACTGTCCCAGTACGGTAATGGATTGGTCCCACGTTAGGGTATAGAGATAATTAGATACGGTACCAATATTAAGAGTTGTAAACGGTAAAATGTTCCTTATACTGTATTAATATCAAGCTTAAGATTACTGCAATTTATGTTTGTATCTATCCTCTCGTACCTATTTGGATCTAAATGTGTTATCAGGATGGTAAATCAGAGGCGTCAGTATTAAATTGGTCTAAGAGTAGTACCAGTAGCCTAACCGAGTTAAAGTCTTGTCAGCCAACATTGAAGGTGAAGTTCTTGATTGGTCTTTGCTAGTCTCCGATTTATCCTACTGTCCTAATGTACCTGAATAATGAGCATGAGTCACGATTGCATAAAGAATAAGAAAACCATGGGGACGGCCAGTTCACCTGAAGGTGGGCGATCAAATAATTCGAATGAATTACCGTTCCCAAAAACATCCTTATGTGATATCTAGAAAGTAGAGAATATGCTAGGTCTCAGTGGGGTCTTTGTGGTTCTTTTGTGTTATCATCGTGTCGGAGTTGCAGTCTTTCCCCTTCCTCGAAGGATGTTGGTCAACCAAACAAGGTTGTCCTCTCGTTAATTAGAATGCAATAACGGGTTTGTCGTCATTTCTTCCTTTCTATCCTTGAGTACCTATTTTCCACCTTCGCAGCTTAATCTATCTTTTTCTGTCTCTCCCTCCCTCTCTTTCTCTTGTTCGTAGCAGAAGAAGGGAAGTGAAGAAGAAGAAAGAGAGATCCTGAGCCCCCCCCCCCCCGTTGCAGCGGTGGGATTTCTTTAGGAGTCCATGGTTTGACATGCTCCTGTTCCGTTCAGGGCTCCTGAATTAATCCCGTACCCCCCGTAGAAGAGACTGTACAGTACTGGTTGTTACACTTTTGCTCGGGTGTTTAGAATCAGTGCATTGCAGTTGTCCTTTTTCACGCTACCAACCCGTGAAATAGTTACCACAAACCGTATTGGCCATACTACCACATTTCAATACGGTTAGTGTAATATTTCAGGGAATCTTTAAGTTCAGCAGATACCAGTAAGAGTCCCAGTGACTGTGAAGGAACCGCAAAGTTGAGATAGCGGTGGTTAGTGTTTTCCGGTTATTAGTTATCTATCAATCCTTCCTGTCCAAGATGGAGAATCCTGATCCAGAACCAAGGCACGAGGTGCAAGACGTTTTAGTCAGGAGGAATGAGGAACGCCAAGAGGCTATGTCTGTCGCGAAAGAGGTCCTGGAACAGATCTCACTGACCATGGCCAGGAAGTTTAGAGAGGTGGCTAATCGGAACCGCCGGAATGAAAAGGTCAATGTGGACGACATGGTATGGATCAGGAACGAGAATCCACTACCAGGGACTAGCCAAAAGTTGAACGCAAAGTGGGTGGGTCCCTTTAGGGTTACGGAAGGAGTCCGAGACGGGGTTGCGTATAAGCTAGTAAATCCCTATACGGGTTTGTTTATGAAAAGGTCCGCTGAGAAAGTGAAACCGTTAATGGGCGAGGAGTATTGGCAGGTAGAGCAAGTTGAAATGCCGGTGGAGGAAGACTATCAACCTGAGATTTTAGTCAGCCGGCCCGGCGTTATATAGAATCTTATTAGAGTGTACAGTAGAGTCCCTGTTGTGGTCGTCTTGTTGTGTACTCCCCTGTGGCCCCCGCATGGTTAATTAATCTTTCCGGTCAAACCCCCGTGCAGCGAAACTTTAAGAGACGTAGGTGCCTAGGTTATGTAGAACGTCATACAGGTGATTGGGACTAGGGTGGTGGCATTCCCATCAGGACGTGCTGTTGGCTCTGAGTACCTTTATGGTTGACTGGGGTTATACTCCTTTCGTCCCGAGGCTCAGCCAGCGCACAGTGTGAAGGGACTCCCACGATACGGGTGTCCACGCTCTCTCTAGTCTGGTCTCCTGGGGTTTTCCAAGCAATAAAGGGGTGGAGAGAGGCGGTCTCTACGGGGACAAGATAGTGCCTGGTTGGCACTCTCCTGAAAAGGAGGGACACTTTATAGAGTGGTATAGTGATTTGTTGATGAAGGAAGGGACGCCCCACAGGCAGAGTACAGTACAGTAATGATGTGTCAGATTCTAAGACGTTGGGTATAGACTGCGAGCTCTGGGCATGGTAAGATGCCAGGCGGATCAGAAATTCTGCTGTAATAAGTTAAGGCTGGATTAATTGGTAACTGTATAATGTTTATGTTATTGAAAGAGTGAATGAGGTAAAAAGTCTTCAAAGAAAAGGTAGAGCTGTGTAACGGGAAGAAATTGTACTTTCCCTTTTGGTATATGTTGTAAGGTTTGACTTAACTGGAAGACTTTTTCCGCTTCATTCACTCTTCCCTATATTTATGGGAAATGTATCATTTAAGAAGGGTTAAGTAACCCTTGTCTATGTAAAGAGGGATTTAGCCTAGATCAGGAGGAGAACTAATATTCTCAAATCTATCTAAAATACTTTCAAGCCTAATTTATCCTTTTACCCCCCTTTTGTTATTCCCTGTAAAAATCCTTCCTTTTCGAATTTAGAGTAATGCCCCATTGTGTAAAAAGACCGCCAATTCCTACCCAAGCGACGCCACCCTTTGTGGTCACCCTCCCCTTTCTTGGCAGGATCCCTGGCCCTCGGCCCCTCACTGTCGTGAGCCCAGGCCTATGAGAGAGACACCTACCAACCCCCCAGTCTCTGTCCTCATTCCCCGCTTCTTCTCCAGACTTAGGCTTCCTTTCCCTCCATTCAGAGGTTCGTAATTAAGGTTTATAGTGTTATAAGGTATTGCTTATTCAGTTAAGTAAGTACTAGGTGTGTAATGTAGGAGATATTACTGTGATTGACAAATTCGTGAACTCGAGCCTACCATCGGGTTGGTCGACAGGCACCCCTCACCTGCCAAGTGCCTACAACCATTAAAATTTCCCCATTATCATTGTGTTCAGTAAAACTTTGTCTGTGCACCTTTGCTAAGTGTTTCTGATATTTTAGACGTTGTTATTCCAAATTAACGTCAAATTAACTTCGTGTGTAATAATTTCAGTCAGAGGGACGCCATTTGATGGCCTTCCAATTCTTGTGTTTTTCCATAATTCCCGACCAAACTTAGGCTAGCCTATTTTGCTAGTTTGTCTTTCACCGTTTTACATAATCCTGAGGTAGTGCGAGAACACCAGTTAAGAGTAGAATTGAGGACGAAGTTGATTGAAATGCTTTTGAAGCTTGACCGCCATTTTAGGATTTAGACCATCTCGCATTTCGGAGAGACGACCAGGTTGAGTAAATTACTAATGTAGCAGTTGTATTGTATGTTTAGAACTTGTTCATTACTTTTGAGTTTATAAAACCATGAATTTTGGTAATATGATTGTATTTTAACGTGTAAATCAGGAAAGGACATTCGTTTGAGATCGTGTCCTTGAGTTTTTGTTTACCTTTCGTGTCTCCGACGTTCCAAAGTTAGGCCTATTCAGATAAGTATTTATAACTAACGTCTCCTAGGCCTGGTTATTGTCCATTTTAAATGTTCTTACTGGGTTATAGTGTAAAGAGTTACTTGTTATCTTGATTTAGAGGTCCTCATTTCCCAACCCCAGTACCGTCAAATTTCGGACCCCCATTGGGTCGGGTTTATTTCAGATGATTATTTGTTCTTACCTATTGTTACTTAAAGTTAACTAGTGAAAAGGCCGTTTAGGTATGGGTACTTGCTGAATTATTATGGTAGGTTATATGATTTTACATTTTTAATTAGGCTACCTAACTTACACCTAATTGGAAGTACAGTAGGCTATTATTAATTATTGTGCTTTTTGAGTGTATTATGAGTATTGACTCCTATGATATAATTATGTTTGACATGGTCTAATGAACAGAGTTGCCTTGCAAGGGATGGAACGCTGTAGTGAGATTCTGGGCAGCTGATTTCAGGGGATAAGTTACTCGAGTTACAGTAGAAATAACGTTTAGCTTTGTTTGAGCCTTGTATAGCACCCTCCGCATTGAGCAGTCCAACCTGTTAAGTTTGACCATGACAATTACCTTTGATTTATGCCATTATTGTATTGATTTGACTCCATAGATATGCGGTGTAATTATGTATTCCCAATTGTGTGTAGAGTAGGGCTGAGTAACATATGTACCTGTACTTAATGAGAGGATCTTTGGATGCCTTAAGAGATTATTTCGGTACAGTACTGTAATGTCATAATTTGATCTGTCATTGTATTTCTGTACTTATATTAGCTCATCTATTTTTATACGTTAATAGGAATCCATGTATTTTTATATGTTTATATTAACCTATAATTTTATATGTATTTGTTTTAGTATTACTGTGTACCGTAATTAGGATATTGATTAACCCCATTATTAAGGGTTAGCTATATGTCAACCGTGGGTTAAGAATGTATTCAACTTACCAGGGAACCAGTTTGGGACGGAGTCGATGTGATGCTGAATTGCTGATGGCGGAGAATCGGAGATTCACCCCTCCCATTGGCTGAGTGCAGGATGCTGAACTCGTGTACTGTACGAGGGTTCAAGGACCGCAGGAAGACGTATGATTACCCCCTATACCCCAGGATACGATAGGCCGAAGAAACCTACAGGCAAGCCTGGCCGATACCGGTATCTAGCGGAATTGGGATGTATAATACTGAGAGGAATGGGGTGGATACAGACAGCAATATTCGAGTCCTACTCCTAGGTTAAGAGACGGTCCCAGTACGGTAATGGATTGGTCCCAGGTTAAGGGTATAGAGATAATTAGATACCGTACCAATATTAAGAGTTGTAAACGGTAAAATGTTCCTTATACTGTATTAATATCAAGCTTAAGATTACTGCAATTTATGTTTGTATCTATCCTCTCGTACCTATTTGGATCTAAATGTGTTATCAGGATGGTAAATCAGAGGCGTCAGTATTAAATTGGTCTAAGAGTAGTACCAGTAGCCTAACCGAGAGTTAAAGTCTTGTCAGCCAACATTGAAGGTGAAGTTCTTGATTGGTCTTTGCTAGTCTCCGATTTATCCTACTGTCCTAATGTACCTGAATAATGAGCATGAGTCACGATTGCATAAAGAATAAGAAAACCATGGGGACGGCCAGTTCACCTGAAGGTGGGCGATCAAATAATTCGAATGAATTACCGTTCCCAAAAACATCCTTATGTGATGTCTAGAAAGTAGAGAATATGCTAGGTCTCAGTGGGGTTTTTGTGGTTCTTTGGTGTTATCATAGTGTCGGAGTTGCAGTCTTTCCCCTTCCTCGAAGGATGTTGGATGTGGGTCAACCAAACAAGGTTGTCCTCTCGTTAATTAGAATGCAATAACGGGTTTGTCGTCATTTCTTCCTTTCTATCCTTGAGTACCTATTTTCCACCTTCGCAGCTTAATCTATCTTTTTCTGTCTCTCCCTCCCTCTCTTTCTCTTGTTCGTAGCAGAAGAAGGGAAGTGAAGAAGAAGAAAGAGATCCTGAGCCCCCCCGTTACACCTTGTGGTCCCAGGTGTCTGAGGTGAATGTTGCTTATGTTGTCTAGGCCACAGGCGGGTGAGAGCTTGAGATTGTTGATGATATGCTTTGTCTGGTTGTTGGTGAAGGGTGTATAGTCAGGGTCTGTGGGTAATTGTCTTTTTCGTCGGATGACACGTCGGTCGTCTTCGTGGAGTTTTAAGTGACTGACATGAGAAGTGATTGATGAGAGTGTTTGCTTGTTGTTTACGTGAAGGAGTAGAGTCTGTTGTGATTGCAGCATGTGATTGTGTCGTGTTGCTGTTGGAAAGTGTTATGCTGTTTAGTGTTTTGTAGAGTTTTTGGGGGTTTGTTTTGTGATCGAGTGTTTGTAGGAAGTTATTCCAATTTAGTGTTTGTTGTTCTTCTATTTTGTTGTTAATCTGGATGTTGAGTGCTTGACTTTGTTGATTGATGTCTTGTGTGTGGGGTGCTGGGGAGTGTTTCAGTGTGTCGCGTTGTATGATGAGGTTTTGAATTTCTGGTGAGAAGTTGGGGTTGTATTTTTTATGTTACCTCTTGGAATGTATTTCTTGTCGGCGTTTTGAATAGTCGTGTTGAATATGTGTACAGCATTGTTGATGTTAGTGATGGGTGTACTGTTTAAGGTTTCAAAGTGTTGTTCGGTCTCATTTGTGAAAGCTTCCCAGTTAGCTCTTTTATAGTTAGTGTAAGTGTGTCTGTGGCTAGCTGGGGTGAGTCTTGTTTTGGTGGTGATAATGATCGGGAGGTGGTCTGAGCCCAAGGTTCTGACCACCTTCCAGGATGTTGTGGGGGCGAGTTCAGGGGAACAAAAGGTGATATCAGGAGATGATGGGGTGTAGAGGGCTTGCCAGTGCGTATTTTAATCGATTGTATTTCTGTTGTGATATCGTTTGGGGGGAAGAGGGATTTGGTATGTGCACTGGTGTCTTTAAATGTTATATCTTTGTGTACCAGAGTGATGAGTGCACCGCCAATGACGATGGCCCGGTCTTGTCGTATGGTGGTGAAATTGTGAAATGTATGGGTCTTTTGTGTTGTACAGAGTTTTGTTTCTTGTAAGATGGCAATGTGTATGTTGTGTTGTTTGATGGAGTGTGTGAGTTCGTGTTTCTTTGCATTGATGCCATCTAGGTTTAGTTGAAGGATATTAATGTTGTGTGTGCGGTGTATGTTGGGTGCTGCTGCACGAGGATGGGGTGGGGATGGGGGAGGGGTAGGGGGTGATGGTGGGGGTGGGGTGCAGGAGATGAGGGTAGGAATGGATTAAGTTGGGGTGTGGATGGGCTGAGGAGGAGGTGGACGGGTTTTAGGAGAGGGAGTGGATGTTATGGGCAGGTTATGTGGATTGGGGAGGAGAGGTGGACGGGTTTTAGGAGAGGGAGTGGATGGTATGGTAAGGTTATGTGGGTTGGGGAGGAGAGGTGGATGGGCTTTAGGGGAGGGATTTGACTGGAGAGGGAAGGGCATGAGGAACATGTCCAGGTGTTTGTGTAGTGTTTCATGGAGGCAAGTGTTGTGCAGGTAAAATGGGTCCAGTTCCCGCATGAGTTGCAGAGAACTGAACCCTTAGTTTGGCAGCTCGAAGTAATGGGTTTTGAGCAAGTTGGACATGTGTATTTGTAGGTGGGTCCTGGGTTGCTCTCAATGTCTCCGGCTAGAAGGAGTCTTCGAGAAATGACAGCCGGAGAGTAATTTCTCTGTGTAGGAAAAACTGTGTATTATGTGTGTGTGTGTGTGAGGTGTGAGAGGTGTGAGAATTGCCCGGCGCAACCGCAGCAAGGACGCGTGCCCCCAGTGAGCAGTTGGATTAGGTGGTTGGGCTAGCAACTCTCCTCCGATAAGGTAAAGCTAAATATTCGAACGAAGTGCCTCGGATTATGGAGAATATTCATTCCCGGTCGCCCCCTCGGGAATGAAGGCATTTGGCAATAGATAGATAGCGTAAATAGAAAACAAGAAGTGAAAGAGAACAAAGCTCGAAAGAGCTCAACATGCAAAGCTAGATAGCTAACTATTTGTAAACGCTTACAAATAATATTACCACTCTGTGGATAAAGAACAAAAATTGTAATTTTGTCAGCACACTTGTGTATTCATATAGAAATTTGTCAACTAATTCAGAGAGAGATCTATACATTTACGCAAGTATCTGATTTTGTATATACATTTTATATTAATAAAACCGATATATTTAATTATGAAACAGCTAACCACCCTCTTTCTCCAATGAAATAGTACAAGACAATGTGGTGCAGAGAAAGCTCCATCCTTTTATCCAAGATTTGGAGCCCAATAACTCACAGTCTGGCATTTGGTGAATATACACATTTGCAGTGCAGTACAGTCGTGCTAATAAGTATTGTCTCAGCACCAAGTATATTTTGATCAATACTTGGTATCATCAATATATTTTGTTTCTACTGTATGTGAGTGAGGGAGTGTTACGACTGACAGTAGAGGCTTCAAGTCCATGGTGTCGGGAATCGGGTAATGATCCCAACAGGTTTTGGTCCAATAGGACATTTGAATTTGGCGGTATCGTATCGCTTGTACGATTTCGGCTGGTTCTTTGTGTATTGTAGTTTATTCTTAAGTATAGGTTAAGTATTAACTGTAATGTATAAATATCTACATCAGCTCTAGATGTATCATGAAACCATGTTATGGGTTATAATTATTATGAGCCGGCAGCCATATGTAATTTCACGAAGCGATCGGACGCCGGCCCTCGAGTCTCTCAATCAACACCATACAGCCAACATCTCCTCCCCCGGCTCTGACTCAACCCACAGTTCACCATGTGCTACAAATATTAATCTATAACAATATTAACAACAGTCTTAAATCACCACTCCTCTAAGCTAAGTTCATTGTATCGATATTGTATTATGTGAACATTCCTACATGTCATGCAATTGAATTAGCCGTGTGTGGGGGACTGGATTACACCCATCGACGAATACCTCGTTGGTAATTATAATATAACTATTTGTTGGGTTATTTCATGTACCAGTGATACGCAATTTAACCTCTCTATCTAAATTCCCGACAAATAATGGTCCTTCGTGCCCTAAGGCTTCCTTACCGTAGTACCGTTTTGTTTGCTACCTTGCCGCTTGTGGGCTTACAAATGGCTGCCACCTCGCGCGTTGTTAGGCCGACTGCCGTTCCCTAGTTTAGACCCAGCTTCTTCCCTCCTGTTTTTTAGCATTTAGACGCCGTCCCTATCTTTTTTGTGGCTAGTTTCCAGATTTTTTGGGCGTGTGTTCCTTGGCCTTTTTATGGTGGGTTAGCTGGGCTGGTGATTGGGGTAGGGGTAATTTCGTCGGGCACCATTTCGCGCTAGTAGGCAAAGCTAGGCTAGGCATGCAGGTGTCTGTGGTAGCTGTTCATTTAGCTTTGGTGGTGTGCCTGTGGTGTTCGTTGTGTTTTATCATGCGACTCATTTAATTAAATTTTGCCGGTGGGGAGGGTTCTCATGCGACTCATTTAATTAAATGTTATAGCCTAGTTGCCTAATTACGGTCATGGGGTTCGGTCTCTGTTGATTCCTAAGCGATTGACAGCCAACAGACCTCATGATTGTGGGATGGGCAGCTGGGCTAGGCCTAATACCTAATACTAGCCTAGTCAGTTCTTTTCATTTACCCTTTTTTCTCTAGCCCTAGTTTGTTTCTGCTATTTGTCGATTTGCTCCATTAATTAATCCTACTGCAGCTAGTAGCCTAATGACCGTTTCCAAATTGGGAGTGGCAATGCTATCGCCACATTTTTTAATTTAAATTAATTTGTGTAATAGTTGCTTTATAGTTTAGAGAGTTAATGGCCTAATAGACTTAACACCTTAAGAGCGGCCTATGCGGTTTATTTATATGTACCGCCCAGCGGGGTGTTTTTAGCCAAAATAGGGCTGTTTACGTGATCATTTTGATGCCTAAATAAGACTCAGAACGTAAAACAAGTATCTATCCCTGAAAGGGCATAAACAGAGCTTTCCAATGACCCCATAACGATCCTTTTATGATGGCTAGTTTTCTTGCAATAACCGTGCAACGCGAGTGCAAAAAGCATGTAATTAGCCACTTTCCCGATACAATTCCTTATATAGCGAGTGAGAGAGGGAGGAGGGAGCTGGGATTCGTGTCAGTATGTTCGCCGCGGTGGTCTGGAGCAGTCATACGCTCGCTACTCTCCTGCCACCACTTGTCTCTCTCTCTCAGCAACATTACGTGCTGAAATTGCCACTCGACCTATGTCGAGCGCCGCCACATAGTCCAGCTTTATTAAATACGACTTATGTGGTGAGCCTCTAATTAAGGGTTAAGGATGACAGATTTAAAGAAACTTAAGATTCTTAAGGGAGGGATGAAGGGAAGTTTAAATAGGTGTTTAAGAGATCTTGATGAATTTTTATTAAGTGCCACGGCTGATCAAATAAAGGGTAAATTCGCTACTGTTACTAAATCGCTAGCTAATTATGATGGTTTATTGACAGTTACGGACGATGTGGAAGAAGATATGTCGGCAGATCTTGAGTACTTTGAGGATGTTAATACAGCCTTAGCCAGACTATCTTCCACCCAAGAATCAACCTCTGTTAAGGATACCGGTACACCAAAGGCGACTGGTTTTAACCTGCCGAAGCTTACTTTCCCTACCTTTTCCGGGGATTCGGCTACCTGGACTGGATTTTGGGATATTTTTTGAGTGTTCCGTCCATCATAATAAAACACTCACATCCATCCAAAGGTTCACATATCTCCGTGGTCAATTGAAAGGGGAGACATTGAAGTTAGTCGATGGGTACAAGCTAGAAGCTACGAGTCTGCAGTGGAGTTGCTGAAGAGAACTTACGGAAGAGTGGAAGTCATCAAGACCGCGTTAATTACTAACTTCTTCACACTAGATCCTCCATCCTATGATGTGACAGCCCTAAAGGAGTACTATGCCTCCTTTGAGAGCCTCCTCCGATCTATGGAGACAATGGCCATCACCAAGGAGGCAATATTTAGTGTTAATATCTTTAATAAGATACCCTCTCCCCTAAGGGAAATCTTAAGACGACAACTAAGCGACTCCCCACTAAACTTGGAAGCGTTGGTGCAGGTGTACCAGACTGAAGTCTTCAATATGGAGAGTACTGGACACTACCGACAAGTGGAGATGTCGCCATCTACTGCAGCTTTCCCGGTACAGACTCCTCCTAAACAGAAAAGGCCAATACCATTAGGTTGCAAGTTGTGCAGTGTCCACGGTCATCTGTGGTACCACTGTCCTATGTATCCTAAGGCTACACAGAAGATTGGCCAGGCTAAATTGCTTAAGTTATGTACCAGCTGTCTGGTAAGAGACCACTTCAACAGTAATTGCACCAATTCCTACATCAAACCTTGTAAGTATTGCAAGGGGAAACATTGGTTTTCCCTTTGCAACCAGTCTGATCGGCACGACGGCAAAGAAAAGGGGAGAACCCCCAAAGAGTCACATGAGAAAGGTAAGAGTGAGGGTGATAAAGTATCTGCCATGTCCATTGCTTCTCGAGAATGTCAATTGCTTCCTACTATGATGCTGCCAGTAGTGGGGAGTAATAATAATACTATAATGACGCGCACCTTACTTGACCAGTGCTCACAGAGGTCATTCGTTCTGCAGTCATAATTACCCCAGCTCAAGTGTACCAGCAAGGGTCAAAAGAATTTGCGTCTCCATGGTTTCACTGGTGAAATAGATTCCAGTGACTATGATATTGTGGAGATCTCATATGTTTATAGAAAAAAGGTATGTCCCATCAAGGCTGTTGTGGTCGACACACTACCCAGTTTCTATATAGCATCAGAGATTCAACCACATTTGAAATATCTCGGAAGCAAAGTTTATAAACTGGCCGATGATCAACTCTCTGCTAACAATGGTATTATGCTACTGGTCGGAGCTGATTATTACTACGACCTGGTTCATCCTGGATATCGGCGGGTAGATAAGCTAATAATGCTCCCCACGATCCAAGGGTATGCCATTTCTGGATCCTATGCCACTTCCTCTCAAGACACACAGGTGGAGGTGGATACGGTCCTCAAGGTAGCAGTAAGCCCCATAGATAAATAGATTAGGCCAAATGTGCCTGATAATACATGTACTGATATAGATAAGCTATGGGACTTGGACAATATTGGAATTGACCCACATGAACTTGATCGGGAGTCCAAGCTAGCGTTAAGCTCGTATGAAGAGACTAACGTATGACTCCGGCAGAGGTCAGTATGTGGTAAGGCTCCCTTGGAATGATAACAAGAGTAAATTACCTACTAACTTCCATCTAGCACTTGGTAGGTTACGTGGCCTTCAGAAGCAGTTTGTCAAGGATCCAAGTTATTGCAAGACTTATGCGGCAGTTTTAGCCGAGCAGGTACAACGTGGATTTGTGGAGAGAGTAGATCTCAGTGAATATGGGGATAACATCCATTACCTTGCTCACCATGGAATTAAAAGGGACAGTTCCACCACTCCTGTTCGTATTGTGTATGACTGCTCTGCTAAATCCAGTGATCGCTCCTATAGCCTGAATGATTGTCTGTACACGGGTCCGTCCCTGGTTTCTGATCTAGCGCAAATTATGTTGCGCTTCAGATGTCATAAGTTGCATGGGTCGCCGATATTGAGAAGGCCTTCCTGATGCTTCAACTCCATTGTGAAGACAGGGACTCGACAAGATTTTTATGGCCACGGGACCCAATGGATCTAGATTCAGAGTATCTGGTCTACAGGTTCAGAGTCGTCTTATTCGGGGCGACCTGTTCCCAGTTCCTTCTCAACGCTACTATCTTGCGTCATCTTGAGGAGGCTGGACTAGATCCTGACTTAAAGAATGAGATCAAGCAGGGGATCTATGTGGACAATCTTCAAGGCACTGGAGACAATGAAGATTTGTTGCTCAAGAGTTGCTGGGAGATCCGCGATATATTTGCCAAGGCTCATCTATACTTGAGAGAATGGGCCACTAATAGTGATCTTTTGAAAGGTCAATTTACTTCTGACGGCATAGCTACTGAGGATAGTGAGGTGAAGTTTTTAGGTCACAAATGGGACACTACCACAGATTGTATATCCTTCTGTCACACCCCATGCGGCAGTGAGCATATGACCAAGCGAAACTGCTTAAGCTTGTCAGCGAGGTTGTTTGATCCCCTAGGTTTTTTGCTGCCTGTAACAATCCGTGCTCGTATGTTTTTACAGCAACTGTGGCGGCTAAAACTAGATTGGGACACGCCCCTCCCGATTGAGTTACAAGATACTTGGCGGTTGATTCGGTCGGACCTTTCCACATGTTGCAAGGTCCAACTTCCTCGTCAGGTTATTAGTGATCACCAGGTGGATCTACATGCCTTTTCTGATGCTAGTAATAGTGCGTACGGTACGGCCATATACATATGTAATGGTAGTGAAGCGACGCTGGCTATAGCGAAGGCCAAAGTAGTCCCTATAAAGAAGATTACAGTTCCTAAATTAGAACTTGCTGCATTGCTTCTGTCTGCTCGTCTAATAAAGTTTACACTGGATGCTTATACAGACATACTACAGATTAATAACGTCTATGTCTGGAGCGACAGTCAAATGGCACTTTCATGGGTACACAGCCAGAGAGTGTTACTTGTTTATGTTTCTAATCACACTGATGAGATACATAACTTAGTTCCTACAGCTAAATTTCGCTATGTGAGCACCAGGGATAACCCCAGTGACATAATTTCCCGGGGGATCTGGACGCAACAGTTTATGTCGTCCTCTATTTGGTGGCATGGACCTCCATGGCTTACATCTCCAACTGAATGGCCTCAGGATTTCAGGGAATGCATATCTGCTCCTTCAAGTCGGCCCCAAGATGATGTGTTAAGTAGTTCGAATGTGAGTACTACACATCAGGATAACAAGTTGGTAGAGTGGGAACGTTACGGCAGCTATGATAAAGTAATACGGGTATTTGCATGGATATACCGTTTCATTAACAACATGAGAAGTCGGGCTCACGGGTCTTTCCTTAGTGACGATTCGAAGCATATCAGACTCCATGAAATGAGATCAGCAGAAGCAAAACTAATATGTTTAGTACAAAGGGAATCTTATCCTACTGAACATCAAATCCTGAGCAAGGAGTCAAAGGCCAAACCCTCAAACTTAATGAGGCAGCTAGGATTATATATGGAAGGAGGCATAATTAAGTGTAGAGGCAGGATACAAAAGGCGGACATTATTGATTCTGCGAAATATCCTGTCCTCCTTAGCTCCTCTCATTTGATTACCAAACTGTTGATTCGCCAATACCATAGGACCTGCTTACATTTTGGCGTAAATTATGTTTTGGCGTATATGCGACAACGTTGGTGGATCCCCAAGATGCGACAAGCAATTAAAGGGATCCACAATAGCTGTACTATCTGTAAAAGATTACAGGGTAAGTCTTACTCCCCAGTTGATCTACCTCCCTTGCCTGAGTTCAGGGTACAAAGGACTGAACCATTTCAGGTAACAGGGGTAGACTACACCGGAGCGATTCATATTAGAGAATCGCCCGGTAATATCATAAAGGTATATGCCGTTCTATTCACATGTGCGGTAACCAGAGCGATTCATATTGAATTGACGACCTATCCAGTGAGGGGTTTTTGCATACTCTAAGACGCTTTGCAGGCCGCAATGGTTTCCCTCATATTATTAGGAGCGATAATGAGACTTGTTTTGTCGGGGCCTCTAAATATCTCCAGAGTTTAATGGATGACCCGCAGGTTGTGGCTACCCTTACTGGAAAGGGTTGTCAGTGGAGATTTATACCAGCACGTGCACCATGGTTCGGGGCGATTTGGGAGAGAACTATCGGTATCGTCAAATCTGCCATGAAGAAGGTATTAGGAAGGGCACTGGTGACCAGACGGGAGTTGCAAACCATCTTGATACAAATTGAGATGTCAGTCAACGACAGGCCCTTGACCTATACCTCGGCAGATGTTTATGACCTCTTACCCATTTCGCCTTCTATGCTAACACGTGGACGAACCCTTAATACCTTTCCTAGATCGTCCGTAAAGGACTAATATCTGCATGACCCTACGTTATGCTGACGCCACACGTCGTCGCTTCCAGTATGTAAACAAGGTGTCCGACGATCTATGGAAACGGTGGACCCAAGAATATTTGCGGTCTCTTCGCGAGCGTCACTCTCATAAGATCAAAGGGACGAATCAACGATGGCCTCATATCGGGGATATCGTTCTGATTCATGATGAGCGTCCTAGGTTATTTTGGAAGCTTGGGAGGATTATCGATATGTTCCAGGGCATTGATGGTCTTATAAGGGTTGCTAGAATACGAACTTCGACTGGGGTTACTACTCGCCCAGTCGTAAGGTTATATCCCTTGGAGCAGGATGTAGAACTGCCGGATGATCCTGGCGTCTCTACTGATACCCCTCCGCGGGAGAGTGCTGGTGACAGTGCTCCTCAAGGTGGGGCAGCTGATGAGAAGAATGATCCTCCTCAGGCTTCAGGTGGCGCTCATTCCAAAAGGAGGGCGGCTATGAGTTCCGTGGATCTTTGGAGATCAAAGATCAAACAAGGTGGTCTTTGACTTCGATGTCCTTTTTTTTTTCTCTGTATATAGCTCCTGTATATAATTTTTGGTAGCGGGCAATATGTCGGGAATAGGGTAATGATCCCGACAGGTTTTGGTCCTATAGGACATTTGAATTTGGCGGTATCGTATCGCTTGTACGATTTCGGCTGGTTCTTTGTGTATTGTAGTTTATTCTTAAGTATAGGTTAAGTATTAACTGTAATGTATAAATATCTACATCAGCTCTAGATGTATCATGAAACCATGTTATGGGTTATAATTATTATGAGGCGGCAGCCATATGTAATTTCACGAAGCGATCGGACGCCGGCCCTTGAGTCTCTCAATCAACACCATACAGCCAACATCTCCTCCCCCGGCTCTGACTCAACCCACAGTTCACCATGTGCTACAAATATTAATCTATAACAATATTAACAACAGTCCTAAATCACCAGTCCTCTAAGCTAAGTTCATTGTATCGATATTGTATTATGTGAACATTCCTACATGTCATGCAATTGAATTAGCCACGTGTGGGGGACTGGATTACACCCATCGACGAATACCTCGTTGGTAATTATAATATAACTATTTGTTGGGTTATTTCATGTACCAGTGATACGCAATTTAACCTCTCTATCTAAATTCCCGACACATGCACTAACACAGACAAGTAAATACTCAGCACCTCCGTAGCCTCAACTCGTAATACAGCCTATCGCAACAGAACAGAGTTCATTCGCAACGTCCAGGCTCTCTGGGGACCAAAGGTGCAGACAATCCCCTAACTGGTTCAGTTATACACACAATGCAGACACTGGAAACCCTAGTTGTGGTGAAAAGATATCTTGAGCCACAACTATCAACAAAACTCAGTACCGAATGGCAATACTGAGGAGGATCATTCCTAAGCTGCACAAAGAAGAGAAAGCTATGATTTAAGTTACGTTAATGCAATTACGTTAAATACATGCCAATAATAAATGCAAACTTAATGAATCAAACACTAGTCAAAATAAAACTCCAATCAACCACCACCCACTTAAGCTGTCCAGACCATTGGTTGGCCTGGGCCTAAGTAATCCTCCCTGTAACAGAAAGACTAATGAAGTCCTCCACCCTCTACTTCGAACCAGGCGGCGCCCCAATAGTCTGGACACCCAACTGAATATATGCACATAAAATAAATAAATAACTATCGGCTTATAATCAACACACGCCACTGCAGGAAATAAATAAACACTTATGCCAGCGAGGAATATTTTCGTCCATACCGAAGTATACTGGCTACCATAACAAAGCCATGGTTGCGGCTCAAGAAACACAGAAAGGAAGAACTATATAGGAAAACACATAACTCTGCAGGTACAATAGGATGGACAAACACAAGCCACACACACGTCCTTAGAATCCGTCTGAGTTACGTTAATATACAAAATGAATAAACAAAGAGGTAAATGCCAATAAATAAATAAGTATAAACAAATGCCAATATGAGAGAATTGCGAGAGGGAGGTCTTGTTCCCTCGAATGTTAAATGTGGACTGACTGGTGTTCAGAGGGTATTCACTGACACCACCAGATGGCTCTACCTTAACCAGCTTGGACGATGGTTCCTTTTTGTACAATGTAACCAATGTAACGTAATGTACAATGTAAGGAGGACCACATAGGATTAAATAACTAAATACAATATGTATGCAATGCATAACATAATTATATATATGCATTGTGTTAATGTATTATCAATAGACCCCAATACATCTACAGACGACAGCCACTGAGAATGGAAACGCAAAGTGACCACGTCATTGAACGAAATAATAATAATATGAAGCAGGCGATAATATACTGGGACAGACGATAATATCCGGATAATATGAAGCAGGGTTGATCACTGCTTCACGCACTATTGAAATTACCGCGAGACGGTATGATATATTCACCCTGTGAATATAATATGACCAATGTAACATAGTAATTTATAGGCTATATAGACTATTTATAAACTATATAAACCTTACGATGATGGAACATCGTCACACCCTCACCGTGGGGGGGAAATTTTCAGTGCAATGAAAATTTCCGCATCATAACCCAACCCCACTATAGCTAATAAACATACATAATAAGCATATAGTTTTAGTTTTTTTTGAGTTTTGATACTATATTTTTTTGTTTTGTAAAGTTTATTAATGTGCTTACAACTAACTAATAACTACAACATTCATCTCATCACCACCCCAATCCATCTCAGACGGTGACACAAGAAATCAATGCATCCTATGGTAGGCTACCCGGCTCGGCCCTTGACTTGCGCAATGGCTGGCGCACACGGCCGTCACGATCACCCGCTAGGACATTATCCACTCCCTTGGTATGCTTAATTGTAAGGGACTATTCCTGTAGCATAAGGCTCCACCGAGTCAATCACTGATTCTTGTGTGGCAGAGTGGTCTTGCCACTGGACTGGTAATCCGATGGACCCGGGTTCGAATCCCAATATGTCAATGGGAAGATATTATTGGGATGGAATTTGTGCTGTACCTAGTTTCAGTGCATTACCACAGCACCGAAATGCCAAAACAAAATACCCTCATTGTTCCCTGATTAAATAGCACTGTATGAATATTCCCATATTCAAAATATGCTACAGGGGGGCAATGCCTAGTGAGTTAATTTTTTTTTTTTTTTTTTTTTTTTTTTTTAAGAGACAATGAACGGAGGAAGGAAAAACACAGATAAAACAAAAAGGTCCATGTGCCTAAAGGCATTCTCCATTCATAAAATGTTTGTAACAACTGGATTTAAACATTTGTAGATTGTAAGTTTGTGGAAAGCAATTCGAGGGAAGTGAATTCCAAAGAATAGTAGTTCTAGGGATAAATGAATTTTGATAAGCAGAAGTTCTGCATTGTGGAGGAGAAAGTGTAAATTCATGGGCGCTCTCAGCTGCCCTAGTTCTACGGGGAAAGATGTGGAGAGGCGGCACAATTGAAGCAAGTTCCTCTGAACAATTGCTGTGAAAATATCTGTAGAATAATGCAAGGGATGCAACGTTTCTTCGTATGGATAATGTAGGAAGGTCCTGTGTGATTGCAGGGTTATTGATTAATCTAATAGCTTTATTTGAATTTTGTCCAACTGCCTCAATGCAACCACTCCACTTCCACTCCACAGAGGTGAACAGTAATCCATCTGAGAATGCACATGACTTTTATATATCACGGCCAACTGCTCGTCAGTGAAGAATTCTCGAACTCTGTACAGGAGTCCCAGTTTTTTAGAGGCATTCTTAGCAATGCTTCTAACATAATGTGTCCAGCTCAAGTTAGTAGTTAATGTTACACCGAGAATGTCAATACTAGGGGAAGTGGGAATATTTACATCATTAAAAAATATGAGAGTCAGTGAGATTCTGTCTGTTAGAAAATTGAATGTACTTGGTTTTCTGTGCATTAAGGGAAACTAGATTCTGTTGTCCCCATTCTTCAATTCTAGAAAGGTCCTGGTTCAGAGAAATTGCAGTGCTTATTTTTGAATTTATAAGACCGGGTTGGGTGAAAGAATTGGTAAATGTTAAGGAACTGTGGAGT
The DNA here is from genome assembly GCA_032716605.1 of Paralithodes platypus. Lineage (NCBI taxonomy): Eukaryota > Metazoa > Arthropoda > Malacostraca > Decapoda > Lithodidae > Paralithodes > Paralithodes platypus. The sequence continues at coordinate 61,671,424 of CM064498.1, read as the reverse complement.
GTTGAGTCATCTGCGTAGGAATGTATTGGATTATGAGTGGTAGATAGATCATTGATATGAATGAGGAACAGAATTAGGGCCAAAACTGATCCCTGGGGAACACCAGCATTTATTGAGTGAAATTGTGAATAAAGGCCATCTACCATTACACATATTTTTCTGTTATGAAGATAAGAAGAAATTAGTGGAACTAATGATGCAAGGCCGTAGTGTGACATCTTCGACAATAAGGATTGATGCCAGACTCTATCAAATGCCTTTGATATATCCAGTGCTATTGAATGTGTTTCACCATGTTGGTCTGTAGCTTGGTTGATTTGATGCGTAAGAAGGCAAAGAATGTCTGCAATTGATCGACATCGTCTAAAACCATATTGCCTATCACTTATTAATTTATTATTCTCAAGATGCTTAATTATGTGATTATTTAATATAATTTCAAAGACTTTACCAAGAGTGGAAGTTATAGCTATTGGTCTGTAGTTTGATGGATCTGTAGAGGCACCTTTTTTAGGAACTGGATGGATGTTTGCTTCTTTCCAGGGTACTGGGAAGCATGAGGTACATAGACGGAAAAATTTTGCCAATACAGGAGCGAGCACCAAGGAGCAATTCTTAAGTACTATTGGATAAATTTCATCTGGACCAGGAGCCTTATCTACTGAGAGATTCTGCAAAATAGTTTTGACATGTCTGGTGTGGATCTTAAGTGAGGGAATTTCAGGCGAATTAAAATTAAGTACAGGGACATCTTGATTTATTTCATCTAAGGTTGGTGGAGAAAATATCCGCAAGAAGGTTAGCTTTACCTCGTGGGTCACTTACAAGATTGCCAGTCGGAGATTTTAATGGTGGAATGGATGAAGCAGTTGTGAAGTTGGATTTGAATGAGTTAAGAGTAGACCAAAATATTTTGTTATCATTTGGATTATTTAGAAGTTTATTTGCCTGCTTGTGGAGAAAGTTTGATTTAGTTAGGTTTAATACAGTTTTGGCATGATTTCTGATGTTTCTAAAGTAATTAAAGGCTTCATGTGTTTTTGATCTTGTGTATGCATTGTAGGCTATTGCTTTTTGTTCAGTTACTCTAGCACAATTATGGTCAAACCATTTAGGTGAATTAGATCTTTTAATGTACTTTTGAGGAGGAATAAAAGTTTCCATTCCAATTTTTACAAAATCTTGTATGTGGCTCAAGGTGGAGTGTGCATCATTAGAAAAGAAAGAGGTCCAGGGAATATCAATAAAGAAACCTTAAAGACCCTCCCAGTCTGCCCTATCGTAATGCCATTTAGTCACCAAAACAGGTTCAGAGTGGGAAGGTGTGGTAGGTGATACAGGTGGCATGTATCAGACAGTGATCAGAAGATCCAAGCGGGGACCTCACTGTAACATCATAATTTTATGAATTGGTTGTTAAAAATAAGTCCAGTAGGTGGGAATTATGATTAGGATTACCTGGTACACGGGTGGGTTGGTTGACTAGTTGAGTGAGATTAAATGAGTCTGCAAATAGCTCACATTCAAGACCAGCATCATCAGTCCTGGCTGAATGAGTGAGCCATTCAACATTATGGACATTAAAATCACCCAACACAGTGATTTCAGAAGAAGCATTTAAGTTGAGGACACTGAGTTGTGAGGACAGAGAATCAAAAAGACTTTGCTCTGGAGGAGTATTTGGGGAATGGTAGATGCAACATATGTATTTAAATTTACCAGCAGAAATTAATTTGTATATAGAATAATCACAATAGGGACAATTGAAACTAGTAACCTCCTCCAGGGCAATTTCAGATTTTGCGAAGCAACATACACCTCCTTTAGGTCTGAAATTTTGGAGCAGTTGATAACCTGGAAAATTAAATCTAGACGTGTCAGATGTGGATGTTACTTGAGTCTCTGTCAAAAAAAGGAGAGTAGGGGATTCTGCTTGAAGAAATTGGTGTACAGAATTGATGTTAGAGTGAAGTCCCCTTATATTGCTAAAGAAAAAGCTGCACCGACGCGCAGCTTTGGGACGTTGCAATGCTCTTGACACAGTCGCATGATGACGACCGGGAGGGCCCTGTGTCAATGAACCAACCCTGCCGGGGGTGGATATCCGAGGGACCACCAGGTTTGCTCTTAACAATTGTACTGCCATATTTATTGGGTAAGGTGTATGGTGTTACATGTATGATATGTAGTGGGAAGAGTAGTGTTTTATGGATAGAGGATAGCGATGTAGGGCAATGTCGTGAATTGCTCAATAGGTGGCGTTCTGAGAGTGAGGGTCCGAGCCTGGGGAGTGAGACTGTGAAAATCAGAGGCGAAGCCGCTTCAGAGATGGAGTTGGGTTCGAGCCGTAAATAGTTGGTTCGCATGTCTCACTCCCTAGACTGGAACAAGACCTCACGGGCCTAACCGTGTTCAGCGGTGGAGTGTAAAGGCTATCAGCCTATGCTAGAGTAGTTGAAATATAGATGAAAAATAAACAGACTGAGAAATTGCAGAGGGTGATTATAAGAATAAATAACAATATTGGGACCGAAGGAAGGCAATTACACTGAAAAATGTTCCAGAGCCAAAATCAAAGACAGCAACTCCTTCTCAATCACAGAATAATTGCGTTGGGCCTTATTACATTTTTTAGAAAAATATGAGACCGGATGTTCAACACCATCCTTGGAGTCTTGAAGCAATAGAGCCCCAGCGCAGACGTCGCTTGCATCAAAAGCTAACTTGAAAGGCTTGGAGAAGTCTGGTGCACGCAATATTGGATGACAGCAAAGGAGTGCTTTCACATCCTTGAATGCTAGCTCACATTTAGCAGTCCAACAAAATGTTACCTGCTTCTTGAAGAGATCAGTGAGGGGAGCCAGTACAGTTGAATAATTTTGTATGAAACGGCGATAGTACCCTATCATACCGAGAAAGCGTTGCACTTCCCGCTTATTCTTGGGCACCTCAAAAGCTCTTATCGCCTCAACTTTGGCGTCCGGGGGAGCAACTCTACCCTACCCCACGATGTAACGGAGGTACTGCACTTGTGCCTTGACGAATACATACTTGTCCAAATTCACCACTAGGCCCGCCTCACTGAGTCGTCGAAATAGAGTAGGGACATTATTCAGGTGGGCTTCCCATGATGTGTCATATACTACCACATCCTCTATTATAGACTGTGCAATTTGGCACCCCATCAACAACCTGATCCATCAGACGCCGAAAAGTGGCTGGGGCGTTTTTCAGTCCATACGGCATTACCTTACACTGGTACACACCACCTGCCACAACAAAACTGGCAATTCGCTGTGCGCGAGGTGTCAAGGGGACCTGCCAATAGGCCTTCTGTAGGTCCACCTTAGTGATCTACTGGGCAGCCCCTATAGAGTCGACAGAATCATCTACCCGAGGGAGAGGATAAGAGTCAGTGCGGGAGAAGTCGTTCACGTGCCTGAAGTCAATACAAAAACGCACTTTGCCACCTGGCTTAGGCTGCATGGTGACAGGAGACGCCCACTCACTCCACACACGTTCAATCAAACCCTTCTCCAACATATAATCTAGTTCGGCCTGAAGGGCTTGAGCTCGGGCAGGATTCAGACGATAGGGAGCCAATTTTATCGGTTTATTATCCTCCACATCATTGTCGTGGACCGCCCAAGTGGTCAGCCCAGGCACATCCCTAAACACCAAAGGATACCGTGACAACCGACTAAACAAAGCCTGGCTATGGGACTTGTCGAGATGCTCCAGCTTAGCCCACAAAGCCTCTGAATTGTTATTGCACCAGGCCCCAGCCAACACCGCATTGGGAAAATTCCCATGAAACATATCTCCCTCCTCCTCCTCCTTCGTGTCTAATACAGCCAGGACCTGCATTCCAACACCCTGAAACTTGCTGCCTACAATTTCAAAGTTCCCTTTCCCCATCCACTGCTCCTTTGAATGTGCCTGTCCAGCCCAAGAATCGGCAAGCTTGGGGGTCCTCTGCACATCGACAGAAGAGTCGCGCCCCCCTACATGGGCGATGCTTGACGCGCACACTGCCTGTGCGGAGCCAGTGTCGTCCACCTCCCCAGAAACAAGTTTTAATGACAACAAAGATGCATCAGAACCAGGGGAAAACACAGTCGGGGGACGATAATAGGGTTTTAACATGTTGACATGACATAACTAGTGTGCTTTCTTACAGTCAGGGGTAGCTACAAGGTAGTCCAGCTCGCTCACCTTTTTTATTATCTTGTAGGGCCCACTAAACTTCGCTCTCAACGGCTGACCAACCAGGGGGAGGAGCACCAGCACATCCTCACCCGGCGCAAACTCCCTCAACCTCGCTTTCTGGTCATACCGTGCTTTCATCTTACACTGCGCCCCAACAAGATTAACCTGTGCAAACTGGAGAGCCGTGACCAACCGTTCAATAGTCTTCATAACAAAGTCCAACAAACCAACCTCTGGGACTTGCACATCTCCTTCCCAGGCCTCCCTCACCACCACCAAAGGATCTCGAACCCTATGCCCAAACACCAACTCATTAGGCGAAAACCCTAGGGATTCCGAGGGGAGCTCCCGGATGGCAAAAAGGACTAAGGGAATTGCCTGGTCCCAATCACGGTCGAAGCAGAACTTGCGCAGTGCCGATTTGAGAGTTTGATGGGCCCTCTCAAGTACTTCCCGAGTCTGCGGATGATAGGCAGACGATAGTATCTGCTCGACCCCAAGTTCCTGCAACAATTGTTTGAACATGTTAGAGGTGAAATTTGACCCACGGTCAGACTGGATCTCTTAGGGGAGTCCAAAACGGGTGAACAAATCTAGCAATTTACGACTGACTTCTTTAGTACGTGAGCTAGGCACTGGAATAGCCTCTGGATACCTAGTTGCAACATCCAGAATGGTCAACAAGTACTGGTTTCCGGCCGAGGTGTGGGGCAAGGGTCACACCATATCAATGATGACACGGTGAAAAGGGATACCTACAGCGGGAATAGGCTGTAAAGGGGCAACAGGAATGCTCTGGTTAGGTTTCCCCACCAGCTGACACACATGACACGACTGTAGGAAGTCTGCTACCGTGGCAGACATTCGTGGCCACCAAAAATATTGAGACGGCCGGTCAAGCATTTTCCTGACTACAAGGTGACCTGCTAGAGGAGCTGCGTGGGCCAGGTGTATTAGTTCTTATCGGAACACCTGAGGCACCACCCGCTGGTCAACCAACTCCTCTTTACCCCTACATCCAGAACCCCCACGTCTGAACAACAACCCTTCACATACAAACATTTCCCCTGCACCATCAGAACGGTTACACACCTTGCCCACCTGGCCAAAGAGAGGTACCAACTCCTCATCTGCCTGCTGGCACCGCATTAATTCAGCTGGAGCCACCGCCGCCAACCCATCATGCGACATATAATGGGGCAAGGTTGGTGGCGAAACGATAACTGTGCCACCCATAGGGCCCCCATTATCGTCTTTCTCACCACCTCTGGCACCAGAGTCTGCTAAAGGATCTAAGTCAAAAAGCATCCCAGTATCACACAAATCACTCTGGGCACCAACACAGTTCATGGGAGATATTGGTAGTGCACCCTCTTGGCTGCCCACTCCCTCCTCTGAACTATCTATCACGTCATCCACTCTGTCTTCCTCCTCAAAATATTCATCCTGACTCGCGACCTTGGCCATTGACCGCGTTACAGCACATACAGGATAAATCTCAGAGTCGTGGTCCTCGGGAACATCAGGCAGAATAACACTGGAGACACACACCGGCGGTGGGAAAACCTGGTCACCTGCCATATCAGCGCCAAGCAAAAAATGCACTCCTTCCATGGGCAAAGTCTCCACGACTGCCACAGGTGCAGAAGAAGTCACTACAGGGCACCTCAATGACATCTGAACCAGGGGGTGACATGCTTTAGAATTAACCCCACACACCAGCACAAATTCGTCCCCTTTAGTGTCCATCTCAGGCAACCGAACACACAAGACTGTCGGGCCCCTGAGTCCCTGAACACCTTAATGCCCCTTTCCCACTGGTGAGACAAGTCACAATTTCGTCACCGACACCAATAAATTGGCACATTCGTGACATGTCTCAACACCTCTCATGAACAATCGTTTGACTCTCAAGGCCTCGCAAGGGCCTTCGCAAATGTTCGCACAGTTCAAAATTTTGGACGAGGACTCACGAGGATTGGTTATCCTAGAGCATCGCCGAAGGATCTGCGAGGGTATCTGCGATCATCTGCGAAACATCGCGGAGGGTTTCGCATAAAAAACTTTGCAACGCTGCATGGATGCTCACCGATGCTCTGCTCGCCGATGCTCTCAGATGTTCCGAGAACATCGACGATGCCAAAGAGCACCTTCGGCGAGGTGGGAGAGAAATAAAAATAAAACGAGGAGGGAGAGAAAGAGAAAACAGCGAGGTGGGCTCAATGTTTACGTGCGGCTTAGCCTAATTGAGCCCACCTCGCGGTTTTCCCTTTCTCTCCCTCCTCGTTTTTTTTTTTCTTTCTCTCCCTCTCTCTTTGCCTATAATCCGTTCGGCCCCGTTCAGCCTACTGTTTTAAGACGTTTACCCCCATCCAAGTTTCAATATTTTCCTGGTGAGTAGTAGCGAGCCAACATATATATATTTTTGTTTTTGGGTCGTTTTTCTGGTCCCCTTTCTTCCTCATGGTTAACCCCATTAGATTTCATATTTGGGGGATGGTGGGGGGAAGGTAGAAGGGTAATTGACTCGTGTTACAAATATGAAGCCGATTGGGGAGGTAGTTTCGCCACAACGGATTTTCCTTTTTTTTCCTTTTCTTCGTACGGATACGCTGGAAGTGGGTTGTTGGAGGGAGGTGGGGGTGTAACGGGGGGGACGACAGAAGGGTAGGGGACTTGTCACACAAATATGGAACCAATTGGTTCCGTCGTTTCGCCGCCACATATTTTCCTTTTTTTTCTTTGTGAGGCGACCGATAGTCAGCGAGTGGGTGGGGGGAGGGAGTTGTGTTGGTGGTGGCAAGAAGCCAGAAGGGTAAGGTACATGTGGTAGAAATATGAAAGCCATATGTGCAGTCGTTTCGCTGCTACGTTTTTTTTTCCGCGAGTCTGTATATATACGGACCTGGCACTGGGCGTGACAAGACCCTAGTCCGTATATATACGGACCTGGCACTCTGGGGGTTTTAAGACTTTACCCCCATCCAGGTTTCAATACGCCGAACCATCGCTTGAATCGCCGAAGACGTCGCAGAACATACGGCGAGTTTTCTTTCATCCTCGCATGATTTCGCAAGATATTTTTGAAAATATGACATGCCTCGCAGAGGTCATCGGCGAAACATCACTCATTTCGCCAGTAACGTCGCAGAAGGTCGGCGATTGCGTCGCCGACATCGGCGACATCTTGGCTGAGCATAATTTGTCATCTGTTTGTAACGATCAAAATCGTGAACGTCGCGCGTATTCTTGCGAATTTGACAAAAATAAGTCATCGGCGACGAAAATCGTGATTTGTCTCACCAGTGGGAAAGGGGCATAACAGGGAAGACTTGTCCATTCTCCAGCTCTACCTCCCCATCATGCAAAAAGACACGCCCCAAACCTGCGGGTCTTCCGAACTACTACCAGCGATACCCGGGGTAGTCCCCAACTGGGTTCACAGTCGTCTGGCCTGGGGACCTTCACAGACAAACGCCCTGCAACTCCCCCCGTAGCCCGATTCCCCCATCAGTTGGGACGCCCACCATCAATGATATGGGTTTGCTCAACCGACTGCTTCCATTTTGGGCAATTAGGCTTTATGTGCCCTTTCTGCCGACAAAAGTAGCATACCACTTGACGTGAAACATAAGCACTGCTTTGCGCAGTGGCAGTATCGTAACCAATGAGGTTTAGTTTTCCGAGTGACTTATCTGCTACTGCTGAAGGCCCAAAACACGGTTAAAGTTTTCAATTTCATCTTTGCCTAGTACTTGCGACACCTCGGTTGGGTTACCTTCTTAGGAAGGTAATCAAGTCGTACCCCACCTGCTCGTGGTGACCTCGCAAACACCCATTTCTATTTATTTTTTTCCATTTGTTCTTTTTTCAAGATAGGGTGACACAAACGGGGGCGGCGCTACCTGGGTTTATCCCAGGTAGTAGTTTAATTTTACTGTACTTTTATTAAGTGTTTTGTATATTTTTAACTGTAGGCTACATAAATATAAACAATGGCCGGCCAAGGCAAACGGAGGCAGAGTTTATTGGGAGATGAAGAGAGCTATGAATTTGAGGGATTTCTGGCAGAGGGTAATGAAGTGGAGGATCAATTGACTGTGGTGAAGAGACAGATGATGGGTCTGTTAAGATGGAAGGGAGTTATGGAGAATTGGAGGAGAAATATAGGTGTGAAGGTAGAGTCACTGACAGAAATATGTGGAGCCAGTTCAGTGGCAACTGCAGATGGGCCATTAATTGCTAACCTAGATGCTGTGATAAGGAAAGTAGATGAGCTGGAGGCAGAGAACATGGCACTCAAGGAGCAGCTAAAGGAGTATGAGGGTCATTTAAGTGAGAAAGTAAAGGGAGTAATAAGTGAGGAGAAAAATGAGTGGACAAGGGTGGGGAATGCTAAGGTGGATGCATTGGAAGAAATCATGAAGGAGCAGGTGGAAGAGAGAGAACAAGAGAAAAGAGAGTTTGAGAAGAATGTAGTGCAGGTTTTGAAGAGCAAGGAAAAGGTAGTGAGGGAAACAGTAGATAGAGGTAAAAGCATAATATTTTTTGGAGACATTGAAGAACATTTAGCAGATATGAGGGAGAGAAGAAGGGAAAGGGATGAGGACAAAGTAAAGAAAATATTGGAGTGTCTAGACGAAGGCTGTGATTGGGGGAGAGAACTGGACGAAGTAAGACGGCTAGGAAGATATAAAAAGGGTGAGATGAGACCGATAAAAGCAGAGTTTAAATCTAGGTCAGTGGTTGAAGCGTTAACCATTGTAAGCTGGAGGCTAAATAGTTGTACTGGAATGAAACATATTAGGGTGAAAAAGGACTTAAGCATAGAGGAAAGGGAAAAGTTGAGAGGTTCAAGCAAGGGCTGACGATGAAAATCGAAAATTGTCAGATGAGGAGAAAAGGATTTTTTTTGGAGAGTAAAGGAAGGGAAACTAAAGAAGTGGTACACTCAGAGTCAGAAAGAACGGAAAATACGAGGAGAAATGAACAAGGAGACAGTGAGTCAGGTAGTGGATCAAATCGGGGACAAGGAGATAGTGAGGGAGGAGCAGGAGATAGAGACAGTGAGTCAGGTAGTGGATCAAACCGAAGACAGAGAGATGGTGAGGGAGGAGCAGGGGATGGAGACGGTGAGTCAGGTAGTGGATCAGCCCGAGGACGGAGAGATGGTGAGGGAGGGGGGGGGGGGGGGGGGGGGAGGAGAATAGAACTAGCAGGGAATGTGGAGGTAGGTCAGGGAGGGGATGGAAGAGGAGGTGAACCTGATGGGAGGCAGGGAGGGAAGAGAAACAAGGAGGAGGATTCCAATATACTGTGCTACTACACTAATATAGATGGAATAAACAGTAAAAAGGTAGAATTGGATGATATATTAAGAAAGGATCAACCACAGATAGTCTGTTTGACGGAGACAAGCTGAACCAGGACTTTGACAGCAATATAGTGTTTAGTGAAGGATATAATATATGGAGATATGATAGAAAGGGAAAAAGGGGAGGTGGAGTGGCAGTATTAGTTAAGAACCCTATGACAGCAAAGCAAGTGGAGTTAAATAATGACAAGGCAGAAAATAATGGCAGTTGAACTCAATGATATAGAAGGAAAAAAAGCTAGACATAGCAGTAGCTTACATGCCACCAAAGACCAGAGCATGGAGGGAGTTGGAGTTTGAGGAGATGGTCGAGGATATGATTCAGTAGTTGAGAAGATTGCTTTTAAGGAAGAATCGATTGATCTTGGTAGGAGATTTCAACTGTAGTGAGGTTGATTGGGAATCGGGAGATGCAGGGCCAAATCAGAGATCTTGGGGAAGTCGGCTAGTGGAGTTGGTTACGGAAAATGTACTTGCACATGTGAAGGAAAATACAAGAATGAGGGGTAATAACGAACCTTCTAAACTCGATCTGATTTTTACAAAGGATCCTCACGAAATTAGTGATATAAACTATCTATGTCCTGTAGGTAAAAGTGATCACCTATTACTAAAATGGAAGTTGACCTCGAGTAATGCCAATAGATTAGACAATAGCTACATAAATGACAGATTAAATTATAGTAAAGCTGATTTTGTATCCTTGAAAAGATATTTAGAGGGAGTAGATTGGGATATTATTTTGAAGGAACAGGACGTACAAGGTAAATATAGTAGATTCCTCGAAATGTATAGAGTAGGAACCAATCTGTTTGTCCCAAGATATAAAACTGGAAATTTTACTAAGCAGAAAGATTGGTTTAATTTGAAATGCAAAAGAGCTTTGGGTAGGCGTGATGCAGCTTGGGCTAGATTAAGAAGAAGGAACACTGAGAGTAATCGGAATAAATATAAACAGGAGAGGAATAGATATGTTAACATAATTAGGCAAGTTAAAATGAACTATGAGAAGAACATAGTAAATAAATGTGAAAGTGATCCTAGATTATTTTATAAATATATAAACAGTAAGTTGAAGGTAAAGAAACAAATTACTAAATTAAGAGTTGATGCTAGGACGTATGAAAATGTATCGGACATGTGCGAGGTAATGAATAACAAATTGGGGTCAGTTTTTACTAGAGAGGAAGGTTTTGACGAACCACAGGCGGGAGTACTGGAGAGTGGTCTTAGTAAGATTGAAATAACTAGAGATGAGCTGTTATCTGCGATGAGAGGACTTGAAGTAAGGAAAGCTATGGGACCGGATGAAGTGTCTGCCTGGGTTTTAAAGGAGTGTGCAGAGCAATTAGTGGAGCCAGTGAGGGACATAATTCAAGCTTCCTTAGATAAAGGACAGGTTCCTGTTGAATGGAAAAGAGCTAATATCATTCCGATATACAAGAATGGAAACCCTGAGGACCCTCTAAACTATAGACCAGTTTCACTTACTAGTATTGTATGCAAGATTTGTGAAAAGCTAATTAGGAAGAGATGGATGAAAATGTTGGAGAGAAAGAAGATAATAACCCCAAAGCAATTTGGATTCAGAGGAGGGACATCTTGTGTTACCAGTTTGCTATGTTATTACAGTAGGGTGATAGATGTACTCCAAGAAAGAGGCGGATGGGTGGACTGAGTCTACTTAGACCTTTCCAAAGCATTCGATAAGGTACCACATAAGAGATTGTTATCGAAGCTTGAGACGCTAGGATGTGTCAGGGGGAGTTTGCTGAAATGGATGGAGAGCTATTTAACAGATAGGGAAATGAGGACCAACATTAGAGGAACTTACTCATCGTGGCGGAAAGTTGAGAGTGGTGTGCCGCAGGGATCGGTGTTGGCACCTCTCATGTTCCTTATGTACGTGAATGACCTGCCGATAGGCATAAACTCCTACATGTCAATGTTTGCAGATGATGTAAAAATTATGAGACAAATAACAAATAAAAGTAGTTGTGAGGAGCTGCAAGGGGATTTAGATAAAATATACGAATGGAGCACCAAGTGGAAAATGAAATTTAATATAAGTAAATGCCATGCGTTAAATATGGGAAGAAGTGTGAATAGACCAAATTGGGAGTAACAGGATGGAACATAATATAATTAGCAAGGCCGAAAAAGAAAAGGATTTAGGGTTGATTATACAAGATAATTTGTCGCCAGAGAAACATATTAACAAGCTCTTTAGCGGAATGTATGCAATGGCCGGGAATATGAAAGTTGCTCTGAACTACTTGGATGAGACCATGGTAGCGAAAATTATGAAGAGTATGATTAGACCAAGATTGGAGTATGCAGCAGTGGTGTGGTCCCCGCATCTAAAGAAGCATATTCACAAGTTAGAAAGAATCCAGAGAGCAGTTACTAGATTGGTTCCAAGTCTCAGAGAGCTGCCATATGAAGGGAGGCTAGACAAATTAAATCTACCGAGTCTAAAAGAGAGGAGAGAGAGAGGGGAGACATGATAATGATGTACAAATGCACCCGGGGGCTGGAGAGGCTGGATAGGGAGGATATATTAATTATGGATACAGGAATAACTAGAGGCCACAGCTACAAAGTAAAAAGACCTACCTGCAAGAACGATATCAGGAAGTTTAGCTTCCCCTATAGATGTATTGACAAATGGAATGGGCTGGAGGAGGAGGTGGTAGGGGCAAGGAATATCTATATTTTCAAGAAAAAATTGGATAAAAAGTAGACTGAGAGACGGGACAACAAGAGCTTAGCTCAACTCCTGTAAACTACAATTAGGTAAATACAATTAGGTAAATACTAGACTCACTAGCATTTGTATTAACCGCACCCGTCCTCTCCCCACCTGCCTTGGGAGCTGACGGTGTACTGACGGGCCCTACACTACCTGCATGCTGCCGATGTGCACCAGCTGATGTACCTGAACCCCTGCCCCCAGTGCTGCGCAAGGCCAGCATCCTATCATCCGCCCACAATGCTGCCTCCCGAGTCTGCTTAATTCACTTCTCGGATTTTTGCACAGATTTCTTTATCCACCCCATTGCAGAAGTGTTCAAGGAGGAGCAGTTCCCGGGATTCAACATAGTTGGTAATGTTTTCACTCAGCAACCAGCGATCTAGGGCGTCTCTTAAATACTTCTCAAACTCGACGGGACTGTCACAAGGTCTTTTACGAGCATTTCTAAACAAAAGACGGTAGGCCTCGGGTCTTAACTCGTATGCGTGTAGTACACATCTTTTGAAAAGGTCATAGTCGGCCAATTCCTCTGCCGTGAGTCTGTCCTATGCCTCTAGGCCCTTGCCTTTTAATACGCTGGCTGCTAGTGTGACCCACCGGCCCTGATCCCACCCAAACTCGAGCGCCTTTTATTCGAAGCGAAGGAACCACTCCGATACCTTCACTTCGCCAAAAGCGGGCACAAGCTTGAGGCTGCGGACCAGACATGTCTCCACCGGCTCAACCCGACCATTTCCACCCCGTGCACCTCCCACCTCCCGCTGAACCTGCCAGCGCTCTCTCTCCCTCTGTCTTTCCTCCAACTGTGCTTCTTTCTCATGCTGCCAGCACTCCCTTTCTAACTGTGCTTCTCTCTCCCTCTCTTCGGCCTGATGCCTCATTCTCTCTCTCTCCAACTCAATCTCCATCATTCTCTCAGAAAGATCAGGATTAACAACAGCAGGGGGGTTAGAAGGTACCGTCGGGAGAGTTATCTGGGTGGGGTGAGCCGGGGTAAACCCTGGACGGTGGGCATTTCCGGGCAAAATGCGGAGTGGGGAACGATAGGTGAATTCTGATGGTGTTGTTGTTGCTGGTGTTTTTACTGGTGTAGAGTGTGTGAAGACATGGGTCACTTGAGTGGGGAACCTTCCCGCGAGTGTGACAATGGCAGCAGGCAAGCCCGGGGTCCCCAAACCAGGCGAGTCCTCTGACAACCGGCTCATGCTGCTTGGGGGACTTATGATGCCTGCTACATTGGACACACTCACGGGCGGCGATGACCTGTCACCCCCCCCCCCCCCCTCTAGGCACATCACCCACTCAACCACCAATGCCTCACAGGCCTCTTTTTGGAGCTCAGTGCAACTCCGACCAGTCAACATAGCTGCCACCAGCAATAATTAGTCTCGCCCATGGCGAGCAATCTCGGACCAATCAGGCTGGGCGAGGAGGAATACCCTAGCGTCTGACTCGGTCAAGAGATGCAAGGGAACACTACTCGCCATGGTTGAGTAGTCGAGTCAATGCAATAAAACAAAAGGACTGTGTGGACAACCCTCAAAAATCACAAAAAAATTCACAGAAAATAAAATAAAGTGGTGGTTGATATTAATTTTACATAAAACAAAAAGTTATTCAGCTTAAAAAGGATCCTGGCAAGGTCGCCACTGTCACGACTGACAGTAGAGGCTTCTAGTCCATGGACTAACACAGACAAGTAAACACTCAGCACCTCCGTAGCCTCAACTTTTAACACAGTCTATCGCAACAGAGCAGAGCTCATTCGCAACTTCCAGGCTCTCTGGGGACCAAAGGTGCAGATAATCCCCAACTGGTTCTGTTATACAAACAATGGAAACAACTGGATTAATGCAAAAATTAAATAATAATAATAATTATCAAATAAAACACCAATCAACCACCACCCACTTAAGCTGTCCAGACCATTGGTTGGCCTGGGCCGAAATAATCCTCCCTGTAACAGAAGACTAATGAAGTCCTCCACCCTCTACTTCGAACCAGGCACCCCAATAGTCTGGACCCCTAACTAGAATAACACACAAATAAATTTACCTTAGCCAGGCCAAGGTTGCTGCACTAAAACAATAATAAAAACAGATATGAAAAACAAACAATAAACACACATACTTAGATTGCTTATATAAATGAATAATGCCAATGAATAAAATAAAGAATAAATAAATAAATGCCAAGAGGAGAGAATGCGAGAGGTAGGTGTTGCTCCCTCGATAACTGAATGCGGACTGACCTCCATCTGGCACACACTAACGACGACAGGTGGCTCCACATGAACCAGCTCGATGGTTCTTTTATGCACAATGTAACCAATGTAACCAATGTAACGTAATGTACAATGTAAGGAGGACCGCATAGGATTAAATAACTAAATACAAAATGTATGCAATGCATAACATATATATATATGCATTGTGTTAATGTATTATTAATAGCCCCCAATAAACTAATAAATAATTAAAACATCTGCAGACGACAGCCACTGAGAATGGAAACGCAAGTGACCACGTCATTGAACGAAATAATAAGAATATGAAGGAGGCGATAATATACTGGGACAGACGATAATATACGGATAATATGAAGCAGGGTTGATAACTGCTTCACGCACTATTGAAATTACCGCGAGACGTATGATATATTCACCCTGTGAATATAATATTATGACCAATGCAACATAGTCATTTATAGGCTATATAGACAATTTATAAACTATATAAAGCTTACGATGAAGGAACATCGTCACAATATCAAATAAGTAGATGATATCCTCGTGGTTCTCCTTAAAAAACTCAGTGTCAGAGGTATATAGTGGCAACAAGACATCTTGATTGGCTTCAAACTTGGCCACCTGTGTCTGCACGCTATGCAATTTTGCTTCGACTTCTACCCGAGATGCGGCTTCCAAGAAAACATCTAAATCCTTTGACAGGACGGTTAATGAACCTTTAATACCTGCCCTACGGCGTTTGCCTTGGGCTAGAACGTCCATATTGTCACCTTTAGTAAAAAACGGATGGAAATTGCGATTTTTTTTTAACTAATGTTTTAGTCGAAAAAGAGAAAAATCTCCCGCCAATCAAACTCGGTTCGGAATTAACACTTAAACACGAGCGGCGGTATCCATAGGTGGTAACTTAGTAGACTACATGGTGATATCAAGGATCAAAGGAAGAACACACATGTTGAAATAAATTTATTTAATTTATCGTATGTGGTTAGGCCAGCACCCTAAATAGCAAAATTAAATAAATTTGGTAGGCTAGGTTATATTTTAATTCAAGAGGTTAGGCTAACATGATGCTAAATTTAGAAGATTGGGCTAACTTGATGGAAAATCCAATTTTAGATTAACTTACTATAAACCAAAACCCAATTATTTATTGATAATTAAATTTAGGTCAGGCTAAAATTATGAAATTACTCAAATGTAAATTAAGTTAGGCTATTTTAATGACTAATTTAAATTATAAGAAATTATTTGATCCAACTTTAATGAGAATTTTAATTTTCAAATGAGTAAAGCTATCGTAGGCCTAATTAATAATATTTTAGAATTAAATACGGTGCTGGGCTAACCTACTGTACATATTTAACTCCGAAAATGTTCTATCCATCAGGGCTGTCGCATCGGCACAGAAAAATATACAAGCCGAATTCCCAATATACCCAGGGTATCGAGCTCTCTCTGTTACAAACACTTCTTCACCAACACCTACCCCTGCAGTGCCATGCTTATAAAACGCGCGGGACATGTCAGCGTGGATACTAGAGGGTACTAGATAATGCGTTGCACCCTCGCGGCCGCCACATAAACAAAACTAGAAAGCAAAAGAGCTACAGCGCCGAACAAAAACAACGAACCGGGCCGCCGAACCACACCACAATAAACCGTCGAAGGATCATCAAGGCTATACATTCGTTTTCGTTCGAAAGACCATTTATTATGTGGTTATTCTTGTAGTAGATGGACTGTTGAATTGTACTCAACCACACAATAGTATATTTACCTGGTTATTGAAGCGTAGACGACCGGAAAGGGGAATTATGTCGAAACAAGGCAACAAGTTGGCGATGGAGTTGGGTGATGACAAGTGATGATCAAAAAGGAAATTAGTGGATAGTTATTACGGACAGAAGGGGGTCTCTAAACTTAAATCATAATTAAGATGATGATAGATGATCGGTGGGAGTCTACGTTAAGGTTAGTACTAGCGTGTTAATGGGATGGGATGAGAGAACAACAAAAATAGTACTGTCGGTAGTGGCGATTGGAGCAAGAGTAACGCTTCCGACAATATTTGCGGGAAGCCCGCTAATTTCACGCATGCGCGGATAGGTCGGGATATATTTTCCCTTCCTTTAAGTACTTAAGTTAATAGGGATGATATCATACTACTTAATATCTAATACAGAACATAATTTAATATTCTTCCCATTTATTCTAAATCATATTATTATGATTTTTATTCCTACAAACTTACTACTTATGATTACACTTAAACTTAGACTGTCCATACTCATGGATTAAAAGTATGGACAAGAGATATACCAGTTTCATGGAAGTGATCTGGATGTTGTTGGTCCCATGGCTGACCTATGGGGAATATGGTGTTGCTTTGTAATCCTAGACAGTCGTTAATATAGAGCGAGATATGTGTGTGGTCCATTGTATCATAATTTGTGGGTGGACTGACTTATTCTTGAAATAACTTATCGATGTGGACATACGTGACCTAATTTGTGGATGACATAATTTGTGACCTAGCTGACAGGAAGGCCAAGTGTCTGATAGCTCCTGTGATGGCTTTAGATATCGAGGTTAAGGACTATTAATTGGTTGTTGTCGTTTCCTAGGCTGCCTGGCCGAACAGCCCCGACTATTAATGGGTTGGAATAATTGGCCACGTGTCTCATTAGTGAATGTTATGGCTGGTGTTGTATATCCTGGACATAGATACACAGAACTTTTTTTTTTTTTTTCTATGTGAGTGAGGGAGGCAAATGGCAGAACTGCCTATAGCGAGTCCCTCCCCCAAAGTTGAAAGGGTGACAGGCCCAAAATCAAGGGACGTTCGAGCCAAAATGCCTGGACACACGGAGTTTGAAGCAATTTAAGTCATAGGAAGAGGGAAAGACTGATTCTGGGAGAGAGTTCCAGAGCTCAGCTGTTGAATAGAATAAAGACAGAGTAACGTTTCACTCTTGGGTTGGAGAGTTGCACAGAGAAGGGGTGGGATTGTGTTGCAAGACGGGTACCACGTGCCCTACGTAAAGGAGGTGGTATACAGTGGGAAAGCTCTGAGGAACACTGATTATTATAGTAGTGATAGAATAACGAGAGAGATGCAACATTGCGGCAAAGAGAGAGAGATTGCAGAGAGTTGGGGAGTGGACGGGAGTTAATGATAGTAAAGGCCTTCCTTTCAATTTTGTCTAGGAGAGCGGTGTGAGAGGAACCTCCCCACACATGTGAACAATACTCAAGACAAGGATGCACTATGCCCCTGTACAGAGCAAGAAGCTGTTCAGGGGTAAAGAACCCCCTAAGGCGGTTGAGCACACCCAGCTTCTGGGAGGCTGCCTTAGCAAGACTGGTAATATGGTCCTTCCAACTGAGAGCAGAAGAAAAAGAGACACCAAGAATATTGAGAGAAGATGAAGGATTGATTTTTGTATTATTGAAGACTAAGGGATAGTCCGCAGGGAGTTCCTTACGGGTAGATAGATGGAGAAATTGGGTTTTGGGAGCATTAAAGGTAACAAGGTTTTCTCTGCCCCAAATTGGAGATAGTAGTTAGATCAGAATTTAAGTGTTCTATGGCTTCATTTCGTTTGTTGTGGAGGAATTGCTGGCTTGGGCGTTCTGAAAAACTAATGGAGTAGTGTAAGGTTGAGTCGTCTGCGTATGAATGGATGGGAGTTGAGGTACAGTTGAGAAGGTCATTTATAAAAAATAGAAAGAGAATAGGAGATAGGACAGAGCCCTGAGGAACACCGGAGTTTATAGGGTGATTAAGTGAACGATGGCCGTCCACAACCGCAGCTATGGAACGGCCGGAAAGGAAATTAGAGACAAAGGCACAGATGGAGGTATAGAAACCGAAGGAGGATAGTTTAGAAATTAAAGATTTGTGCCAGACTCTATCGAAGGCTTTCGATATGTCTATTGCAATAGAAAACCATGTTACATCTCCTTATGATCATCGTATATTGACAACCCACACAACATTGCTGGATCTTCAAAAACCTTCAAAACCGGCAAGTGTCTCCATCATCACCCCATCCTGCTAATAGGTATGGTGTGTTCCTTTTAAGGGGGGTCACCGTTTTTATCTTTCTCTCCTTTTCACTGTTTCTCCGGTTTGTATCCATTCGGCCCCATTCATCCAACTGTTTTAAGACGTTTATCCTCATCCAGGTGTCGATTTCTTCCTGGTGAGCGAAATGCGAGCCTGCATTGTATGGAGAAATCCGGCTTCGCCGGAGAAATTTTTCTATCGAATAGGCTAATATACAAATTTAGCTTGCTGTCAAAACAAAAATATGTGTATGCTGGCTCAC
Organism: Paralithodes platypus; assembly: GCA_032716605.1. Taxonomy (NCBI): domain Eukaryota; kingdom Metazoa; phylum Arthropoda; class Malacostraca; order Decapoda; family Lithodidae; genus Paralithodes; species Paralithodes platypus. The sequence goes on along the minus strand of CM064498.1, from coordinate 61,652,504 downwards.
TACCGCTCGCCAGGAAAATATTGAAACCTGAATGAGGGTAAACGTCTTAAAACAGTTGGCTGAATGGGGCCGAATGAATACAAGCCAAAGAGAAAGGGAGAGAAAGAGAAAAAAAGCGAGGTGGGTTCCCTTAATTCTGGCTGTGCTTGTACAGTCGGCCTAATAAGTGATGTCTCTGCACCAAGTATATTTATATCAATAATTGGTATCAGCAATATTTATACATGATTTCTTCTTTTTATGTGAGATATACAACCATTTTCCTACACTTACCCATCCTATTAAACATATGGCATACACTAATACAGCACAGAGCGAGCCAGTTCAGAGCTTGCCTGACCAGTATACCCTTCACATATCCCTTACCACCTGTCACCGACTTCTACCTATAGAGCACTTTCTCTCTCTCTCAACTTCTTACCTCTCATTCTTCCTCTCTATTTAATATCATAACTCCCCTTTGGTTCTGCATCATATATCGGCCATCGTATTATATGCTGAAGCTCTCAGATATTATATGTTTAGTTAGGCATTTTGGAGGGGTTACCATTTTGTCTGTAGAGGTTCGACACACTCACGGTGTCTCCCTGCCTATTCCTTGGCTGTCTGCTGGGCTATTTAATGCTAGACTGGGGTAAGGCTACTTGTGTTGTGATTTCCGATGTGTAACAGGTTTTGCTTAACCTGTACAATCGCAACAGAGACGTGGGAAGCCTAGGTGGTCTTTCTGACTGTGTACCTTGTGAGTTTAGCACTGCTGCGAGTGAGGGCTTTTGCCTCTGCCACCCAGCACTGTGCTAACTCTTTTTGTTTTGACTTTGAGAGGGTCGCCAGGAGAGAACCAGACACTAGCGATCTGGATCTCTCAAGAGAGCACCCCGTCAATTAACGTAATTTGGCCGCACAGTCTTAAGGACCTCGCTAGGCTACGAGCCGCTTGCTCAGCCATTGTTTCCTAGCCTACGACAACCCAGCTAGACTTTATTAGCCTAGCAGACACCCGTTTAGAATTATAAACTCTTATGTTATGTATGCAGCATTCTTATTCATGTTGACTGTAATCCTTGGTTGTTGTTGAGTTGCACAACCTGAGCAGGTTTTTTGAGTTGCCTGACGAAGGACTTCTTTTGTTGTTGGAGATAATACTAGTGTGCATTTATCGTTATTCCCGTGTCAGTTGACACGGTCTGTCTTTACACTTGTCCTATATTGACCCTGCTTTATATAACAGTTCAAAATCCGATACGATCATCTTACCCCAGCATCAGACTTTCTTCAGAAGATTCCTGCTCGATGCTTTGGGACTTTCGTTCACTTTCTTTAGTATAGGAGTGACAGTTCATTATTGTTTAGAGTAACTTTAAATATACCTTCTTCTAGTTTGCATTAAATCATTGCAGTGATTTAATTAAGATCTCTATCTTTTCCTTGTATACCTTATTAACGTAATTGTATGTTGTTGTGATCAGGCTGTATCAGAGATCATCAGCCTGTAGTAGTAGTGCACTTATACTGAGTTATAGGATACTCCGTTATCGCAGATTTAACTCTGGAGGGTATAGGTGTTTTTTGTGCGCCGGCATTATAAGTTCAGGGGTTGGATATAGTGTTACCGTTGTGGCTGTGTGTCTTTCTAGTCCAATGATTAAGAGCCCTTGTTTTATACGAGCCCCGGTCGTAACACAACTCAACCTTAGATGAAATAAATCAAGATGTCCCTGTACTTAATTTTAATTCGCCTGAAATGCCCTCACTTAAGATCCACACCAGACATGTCAAAACTATTTTGCAGAATCTCTCAGTAGATAAGGCTCCTGGTCCAGATGAAATTCCTCCAATAGTACTTAAGTGCTCCTTGGTGCTCGCTCCTGTATTGGCAACATTTTTCCGTCTGTGTACTCATACCTCATGCTTCCCAGTACCCTGGAAAGAAGCAAACATCCAACCAGTTCCTAAAAAAGGTGCCTCTTCAGATCCATCAAACTACAGACCAATAGCTATAACTTCCACTCTTGGTAAAGTCTTTGAAATTTGTGACGCATGTCCACGTGTGAGCATGCTGTACAGAACGCCTAGTCATGCCCCACTCTCGCTAGGATCGTCAGGGCAGGAACTTTGGCTGTAGTCTATGTAGAGTTTCCTAACTTAGTTCGTGTGAGCCGTTGTACTATAAGTATTATGAATATGTATTTTGTTTTCATCTAAGTCAACGAGTTCTATTTTATATCATTAGTTATAAGTATTGTGTGTAAAACTTATTTGTAATGATGGGAAGAGAAACAGCCACAGTTAGGTGTCAGTGGGTACGCCAGGCAGGAGGTAGGCCTAACTCACTAGCACTCCTCCCTCCCTCAGTGCTAGGGGGAGCCTTTGTGTATCCCAGAGGAGAGAGAGAAATTACGTAATGGTTGTCAGTGGGCGGTCCTTAGTAGTTCACGTTGGGCTCACTAGAGGGCCGGGTATAAAAGGGAAGTCTAGCCATTTTTTCATCAGAACTCATTAGGCAGAGCGACTTCTCATTTCCCTTGCTAACTATTTATATTCTTCTGACTGATGGGAACTTTCTCTACTACCTTTCATTCTTATTTCCTCTTTTCCCTACCCTGTTTAACTTCCATGGTCCCGTTGGTGCAGAGCTAGTCAGCCAACGTATTATCGCTTGAGTTCTCACGAGATACTTGCCTATTAGATAGCCTATTTTGGAACGGTTGACTTAGAATAGGATTGATTTATGTTTGTTGCACTTGTATTTGCATTTGCCTGTGTGTTATTATTATTATTCCTGTTTTCTGCTAGTCTAGGTAATGCTAGACTGGGGTAAGGCTTTTCTGTGTTACGAGTTGTTGTTTGATGCAGTGGTTAAGCGATAAACCTGCATACTCGTTTCGGTTCAGTGAAGCCTAGGTTGTCTTCGCGGCTGACTGTGTTGAGTTAATAATTTACAGTGCGTGAGGGCAAGAGCCTAACCACCCTGTATTTTATTAACAGTTTGTTTTTACTTTGTCATGGAGCCGGGAGAAAACCAGATACAAGGGATCTGGATTTCTCAAAGTGCACTTGTTAGTTTTAACGTAATACTTTAAACAGTCGTGAGGACTTCGCTAGGCTACGAGCCGTTTTTGCTCAGTCACTGCTACCTTTTTGCCTACAGTACCCCAGCTAGACTTTACTCGATTAGTAGATACAGAATAGTATTGAAGCTTTCCTTATGTATGATATTGTTTATGCACTATTGTTTTCATGTGTTGCAAGCTTGGCTACTTTAGTGATTAGTGGCCCACGAGCACAATCTGAGTAGGCTATTGCCGTTGAATTTGCGGAGTACTTCCTTTTAATGTTTGCCATTTACTATTGCATATTCTTTTAATTATTCTTATGCCAATTTAAGCCTTTAATAGTATTTAATTGTCAGTGTTTTTGCTTATTAAATTACTGTTCAAAATCCGATACGTACTTCTTACTAGCATCCGAGAAGCATCTAACTTTTTTCAGAAGATTCCTTGCTCGATGCTTAAGGACTATTAATTAACGTAACGTAATAGTGCCGATCCGAAGTAGAGGGTGGTGGACTTCTTAAGTTCATAGTCAAGGGTGGATTACTTCGGCTTCGGCCAACACTATTCTTTTGTGTTGTTGTTTCTTACTTCATTGTTTGATTGTTGACCAGACTAGATAATTCCTGTCTCTTTATTAGTCTGTTGCTGAACACTAGTACCGAGTTCTTGTATACCTCGTTATAGCAGATTGAACTCTGGAGGGTATTGGTGTTTTTTGTTCGGCTGGCAGTACTCAGGGGTTGGGATCGTGTGTTTCCGTTGTGGCAGCGAGCCGTATTCGAGTCCTGATTGAGAGCCCTTGTGTACCCGAGTGCCAGTTCGTAACAAATTATATTAAATAATCACATAATTAAGCATCTTGAGAATAATAAATTAATAAATTAAATAAAATTATTGATAGGCAATATGGTTTTAGACGATGTCGATCAACTGCAGACATTCTTTGCCTTCTTACGCATCAAATCAACCAAGCTACAGACCAACATGGTGAAACACATACAATAGCACTGGATATATCAAAGGCATTTGATAGAGTCTGGCATCAATCTTTATTGTCGAAGATGGCACACTACGGCCTTTCATCATTAGTTCCACTAGTTTCTTCTTATCTTCATAACAGAAAAATATGTGTAATGGTAGATGGCCTTTATTCTCAATTTCACTCAATAAATGCTGGTGTTCCCCAGGGATCAGTTTTGGCCCCAACTCTGTTCCTCATTCATATCAATTATCTCATTATTATCTACCACTCATAATCCAATACATTCCTACGCAGATGACTCAACACTCCACAGTTCCTTCACAGTTACCAATTCTTTCACCCAACCCGATCTTATAAATTCAAAAATAAACACTGCAATTTCTCTGAACCAGGACCTTTCTATAATTAATGAATGGGAACAAAAGAATCTAGTTTCCTTTAATGCACAGAAAACCAAGTACATTCAATTTTCTAACCGACAGAATCTCACTGACTCCCATATATTTGTTAATGATGTAAATATTCCCACTTCCCCTAGTATTGACATTCTCGGTGTAACATTAACTACTAACTTGAGCTGGACACATTATGTTAGAAGCATTGCTAAGAATGCCTCTAAAAAACTGGGACTCCTGTACAGAGTTCGAGAATTCTTCACTGACGAGCAGTTGGCCGTAATATATAAAAGTCATGTGCGTTCTCAGATGGATTACTGTTCACCTCTGTGGAGTGGAAGTGGAGTGGTTGCATTGAGGCAGTTGGACAAAATTCAAAATAAAGCTATTAGATTAATCAATAACCCTGCAATCACACAGGACCTTCCTACATTATCCATACGAAGAAATGTTGCATCCCTTGCATTATTGTACAGATATTTTCACAGGAATTGTTCCGAGGAACTTGCTTCAATTGTGCCGCCTCTCCACATCTTTCTCCGTAGAACTAGGGCAGCTGAGAGCGCCCATGAATTTACACTTTCTCCTCCACAATGCAGAACTTCTGCTTATCAAAATTCATTTATCCCTAGAACTACTACTCTATGGAATTCACTTCCCTCGAGTTGCTTTCCACAAAATTACAATCTACAAAAGTTTAAATCCAGTTGTTACAAACATTTTATGAATGGAGGATGCCTTTAGGCACATGGACCTTTTGTTTTATCTGTGTTTTTCCTTCCTCCGTTCATTGTCTCTAAAAAAAAAAAAAAAAAATTAGTTAAGGAGTTAGATAGGTAAGGCAAACATTGCCGAGAAAATATATTGCCAATTTGGTAAAAGAAAATGTATTTATTAAGGATATTATATATTACGAAGCGATTAGCATGCTAACGTAAGGCAAATGTATTTGCTAACGAGAGTCACTAAAAAGATAGTTCTCTAATATAGTTTCCTTTAAGTTTGTTATTAGTGTACCCCTAAGTTCGACGCTAAAATTATTCAAATAGTGAATAGCGTTCATAGTGGTAGATTACCATGGTAATTCAAAATTCCAAGGGATAAATTTACACACTGTGAACGAAATGTCCAAACCCTCTCTGTGGATTTGAATTTTTCTCAGTTAGGGAATTAGTATATAATGCCGAGAAAGTACCCTAGGAAAGAAGGATTTATTCAATAAATTCAACATTCATTATTAACTGTAAAATTATTCTAAATCCCATAGGTATATGATTATTATACAACACCCATATACATTATATTACGTAGTATATTGACTTCAAATATATATTGCTGTATTAAGTGGATATTTAAATCCATCACTCATTAATACCGACTCGAATTCTGTGAGTCAGGATTTTCACCACTAACTTCTGACAATTGCTTCACATCTCATAATACCTTATAAGCTCCACATATCATATATATTTCATGTGCTACCTGTTTTCCATTGCAATTAATTGTACTTCTTGGAACCGGAAGATTGTTGTCTTGGAGTTAGAGAATTCGACTAATGTATGTGTTTTGTTCTATAAATGAATAAAGGACGGTTAATTAAAGGGAGATGGATAATTTTTCTGGTCCTCTTCCTCCCTCGTGTTAAGCCCCATTTGTTTTGAGATTATAAGACGTTCGGCCCATTCATTTGGCAATTTTAACACCTTTCGCCCCATTTCGTTGTCAATTTTAAGACCTATCGTGCAATTTAGATGTCAATTTTTCCCTGGCGACCGATAGCGAGTCTGAAATTTTGAGAGGAACCGGCATTCGGCCGGGAAATTTTTCTACCCAAAAATGTACAAATTTATCTTCAGGGGTGGTCTAGGGGGTGTTTTTCTAAACTTGATGGAGGTCTACCGAGGAAACTAAGAAATATAGGAATCTATGAATTAATAGACTAAACAATAACCGCCCATCTCTCCTTAAGACAATGCTTATAACAAAACACTACAAAACCCATAAAAGTCCTTTCTCCACTAAGTTATAGAATATGTAATGTGTAATGTAGGCAATACTAAAAAAATCCCCCTTAGCACCACTACCATCACCACCACCTACAGTACCTTACTGCACAATCCCCGACATAACTCTCAGAACACGCCAATACGTCAACAAGACACAGATAATGCAGAGGGTTAAAAATATGATGTTCTCTGTTAAATATACTTTCTATGGTTTCATATTTACCCATAAATGTAATCTAGTCCCTCTCAAAGATGACATTATTACCTGTTCCCTCATGATACTAACTGGACATGCAACAATATAATTTAAACAATAGTTATTTGAATTTTCGTGTTTCACAATATAGAGAAAACAGTAGCAATCTAGAGCCAAGGAACACTTTTTGGACAAACCTAAAATCCATGTAAATCGTAACCAGTGACGTCATCAGTGTAACTTTCCTACCCCCTACTACTACCCAATTAGTTTACTATTTATATAAATATAGTTATATATTATTCAGGGAGGCAAATAAATACAAAACTTTATCAAAAATCAGTATTTGTATGAGACCAACATTTATGCTTTAGGACTTTAACCCCTTTCTAAATCAGGACTATCCGCTCACTTTACTGTGGCAAACATTAACCAATTATATTGAGCTTTTTGACGAGTAGTTTTTGACAGGGTAAAACAAATGAATAATATTGTTTTATGGTAGCCAGAACAAGGCAAGGGATAGTCGTCATAATACTGATATGTTGATATCCTCTGTTTCCACCTTCACGATCACTAACATCACCATAACCTTACCACTTACACACAATTAATGAAAATATAACAGTGATTGAGGGAAATACGTAAATACTTAATTTAATTAGTTAGTAAACATGTTTAATTATTATATAATTATGTATCAGACGTATCTAACGAGAGAGAGAGAGAGAGAGAGAGAGAGAGAGAGAGAGAGAGAGAGAGAGAATGACCTTGGATCATAAGCACTGTACGTTGATGGTAGATTAAATAAACTATAGTTGACAAATATAAGAACTTACACTATAATATATTACATTAGCTATTGCGTAATTCAACCTCGAAAACTGATATAGTATTAATGAATTCCTCTTTGTTTTTGGTAAAATGCACTGGAAAGGAGACCTCACGGGCTTCACCGTTCAATGTATAAGGGATTAATGTAAAGGCTCTCAGCCTATGCCCGAGAGGGAGTAGTTAGAATATAGGAAACAAATTATATACAGTATATATATATATATATATATATATATATATATATATATATATATATATATTCATTCTTGGTAATTTAGAGCCTTTAATTTTAATTTCGCCCAGGGCGCCCCCAAAGTGCCAACTTATGGAGTATTGCGACTCATCCCAAAATTTGCTATTTCTCGGTTATTACTGAACCAAATTAAATGAACTCGCACACGCATATATTCGAATATATAGGCCGTAACGGAGCCCTTTCTTAAATTTCGTTTTGGGCGCCCCACAAGTCGGTGCCTTCTGCAGTAGTGGTGAAAAATGAAATGGCCACCTGTTTGGACATTGCTGAGGCATGTTTCATAGAACTCCATGTGCATATTTTACTGTTCAGGCTGTAAGAGGGCGCCCTTGGCGGTAAACTACAAGGCCCCTTCTACAGAAGTTGATGGACAATTGAACCAGCTGGGTTTTTTTTGTTTTTGCTTTGCCAATTCCATGCACATGCATGATGCATATTGTATACCGTACTCTGATCTATTCCTTGACCAAAACATAATCCAATCTTCAACTTTATCCCAGGACGCCTCGCTACTGTCACCTTTTTACAGGAGTGACGTAAAATGAGATCGGATATTTCTATGTGATAAATATATACCACATACAGTATATAATGCACATACACATACTTCCAATACATAATTGGATCCTACTTAACAGAGATGGCGCCCCACCATAGGCACCTTTCTACAGGAGAGACGGAAAGTTAAAATAGTTTTATTATGGGGACAGTACTCATTGCTTATGCACATGTACATAATCTCATCTATTTCTTAGACATAATGGTTGGAGTCCAATTTCTTAATTTTGCCAAGGGCGCCCCGCTGTTGGTTCCCTTCTGCAGGAGTGACAGACAATATGATCTGGGGTTAATGAAATACATTATGTGCAACTGCACTTGATATTGATTACCTCCGCCAACGAAGTTAGAGGAGGTCATGTTTTTGCCTCCATTTGTTTATCTTTGTTCTGTTTGTTAACGTGTTTGTCTGTAAACAAGATATAGCCTATGGAAGAGCTATGAACAGATTGCCACGAATGTTAAACGCCAGCTAAAATATGCAACAATGTACAAGACTTTTAATTGTGGAGGTGATTGGTAGAGCACATACCTTCGCCAGCGTGGGCAGCTCACAAAGTTATGAACTGATGTTCACGAAACTTGGTGGGCAGATAGGACATGCACCAAGAAAGACGAAACTAAATTTAGGAGGCAATCGGTAGAGCGAATACCTCCGTCAGCGTAGGCCGAGGTAAGCTCTTTCCAGAGTGCCCCTCTAGTTACCTCCGCAAATGAAGTTGGACGGAGTTTATGTTTTGCCTCCCATGTCTGATTGTCTGTAAAAAGGATATCTCAAAATGTTATGAACCGAACACCAAGACATTTGGTGAGCAGATAGGATATGCACCAAGTAAGAAGTGGTTAAATATTGAAGGCTATCAATTGACTACATACCTCTGCCAGTGTAAGCGGCGCTCAAAGTTATGAACTGATTTTCACGAAATTTGCTTGTTATTATTGAATCAATTTTAATGATCCTCAACATACAAATACTCTAATATTTCCTCTATGCCATAACAGAACCCTTATTTTTACATTTCCTCCTGTGCATCGCGCCACATGCTTCTGAGCTAACACGGCCGCCGCACATACTTGTTTTATGTGTCGTCTTATCTATACTCACCACATGTTGCTGGTTAGGTGTTACCATACCTTATTCACAGCAGGTATATTTTCGAACATGGCCAATCATTTCCTTTACTACAAGTTGGCAATGGTATTAGGGATCATGAGTTATCCGATTACCAGTACTCAACGCGATCCATTCACTTACACCTGCCTTTGTGTGTGTATGTGAATGTGTGTGTGTGTGTGTGTGTGTGTGTGTGTGTGTGTGTGTGTGTGTACTCACCTAATTGTACTCACCTAATTGTAGTATACAGGATTTGAGTTTTTAGGCTCGTATTGTCCCGCCTCCAAAGATTCTGTTATCTAATTTGGCTTGTGTGTGTGTGTGTGTGCTTAACTGTACCGTATATATTAGTTTGTCTAGATATATTTAATTACTTCATGCTAACTACAAATATAATGATTTCTTCGATCTAATTTTGTTATTCATAATACATGTAATCAGACATTTCTTCTTTTATCGTTCATTTACCACACAGCTTATTTCTCGTTGTAGTTAAGGGGAGATAATCGTTTTTCTGGTCCCCCTTCTTCCTCACATTTAGCCCAATTAGTTTTGAGATTATAAGACATTCGGCCCATTAGTTTGATATTTTTTTGTTTTTATTATTTTTTTGTTTCCTATGTGAGTGAGGGAGACAAAATAATGACATAACTGCCTATAGCGAGTGCCTCCTCTAGAATTGAAAGAGTGACAGGGCCAAAATCATGGGACGTTAGAGCCAAAATGCTTGGACACACAGAGTTTGAAGCAATTTAAGTCATAGGAAGAGGGAGAGACTGATTATGGGAGAGAATTCTTGAGCTCAGCTGTTGAATAGAAGAAAGATTGAGAATAACGTTTCTCTCTTGGGTTGGAGAGCTGCACATAATAGGGGTGGGATTATGCTGCTGTGTTGTTGGAATTGTGTTGTTGGGATTGGGATTGTGGGTGATATAATTATACTGAGAGAGCTCTGAGGAACACTGATTATTGTAATAGCGGTAGAATAGTGAGAGAGATGCAACATTGCGGCGAAGAGTGAGCATGTAAGAGGAATCTGCCTTTGGCCGGGAAATTTGTCTACCGAAAAATGTACAAATGTGTCTTAAAGGGGGGTCTAGAGGGTGTTTGTTTATGCTTGATGGATGTCTAGCGAGGAAACTAAACAAATAAATGAATATATAAACTAATAGAAACTAAACAAAATAAATCAATATATACCTGTATATTACTAGACCCCCCCCCAAAAAAAACAAAAAAAAAACAAAAAACTATCCCCTTAATAGTTGGTAGTCCAGATGCCGCTCCTTCTCTTCTCTCTTCCTTATCTCTTCTTTATTAGCTATTACTTCCCCTCTTTACGAGAGTCTCTTCTCCTCCTTTATCGCTTTCTTCTTCCATCTTTCCCTCTTATTCCTTATCATTTCTTCTTGTTCCTCATTTCCCTGTTTACAATTCTCTGGTTTCTCTTTTATCTGTCCTTCTCAATCCTTTTATCTTTCCCTCTTACTCTTTGATCTCCTTTCCTTTCTTCTTATTCCTCATTTTCCTGCATACAATTTTCTGGTTTATCCTTTACATCCTTTCCCCAACTGCTTTAACTCCTTCTGTACCGGCTACGTATTCTTGATTTAGCTATACTAAGACGCTTGTTCTGAAGTTCAAGAAGGATCTGTGGTAGTAAATAGGGTTAAATGGGTAGTTCGAAGCCCATCAATTGCTGGAGGCCTTTTCTAAACTTAATAACATCGTTCAATACTAGCCAGTTAGAAAGACATCGCCGGCACAGAAGGGGTTAATATATTTATCTATACTTTTCATCCTTCTCTTTCTTTTTCCCCACTTCATCCTCTGCATCGGGCCACTTCCAATTTCCTCGTCCACCTCGGTTTCCTTCTCTCTTCCTCTGTTTGTATATCCATTACTGTTTACTATTTGTATGTCTTTTGTCTTTCCCTCAATTCATTATACTCCTCTTACTCCACTGTTTTTATATATATTTCTTTGTTTATATATTCTTGTTAATTTCGTCTGCCCACCTTTCTTGTTCCTCTTCCCCCTACTTTACTTCGTACTTATTTTATAATGCCGGCGTCTGATCATATGTAAGACAACGACCAAAAGGCTTACTTGGGTACACACCTCATTTATGGTGCTTTGTGGTAAGGCAGCAAAAACAGACAACCACAAAATATCTGTCACACTGAATGTATTGGAGAGGATTATTTTTTGTTCATGTTTAATTGAAGGTGGATGAATTATGAATCCATAAATCAATGGGGGCATACGCCGTGACACCGCATAGCTGCTTTCACCCTCCGATACCACTCCGGGTAATCACCACGGGCGAGACTCCAGGGATTTGCCCGACCCATATCAAGTATCCTATCGCAAGATTGGTCGGATTGCCTCAGCAACGAGTTCTGTGGTTTTCCCCTAGGCGTCCTTCACTCAGGGTTGTCCTCTGTAGAGATCACCAGATAAGCATGGTCAGTATCAGGGAGGTAAACCACATGAACATATTACCGAAGTTGGCGTTGTCGGACCAAGCAGCTAATATATCGTGTATCAGTTTCACAGGATAAGCATTGGTTTGAAATGTAATGAAGCCCATGATCCTGCTGAGACATTTAGTACCAAAGGAGTTGATACATCTCTTCAACTCACTGTTAAGAGTCCATGTCTCACATCCATATTATAAGATAGGGAGCACCAGTGCCTTGAAGATCCGCAGCTTCATCCTTCTGCACAGGTATAGACAACGCCATATACGTTTGTTGAATGAATCTATAACCCATTATGATAAGTCAAGGCAACGATTGACATCGTAGCCCAACTCACCACTCACGCTACCAAGATCAGTAAATTTATCCAAAATATCTAAGTCCTCACCACATGCATGAACAGATTACACTGCATCATCCAATAAGTCACTAAATGCTTGGACTTGGGTCTTAGTCCGAGAAACCAGCAGCTTTAACTCCTCCTGTAGTGTTTTGGGGGCCAATCTGAGAATATCCAACGTCTCTGTTTTGATTACTGCGTCATCTGCAAAGTTAAGGTCAGTGATCTTAAAATTGCTGACTGTATGGCCCAGTAAGCATTCCATGCAAGTGTTGAAAGTGTAGGTGCTAGAACACACCCCTGTCTAACACCTGAATTCACAGGGAAGAAGGAGGATGCTCCCCCACCACTCCTTGTTCCTGTATATACTCCAGACACCAGATCAATAATCACCGTAGGTATCGCATACCCGTAGTAGGTCCCAGAGCGTCTCTCGGTGCACCAAGTCAAATGCTTTCTTGAGATAAATATAAATTGCAAGCAGCCCTCTTTTTAACTTAAGTCAATGTTCCACGAGGTCCCGGAGTGCCAGAATCCGGTCAATTGTTAACTTCATTGGTGTAAATCCTGATTGCTCAGGTCTCTCCTCTTTTAGCAGGAGGCCTCAGATTTGCATCAGTAGAATATGGGCAAAGACCTTGCCAGCCAACACTGAGCAGCGTGATACCACATTAGTTATTGCAGTGCTGTTGGCCCCCTTCCCCTTTCGAGATAGGGGTGACCCAGAACTGCATGTAACCCATGGACCATGGTCTCACCCCCAGGTTTCAATAGTTCTTCAGGAATGCCACAAATATCCGGAGCCTTCCCCAGCTTTCAGTTTAGCCACAGCCTCCCTTACCTTGGCAAGGGAGGGATGGTCTTCTCAAATTGGCGACTCAGGGACTGGTGGTTGGACGTCCACTGGATGAAGCGATCCATTGGGGGCACTGGTCATGTAAAACTGATCAAAGTACTCAGCCCAGCGGACTCTGCACTCATCATCACCCAGTGCGAGTTGGCCATCCGACATCCAAACTGAACTCCTCTCGGGGAAGTTCGCACTCTGTGAGACAGGGCCAGATCTCTATTCAATCTGGCAGCATGACTCTCTTCTACTATGCCCAGAGTCTCACCCTCTCCTTGACATCTATTTTGCTCCAATGCATTCATCAGCTACCGATAGGGTAACACGATTAAAGTTTTCCGACAAATCTAGAGGGTTCTCCAGGGAGCTTCCATTCTTTTCAGATTATACCGCTACCGTTCCATTATTATCTCTCATAGTAGGTGCGGGAAAGGGAAGAGCTTACATATTCCTAGGGGTATTTTGTGAAGTTAAAGGACAAAATCTAGCGATATGTCCTATCTATCCGCACAAAAAGCAAAGAATGACTGTTCTTTGTTGGCGTAGTCTACCTGCGTTAGTTATAGTCGTGATTGACTGGTTCCGGTTTGATATATGTCTTTTTCTTTGCTTGCCTCCAGGACTCTCTTAACTACTCCAAGTAACTCCTTAACTCCATTTAAATATTCCCGCCATAATCCAAACAGGCATATTTGGCTCACAATTGCCTTCAATATTCACAAACTCCTTGCTAGAATATTCCTTATTGAATATTGCAAGAATATTGCTTTATATGGCATACATAACAAATTTGTTCCAAATCGAAGCTAAATCTTTCGCACCGGTGGCACTGCAATAAACAGTGGTAATAATCAAATACCATGATCACTTACCTTCATTTTGCTTGAGAATGGTAAAAACCTCATGGTTTTATGTTACTTTGTTCCTTGTTTTTCACTACGAGAGCCTCAAGTAACATTCCACTCCTCGAGCATGTGTGCGTATATACGTGTGCTACTAAAAATCGATCAATACTCATCTGTGTATGTACATATGTGTGCACGACTGTGTGTGCATTTAATGTTTATTATAATAATATGTTTCTTTCAAGCCGACAGCCAATGAGGCTGAAAATGCAAAATGCTCTAACCTTACTTATCCCAGGTTACATTATCCATACGAAGAAACGTTGCATCCCTTGCATTATTCTACAGATATTTTCACAGCAATTGTTCCGAGGAACTTGCTTCAATTGTGCCGCCTCTCCACATCTTTCCCCGTAGAACTAGGGCAGCTGAGAGCGCCCATGAATTTACACTTTCTCCTCCACAATGCAGAACTTCTGCTTATCAGAATTCATTTATCCCCAGAGCTACTACTCTTTGGAATTCACTTCCCTCGAATTGCTTTCCACAAACTTACAATCTACAAATATTTAAATCCAGTTGTTACAAACATTTTATGAATGGAGGATGCCTTTAGGCACATGGGCCTTTTTGTTTTATCTGTGTTTTTCCTTCCTCCGTTCATTGTCTCAAAGAAAAAAAAAAGGTAGTCAACAGATCAACTCTGGCTGTCGCAAGAGTACCTACATACTCCCAGAAGGGGTAGGATGTGGACTCCTTCACATAGTCAGTATACCACTGAATAACACCTAGGAAAAATGATGTAATCATTGAAGGCTGGGGAAGAGAGTATGTGTGTGTGTGGGGTGGGGTAGGGAAAGGCTTGAGGTAGTGAAGTAGGGGCTGAGGATGGAGCATAGTTCTTCATAAGGCCAATAGGGCCGAAATTGCACCATGGACATTTTGATTGCTTGAAGCCAAGCATACTGACATCATTATGGTGTCACCCATTAACCTTATTAATGCCATATGGTGTCACCTGGGCTCACCTGGGTGTATTGAGTATTGTTCACATGTGTGGGGAGGTTCCTCTCACACTGCTCTCCTTGACAAAGTTGAAAGGAAGGCCTTTCGTATCATTAACTCCCGTCCACTCACCAACTCTCTGCAATCTCTCTCTCTCCGCCGCAATGTTGCATCTCTCTCGCTATTCTATCGCTACTATAATAATCAGTGTTCCTCAGAGCTATCCCAGTGCATACCACCTCCTTTACGTAGGGCACGTGGTACCCGTCTTGCAACTCAATCCCACCCCTACTCTGTGCAACTCTCAACCCAAGAGTGAAACGTTACTCTCAAACTTTCTTCTACTCAACAGCTGAGCTCTGGAACTCTCTCCCAGAATCAGTCTTTCCCTCTTCCTATGACTTAAATTGCTTCAAACTCCGTGTGTCCAGGCATTTTGGCTCGAACGTCCCTTGATTTTGGCCCTGTCACTCTTTCAACTATGGGGGAGGCACTCGCTATAGGCAGTTATGCCTTTTGCCTCCCTCAATCACATAGAAAGGAGTTAATGCTGGAGGTTTCATGAATAGTGCAGTGTACCTCTGCAGCATAAGCTTGGACCAAGGCTTCCCTGCGTTCTACTTCATGATCTTTAATACTGAGATAATTGCACATTTAGCTCTATTTCTCTCCTCAAAGCTCTTACATTCTGGTGGTTCAGTTTCTAAGCTCATAGCCCATGTCTAGTCATCTTCTTTGAGATCTCCCAATTAAATTCTTTAACCAGGGTGGCTTTGGTTCGGTCCCATTCAGAGACTCTCGCAAGTCACCTAGAGCCTTCCCCAAATATGTTTTGCAGTAAGCAAGTTTCATTCCTTCATATACTGCCTTAAGCAAAGCTAACTGGCACTCAATTTGTTCTAACCATACCTCAGTTTCCTCTTTTCCGTCCTCCCATGTTCTAAATGGTAGCATTGTTTGCCATGTTATTGTGTTTTTTTATTGCCTGTGATAGGGAAATTGGAAAACATCAGTCGACCAATCAGAAGGAACCATAGGTGAACTCGGTGTAAGTTGATAACAGATAACTTTAAAGTGAATAACACAGTTCTTTAGTTCTGACAAACTTTTTTGTATATGAGTTTCACATTTGTATTTATACTGTAGAACTGAGTATGTTACGTAAAATTTCAGGGCATTGTACATGACAGCAAACCTTTAAAGACTTGCAATTTGAAATACATATTTAATGTTTTTTGCAACAAAGCAATTACATTAATGTATGAGTAATTACTGACCTGTAGTATTTTTGTTTTGTTTTCTATGTGAGTGAGGGAGGCAAAAGGCAAAACTGCCTACAGCGAGTGCCTCCCCCATAGTTGAAAGAGTGACAGGGCCAAAATCAAGGGACGTTCGAGCCAAAATGCCTGGACACCCGGAGTTTGAAGCAATTTAAGTCATAGGAAGAGGGAAAGACTGATTCTGGGAGAGTTCCAGAGCTCAGCTGTTGAATATATTAAGACCGGGACTACGAATAAAACAAGGGCACTCAATGATTGGACTCGTAATAGGGCACTATGCAACAACGGTAAGCTAGATCCCAAACCCTCGAACTTATATGCCGGCGAACAAAACACCTATACCCTCCAGGGTTAATCTGCAATAGCGGGGTATCCTTAACTGGGCATAAATGTACTCTACTTCAGGCTAACCTGCACTGGTATAGCCTGGTAACAAACAAGATGCAAGTTACGTTAAAATGCATAAAAAGGAATCTATGGAAAGATCAATTAAATCACTGCAAGATTTAATACAATAAAAAGATGCTTCAATACAGTTACTCTAAACAACAATAAACTCTTCACTCCTATCTGAAAGAAAGTGAAGTATAGTCCTACAGCATAGACCTGGAAACTTCTGAAGAAAGTCTGATGCCCATAAGATGCTCGTACTGATTTAGAACTATATAAAAGCAGGAGGCAGGACACTACACGTGTAAATCGAATACACTAAAAGATAGGACATATAATGTTAACACGAGAATACAATCAATGCGCAACGGTAGCAATGCTCGACACTAAAAGAAGTACTTCCTCATCAACGAAACAGTCTGCTATGGTTGTGCGGCTCAGCAACAACCTAGACTAATAAATGCTGTGAATAATAATGCGCACATATCAAAGAGCTTATATTAAATACTAACAAGTGTCTACTCGATTAATAACGTCTAGCTGGGATACTCTAGGTAAGGAACTGGGGTTGAGCAAGACAGGCTCATAGCCTAGCGATGTCCTTAAGACTGCATCCTTTAAGTTACGTTAATTGACTAGGGGGCTCTCTCGATAGATCCAGATCACAAGTATCTGGTTCTATCCTGGCGACCCTCTAAAGACAAGCAAAGAGGCAGCAAAGTGTGGAACTGGTACAGGCTAAACCCTGAGTCAACACAATGCTGCACTCGCAAAGGACGCAACCGAAAAGAAAACCCAGGCTACCACAGGACCGGTCGAAGTTGTGTAGGTATAAGCAAACCGTACACACATCGGAGACAACGACTACAGTTACCTTATCCCAGTCTAGCATTAAATAAAAGAGCAGAACCACTAAATCACTAATGGAGACACACAAAGTTCTCAACCTAAACTAACTAACAACCCTCAAACCTATTCTAAGTACATGTAAATATCTCTGAGGACGGCGCATGCAATACAATGGGCCGGCTATGAAAACCGTATGCAGAACCCAAGGGGAATGTTGTGCAGTTAATAAAGGTTAGAGTATGGAAAGAGAGAATCGAGTGAGAGAAACAGTGATAAAGGTGGTGATCGGGAGAGAGTATGCAAAGGGATGTTAGAAGGACGCGTGCAAAGCCTGTCCTGATGAGGACAGCTCCTGGGGACCCTCATGGAGGAGGTAAGTTACACAGGAGACCACAAAGGCGCGATGGTCGGCCAATCACGGGCTGAGACGTCACAAGACAGCAGGTGTCATATGACACAGCAAGACACGCTGTCCAATGGCGAGCGAGGGGCAGGAATGCACCCGTACATACAGACACTTACTACCTCCTCGCTCTGAAAGTCTTTCTCATTCACACGCTGGTACTATTATCACTACTGTTGATATAAAATATAACCCGTTGTCACAGACGAAAACAAAGACCACCACTGGACTGTTTGTGACAATGCGATTACTAGGAAAGAAAGAACAACATTCTCTGATAACTGTAGCCCATTTCGATGTCCCTGGCGTGCGCTAGTGGCTAACGAGAGGCGATTCTGCCAACACTGGTAGACGTCACACCCCGCCCAATATATTGGATGCTCAACATTAGGCGAGCACCATATCCGAATGCCGACAAGGCAGAATGCCGACAAGACCCGCTACACCTAGCCACTCCACCAGAAATGAAATGCAAAGCTCAATCTTAAATAAAACAACATTTTAACATAAAGAAAATCTTACAACCCCTCCCAAACACAATAGTATAATTTAGCCTGCTATGCTCCCTGAGCGAGCTTCACTGAGCCCAGCCTGCTAAGTGAAAGACAGGTTCAACTTAGGACTTTAGCTATAACATTGGCAACTTACAATTAACTATCAAAAAGAAAGAGTTTTTATGTGATTTTTTATTTAATTTTAATGTTGTTTTTGACGGCTGCTCTACAGGTGCAAGCTTGGTTTTTCTCCACTCAAACGCACACACCTGTGGTGATCTACGCCGGATCCTCCACCCTCGACAAACAGTCTGCTATCACATTCTCACAACCGGCAATATGGCGAATGTCTAGATTGTATTCTTGCAACATGAGTGACCAACGTGTCAGCCTCATATTCCGGTTGTGGAATTGGTTCAGAAATTTAAGAGGGTGTTGGTCGGTGTAAATCACCACGACTGGCCCGTAGGCAGGAACATATATTTCAAAGTGCCTGAGCGCCAACACTATTGCCAGCAGTTCTTTCTCCACCACAGA
This sequence comes from Paralithodes platypus, assembly GCA_032716605.1. Taxonomy (NCBI): domain Eukaryota; kingdom Metazoa; phylum Arthropoda; class Malacostraca; order Decapoda; family Lithodidae; genus Paralithodes; species Paralithodes platypus. The sequence goes on along the minus strand of CM064498.1, from coordinate 61,633,634 downwards.
GTAGTTTATCTGAGCGTAATTAAACTTCTTGGAAAAGAAACTGACTGGATGCTCCAAACCTTCCTCGTCTGTTTGCATTAAGACAGCACCAGCTCCTACACCTCTGGCATCTGTTGCCAGCTGGAACGGTCTTTCAAAGTCAGGGGCCCTGAGGATTGAGTGAGTGCATAGTAGGTGCTTGACCAGCGAAAAAGCCCTTTCACACTCAGGTGCCCACTTGAACTTTTTCTCTTTTGCTAGCAAATCTGTCAGTGGAGCTAACAAAGTAGAATAACCCCGAATGAAGCGGCGATAGTAACCGATCATGCCCAAAAATCTCATGATCTGCCGCTTGGTGGACGGCCTGGGGAACTGGTTAATAGCCTGTATCTTGTTTTGGGGGGGGGGGGGCACACCTGGCCTAACCCGACCACAAACCCAAGATACTGCACAGTTGCCCGGACAAAGTTACACTTGCCCAGATTGACCACCAAGCTGGCCTCACTGAGCTTCCGAAACAAGGCTTCTATGTGCTCACAGTGACTCTCAAAGTTGTCATCGTAGATTATAACGTCATCTAGGTAGACAGTGCAGTTAGGGATGTCAGCTACTAACTCATTCATAAGACTCTGGAAGGTTGCTGGGGCATTTTTAAGCCATACGGCATCACATTGCAACGGTAGGTGTTCCCATCAACCACAAACCCGCATACCCCCTTCGCCCGCTCAGACAAGGGCACCTGCCAGTAGCCTTTCACTAGGTCTACCTTAGTTAGAAACTGTGCCTTACCGATCTTGTCTACACTATCGTTAACACGGGGAAGGGGATAAGCATTGGTGGGAGTCAACCCGTTCAATCTCCGAAAGTCAATGCAGAAGCGAACCTGCAGCCCAAGCTGCAGAGTGACAGGAGATGTCCACCTAACTGCCCCCTTCTCAATCAGTCCCCGTTCCAACATATACTTTAACTCCGCTCTGAGGGCTGGGAGTTTAATGGGTGGAATTCTGTAGGGTACTGATTTAAAGGGGGGGGGGGGGTGATCTCCCACGTCCACGTCATGCACCACTCGAGTTGTGAGGCCTGGATGCTCTGCAAACACAGTGGGGTATGATGCAAACAGGCGCTGCACGGCTGCACGCTGTTGCTCAGGCAGGTGCACTAGAGCATCGTCAGCCACCTGTCTGGAGTTCCCCGCCCACTGGTCAGCAGAGACATGACACTCCCAATTATCCTCCACCTGGGCTTCACTGTCCCTCACTCCTTCTCCTCCATGACCGCTGCAGGTCAACACAGGGACAGCGAGAGGCTCATGGGGGCGCCTCACAAACTCTTTCACCAGATTCACATGGCACAGATGATTCTTTTTACGCCTATCTGGAGTAGCCACAAGATAGTCTAGGTCAGAGATCTTTTTTACCACCTTATAAGGACCAGCGTACTTGGCAGACAACAGATGACCTGGCAGAGGTAACAGAATCAACACCTCCTGCCCCACCTTAAACTCCCGGAGTTTTGTCTTCTCATCGTACCTGTCCTGCATAAGGGCTTGCGACCATACCACATTCCTACCTGCCAACTCTAGGCTTCTCAGAATTCTCTCTCTACTCTTGAGGACATACTTTAACATGGAACATGGTTTTGCTGTGCCCTCCCAGATTTCTCTAACCATGTTGAGGGGGCCTCTGACCTGATGTCCGAAAACTAACTCATTGGGACTGAACCCTAGGCTTTCACTAGGTACCTCCCGAGCAGCGAATAATACATAGGGCAACCCAAGATCCCAATCCTTGCCATTCTCAACACAGTAACATCGCAGCATGCTTTTCAGAGTCGAGTGCCACCTCTCCAACACCCCTTGACTCTCTGGGTGATAGGCTGAAGAGACAACTGTACTGATACCGTGCTGCTGCATGGTCTGTTTGAAAAGGTTAGAAGTAAAGTTGGACCATTGGTCTGACTGCAATTCCTGCGGGTACCCGTACCTAGAACAGTACAATAGCAAGTTACGAACAACAGTCTTAGCAGTACCATTTCGCATGGGGTATGCATCCGGATAACGAGTGGCAACATCCATGATTGTGAGGAGGAACTTGTTGCCTGCACTAGTAGGGGGTAGAGGGCCAACCATGTCGATTATAACCTTACTGAATGGTGGCCCGATTACAGGAATAGGGTGTAACGGAGTCTTAGGAATACACTGGTTTGGTTTACCTACTGTCTGGGAGGTACTGCACATTGCCACCCATGACGCCACATGTGCCTTCATACCTGGCCACCAAAACAATTTCGCCAATGCTGCTACCGTCTTACGTACACCCAAATGCCCTGCCAACGGTACATCATGCGCCAACCTCAGTAGGCTATCACGGCACACACTAGGCACTACCAACTGGTCAACCACTCTCGACCCACCCTCCCAACTCCATCTGGGATCTAGAAAACGCCTGTACAATATGCCCTCCACACGATAGAAGTCCCCCGGCTTTGCATCCCCGTCCTCATCAAGTTCAATCGCACCGTTACTACACTTCTGAAGCTCAGGTTCATCTATCTGCAGCCGACAGATATCCGAAGGAGCCAATCTATCTAAGTGCTCCCGGAGCAACTTATGGCCTCCCCCGATACTGGACTGTTCGATCCTATCTTGCTTAAGTGTGTAACGTTGCTGTCTCGGAGTTTTCTCATGCCCTACCTCCTCACCAAGTGTGACAGGTTCTGGGGCCACTCCGGACCTAAACATTGGTGCTAATACTGAGTCGCCAAGAAGAGCCGCTGGATCAAAACTCACAAAACTTCTCCCAACTTTAGCTTTCTCCTTCCGACCGTTCCTCCGCTGGTCTAGAGACTGAAGAATAGGCTGTGACACCTTAGATGCACGAGATCGGGTGACAACACACGCCATCTTCTGTAATTGACACCTCTCGACCAACTCCTGCACCTCCCTACTCACGTCGGCCGCCCTCTCGGCAACGACTAAGGGTGGAACCTCAGAAATAGGCACCGCAAAGTCGTTGCCGAGAAGAAGGTCGACGCCCTCTACTGGCAGTTTCTCTACGATTCCAACATCTATCTCTCGTGTCACACCATCAACCTCCAGCTCCACTCGAACCAACGGGTATGACCGTGTAGCATTAATACCCTGCACCACAACTACCCGTGCCGCGTTTATAGGTTGGCCTGTAAAGTTTTTCTTCAGAGTCTGGGATGCACCTGTATCACGCAACAACTCCAACCCATGCTTGCAACCAGCTCAACTCACGCAGCCACGCCCTCTATGGTCGCAAAAAGCATCGCGGACAGGTTTCGAGCCTTCCGGACACTCCTTCACTGGCTGTGCCCCCGCATCTGACATATCACCCCGGGTAAACGCAGAAGACCTCAGAGACACCCCAATGTTGCTAGCCAAAGACACGACTGCTGCAGGTTGGATACTAGGGCAGGAACGTGCAAAATGCCCCTTTTTATGACACTTAAAACACTCTACTTCACCCTTGGACTTCCCCTGAGGTGGGGAAGGGCCCTGGCCTTTCTTAAACGGGACAGTTTTTGGTTTGTGATCAAAATTACTATCATTGCTCTTACTTTTGTTATTAAATGTTGCATCACTGACTCGGGGGGGGGGTGGAGTGTTGCACCCCTTGTTAACTGCATCGGTCCGTTGTGCAGACCCGCACCCACGAATCAGCGATAATCTCAGGTCAGCCAACTCAGCTGCCTCTTGTAGAGTTTTAAGATGTTTCTCTTTGAGGTTCAAAGTCAGGTCGCTGCCTGTGCATTTAAAAAATTGCTCTAGAAGGAATAACTGCTCAAGCTCTTCGAACGTCGTCACCTTCTCTGACCTCAGCCAATTTCTCAAAGCATCAGACAGTTCCCGGGCATGTTCTAGAAAATTGCACTCACGACCCTTCGTAACACCCCGAAACTTCAACCTATATGTCTCTGGTTGTAACTCGTATGCCCGCAGAACAGCTTCCTTCAATACCTCATAATCGATGCAAGACTCCAAGGGCAACGCATCATATGCCTTGAGTCCTTTGCCAACCAACCTAGAGGAAACAAGGGCTGCCCACTTAACCTCGGGCCATTGGTGCTCCCGGCACTTCTTCTCAAAATGCAGGAAAAACTCGGTGACACCCGACTCGTCAAATGCAGGGACTAACTTAAGAAGGTGCGATAAAGACTGATCAAGACCTCGATTCCCAGAACCGAGACGCTGCCCTGTCGACTCCACCCGAGACTTCTCAAGCTCTATGTCTACACAGTACTTTGTAGCCTCAACCTGAAGCTCAGCCTCACGTATGGCCTTTCTCTCCTCAGCCTGAATCCTAAGGTCAGATTCCCGCTGCTGTTGCTGAATCTTAGCCATCTCAAGCTCAGATTCCCGCTGCTGCTTAGCCATCTCAAGCTGGAAGAGCATATCTGGAGTTAAACCTTGAGGAGGAGGAGATGCAACAATTGGAGACTCACCCAGTGATCCACCCAGGGGCAAACCACGCTGCCAGTGACTATCGGCCTGCGGGAACATACTCGGATCCGGTGCTCTACAGGGCATGATGGGAGTAGAGTGGAGGGGGGGCTTGGCTGAAGGTGCCAAAGCACCCGCTCCACCCTGTGCACCACGCACCCCGCCTAACACACATGCCACCAGGTCACTTCTCGTCATGCTGCTAGTGCCAACATGCCCCATGACCGTGGCCAAACACTGGAGACCATACCGATCAATCCCCGACACCCGGTCAACAGTAATAGGCATCTCCAGAAACTTCCTTGCATCCTCCTCACTAGTTACTACTCTAATGCCATCTAACAAACCCAGCTTGTGCACCTCAGAGCCTGCTTCCCGTACTGTGTCCTCACTGTGCACTGATCCGTCGTTCGACATAGTGTCCACCGGAAATCCTCAACGTTTATAAAAAAAAAGAAGTACCTAAACTCTCATGTAGCACTATTCACTCAAAAAATGCCTGAAGACAACTCAAGTGCTATACTACGTTGCCAAAAAAAAAAATCCAACGTGTCCAAAATATTCCTCAACAACAAATGCCCACTGCCAAACTGTGAGAAATAACAATCGACCCCCAAACGGTGATTAAAAAAAAAATTCTCCACAAAAAAAATCCTGCAATTATTTCTTAGTTCACTAAATCCTAGACTAAGGTCGCCATTTGTTATGATGACTAAGATAAGATACTAGGCAAGGTCGCCATTTGTTACGACCGGGACTACGAATAAAACAAGGGCACTCAATGATTGGACTAGTAATAGGGCACTATGCAACAACGGTACGCTAGATCCCAAACCCTCGAACTTATATGCCAGCGAACAAAACACCTATACCCTCCAGGGTTAATCTGCGATAGCGGGGTATCCTTAACTGGGCATAAATGTACTCTACTTCAGGCTAACCTGCACTGGTATAGCCTGATAACAAACAAGATGCAAGTTACGTTAAAATGCATAAAAAGGAATCTATGGAAAGATCAATTAAATCACTGCAAGATTTAATACAATAAAAAGATGCTTCAATACAGTTACTCTAAACAACAATAAACTCTTCACTCCTATCTGAAAGAAAGTGAAGTATTGTCCTACAGCATAGACCTGGAAACTTCTGAAGAAAGTCTGATGCTCATAAGATGCTCGTACTGATTTAGAACTATATAAAGGCAGGAGGCAGGACACCACACGTGTAAATCGAATACACTAAAAGATAGGACATATAATGTTAACACGAGAATACTATAAATGCGCAATGGTAGCAATGCTCGACACTAAAAGAAGTACTTCCTCATCAACGAAACAGTCTGCTATGGTTGTGCGGCTCAGCAACAACCTAGACTAATAAATGCTGTGAATAATAATGCGCACATATCAAAGAGCTTATATTAAATACTAACAAGTGTCTACTCGATTAATAATGTCTAGCTGGGATACTCTAGGTAAGGAACTGGGGTTGAGCAAGACAGGCTCGTAGCCTAGCGATGTCCTTAAGACTGCATCCTTTAAGTTACGTTAATTGACTTGGGGGCTCTCTCGATAGATCCAGATTACAAGTATCTGGATCTATCCTGGTGACCCTCTAAAGACAAGCAAAGAGGCAGCAAAGTGTGGAACTGGTACAGGCCAAAACCCTCAGTCAACACAATGCTGCACTCGCAAAGGACGCAACCGAAAAGACAACGCAGGCTACCACAGGACCGGTCGAAGTCGTGTAGGTATAAGCAAACCGTACACACATCGGAGACAACGACTACAGTTACCTTATCCCAGTCTAGCATTAAATAAAAGAGCAGAACCACTAAATCAATAATGGAGACACACAAAGTTCTTAACCTATACTAACTAAGAACCCTCAAAACTATTCTAAGTACATGTAAATATCTCTGAGGACGGCGCATGCAATACAATGGGCCGGCTATGAAAACCGTATGCAGAACCCAAGGGGTGTGTTGTGCAGTTAATAAAGGTTAGAGTATGGAAAGAGAGAATCAAGTGAGAGAAACAGTGATAAAGGTGGTGATCGGGAGAGAGTATGCAAAGGAATGTTAGAAGCATGCGCGCCAAGCCTGTCCTGACGAGGACAGCTCCTGGGGCCCCTCATGGAGGAGGTAAGTTACACAGGAGACCGCAAAGGCGCGATGGTCGGCCAATCACGGGCCGAGACGTCACAAGACAGTAGGTGCCATATGACACAGCAAGACACGCCGTCCAATGGCGAGCGAGAGGCAGGAATGCACCCGTGCATACAGACACTTACTACCTCCTCGCTCTGAAAGTCTTTCTCATTCACACGCTGGTACTATTATCACTACTGTTGATATAAAATATAACCCGTTGTCACAGACGAAAACAAAGACCACCACTGGACTGTCTGTGACAATGCGATTACTAGGAAAGAAAGAACAACATTCTCTGATAACTGTAGCCCATTTCGATGTCCCTGGCGAGCGCTAATGGCTAACGAGAGGCGATTCTGCCAACGCTGGTAGACGTCACAAATAGAAGAGAGTTTGAGAGTAACGTTTCACTCTTGGGTTGGAGAGTTGCACAGAGTAGGGGTGGGATTGTGTTGCAAGACGGGTACCATGTGCCCTACGTAAAGGAGGTAGTATACACTGGGAAAGCTCTGAGGAACACTGATTATTGTAGAAGCTATAGAATAGCGAGAGATGCAACATTGCGGCGGAGAGAGAGAGATTGCAGAGAATTGGTGAGTGGACGGGAGTTAATGATACGAAAGGCCTTCCTTTCAACTTTGTCTAGGAGAGCGGTGTGAGAGGAACCTCCCCACACATGTGAACAATACTCAATACAAGGACGCACTATGCCCCTGTACAGAGCAAGAAGCTGTGCAGTGGTTAAGAACCCCCTAAGGCGGTTGAGCACACCCAGCTTCTGGGATGCTGCCTTAGCAAGACTGGTAATATGGTCCTTCCAACTGAGAGCAGAAGAAAAAGAAACACCAAGAATATTGAGAGAAGATAAAGGATTGATTTTTGTATTGTTGAAGAATAAGGGATAGTCCGCTGGGAGTTCCTGACAGATAGATAGATGGAGAAATTGGGTTTTGCAAGCATTAAAGGTAAACAGGTTTTCTCTGCCCCAATTGGAGATAGTAGTTAGATTAGAATTTAAGTGTTCAATGGCTTCATTTCGTTTGTCAGTAAGGAATTGCTGGCTTGGGCGTTATGAAAAACTAATAGAGTAGTGTAAGGTTGAGTCGTCTGGTCTGCGTATGAATGGATGGGAATTGAGTTACAGTTGAGAAGATCATTTATAAAAATTAGAAAGAGAATAGGAGATAGGACAGAGCCCTGAGGAATGCCAGAGTTTATAGGGTGAGAAAGTGAGCGATGGCCGTCCACAACCGCAGCTAAGGAACGGCCGTAAAGGAAATTAGAGACAAAGGCACAGATTGAGGGATAGAAACCGAAGGAGGGTAGTTTAGAAATTAAAGATTTGTGCCAGACTCTATCGAAGGCTTTCGATATGTCTAGTGCAATAGAAAAAGTCTCACCGAAGTCCCGAAAGGAGGATGACCAAGAGTTAGTAAGATGTGAAAGATCACCAGTAGAGCGACCCTTAAGGAAGCCATACTGGCGATCTGATCCAACTCTGATGAGTTTGTCTGTCTTACCCAAAAGTCTCCTCCCCCCCCCCCCCCCTCTCTCTCGCTCTCTCTTGCTATATCTCTGCCTCTGAGTTTGGTCTTAAGCCGAGGACAACTTTTGTTGGTAAGTGTATGTGGAGAGAGATGCTTTACTTTATGGGTAAGGCAAAACAAAACCTTGCTTTAATAAGTTCGCTGATGAAGGAGTATTCAGAGTAACTTATTTCCTGGTATCAACATACTTTATTTGTTTGTTTCATATTGTATTACGATAGCACGGAACTGGCAAACCACTCCTTAGTGCCTTTTTCTTTAGATCCTGCTCTGCAATCACTTGCATTCTTACTTCTTCCTACCTTCCCCTTAGACGATTCCTATCCTCCTAATTCTAAGCTTACTTTCCTTCACCCATTCCTTGTCTCTTCATAAATATGCTTGGTGGAGTCCCTAACTCCTTCCCCTCACCAACCTATATTTCTAGTGAACATAACCCGCTGAGTGCCAGGTCCGTATATATATGGACTGGGGTGTTGTCATGCCCAGTGCGACGTCCGTATATATATGGACTGGGGTGTTGTCATGCCCAGTGCAACGTCCGTATATTATACGGAAATGCCAAAACATTCTGTAACTAGGTCACCCAGGCCTTCCATATTGATACCACAATTACCTTACCCTTTGACCTCCCCCCCCCCCCATCTCCCAAACACCATGTAAATGACATGTACACATATAAGAATATAAGGCTAAATATATATATATATATATATATATATATATATATATATATATAAGAATATTTACAAGTGGTTTTATGTTCTATGACATTGTAACAATCATTAGTGTGTGTGTAAGGGATAAAAGACAAGCCCAATGCATTTCAATGATAAATAGTTGAAGATAATGCGACATAAACACGTGTGTGTGTGTGCCATAATTTGCAGACCTGTAGATCGTCTCCTGAATATATTTACATCCACATAACAATTGTGCATCGAAAAAGCAATTCATACTCAATGCAGTTATATTCCATACACTCTCAAGTGTGCTTGCAAGGAAAACATTTACTCCACAATTTGTTTACAAAATGCATATTTATTTCACGTTGCGTAACCATGGTGCCTTTCGTGTGCCTACTGACATCACTTAAATAAGTGTGCGTACTAAAGGTAGTCCATACTCAATATAGCACTACTTGAAATGCTTGCATTCATCGAAACCAAACGGTGCGAGCACTTGGAAGTCGGCCGGAATAACCATAAGAGTAAATAAGTCTACAATAAACTCTATGGTATTTATTTTAATGCTTTCAACTCACTAAATGCTACAGTGTCTACATATTTTCTGGCAAAAACGGACTATGTAAGTGCTTTCTTTACCACTCCTTCCTTTTTCATCCATCATGATAGATTTAGCTAATTGAAATTAATTGGCTGTCCCTGGGAGTGACACAAGGTAAATAAAATGGCGGCAGTCTGAGGTTTAACACTCTCCTAATATTGACACTCACCTTCCTCCTGTCCTTCATCCTTCCAGAGTGCAATGAAGATGTTAAGAAAGTGTTGTTGGGATTAAAGGATGGTAAAATGTGTTTAGAGAGAGCTTAGAGTTGCAAAGAAGGTGATTATATAGTCAGTTAAATACAAAATATTAGTGGCGGATACGAAGTTATCAACCATTGACAAAATGGACATTTAGCGACTTTTTCATAATATTGTGGCTTTCTTTAGATAAATTTATGCAGTCTTGAAAGATGCTGAGGAAATCAGAGGTGGGCTATACCGGTACCTCTTCCATTCCAAGAGTTTTTTTCGATCCTGAATAAAATCGTCTGTATTGGCCAAAATACAATGGAAGTGACAGGGAAGTGTGGGTGACTGTTAATACTCCCCCACCCCACACACGCAGACACACCGATAGTATTACCATAACCTTCTCAGCATGCTCTCGGCACCAAACACTTATATTATTGATATACCTCCAGTAAAGCTCAACACAGGTCACATAGACCTCCTTATGTTTATATACTACATGGAAATACCTGTTCCAAATATCATGTGCTAATTTCGGGATAAAACTTAATTCCTGAGAAATTGAAGGTGGGCTGTGGAGAATTTAGCTATGAATCATCGACATATTTATTGATATATTATCCTGAATGTTGGCAACTGCATATACAGTATTTATATATATATATATAAAAAGTAGAAAAGCCCTCCACCAATCACCGCGCTCCCTTCTACTTGCTTGCCTCGCCAGCTGATTTTGACAGTTCTAAACATCAACACGCCACACCTTCCCAGCCAGCCAATCAGCGGCCTCCATTTTCGGAGCACAAAGCTGAACTCTCCACCTCACCTCTAAATTCGCTCTCGTTCTCTTCCCGGACAGTTTCCTCTGGTTGCAATAGATTCAATACCTCGGTGCCAGCCCTATACTCCCGTAAGCCACTGAAAAACATGTGCAACCGGCTTCCAGGAACTTTTTATGAAGAGAAAAGAGTGGAGGTGGAGAAGACGAGAAATCAAAGCGAGCGGGCTGCCGCGCGAGCCACTCAGCCAATCACAACGCGGGAGAGCGGGAGGCGGAACTATAAAGCAAGGGGTGGAGAGGTTACCGGGGTCATTCCTCGAGCGGGAGATTCATTCATACCAACTTGTTCCAAACCACTGTCCCAGGCAACTCGTAAAACAGATGTTCTGATGATAGAAGATTGCTAGACCAAGCTCTGCAAACTGATCAAATCAACTTGTTCCAAACCACTGTCCCAGGCAACTCGTAAAACAGATGTTCTGATGATAGAAGGTTGCTAGAGCAAGCTCTGAAAATTGACCTGAAGGAATACAAATCACCTTACTTGAAACCACTATCTCAGACGGCCCTTAAAACAGCTGCTTCTGAAGATAGAAGGTTGCTAGAGTAAGCTCTGTACACCAAATTATCAGTCAAGGATTATGACTGAGTTAACTAATAAATGTACCCCATCCTAAACCTAAAACACATCTCATAACACCTTTTGTTAATTAAATCTGGCTCGCCTAGTGTCCCTGCTCAATTCTCTAAACCGAACCCTGCGGCTATATGCACAAGGGGCCCTTTAGAAGGGTGGAGAGGAGAAGAGCAAGGGTGGCAAAAACTCTGACAGGAATAGGGAAACCTGAAGTAGCCAAGGGACCTCCGACACTTGTGTAGACGGTGAGGAAGGCAACCTGAGGCCATAGGCTTACAACTCCAGGTTTCTAGGAAGGTAGAGAGCCAATATGACATCAAAATGACTAGGATAAAGATCAAACTCAAGGAACCTGAAAAAGCTCAGCCAAAAGAGAGATTTCTCAATGCTGTTGCTTCTTCTGAGGTACTAATATGTGCAGTAAAGAAAATCAATGACTTCCTAATAGTTAATACCCAAAGCGACAATGACTCTGACAAACTCCTCACAAGCCCCACAGTAGAAACTCTCGAGCAAGAAGGCTTCACCCCAATCCTCCCCCCCAACATCAGATCAAAAAGGTGTATAATATGCTCAAAGGTGGACCCATTAATACTGGAATACTCACCTGAACAAATAAAGGAAGAAATAGAAGGAAAGAACGGATTTGCCAAAATAAATCAGGTTTTCAAGTTTGGAACTCACTTTGTGAAGGTTGAATTCTTAGATGTGTCCATGGCAAAAAAGGCCTTAGAAGGCCTGAGGCTATTCAACTTATCCATTCCTAAATGGAATATAGAGGCTGATGAATATATCCCAATCATCACATGCATGAGGTGCTATGCCATAGAAGAACATGTCACCTCAAAATGCCCCAAAGATGAACACTACCTAATCTGCTCGGAATGTGGGACCCAGGGTCATAACTGGAAGAAATGCGAAAACTCTAGCAACACCAAAACATGCATAAATTGCACAGGCAACCATAGCACTCTTGCCATGAAATGTGACAAGAGGAAAGAAATAGTAAAGGAAAAAGGAAAAAAAAAAACAAAGAAGCAAAATCCCAAACATATGCCAATGCCTCAGCAACTAACACCAACCACCACTCCCCCCAGAACCCACCTCCCCCACCCCAAAACCCAATCAACAGCTCGCTATACATTACCGCTCTCTTTGAAGCACACACAAACAATGCAGCAAATATTAGAGATTTTTCAACAACCTTTGAACAATGTATCACCAACAACAACCTTCCCACATACAAACCTTGCAAGTACTCCAAAGAGGATTCAGCAAAAATACTGAAACTGTTCAATAACCTAAACCCCACCCACAATCAAATCCAAGGAAACCAAAATGAAGACACATTTACAGAAACCCAACTAGAACACAATCAAACTCCCCCAAACACAACTGAAACAACAGCAATCTCAGATGATGGGAACGACACAGACACAACAGACGAAACAGAAGAATCAGCAACATCTTACCAAACCCTAGAAGAAAAAGAAACTATACCCCTGGCCCCCCTCACAATCACGTTCGACAATGAGAGCCAATTGAAATACTATAACCCCTTCATCTATAGTAGTAGTAAACTGAGGAACTCAGAGACAACATCCGCAACAATAAAATCAAAGCCAGCACTAATGAAACCCCTCTAGAACCTAAGATAGCAGAAAAAACTATTTGCAAAATATGCAAGGAACAACAACAAAAACTATATATTTCTGCAAATCAAAGACAAAACAAAGAAACAAAATAACCAAACAGCTCCCCACTCACACCACACTCTCAGAAACAGAAACACAACGAAACAAAATGACTCTTAAAATATTACAACATAATGTACTTAACTGGAGCGGTCGAAATTACTCACTAAGCAACACATACTCAAGCATAAACCCACATATAATACTAATTAACAGCCATGGCATACCAGAAAATGAATCATTAAAAATAACAGGATACAGAACACACAAGAAAAACAACAACAACAGACACGTAGACGGAACAGCCATAGCAATAAAAAACAACATCACACATAAACTATATGATGATTTCATATCAGACCTACTTGCAGTGGAGATACAAACGGATACAGGCCCAATAATAATAGCTACAGTTTACTTACCCCCCAGCAGACCATATCTACCCACACCCGACTTTTATAGACTCTTCAGACACAATATTCCTGTGTATTTAATAGGGGACCTGAATGCAAAACACCAAACTATAAACACTACAACACAAAACATTGTTGGAAGACAATTAGGACGACTCATAGTAGACGGACTAATAAGACACATAGGCCCTTACTTCCCGACTTATTATAGTCACAACTCAGCCACAACACCCGACATAGCATTAACTAACAACAAAGCCTATCACAACATACACCTAACCCCCGGACCCATCACCACAAGTGACCATATCCCAATAATAGCCACAATATCCACACAACCCATACTTATACCATCCCCACCAAGACTAAAATTCCAAGCCGCCAACTGGGATCAATTCAAACAGATATAGACACACAAATGTCAGAAATAAACAATCTAACTGAAGGTAACACACAAGACATAGAAACCACACTAGAAAAATGGTACGACATAATTTTAAACAACACAAGAAAACACATACCCACCACACAACACATAAAAATAGATAACTTAAAATTAAGCCAACAAGCAAAAGAAATTATAGTACAACATAACAGATTAAGACAGCATGCAATAACACATGGCTGGGACTATAATCATTACAGACTACATAAACAACTACAACACAGACTCAGAATAATACTAAATGAAGACAACACAGAAGCATGGACAAACAAATTAATAGAAACCATCAAACACATATAAAGACCCAGAAGTATTCTGGAGAAAAATCAAGCTTATGCAAGGACAAGACACAAACGAACCCACATACACATTCGACGCACAAGGCAACAAAATACACAGCATACAAGAGCAAGCCAACATACACAAACAACACTGGGAAAATATTCTTAACGATAATGACCCAGACCTACCCAGACATGATCACATAAGAAACTTTTTGCAAGAAAACAGACACAGATTAACACCTCACCAGAACATAGACATAAACAGACTAAACAATGACACTCCCCTAATAAGGAAAATAACAACAGAAGAAGTACACACAAAAATAAAGAAGCTAAAGAAAACAAGCCCAGGAAAAAGCGGAATAAATAAAACAATCATGACAAATCTCCCTGACTCTGCAGTAACTAAATTAACAAACATATTAAATGCCTCACTCTGTACAGGACACTTCCCAAATAAATTTAAAGAAGCCATCATCAGACTGATTCCTAAACCCAATAAAAACCCACACTACACCGAGAATCAAAGACCAATATCATTATTAGAAGTGCCAGGAAAGATATATGAAAGAATAATAAACGAAAGGTTAAGACTATTCCTAAACACAAAAAACGTATACAACACAACACAATACGGGTTCAGGGAAGGGAGAGGAACAAGGGAGGCACTAGCTCTGACAACAGAATTAATAGCCAAAAACAAAGCCAACAAAGGACAATGCCACATAGTCCTGAGGGATATATCCAAGGCCTTTGATAAGGTATGGCACTCAGGACTAAAATACAAACTACTCAATATAGGCTTACCCCCTCTCACAGAAACACTGTTATGCAATTTCCTGGATAACAGAACAGCAAAAATAAAAATAAAGACAGTCTTGAGTAACAACATCACAATAAGCTGCGGTGTCCCACAAGGATCAGTCCTCTCCCCAAGCCTATTCACAATATACACACATGATATACCTTCATCACAAACAGGCAGACGACATCACACAAATCATTGGTTATGAAGGTCCCTCAAAGGGAATCATAGCCAGAAAAACAGGAAGAGAAGCAGAAGCAATCAACACATATGAAGAAGAATGGAAAATAAAAACCAACATAAACAAATTCACAATACTACAACTAGGAGCAAAAAACAAAACACCTATATATGTGAATAACAACAGAATCGAAGATGCACAGAAAGGAAAAATACTCGGGTTACACATAACTACTCAAGGCTATATTCAAAACATCACAGAAAGAAAAGGCCTAGCCATAGCAGCACTGGCCAAACTATTCAGATTCAGAGATATGAACACACAAATAAAAACTCACCTTGTAAAAGCTTATGTAATCCCAATATTAGAATACCCCCCTATTCCCACACACACCATGAGCAAAAACCAAATCACACGCTTACAAAAAATACAAAACAAAGCCCTAAGATTCGCCACAAACCAAAGATAGTATCCCCTATACAATGACGACACAACAAATACACGAATACACAAACACATTACCATTAAATGTCAGACTTCATAGACAAGCAACACAAATATGGCAAAAACTAGAATTATCACAAGACCCAACTCTAGAGAAAATTAAGGAAAATTATGCACAACAACCAAATTTAAGATTCAACAACTGGTTTAAAAGCAGTCTAAATAAAATAAACACAGAAGAAGAACCACAGCCAATGTATTAAAAAAAAAAAAAAAAAAAAAAAAAAAAAAAAAAAAAAAAAAAAAAAAAAAAAAAAACGTTTTATATGTTTATATAATAATAATAATAACAATCACACCTTCGTTCCTTAGCTAGCTACCAAACAGCAAACATAAATAAAATACACCACTTGCCCCAACACAAAAACATACGTTTCAAACACACAACATAGCAAGGTGGTCTGCCCACCAACTGTTACTCTCCTACTTTCCTTCAAACTTTCCTCCTTTTCTCTTCCCTCTCCCCCCCTCTACTTTCCCCCCCTTAGACCCGCCTAGGGTCAAAAAAAAAAAAAAAAAAAAAAAAACGGGGTCATTCACCCCTCGGAACTCACTGGGTTAGTTTCCTGCAACCTGCTTACTCTCTCTCGCTCGGGCACTCAAAGGAACTCGGAGCCAACCATTCCAGCTACCCTGCCCCCACCTAAAGTTCCAGCACAGACCACCCCTGAATTATCCTCACTGTCGCCCACTAGGAAGATACACCTTAAATATCCGGCCGCCTGTCGTCACATCGCTGGTTTACACACTCGCAGCCAAGCGATTCAAGAGGGACGACAATTAGTGGACGGGAGTGAGGACTTTCAGAAGAGCTATTGGCCATCTCTGTGGTGGTAAAAACAATTCTAGCCCATACACTTGACGACAGACAAAAGATATATTTTTTTAACCTGACAAGCGCGATATAGACCTAGGTCTAGGTGTGTGTGTAAGTGTGAGAGTCCGAGTGTCGTGGGTGAGACAGTGAAGCACGGGAACGAGGTGGCTTCAGAGATGGGGTCGTTTCGGGCCATGAGTGAGCACCGTGCCTCATGTGAAGGCAAGATGGCAGGTGCTCGTTGTACTCTACGTGCTTCACATGTCTCACTCCCTAGACTGGAACAAGACCTCACGGGCTTCACTGTTCATTGTAAAACGGTGAATGTTAAGGCTCTCAGCCTATGCCCGAGAGGAAGTAAGTTGGAATATAGAAAAAAAAAAAAAAGGTG